>JAVKLA010000090.1:34602053-34699304 GCA_034782735.1 Sagittarius serpentarius | reverse complement strand
GGGGGGGGGTGGGGTTGGGGTGGGGGTGGGGGGTTTGTGGGGTGGTAAACAGGTGTTGCAGGCTGTTGCGGTGGGGTGGATGGGAAGTTATGGGGTGGGGGAGTAGAAGGGAGCTGAGGCTGTGGGGCTGAGGCATTTTAGTCTGCGATGGGGGCTGAGTGGGAAGTTGTGGGGTAGGGGGGCAAGAAGGAGTTGTGGGGAGGTGATGGGGTGTGGGGCTGAGGTGTTGCAGGTTGTAGTCGGGGCTGGCTTAGGGATGGATGGGACGTTAGGCGTGGGGAGATGAGAATGGAGAGTGTTTTGAAAGGGAAGATCATGAGGTGGGTGGAGGGATTGAGACTGAGGAGTGGCTGGTTTGGAAAATGGTTAGAGGTTGGCAGGGGGGAAGATGGGTGGGAGGCTTTGGGGTGAGTGGTTTGGGAATGGGAGATAGATTTGTTTGAAGCAGGCTGAGGCGTGGCTGCCTAGGCTGCTGGGCAGGAGACTTGGATGGGGACTGGGAGGCTGGATTAGGGATGAGTGAAGGTTATAAAGTGGGTTTAGGGTAGGCTGAGAGATGGAGTGGGTGGCATGCTGGTGGTAGCTGGTTGGGGGAAGGTGGTAGTTTGGAGGGATGTACTGGTTTGGCAGTGGCTGTGGTGGCATTTTACGGTATATGTTTGGGATGAGGCACTGAGGTGGCAGCAAGTTGAGAGGAGAATAGGTGCTATTAGGAAATGAGTGGGGGGCGTCATGTGGGCATTAAGAGTTGGGATGGGGCATGTGGTTGCTTTGGGGAACAGGCAGGCTGATGACCAGAAAGGGGATATTAGGCAGTAAGGGCAGGTTCAGGGCACAGCTGGGAGAGATGAACTCATGCAGAGGAGGCGTTAGAGCATGGCGTGGCAGATTGGGGGGGGACAGGTAATGATGGAATGGACCAGAGAGGGAACCATGATGTATAAAGTCAGTGATCTCCATTTGATTTTAAAGATGTGATGAATGAATGGTGCCTTTATCTGTCTGTTTGGCAGTGAGACCAGTCAGCCTAAAGAATAGGGTCTGAGTAAGCAACTATTGGATCTCCATCAGTTGTTTCAGAGCAAAAGTGCTAGCAATCCCAAAAGATGTCAGGCCATCTAGGCCTCTGTTAAGATGTGATATGTGAACAGTGTCACTTTCTCCGACCACGTGGGTGATTTTATCCATCATGTGTTTAATCCTGTGGAGTTCCTTGTCTTTTTAGGCTGTGTGGGTTTTGCCTTTTTTTTTTTTTTTTTTTTTTCCTCCTTATATGCCACATATTAAGACCCATAATTAGAAACAGTGTGTGTGTGGGGAAAACCTCTTGATAATCTTTGAACATTAGTTCTGTCATATAAATGCAATAACAGGTAAAAGTCAAATTAAATTTGTAATTAAATTAGTTAACCTGTAATTAAATAAATAGCTGTAACTTTAGAGCACTACCTATTTTTAGCCTTGTGTGTTCTGTTTGTGCTATCTTATTGATTTTGGAGGAATCTTCTTTCTTTTGTAGTCATCCCTGCAACAAGCATAGTTTTCTCTCTTTTTAGGTAGCACAAACCAAAAATCATCCGCTGTGCTGTTTAATGTGACTAGGCTTGTGTGCAAGTCTGGTACTCCTCTGATCCTTATTTCCTTTTGTCATTCTCCATGAGCAGTCACCCTCCTATCAAACAAGACTAGCTAGGATTTGTTGTTGGATTTTCAGCCTTATCCACGTGCGCGATTTATGTCACTTGTAATTAGGATAGTTTGGATTTGCTTTTTCCCCCTGAAGGAATTAGTTAATAAAGAATATTCCCACACCAGCTTTGGTTATGTGAGCTCAGCTAGCACAGCTTTTCTCTAGAAAAGGCCTTCCTCTTTTAAACCTGTAATAGAGCAGGATTCTTGTTGACAAAGCAGGCAGTGAAGTGAAAGGATGGGCTGATGTGTGAGAGCTCCCAAGTGCATTGCTGCTTCTACTAGTTATAAGAATGTCTGTATTTTTAAATGTTTTATGAAGTAACTTACAAAGTCAAGATGGATAGAAAACTGGTAGATGCTATTGATTCAAGGGGGGAGGGGGGATTGTTTCTCTAAATAAAGTTTGTGGGTTTGTTGTTTTTTTGTGATGCTGGCAATCTGAATGCAGTGTTTTCCATTTGGAAAACAACTTTAGAGGCTGGGTAGTGCATTTTTAGTGTAGGTATAGGTCTTCAAGGTAAGATTTTCCAGAGAGGGAACATGAATGTGGGTTGATTTGTGACTCCATTTTCTAGGAAATAGCTCAAGTAGTGAGCGTGGTTATCTATGTGAGAGGGCAGAAGATCTCTGTAGCTGGAAGTTCTTCAGCTTACCTGTCTGTCCCTCTTAAGGAAAAAAATAAATATGGGAAATGCTAAAACTGTTTAAGCAGTCTTAGGCTGAGGTTCTGATGGTTGCTAAACTCATCAGTGGTTTATTGCTGCCAAAAGGAGGAGGTCTCACTCCTTCCTCTTTATCCCTGCTCAGAGACAGGAAGTGCTATTCTGTTTCTATACAGCACTTTAATTCAGTAACACATTGAAAAAATCCCTCTGCCCAAAACATGAAGAGTTTTCTGTTGGATTGCTGGAAGTGGCTGTGAAAGGGTTTGACGAGCCCTCACGCTGAACGAAGGTGACTGCCAGGAGCAGGAAAAACATGGGAAGATCTAATCCTTTTGGCAATGATGAGCTGTTAGTTCAGCTTAGTTATTGTAAAACTGTACCAAACTCCTTCAGGCCCACTTGTTCTCTACCCATCCTTTTCTTCATATCTGTAAACATTACCAAGCTGTCACTTCACAGAGGTTTGACTGTCAGGAGGAGTGTTTGTGAATGGGATCTCCTGGTAGGTCTAAATATGGGGGAAATATAGTTGGGGATGAGGAGTGAGAGCTGGTTTCTTTTGAAATAGATTTGCCGTAAGCTTTCTGCCCTGCAAGGTTGGACCTTGTGAGAACAGAGAACAGACTGTAATGATGCATCTGCTTCAAAGTACTGTTAAAGGAAAGAGCCACGAGTCTCCAAGAAATCTTGAGTGATAAATGGAGTTCTGCTACAATTTCATCAAGGAAGGTGTTGCTCTTTAGCAGTGAGCTGTATTTGTTTGCCTGGTAGCTTTATGTCCTTGTAAGGCTGGTAGTTGAACTAGACCCTTCATTTCCCACAGCAGGCCTTTCTGTGGTTTGTGTGTTTTTTTGGGAAGCTGTATCTCAAGAAAAAGGTATTTTTTGCAGTTGTATTCTGCAGAAGGGAAAGCAGTCACCATAGTAGCTGGGTAGATGGTGGCACGTGTTTCAAACATTTTCTGAAGAGAGTGTTTACATCGAAGGCTGCATCTAGATTTGCTAATGTTTCCGGCTCTGTGAGGCTGAGGTAGTTTTCTTTGGTTTAATTGACCCAATGCCGTAGGTAACTGCTGTCTCATTTATGCTGCTACAACTACTGGTGAAGCCATCTGTAAAACTGTTTATTGTCATGATCTGTCTAAAAAAACCCAACACCCAAACAAAACCCACAAACAAACAAAACCCCTGCCCGCACACCAAAAACCAAACCCACATCAGGGAGTTGGTTTTAATCTGCAGTGTTTTAGCAGCCTGCTTTATGGCATGACTGTGCATACTCCATTGGCAGTACCAAGGGGAAAAGGGTCAAGTGTCAGCTTTACCACCAGAGACAGAAATGTGTAAATGTATTCTCTGGATGTGGTTCTGCCATCACTTAAACAGAAATGAGGTGTATCTTCATGGCCTTTTATCCGTGGCCTATCCTGATGGCCCTTGTATCTCTTCACGGACATGGAGTTGCTGGCACAAAGGAGGAGAGAGCAGGACAGGCCCTTTTGGTAGTGACATACTCAGAGTACTTTACTGGAGAATGCTTTTCCAAAATATCTGTAGCTATAATAAAGCAGGTAGACATGCTTGATTTATACCTGTTGATGGCAGCTGTTGAGCTTGTAATCCCCCAAGCCTAGCAACAGACACAGTGAGGTGAAGAACAGTAGCAGAGGTTTGTGTTTCAGGAGAGAATAGTTAATTTGACATTCAAATTATTTGTAATTCACTCTTGGTAGATTTTTAACTGTTGAGATTTAGCCAAGAGAGTCTTTGAGGAAAAATTCCATTTGTAAATGACCGCACTAGATCAATGCCATTGGCAGAAGATTTCTCAATACTGAATGTAACAGGCAATCAACTGGGAAATTTACCTTCTCTGTGAAATGCATCTTTTTGCTGATTGTAGTTTCTTAAGAGAGCTGGGAGACTTAGAAATCAAAGATTTATCCTGTTTCTTCCTTACTTGCCTTCTGTGACTAGGGCTTGACAAATGGCTTGGGTGTTTCTGTGTGTACTAGAGGCAATAGTCAAGAATATGCCACTAGCACTAAGCTTTGGTACAGCTGTGTGAAATGAAATATGGTGTGGTAGGACGGTAGTGCTTGGGTTTAGGGCCTGAATAGAACAGAGGACAGGTCATTGTTACTGATCTATGTTCTGGTATGTCTTCTGAGCTTTTTGTTTAATCAATAATTCATTTTTTTTTCTTCACGGCAGGAAGGTAAAAGGAGGCAACATAGATGTGCATCCATCTGAGAAAGCCCTCATTGTTCACTATGAAGTGGAAGCAACGATTCTGGGAGAGATGGGAGACCCCATGCTGGGGGAGCGCAAGGAATGTCAGAAAATGTAAGGTCATAGCAAGTTCTGATAGCTTTTTCTGTTTTTCATAGTCATAACTTCAATAACTCAAAGCATCAACAGACTGTAAGAAATAATATGTTCTAATCTTTATAAAACTTAATACTAAATTAGTGGAGGGTTTAGAAGCCAGGAAATAACACGTGCCTAGAAAAATTAACATCTAAAAGACATGTTGTAAACTGCTTTTCATCCATGTACTTTAAGGTGTTTTGCAAAGAAAAGTGATTATTTCCATTTTACATGATGGGAACTTGAGGTAGAGAAAAGTGAAGTGATTGGTTCCTACTCAAATGATGGTTAATGTTGGCGCAAGTAATACTATTGAACCTTTTGACAGCCTTATGCTCTAGCTGTTGGCTTTGCTGTTGTTTTGATCTATCACCCCGCTAGTGATTTCACTACGGTATCTGCATTTTAGTTTTGCCTGGTATTTTTTCTTTTAAGAGCATTAAAACATTCCCCATTGGAAAAGCTCAGAGAACTATTATAACTTAAGTTTCCAAGCTGCAAGTTTGGATGTTTTCTAGGTTTGTTCTATTTCTATACTGAATCCTTCTTGAAAATTTGAGCTGAAGTGGCTATCTATGTGAGTGCATGTGAGAATAATTGAGGAATTAAAAAAGAATCTTTAAATTGTCTGAAATTTTTGGAGATACCAGAAGTGTTCATGTTTTCAGATGAATCAGCATAATTTGCATCTGCAATGTGGTGGAATTCCTTTTTGATCCATCCTATTGTTAATACCCACAGAGATTTCTTACTGCTCGTTGCTTGTAGACCTGGCTGCAGGTCTGCTAGAGCTATGGGAGTCTCCTGACATTGCATCTGCAGGCATTGCAAAAGAACCTTCCTGTGTAGTCAACACCCATAGCTGTTTCTCGTTTTGGATTTTTTTGTGTATGCGGTACTCCTTTGCGGCCCTGTGCACTTATTTCGGTGTATTGCAAATAAATTACTGGCTGCTGTGTCTGAGACGGTTATAAGGGATCTGTTCATACAGCTGCATTTACTGTTGCTGCTTGTCAGCTGATGGACAGTTACGCTCTGTCAAATCTGTTTGACAATTACTTGCCATTTGGAGTTGTAGAAAGCCACTGCTTTGATTTTACTCTCAGTGCCTGTGCCATGGCTTATAAAGGTATCAAGATCATTTCTACTTCAAGAAATTAATGACTGTGTAAACAAATCAAAGGATGGAAGATAGGTCTCTCTTAATTTTTTAAATTTTTCTGTGTTACAGCATTCGGCTAAAGAGTCTTAATGCAAATACAGACATTGCTTCCCTGGCTCGAAAGGTGGTTGAAGAATGCAAGCTCATTCACCCTTCCAAACTTGCAGAAGTAGAACAGCTGTTGTACTACCTGCAGAATCGCAGAGATGCCTCAGCGGGAAAAGGTAACTAATACAGGAACAGAGTAGCTTGGGACTGGGGTGCTTCAGCATTGAACAACTACTGTGTGAGGTTTCTCTGGCTGAGGTCCTAACTTGCTGGACGTACGAGTTGTCCAGAGATAATGAGAGTGGGGAAGATGTATAGTTAAATCACACTTAGAAAAAAATTACTATCTTGGAGTGAGAATGGGGGGCAATTATCTTTTTAACAACCAAAGTTTGGGGTTTTTTGGTTATACTTAGTATTGATGCTTCTTACTGGCTGCCTTGTGCTTTAGCAGGACTTGAGAAGTACAGATTCCGCTATTTGATGCAGCCTCTTCATATTGCATCTGCACTTGCAGTGACATCAAAAGACTGTATGAGGATCTTCCTAGAAAGATCTCTGTCATCACCTGTTACAAGGGTAGATAGTGTTCCTAGGCTGAATTTGCCCTGTCTGTAAAGCTGCAGTGAGGAGTTTGAGCCTGACAAGCTTTGGTACAGTGTAGGAGACAGCTTGGGGTAATTCTTGTCGCCTTTCATTGCTGGCATCTTGGTGGTCCTGTTTATGTCTTAAGTTCATCTTAAACTTTCTGCTCAGGGGACAATTTCATATTTAACATCTGATCCTGCATTACCCTGAGGTTAGCAAGGTTTCTTGCAATCATGAAATGGTAAGCTTTGTTCTGAAGTTGGATTCTTATCTTAATGGGATGAGTTTAAAACAAAGATTAATGTCATTTATATGCTTTGATTGTAACTGCTTTGGGTGTGTTACCCTTTTTTATTCTGTATATATGTGTCTTGGTATATCACAGGGCAGCTTTGCCACAGTGTACAAGCAGAATCAAAGCTGCTAAAGTGTCTCACTGCGGAAGTGAGTTTTGTCACTGGGCTTGCACTAAGGTTCATTACCCTCTGTCTCCCCAGCTAACTGGGCTGTAACTGATCATTTAGACTGAGGAGTCAAAAGGCATCTGAGGGTTTATTTTGCTCCCTGTGGGCTGTTCAGCTTCAGAAACCTGACATACCTTAGCTGTGTTAGTCTGACAGGTCAGGTGGATGCAAGAGGACTTTGACCTTGGTTTAACCAGAATGTTTACTATGAGAATACCAGGTGTGTTTTTTTGTCTGTGAATGTGCATAACTTAACTGCAACCATGTCTTTTTCTTTACAGAAAAGAAAGAGAAATCCAGTAAGCCAAAAGATCCACCCCCATTTGAAGGAATGGAGGTAAATATTGGTGTTAGAAGAGAAATGCAAAACCCATTTACTTCTTAAGTAAGCAGTTATATAAAGGAGAAGGGAAGAGGAAATGCTGAATTCTTGGGGGGTTTGCTTCTTGTTTTTTAAACAAAGAACTTCCGAAATATTGCACAATGGAATAAAAGTCATCTCCATAAAGGGTAAAATATTTGACTTGCATGCTTCCCCCTCCAACTATAGCACGCAGCAGGACAGCAAGTGAGGTCTGGAACATCGGACAGGGCACAAGGAGTCATGTCTGAGCATCCTTTGTTTTTTGTAATTAAATCTTCTCAGATTTCCTGGTGTTCACTGGCAGTGATTCTGGATGTGTTGATTTTTTTTTTTCCCCTTGTATTTTATTTTTTCCTAAGATCTTAACTCAAAGCTGTGTACTCTTTTGTCTTGCGATTGAATAACATTGTGATTGTGTTGAATTGACCTCTCTCTCTCCCTCTGTGAAACCCTTGCTTATGACTGCTTTCAGATCGATGAAGTTGCCAATATCAATGACATGGATGAGTACATTGAGTTACTGTATGAGGACATTCCTGACAAGGTGCGTGGCTCTGCCCTCATCCTGCAGCTGGCTAGGAATCCTGATAATTTGGAAGAACTGCTTATCAATGGTAATTTTAAAACCCAGTGGTAACTTCTCGTAGTGTTGTGCTGTTTATTTGTGGTGCTTTCTTCTCAAGGGAAAAGTAGTTCACCTTTAATTTGGGATTTACTGTAGTTTGCTAGGCTTTTCTTCTCAGTACATAATAAGCTGGCTGTCAAAGCCCAGTTGGATCTCTCTACGAATGGATGCTGCTTAGACTGTTCTTAGGTGGGCCTAACACAGCAATATTCCTGGCCACAATAGGCTTCAGCTGTTTTTTCTGATCCTGGTTACTTTGGTGCTAAATTAACTTCAGTTGGCATTGCTGCTGAAGACAAGAGAATGTAAAGCTGTATCCTGAAGATCGGGAAACTTGCTTGAAAATGGGTTTTGCAGGCTAACTTAAGTACAGGTATCCAGTTTGCAAGAGAATTAATAAATTTATTGTGGATGCATCACATCACCCAAGTATTTTACTCACACACCATAATCTTTTTGTTTATGGATCCATTTTAAAATCTATCCAAATGCACGATAGGACATTCACATTACTGTGATTTTGTGTCTTCATACAGCTGTGCTGTGCCACGTGCATTTTGAGAGCTATATCAGTGTGGAATGTATATACATTCTTATTTCCCATTGCCCCCTCTTCTGGGGGGGAAAAAAGGACTTTATAGTCTGTAAAGGTGTCAGGCAAACAAAAGATAAGGGCAATCCAAACCAGACCTCCAAAGTGATGGTAGGTTCCTGTCTTGTTAATTTAGTCATTTTTATCCTTGCCCCCTTTGTCTCTTTTACTGAGCCCTTATACCGCTGCATTCCTCGAGTAAACGATGACTTCAGTATGTACTCTACCCATCTGCAATGTCAGCAAGCAAGATTATTGTAAGAATTGGAATGGGAGGGGAATGGTAAGCCATCAAATAATGGCTTGTCCCTATGAGTTGTTGCAAATATTCTCATGCTTGAAATTGCCAGTTGCTGCTTTTCGCATTCAGATCATGCAACATGGTGTACGTGAAGAGGGACTAGATGGGGCAAAATGAATGGAAAAGATAAGTGATTCAGCGACGAAAAGAAAGCTGAAGTATGACAAGAAGAAATATAAACCAAATCACTACATAATACAAAATTCCTACATGGGGGAAAAATAAATCGAAAGAAGTGGATGAAAAATGATAGTTGTCAAGGGAGAATTTAAAGGAGATTTGGAAGTGAAAGTGGTGATGTTTTAGGTAGGGGCCACACTGTAGTATGGAACATATGGCTGGCAAAGGCCACAAGATCTTAAGGTTAGTGGTAGTTTCAAGATGACCTTAGTGTTTGGTTGCAGTTTCCTTGCATGTAGCCTCCTCTTAGGGTTTGTGACTGGATGACCACCCAGGGTACTCTCTATTTTCTTACCATCTCCAAACAGAACTTGTGAGTAGTGTTACTTGTTAAAGTGAGATACCTGTGAAAATCTTCCATTAGAAAACTGACAGATACAGAGTAAGGTATATTCAAATTCTGAGTCTCGCAAGACAAAAGGAGGGAGGTGAAATGCTGATGCTCTTCTAAACCTTGTTTCACTCCAGAAACTGCCCTGGGTGCATTGGCTAGAGTGCTGAGAGAAGACTGGAAGCAAAGCGTGGAACTTGCTACCAATATAATTTATATTTTCTTCTGCTTTTCAAGGTGAGTGCAGAGTCCTTGTGTATAGGGAAATGAGGAACTTCTCTCTGCTTAGTGGCTTTTCATTTGTTTTCTGCACTGCACTACACAACCTCACTGAAATAGGAAAAATATTTGCTGAGACAGAAACATGCTTGTTATAAGTGACAAAATGGAGGCACAAAAAGAACACCCACTGTGAGGCAGTGTGTAGTAGAGCTGGGAAGAAACTAGTAAGGATTCTGACCCATAGCTTATAGGTTGAGCTGCCACCTTTTATTTCCCGCAGCATTGCTACAGGAAAGAAATGGTATTCAAAACTGAAGTGAGTGTTTTCTATTATTTAGATATGCCAGTGTTTCAGCGTACTCTGCCTAGAAATAATTCAAATGGAATTAGCATTGCAACTTGATTTTTAGACTTCTCATATTTCTGCTCAGTAGAAGGTCCTCTGAAGCACTTACAATATGAAAAAGTAGAGCTGATTGGAAAACAATTTCCTTTACGCATGAAAATTGGAATGTGTTTTTATTTTGACTTGGAACAACAAACTGTTGCTTGTCTTTCTACAAGTTTGGAAAAAAATTTGTGTTTTCAGGAATTGTTTTTGTTTTGAAATAATTTTCCAATAGAGAAGTGTTATAATGGGGCACAGAGCAAATTCGTTTGTTTTTTTTTTAATACTTCATGTGGTGCAGTGTTGGGACATTGCTACCATAGATGTCAAAACAGATTTGGGGTTGTTTGCATTTATCTTTTTCCTCATAGGTGTTTTTTCTTCAATGTAGTTTTTCTCAATTTCATGGAATAATCACACACTACAAAATCGGAGCTCTGTGTATGAATATCATAGACCATGAACTGAAGAGACATGAGCTTTGGCAGGAAGAACTTGCTAAAAAGAAGAAAGCTGATATCCTTTTGATATGCTGGGACAGCTTGATGACTTCTGACTTGTCTTGATAGCTGTTGTTGAGTTATACAAGATGAGCATACAGCAACTTCTGTGAAAGCAGGAGAATTTACTAGAAAGTGCAAAATATAATTGCAGATCTGAAAAAGACCAAGAGTGAGAAGTTTGGGCTGCTGAAGACATTAAGCTGAAGTTACTAAAACAACACAAGAAAAAAAAGTTTTATTTTATCAGCAGTATGTCTTAGGAACATTTTTGCTGACTATTAGGATGTAATACATCCAGGACTAAGAGGAGGAAAAAAAAAAGATTCTGTAGATTACAGGCATAGCAAGCTGTCGCTGAGGTAGTGTCTTTACGCCAGCTATTGCACAGATCTCTTGCTTTTTACTAGTGATCGAATAACATCTTTGAGGACAGTAGTCATCTAGACTGTATAACTTTCATCTGAACTCCTTAACTTCTGCAATTTACTTGATGAAGATCCTGAAAATCAAACCCTGAAAAAGGACTATGAGAAAACTTACAAGAAATATCAAGGGCTGGTTGTCAAGCAGGAACAACTACTCAGAGGTACCAAATCCAAATAGCAAATTATTTCCTTGTTGGTGAACGTGGGTAGAGGGTTATATTGGATGCTTGTTACAACCGGGATGTCTTAAACATACTCAATGTGTGGACGGGTATGGAAGAGCATTGCCAAAGAACAGGGAGAAGATGAGTACTTAATCAGATTGTTTGGCAGCATACTAACATTTTTTAAAGTGATCTGTCAGTCTTAGAGGAAAAATAGCAGAAGTAATCCACTTAACTTTTCTTTGTTCGTGATGTTGGTTTGGGAGGAGTTGGGTACTTCGGTTTTGTACATTTGATTTGGATTTTTTTAACTTAGTCTAATTTAGCCTGTATCTGACTCAAGTTGAATAGCTTTTACTCTGTCTTGTTTTTTGTACTAAAATTCACTTAATGTTAGATTTAAATGATCTGAGTGGCAAAGCTTTCCCAGGAAGGGCTTTTAATGGTTCCCATTGGAACTGAAAGAAAAAAAAAAAAAATACAAGAAGCCTCTAGTGATCATAATTTTTTTTTTTCCCAAAGTCACTATTAGAATTCATCTTCTTAATGGTTTCTAAACAGGAATAAAAGGTGTTCATGGTCAGTTTCTTTCAGAATGCCTTGGGAAGGGAGTGGAATGCTTCTGAAAATCTTGTCTGAAGCACTTAATGTGTACATAGAGACTTGTTTAATTCTATTGTCTTTGATCTGTTGGTATGATTTGTATTGGACTTTGTTAGTTGCACTTTACCTGCTCCTAAATCTTGCTGAGGATACTCGCACTGAGCTGAAGATGAGAAACAAGAACATTGTCCATATGTTAGTGAAAGCACTGGACCGTGACAATTTTGAGCTGCTTATCCTGGTTGTATCTTTCTTGAAGAAACTCAGCATTTTTATGGAGAACAAAAATGATATGGTAAGGCTTATAGCACTCTAGTGCAATATTAAAAAGGTATGGACTCTGAAAACTTTGTGTGGTTGAAGGGAAGAGGGAGACATCTCTATCCCCACCCTAAATATCTGTAGCACGGATTATCCTACTTTGTTACTAGTAAAATGCATAAAAGAAAAGAAGTACATCATCCAGCCATAACATAGTGCAAAAATTTTTGAAGAACTGTTGTCCCAAACAGTCAAGCTACCTCAAAATACGATACACGAAATTCCAAATTTTGAAGTCAGCAGCCCAAAGTCTTGCCATACCCCACTTCTGGAGATGCCCATGACCCTACTCCCAAACTAGACTCTTGACAACATATTATTGTCTCTGCCATGTATTGTCTATCGAAAGAGAGGTAGTTATCCTTTTGCAGTTTGCTAGACTAGTTTACTTATTTCCTAGGTCACCTTGGTCTTCAAAGGCACCTCACAACTGTTCCTTCATGCTGCCAGTAGCTCCTAAGAACTGGCAGCAGTGTTATTCTTCATAAGGTTCTTTAGGTGAAGTTTCAAACTTCTGAAACTGTAGCACTTCTTTTTTTTTTTTTTTTTTATTTTTTTTGGTGACTTTAAGCTCTAGTCAATTATCTCCTTTACTGATTTCCCAATGGCTTTTAGCAGATACAGGCTTTTGCTTCTGTGCCTTTATGCTGGTTTGTTAAATGAAAATTATAATTTTTCCTTATCTAAGAGGTAATCCGAGATTAATATTACACTTAGATTGTGAGATGAAAAGATCTGTGTAAATGCAATAGAAAATTAGTTGCATCTTTGTTACTGGAACTGTCATTCGCATGTATATGCACTGAACACTGCAGATGAGAGGTATCTCCCTTATTTATATATAGGTATCCTATTTCTTAACAAAAGCCAGACACCAAGCATGCGTTTTTGGGTGAATGTAGACTGTTTATTAGGTGATTGGTCATTGATTTAGTTTATACTTGTGTAGTGCTCTGAAGCACTTTATTAGGAAAATAAGGATTAGCTCTCCAGCCCACTGATTTGCTGGCACACTTTCCACATTCCATTTGATTTAGTGGAAAGACAAATGAAACAGAATTGTTGAATTTATTTTTTTGCAGAGTATTTTAACAGTTTTGAAAAGACTTTTGAAAAGGTTTGTATGCTTCAGGTCAGCTGTCTGAGCATTTCTTACTGAAGATACTTTTTTTTTCCACAGTAGTATTAAGGAAAGCTACCAGTGAAGGAGAAGGTGTTCTAATATTTATATCGGGCAGTAACACAAATATGTCAAAGGCAAAATGAACCAAGCTTAGTTGTTCAACACCTGATTCTAAGTAAAACTGAATAATCCACATATATTTATAGCACATTGCTTCCTTTGGTATTCAAGTGCCATATTAAATTCAAAGCAGTGAAGTAGCAGTTCTTGCTATCTGATTGGTTTTCATCAAAGGTATCCAGTCAGTTGTTTGATTATTGCACTATGCTGTGTGGGGAGAGCTGTAGTTTCTTTTCTTAGTATTCGTTCTGTGTGTATTTATAACTGGAAGGCTAGTTACATACATGCAAAAGTTTGAAGAATGCAAAGTAATGTTATGCACCTCCTTCTGGTCAAAGAAGGTTCTGGGAAACAAAAAATGAATGCATTTAAAAGATTGTGTCAAATAAAAGCAGAGAAATGTGGCTTAAAAGATGATAAAAACTTCCTGAAGCCTTGCCAGCCAATGCTCAGATGTCTTTTCTGGCTGGTGAAGTGAACATGATCTCAGGAACTGATACCACTTCTGAGTTCCTGGATTCCACTTTTTAATTTGAAAGTGATACATGTTTCAAGATGACTTTCATGCTTTTACTAAATTAATGTACAGGACGGTATGCCTTTTTTGAGAGCACATGCGAAGTTCTGTCTGGAGGTTCATTTGAAATTCATAATGAAGGGTCTCAAATTCTTTTTGGATGCCAATTTTCTGTCTTTCTTGGTTGGGTATCTCTTTGACTCTAATGTCAGTTGCTCCAGAGCTGTTTGTGTTTGTTTAAATGAGTTCCCCCTCTCCAATGTAGTCTTCCAAGTGATGTCTTGACCACATTCTTGCAGTTTTCCAACTGTGAGGAATATTTCCAAGACATCCAAACTGTTAGGTTCAAAAACTTTTTTCATCAACATTATCCAGTAACCCAATCTCGAAGACTTCAACCACAAAGACATAAGCAAAGCTGCTTCAGATGAAAATGCACTGACGGTCACTATTACAGGTACAAATTGGATATGTATTTGCGTATGTGTGCGTGTAATATATAACACACTGAGAGGGCTTTTAAATTGAAGACAAAGCTAAGTTTGGATGGATTATGGATTTTTCTTTTTCTTGATATACAGGTTGAAATGGATATTGTTGAAAAACTTGTGAAAATGGTACCCTGTGAACACGAAGATCTGCTGAACATCACTCTTCGACTCTTACTAAATCTCTCCTTTGACACAGGCCTGAGAAATAAAATGGTACAAGTTGGTCTGCTTCCCAAACTCACTGCACTTCTAGGTATGTTTTCCTTTGTTCTAGCATAGACTTTTCAGCAGGGACAGCACAGCTGTTTGCATCATGATATAGGGTGCCTAAAAGTTGCTATGTCACTTTTCTCTTTGCCAAAGAACTTCCTCACTGCTCCCAACTTTTTATCATTCAAGTAATCTTTCCAGATGCAGGTTTAAACGACAGTTTAAAATAATGTGGTTCCCAGTAGATTTATTCCTCGGTTCTCTTACTGTTGAATGAGTCTTCTGGTCTTTAAAAATAACTTTGGTAGCTACCTGAAAACCATGTGAGCTGACACATGGGTGATGCTTGTAATTTTGGGGAGCACCTAGGAAAAATAGCCAGCAACTTCATGGAGCTTAGCAGATAGAGATAACTACCTCTTTTTGTTTGTTTGTTTTAATGAAGCTTAATATACCTGCTGCCTTTTGTTACCATAATGGTCCAGATAGACATGAAAAATTTCCCAGCTTTGTCAGCTTCAACTCTAGGCAGTTGTCGTGGTTTAACCCCAGCCAGCAACTCAGCACCACGCAGCTGTTCCCTCACTTCCCCCCCCAGTGGGATGGGGGAGAGAATCAGAAAATAGAGGTAAAGCTCATGGGCTGAGATAAGAACAGCCCAATAGAACAGAAAGGTAGAAACTAACAATGACACTAACAATAGTAAAGTGACAATAACAATAAAAGGATTGGAATACACAAAGCAAGTGATGCACAATGCAATTGCTCACCACTTGCCAACTGATGCCCGAGCAGCACTCCTCCCCCGGCCAACTCCCTCAGTTTATATACTAGGCATGACACCCCATGGTATGGAATACCCCTTTGGCCAGTTTGGGTCAGCTGTCCGAGCTGTGTCCCCTCCCAACTTTCCTGTGCCCCTCCAGCCTTCTTGCTGGCCGGGCAGGAGAAGCTGGAAAGTCCTTGGGTTAACCTAAATATGACTTAGCAACAACTGCAAACAGCAGGGTGTTATCAACATTCTTCTAGTACTAAACCCAAAACACAGCGCTGTCCCAGCTCCTAGGAAGACAATTAACTCTATCCCAGCTGAAACCAGGACAGCAGTACTGACTTTTAGACTTTCAGCTTGACATTCTGTAAGTTGTGTTAAGATCGTGTCAGTACTTCAGATACAAGTGAAACTTTCTGTTGTCTGTAGGGGAAAGCCATGGAGACAATGAGGAGTTTGGAAAAACCAAAGGATTGTCCGATTTGATCATTGTTGTGCCCTGGAGTTCTCAGGAGGGAGTTTTTATTGCTCCTTGTGTGTTCTTTGGTTGATACTATCTAGAGGCCACTCTGGTAGATATACTAAATGTTTAGTAGGATTTGGCCATAGGAATTGCTGAGTGCTCATTTTTAAGTGAGAGCTGAGGATCTTGTACTGTGGAGCCCTAAATGCGTGAAACAGTGATGCAAGACATTGTTAAAGCTTTCTGCGATATGTCCAGTTTGGGATGTACTAAATCCACTGCAGCCAGTGTATCCAGATGTGATTGGAACAAGTGGAATGCAATGGTGAATCTGTGAGCTTTCTCCCCTAGTTTTGTATAGTCTATTAGGATTGTTTGCCTTCTGCATTTTACATTCAACCTCAACGTGGCCTTATTGATGTTTAATATACAAGTTAATACCATGAAAACTTATACTGCTTTGGAAGCCTTAATCCTGTCAGTGATTAATATAACAGCTACCTGATATATCCCAAAATGCCTCGATCTTTTTATGCTTTCTACCTCACAACCATGTTTGCACTTGATCTCCTCTGGGCTGAGCTAGAAAGAAAAAGAAAAACGGCATTTGGCATCCCTCTTCTTTATACTTCTTTTACCTCAAGGCAATGTTATTTGGGAGTAAACGGAGAAGTGGAAGCTGGTCAGGAAATATATTTTCTCTAGTTTGAGAGTGGATCTGGCTAGGTAGTCTGGTTCAGCTTGGATTGTAAGCTTTTTGGAGGAGGAACTTGCCTCTTTATTTTGTTTCTACAGCAGCTAGCACGGCGGTCTAAGGCTAGGGCTTCTGGGTGCTTGTCGCCCCAAGCAGTGTCACGACACAAATTGCTGAGAAGTCCCTGCTCCCAGAAATTCCTCATTTAATATTAGAGTCAGACTAAACTCATCAGTTAAGTATCTGCTTTCTAGTGTCTGATTCTAATGTGGAGAGTAGAATTTATTTTCAAATGCCATTCTCTTGGACTTGTAAGAGGCCTGTGCAGAAGAAGAACTGGCTGTTAAAATTGCAGTCTGTTCCTGAAGTGGCTGTTAGGGTAATCTACAGCAAGTTCTGCTAGTACTTCCAGAAGCTTCAATGTCTGTTTGGCTCCATGGGTGGTTCTTCCTTCCTTGACTTGGAAGTGTTTGCCTCTTTTTTTTGTTTTTTTTTCTTCTTCTTTTTCTTTTTTTTTTCTTTTTCTTTTTTTTTCCCCCTCCCTCCTCCTAGGGGTGTGTGCTGTTTGCCCTAGCTCCTCCCTGTAGTCATTGCATGATACTTACTTTGCAGTGTGCTGGTTAGAAAATGTAGGTAGAAATGTTGTCTTACTTGTTTCTTAAACCAACTCTGTGATTCGTGAGAGTCTTCTTGGTATGGTGATTCAAATAATTCTCAAATACGTCACTTTGTGTATCCTATCTCAGGGAAGCCTGCAACCTTAATAAATAAAATAATCGTGTGCCAGATGCCCCTTTTATACGCATTACTTGTGTATTAAACACACATTATTCAAGTCAGTACCCTTCGGCTTACATTTGCAGGTCACCTTAAAGTGCTGACACACCTCAACAGCTGTTGACAAGTTACCATACAGCTCCTAATGCCAAGAGGTCAAGTTTGTTGACTCAGCCTACTGAAACTTAACATTTGTGCATGCTGTGCCTTTGAGTCTTTAGCACAGGGTTTGCGATGAGTATAAATTAAATGTAGTAGGTGTTTAAGGGGAGAGTTGAGATTGCAAAGAAAAGGACAGGATTTCTCAGACAGCAGTTTAGGGCTGAGCACTGAGGTGGCTGCAGTCTGTGGTTCTAGAAGATGTGCCACTTTACCAAGGGACACTTAGTGCCTTGGGAGCAGGAGGGCTCTAAGTGTAGGTGGAGGCTGAAAGCGGAGGGGATGGACTAGCTTCAGCTGAGCTATCAGGAATGGACTAAGTATGGCATGGATATATTGGAGAAGGACCATCTTCTTTCTTTCCCTCTCACTCCAGAGTATTGAGGCTGCTGTTGAAAGCATGGACATGAGAAGTTCTGCTTAGTCTTGGTTTCCGTTTTAATTAGCCTTTTGTTTTTAATAGTGCCAATGCTTGCTTCCCCATGTAGCTTTGCCAGTCAACACCACTTGCTAGTTTTCGTGGCTTCTCTTCACAAGTCTGAAGTATTGTATATGACAAGACTCCTCTTGCTCCCTCCAGGCACCCAAGTTAATCAACTACAGCTGATCTTTGTTAAGCTCTGAATCTCAAAAGAACTGGGTGCAGTTGAGGGAAATTTGGCTTCAGACTTGAGATCAGAAGCTGGAGCAGAGCTGTGGAGGCCTATGAGATATAGCCTGCTGTATTCAGGTTCTTCCCTATACAGGCTGCTTGAAGAGGTATGAAAAGACATTTTGTTGATTTGTGTGACTTCAGTTCTTTAAGAAAACTTTCTTACCAGGGCCTTGTGGAGAACTTTTTTTTTTTTTGTACTGGTGGCTTTGTTTTAGTCCTTAGAAAATACTTTTACAGGTGGATCTGTCTTTTTTTTATACATTCTCTGCGTGAATGCTTTATTTGCCAGTATATGTGAAGTATGGCTTCAGTGAATTAAGGTGAGAATTCACATGAATTCACCAAGTGGTTTAAACTAGATGTGTGCCTGAAATGTGGAAAACACTGATTCAGTGCCCTCTAATCATCACCTGGGAAGGAGAGACCAAAGCAGCATGCTATAGAATTTTCTGTGGAGGTTTGCTTCACAGTGCTCTCATTTTGCTATGCATGGTATAACTCAAGTGAAGTGGAGTAGAGGAGTGACTTGCTCCAAATGCAGTAGAGTTTGGTGGTTAGTATATTCGCTTGTGGAAAGTATTCTCACTGAAAGGGGGAAACATAGAGCTGAACTTCAAGAAAACAGATTCACATCCTTCCTTTATCCCTAGGAATGCTCTTCCACTGTTGGACAGAAGGGAAATGTTACCCTTTTTCATAATTCTTCCCCTGGATGTGTGATTGGTTTCTAAAGTAAATACCCTGGCAGCAAACACAAGAAAACATTGTCTACAAGGAAGAATAAAAAAACCTCACTTCTAGTTTGGACCAAATCCACTTTGTTTTTCAGTTAACTGGCCAAACCAAATACAATTTTTCTAGTACAGCTCTCTTAAATATACGCACAGCTTGTGCTTCACATTCTTCTAATAAGGGTGCTATTTTGTGCCGTGTCTGAGTGGTTTCTTAGCCTTTGTGAAGCGAGACAAATAGTTCTCCATTCTCTATGAGAACAGCAGGCAGTTTGTGCAGCAGAGCCAGCTGAGTGTTGCTTGTGTGTATTATGGCAGGCTGTAAACTCTTCTCGGTGGACCCCTGTTCGGAAGGAGCTCCTGGCAGTATGTGGGTGTGGCAGGCAGTGCTGGGGTTTCTGTGTCCACCCACGAGTTAGTTACTCCTCTCAAAAGGATGTAATGATAGGGAATGGTACAAAAGCTTTTACAGTGGGAACTGTGTTGCTGCTTAGAGGGTAAAAGGAGTAGGTCTGGCTGCATGCAGGGAGCAAACGCTTTTTCTGTGATGTGAGCGTTCATCCGTTTGAGCTGCTGAACAGTTCTTAGGTGTAGTGAATGCATGTTGTCTTGAAATGCCATTCTCCTTTCATTCACTTCCCAGTGCAAGCCATGCTTAAAGAATGAAAACCCATTATACTTGGGAGTCAGACTAAAGTGTCTCTTGGTTGCTCGAAATTACTAGCTGCTTTTAAAAATCCAGGGCTGATTGAACACAGGTGGGTGGGTCACAAAATAGTACCAGTTGCAAATCAGACCCAAATGGGACATGGAGTGCAGAAGGATTGTGCATATGGCTGTGGAAGTGTTACAGTGCCAAGGTGTTCAATCTCAAAAAGATTTTAGGTGTTGATGAACATCTTGGGTTATGTTTTCCCGTGCAGATTACAGTGACTGAAAATTGGCTTTGTGAGTTTGTATTCAGCCAAGTAGATGAGCGTTTGTTACACAACACAGAAATAGAGTGTGATCAGTCCCAAGTAGCAATAGTATAGTTTTGCCAGTCACAGTATGTATCAAGCCTACATGAATTATTAATATGAGCGTCCTGGCCTGATGTTCTTAATTTCTTAGTGTTCTAAGACTTAGTATCAGCACACTGAGTAGTAGTAGCCACCTGATCTTCAGTAGAAGTCCAAGGGCTGTGCAACAGTTTGCAAACTCCAAAACAGGTCAGACTTATCTGTTACAAGTTCTTTATTTAAGCTGGAGATAACCAGAGTGGAAAGTAACTTTGACAAGTCTGCTTTACTCCTCACTAAAGAGTCTGTCTTCACTAGGTTCATTGATAGTTGGTTTTTTTTTTGAAAGTTTTATTATCTAAAATCTGTTCTGGAAACTGCTGAAATTCCTCTGATATTTTTCCATTCTTTACAAGTTAGGTTTAATGAGCAATCCAAGAATTGCCAAACAGTTGTATGTTGGGTTTCTTAACAATCGAGTCTTGATATGGTATGCAGCCAAGCTGGATTATATGTTGACTGCTGTTTAAAAACCCAAGAAGTACTTTGCTCTCTAATTAACGGAGTGCTGTTGGTTTTTAATGTTCTATTCCTTTTATGAAAGTTTCTTTTAAGAAGGCTTAAAGTAGATGTGCTCTCTTTATGAGTTCACTTGGCCTTTTTGTAATGAACTTATTATGGAGCTTCACACATCTGTTGAAAAATGGAGCTTCTTATAGGCTACTGCAGTGTTTTTTCTGACTTTAATAGGCCTCGTTTATCCTATAAAGAAACATACATTTTCTTACCTGATCAAGTGAGCAAACAATAGGGGTCAGATGTGGCAAAGACCCTAACAAAAAGCACATGTCCAGCCATCAGGGTGAGGTAAAGTCATATCGGGATTGCTTGAAGTTATTAATGGCAGTAAAATTTATGCTTCCTCCTGTTTTCCCAATTAAATTGAGAAACCTTTTTTTCCTAAGGTGGCTCTGCAGCAGCTGGTTCCAATACTTGTTGTGTGAATATTGCCTGGGGTGTCTCCATTCCTTTATAGTAGAGGCTGGCTGAAGCACATTAAGTAACAGTTCAACTACAGGGACCGGTCTGTTGGAAAGCAGTAATTATTAAGGGATTTATTTTAATGGTGGTTTTTTTATCATTTGTCGTGAGTATGGCCAAGGCTTAAAAAAAACCAACCCAAAGCAACAAACAAACAAAAACTGCCAAAAGAAACATAAAACAAAATAAAAACATGCCTTAACAGCTTCTAAATCCTTGTTGGAAGTGCAAATAAACCTAGCATGTCTAACTGACTTAAGGTGAGTGCACAACATGTCTCAGAACCCAGCACATATTTAGATACCTTAACTATGGATTAGGCAGCAAATTTTGGTGTTATTAAAGAAAAAATGTCTGCTGAGAAATACAGAACTCAAAGTAGAGAGACGTCAGTATCACTAATATTGTGTTTGAAGCAGAAATAGAATCACAACTAACTTTAAGGTAAAAGCCTTCATATCCCTGCTTTGTGCTACTGGTAAATTGTAGTGAATTATCAGGAGAGAATAACTGAAATTCATAACATCATGTTTTTATGTAAGCTACAGGTTTTTGAAGTCTATTGTCTAAGATTTTTCTGACTCCTTTAACACTGTCCATAGTTGGAAACCGTGTTTTTCTATTTTGTAGCTATTACAGGTGGATCCCTTGCTCATCTAACACTCAGCCTTTGACTGTTCAATCAGGAGTGTTGACTGAAAATAGAAATGCTTATGGCAACAGCAAGGACAGGAGTGGAGAGTTGGCAACAATGTAAAGATGAGGGAGCTGAGTTGTTGGAAATTCACTAAACCGGTTAATGTGAAGGATCCCCTGAGCCAGTATTTCTCCTGTGGAGCTTATAATATGTGACTGCATAATTAATTGAATTCTTTTAATTGTTTCTTTGCATATGGCAAGAGCAAATTAACAGTAAAAAGTAAATCTAGTCTTTTATGTGAACTGTTGACACCTGAAAGCTTTACAGGGCTTAACTTGGATGTTTAAAGCATGACTGAACAGAAACAACCAGGTCTGGTTTCTTGGAAAACCTCCATAAAGAAGCGGTGGGCCACTTCTGCTAGTCTTCCTAACCTATGGTAAAATATTCATAAAGCCTGCATGAGAGCCAAGGTAGAAAAGAGAGGAGCACCTTTTCCAGAGCCTTTGTGAAGTCTGCAGGCATAGGGATGGTCTCAAAGGATCACGTGGAACAATTCTGCAGATGTAATAGTCCCATAGATCCTGAGGCTTTTACAAGCTCAGACATAAGGGGGAAGGTCACAATCTGCTTTCCCTTTTGGAAATGTGGAAACATCTTAACTCACAAGTTTCTGCTGTTTATCTAAGAGTTTCTCAGTTGATCTTCTCCAGTGCAGGAGTCCAACTGCAGATTTCCCATGTCTGCTGTTGCTAAGACGAGAAGTCCTTTGTCAGTTGATAGTATTGTCTTCAGACCCTTTGAGCTGATGGGGGAAGAGATATGCTAGCATAAAAATTTATTGCACTACAGCGAGTGTAGTGCTGGTATATCTCTATACAATCAATTTCTGTTCCTTTGGCCTCTGACATACAGATGCTTTGCAGGATGGGTTATCATTTTACATATTTGAGTAGTCTCACTGCATAAAGCAAAGCTTTCTTTGTGAGGCTGGGCCCTCAAACGTTGTCTTACTCTTTTTGGAAAAGCTATCAGATCTGTGAGAAACCTGTAGATCATCAGTGAATGACCTTTTAAATAACAAAACTGTAATGTTTTCACAATAAGGATAATACAGTTGAACTGTTTACCTTTCTTCTAAGACTTTGCCGGTAAAAATATGCTAGTTCTTGCACAGGAACAGTATCTCTTGAATAATATGGAGCTTAATTCTTGTTACCTGGAAGACTCAAAAGCCCCAGCCAATGTTTAACTCTACTTTTTGGGCTTAGTAGATTTGAACCTCAGCTTTGTACTTCAGCGACTTTGAAACATGGGTAAAAACAGTTTCCATTTCAATGTGGTGAATCATCCCTTTCTCAGAGTGAAAGGTAGTGTCCTGCATTGTTGTTTTTTTTCCCTCCTTTGAGCAGGAGCATTTTGAAATATAGTTGCACCATCCATTAAGAACTGAGACTGCTCTGCTGTGGAGCTGTGCACCTGCAGAGCCAGGAGCATGGAAAACTTCCGCCTATTTCCATTCCCACTGAATTCCAAACAGGAAGATTGGAAGGGTGTTCTTAGGGCAGAGAAGTCTGAATACTTTCTAGTAATTGGAGCAGTTGATGTAGTTTAATGAGATATAGTGCAGATATGGGAAAAATCATGCATGTCCTATAAATTTCCATTTAATTGTATAGCATTTAATCTATGTAGCTTGGTGAAGACTTCTAAAGGAACAGCTTTGCGTGGAATTTTTTCTACCTACTTTGGAAGCAGGTTTTCTTAGTTTGATTCAGACTAAGAACCACCTCTTCTAGTTTCCAGTTTCTTGTAATAACAGTAGTTAATTCTTTTTCTATCTCTTGCTTTCTTCCTTGGTCATAGCCTGACCCAAAATGGTTTTTTTGTTGGGTTTTTTTTTTGTTTGTTTGTTTGGGTTTGGGGATTTTTTTTGTGGAGAAAAGAGAAGTAGCTTTTTTTTCTTCCTTCAGGGCTAATCCTCTTGCCTCCTATTTTCTCTCTAATCTAAACTTCTAATTGATTTATCTCTGGTTTCTGCAGTATATGGGATATTACAGCCAGTCAGCTTCCAATTTCTGTGTGAATTCACAGGACTTCAAGTATAGCTGTAGGACATCCTAAACAACAAAAATGTTTTTTTCTGTAGGAAGATCAAGCCTCAAAAAAGGACGTATCTAAATTTAGCAGTAAGTTGTCTACCCAGTGGCTGTGCTTTGTTGTCTTTTATGAGTAGCAATACAGCAGTGAGGTGTTTACTGTATATTTTTTCAGTCTGTCTTGCACAGAGTTCCAGGCAAAGAAGCTGAGCCTGGGGCTCCAGATGTGCAGCTTCATTTTTGTCTATAGCTGTAACATTAAATAACTCAACCTAAATTAGTCATTTATTAGTCCTTTGGCTTAGGATTCATCATTATAATTCCTTCTTTGTTTCCTAGAAAAAAAAATTGTGTCTGTGTTTCAGATGTGGCATGTACTTTTAGTTCTTTGGGGGAAGAAAAAAAACCAAACCAAAAAAAAAAAAAAAAAAAAAAACAAACCACAAAAAATCCCAACCACAGCAAAATTAGGGTTTTAACTTGGGCTTATGGTATGAAGCCAGTTTCAGATGACATAAAGGTGGCACAAGAGGGGTTATTAGTATGTAATTAATATCATAATGTATTATTTACAATGCCTAGTCTCCTTGAGTACAAGCAGATTTGAAAATTCTTTCAGGTTCTCTTGATAAAATAAACTGATATATCCAATACGATTTATATTTACATATGTAAATCAAACCAATATGTGTCTAAACCACACATGGAGTAACTTAGTCCAACTGTTTCAGAGCTGGTTGCAAGGATATGGAATACAGGTAAACAGAGATAGCTTTCTATCACTTTTCTCCTAAGATCACTGCTAATTATCATAATGTGAATAAACTCTTGATTTCCGTGTTTTCTGACAGCAGTATGAGACAGCGTATAGATCTGATATTCAGTTTGTGACACTTACCCATGTAGATTTCTTATTTGCCTAATTCTGCAGCAGATTTGACTTGAGTATCAGAGTTTGAAACTGAAATGAAGATTCACTCTGCCATTTTAATAGGTATTTACCTTCATTTGTGTTCTGGATTTGATTTAGTGGAGTTAATGTTTTGCGCATGAGTTGGATAAGGTATATTTCATATCTAATGGGGAAACACTGATGATCCCATTTGAAATGATGGCTGCTTGAATTACTGATAGTGTTACATTTGAGTAATTTAGTCCATAATTTATGTTCTCATTTTTACTTTAGCATTTGAAAGCTGAATGCTGCTGCTGCAACTTAGACTGGCATTTCAGTTTTACAGCTTTAGGGTGTCTCTGTGGAGCTAATGGAGGATTTTTTCATTTTAAGCTCACAAACTCAACCAAAATACAGGACCTGATCTTCTGATCAAGAAATCGTATTTTTTTTTTTCTTTCGCTTCTACTACTAATACCATTTAGATCTTTAACCTTAGTAAGAACTAGACATGGAATTCAGGCTTTGGTCCACAGAACTGGCACATGGCTTCTTATTAATGTTCAAAGGCTAAAAATCTGAAGCCATTTTGAACTCAGAACCCATCATGTATTTATTTCCCTCTCTAATTTGCAGAAAACTAGTTGTGAAAACAGCCCGAGGGACCTGATATTTTTCCATCCCAGCTGCTCCAGCTGAACTACAGCTGCAAAAAAAATCTAAGTATTGTTTCTATAAACTGTTGAGTGTATTTTATAACACAATAATTCCCACAAAATCAGTAACTGCAGTTAATGACCGGTTTGTTAAGGCATTAACTGCACTCAGCTGGGAATGACCAATTTCTCTGGAATGGCTGTATAAGAACTAAGGATAATTCAGTAACACTTTCAAATAATTATTTGGTTAATTAATGGTAAATTCTTGTGGAAATCCTATCAAAGTATTCGTGACCCCCACATTTAATATCCAATGAGTTCATTATGATTCATGTTCTATTGCCATAAATACCAGAAGAATCCATAATGACTAGGCCATTATTTTCCAGGGCTGCCCTTACTGCTTTAGGCCATTTGGCTGTTCCACCTTCAGTCATAAAAAGCTTGATGCTCAAAACTACCAGCATTTGTAGGCCACAACTTTCTGGCACCCCACCAAAACTTTGGTGATTTTTATGAACACGTTTGGCAGAGATCTGGTTTTTTCTTTTCTTTCTCGTGCTTTTTCTAGTTAGGGGAATAATTGATGCCTACTGTACCAAGTCATAAGGAAGTCTTCCTTGCAGTGTCTGCTTTTTCATGTGTGGCCTTCAGTAGTGCTCAAAAATAGCAGAAAAGATATCACTTTCATGCTTTTGAAAGCTATTCTCCAGCCAGGTACTGGGCAGGGTTTGAAATTTCTACAGCCAGGTCTCTAAACAATGATTGATTTAGGGCTTTATTCATTAGCATTCAGATGAGTATAAAATAATAATATTAAAAAAAAAAAGCTTGGTATGGGCATATTCAAGGTCATATTCAAGTAATAGTCAATAGCTGCCAGTTTATATTTTTGGGAGTGAAGTCCCTATGCAAAAGGATGGCAGTTGGCTTGGTGGATATTTCAAACAGTCTGTCACTTCTTACCCTTTTATACAATCTTCAGCCTGCAAGATGATGCTTAGTGTTTAAATTGCTGTAGCTCTTGAATCTGTTCTCTTCCTAATTTTCAACTAGTTACGCACAGTTTCCAGTCCGCTTTCCAATAGGCTGTATGCTTCCTAATCGAGCAGAAGATTAACAATTGCATTAAATCATGCTGGCCATGCTTAGAAACAACCACCACCTCTTGATTTTCCTGAAGTGTTTGGTTCTTTGGATCATGAGTTGCCACTGTTTTGCATGAGAACTGAAAAAAGTCAGGAGGTTCTGCTTTTTCTCCACCAAAGTGCTTCCATTGGGAAAGTGGGACAGTGAAACTTCCAAACATCAGCCTGAAATTCATTCCTTTCTGGGAAATTGAAATGAAATGAAATTTAAAATGCATACACAATTAAATACTTAAAAGCTGGTTTAGTTGCACACTGTTTTCTTTTAGCTTTAGTTCTGTAGCTTTTCATCTTCAAGTTAGTAGAATTCAGTGTTGTTTTATCTATTTCCTTGCAATTGGAAAACAATTCCTTGCTGAGCCTGTGCAACAAGTGCCTGTGACTTAAATGCTCTAAACCCTTCTCTGTTCCCTGTGTTGACAGTAGGACAGGGGCATTCAGGGAAAATGGGTCATTTAACTGTACAGCAAGAAGGAATTTAAATTCAACTCTTCTTTTTGAAACTATAGCTTTGCCTTTTGTATGTCATGAAATCTGCCTTATGGAACATACTTTGGGAGAATGCTTTAAGTGGTAGTCATTAAAAACCAACTCTTTAAGAAAATAAGCTACCAGTATTGCAAAATACCAGGAAACTGCTATTGCTACCAAATGTAAGACTGTATCTTAGCTGATGCTTTGTCTTAGCACAAATGAAGCTTGCAAAAATAGGAGGAAAAAAACCCCATGAAGGACAGAGGTTACACAGGTATAAAGTAGCATCATTCTTGTTGACTGCCTGCAAGTTCATACCTGCTGAAGGTCTGCTCCTACTTCACTCCAGTCTGTTTCCTGTTGCTGTTCTGGGGAGCCAGCTTCCCTCCCTTTTATATTGGCTTACCTTTTACTTCACATAGTGTTTCCTGCATTATCCAGCAAAGTGTAATTGTAGTTTGAGCCTTAAATAGAGGCGTGGAAAGAAGTGTTAAGGGCAATGTGAACAGCTCCTTTTTCCTAGCCCCATGAAATTTGAAGGCATAATTTACTCTAAATTTTTATATTTGCTTAGGAGAAGTCTTTAGCTGTGTGCATGGGAAGTTTTTTTTCATGTAATTGTTGGATTTACGGTGTCACTACAAGTGAATAAGTAGGTAAGATGACCAGTCACAAGAGAAGCACAAAAGATACTAAACACTTCATTTTGTTTGCTTAAAACTGAGCATGTATGCTGTAGCAACTATAGGTACTGTATGTGCTTTTATCTTAATAACAGCCAGAGTAGCTTTCAGATTTGGGCATTATCCTTTCTCCAGCTGTTAAGTGCATGGAAGGTTGTGATACAAGTTACATTTTTTTCAAACAGGTAAGAATCCAGAAGGATCTGAAAGGTCAGCTGTGTTTTTAGGTTTGGCATTGGAAAGAATACTTTACTGTTGTATGGCAACTGCCAGAAGGGTTTCATGGGTCTTGTTGGTAATTCAATTTTGAAAAAAGGCACGAATGTGCATTCTTAGGATAAAGGCATCATATTGTTGCTGCTTAAAGGAAATTCCAGCTCCCGGTGATGTATGCAGAAGAAAAATTTAACTGTGTTGGTTGCTGTTTGAGGTCTTGATGCTTTGCCAAAGTGTTAAACAGATATGTTCCAATTTAGCTTAAATAGAAGTGGGAGGTAGGATATTTCTGATCAGTTGTATAAGAACTGTGAATAAATTCTTAGTTGGTGACCTTATTACATCCTGGTCTAACTAACATAAACATTCAGATGAATGTTTTATCCCATATATAGCCAGTATCCTGCTAATGTAGGGCTAGAGGAGAGCTCAAGAGAATGCTCGGTCCAGATTTCAGCAGTGAGTCAGGATCAAATTCGTCTGTGTTGTTCTTAAACATTTGTATGTTTGTCTAAGTTGGTTTTATAGAACGTTTCAGTTAAATACTTCACAGCCTACTCACATTAACTGCTCCAATTTTTCTTGAGGATCTTTTTCTCTTTGGTAAGTATTAATGTGAAAATATACTAATGTTGTCTTTGAAATGTATGAAGCACAAAAGGCACCCACAGGATAATATTATCATTTAGGATAATAAAACAATCAGTATGTGACTTACTTGAAAGGCACTGGATTCCTTCTGTAACATTTTTTTAGTGGTAGTTCTTATTTTTCTCTGTGGCATTGCTACATTTTTTTTTTTATCATTTTACTTTGAGACAAGCTTGTTATTTCAACAGGAATATCCACAGCTAAATTGGCATTACATTTGATATTTAATTTGCTAGCTGGAAACTGATGAAGGCTTCCTCTGGATGGCCTATCATTATTAAGGGTTCCTTTCACAATATACATTCCTTGCAAAGCAGGGTTAAGGAAGTATTTTGAGGTGCTGGGGGGAGGGGAATAGTTAGCATTGCCTTTATTCCCTCTTTGCACAAATAAGTGGTTCTTTTGGATAGGGCAGGCAAGACCCTTTCATTAACGTTGCAGTTCTGATTTAAATTTCCCTCATATTAGCTAGGATTTTTGTGCTTGTTTTCCCCTTTTAAGTGTTTACAACACCTAAAATACCAGGCTTCTATTAATATGGATTTTTTTCTCCTTCTAGCAAATGAAAACTACAAACAAGTAGCAATGTGTATTCTGTATCATATAAGCATGGATGATCGCTTTAAATCAATGTTTGCATACACAGACTGTATCCCACAGGTATGTGCTTTTATATATGATGAGGTGGTAAGATGTATCTTTCCGTCTCTTCTTCACTCATAGCAGAGCTCGCACTGACACCCACAGGTGAAAGTGGGAACAACCACGATGCTGCTGAGTTGGTAGCCAACTGCCTACTCATCGGGCAATCGGACTGTTCTTGCTGTCTTTTTAATGGTCGCCAGAAAAAGGATAGATGACCTATTCTTTGTTAGTGCTGCTAACACTTGAGCTGCATCAATGAATTGGTAAAAGTACAGGTGACCTGATGAATTTCTACAGAAGATCGGGAATGCTTGAAAGAGATGAAAGCTTGTGCACAGCAGGTCCTTAGGGAACCTTGTGGAAAGTATTTCCTTTACAGTTTTAGAAGGCATTCTTTTCTGATCCCATTGGGTATCAAAATTTCAACGTCTCCAGTATTACAGGATATGAACTGGAAACCAGCCAAGCAGTGTTACGTTGCTACATGACAATTCCTTTCTCAGCTGCAAGCATGTACAATGGGGAGACTTGAATACTGTAGAAGGCTCTTCACTGATCTTTCAGGCTACAGTTTGTTGCATGACACTTTGTCTCCAGTCATAGTCTTTGATCCAAGCACAGACAAAATATCATGGGGTTTTGGGTTTTGTGTGTGGGTTTTTTGTGTGTTTTGTTGTTTGTTGTGTTGGTTTTGGTTGTTTTTTTATTTTAACAAGTACCAAATCCTCTCTTACTGATCTTTTTCTCAGTCCTGATGAGGCTGGAGTTGAGAAAGCCTGCATTGCATAAGTGTAAAAGCTCTCTGGTAGCTTTTTCAGAATTGTACCACAGTATCTTCGTTCCTGCCAAATGTGTTTTTAACATCAAATACATCCAGAATGGGAAGTTGCCATGGAAAGTTTTCAGAATGCTTCTGGTCATTATCTCATGACAAAAATGGTGATGTTTTTCCAAATATGTTACAAAATGGTCTTGTAAACACCCTGCTGACTGCCTTTTCTGCCACAAGAAGCAACTATATGTTAAGGCATTTGCATGATAATGAGGGACCTGCTTTGTTCTGAACAGTTACCGGCCAAACCAGAATTCATGCACTGTGTTTCAGGGCTCGCTTATGATGTGCTTTCAGGGAATCTTGGCATGGCTCTTAAATCCTCAGTGCCAAATGTAAAGAGCTGTGGAAACTTCAGTGATATCATACTCCGAGCTTTGGTGAACATCATTGTTCTGATAGGCAGTGACTGCTCAAACTAGTGCTTGCAGAGCTGTATCCAAAGACTAGTGGAGCAGGAAACGAGTCCTCTGCCTTCATTGGACTTTGGCTGAAACTACAAAATTCGAAGGATACCTATGGCTGTTGATGCTTCAGTGGTCAGTGTAATTATTCACAGATCACGTTTGCCAGCTGTTCAAAAAGGACAAGCTGGACAACCAGAGCTTAAATTTTATTTATGAATGTTCAGAATTAGGACAATTACTAAGAAAGACAGAAGTAGCAGAAAACGTGGTGAAGTGGATAAGGTATCAGGAGAAGAAAACAACTTTTTTAAAAGGACTCCATGCCGTCTGATTCTGCCTGGGAAAACTAAGTTCTCTTTTCAGTATGTGCCCTTCTGTGGCTTTGTTTCCTTTGGAGGAAAGGTGTACATCTAAACTGGCAAATACTCAATAATGAGTGTTTAGCTGTTGTGGAAAGTGATTGGAAAATCAGTCCGCTGTTGTCATTTTGAACAGGCGACGTGCTTGACAAGGGCTTGCGCGTGCTGTCCCAGGTAAACATCCTTGTGGATTGCAGGAGTTAGTGGGTGCTATTCTAGTAACAGTTAAAAGTCAGTATTAACAGTTCATTCTTGTTTAGACCTCAGCAATGCGTGTTTTGTTTAAATAGGTGCAAATGCCATCCAGATGCTTATAAAAGCCTTTATTGGTAATAACCTGGCCAATCAAAGGGCATGGTTAGGCAGTGATGTCATGGTGATATTTAATATTTTACCACAGAGCAGTGTGCAAGGTTCTCCGCAGCTACCCACATGTTTTCCACCACAGTTGTCCTGTTTGGCCCCTCTTTGATCTATAAGCTTCTTTTCAGCTTAATGCTGGTAAACGTCCTCTCTTGACAGCACCCTTTGCTCCTGTCCGCCATTATCTGCTGAAGTTCAGAAACCAGAGCATCACTTCAAACAGCAGAGTTAGGGAGTAGCCGGTCAGGAGAGATTCCTGAGGCATGCAGTTCTGGCATAATCATTCAAAGATGTTTGAGCTGGGCTTGGGGAGGGGGTTGGACAGAGGTGTATGTGAACAGAGAGCTGTGGGGGTTGGCCTCTGGTCACTGGTAAATAAGTGAAGGCAGGTGCCAGAGAGTCTAGACACGGTGATTTCAGTCCTGGTCTGTGGTATCTGATACTCAATATGGGACTTGTCTGATTGAACACTACTGCCTCTTCATTGCACATGCTGCAGTCTTTTTACTGCCTTCCTGTTAAATCAGTAAAAGATGACAATGGACATAGTAAAAGCAGAACAAATTTAATTTTAATATTTCCTATTTGGCAGCAATTACTCTTCCTTTTGAAGTGGCACAAGAAGCAATCAAATTAAATGAAGACATAATGGGAAACATGGAGTTCATATGAAACTATTATTTTAAAATTTGAATGGCTTTAATTGAAACTGGATATATTTTTTCTTTTTATAGAGAAGTAGTTCAGTAATTAACAGTGTAATCCCATCTTGTTAAACATCTAATTTCCACAGATTTTGTATTGTGTAAGTAATGAGACTGTTTCCCTTAACATTATTTGAAGGGTTTTAAAAATCTGTTTTTAAAGGTTTTGTAACAGAAGAGTTGCAGGGGGTGTTTTTTGAATGCTCATGTTCTACTTGTTAAGTGGCAACTTTCTTCTCTGGTTAATTCACTCTTATGTGACTGTCAGGCTTACAGATTTAATAAACTAGGGATTTTATAAGTTCTTAAAACAACCTAGGGAAACCTGATTCTACCTTTTTAAGAAAGGGAGGAAGAAATCAATGATAGCTTTTAAATCAGTACATGAAAATCACAGAAAGAGATGAGTAACTATGTTGTAACAATTTTTTGTTATTTTTTTATTACTGTTTTATTTGGGTCCACTTAGAATGACAGCCTATTATATGATAACAGATAAACATACAGAATTGCTGTAGTAAAACACTTTGGAGTGAAATTCCTGCAATCCCATTGTTCCTTTTTTTCTGCCTCTCTAAATGGGATTGTTCACCCACTTTCTCTAGTTTTTAATGCATTATAAACTGTCTTTCCACCAGGGGGCAAGCAGACAAATGTTTAATGATTAGTTGTTGCTTTCTTCTGTTTCCACCCCTTTTTGACACAAACCAAGTTATGGTTTTTGTACCTTATGTCCCACTTATCTTTAGGTTCAGTTGTTTCTACTTCCAGTAATCTCAGTCTTGTCATCACGTTGCTTTGCATTATGACCTGGACATGTCTTATGGACTGAGCAGGTTTTAGGAGCAAATAGGGTGATGTCCTGCAGCACCTCAATGAGGAAGCCATGCAACTTGTCTGCCATGGTTGGAAACAGAGAAAAAGAAATGGGTGTATTTGAGTCATGTTCGTATATTCAATATGCCATTTCAAAAAATGTTCATATTTAACGAAACGAGATTAGATAGCCTGTGATGTAATAGACAATGCAGGTGCCAGGTGTATAAAATTATGGCAATCCATAGGTTATTTGCCGAAGGAATCATCTGGGAATTCACCGACACTTACTAAACCGTTGGAACAGGATTATAGGCAATTGTGTACTTACGTTAACCCAGGTTGTTCTATCCCGTTACCAAAAGAGTAGGACTATTACTGAGAAGTCTTTGGTATACGGCAGTTTCAGCTCTAGCAATGGAAGCTGCAAAGATAAAGCACGTTGCTGCAGGCGCAGCTAATTTACCTACCAACGGAGTAATCTCAAAGCAAAATAGTAGTAGAATTATTCTGCAGTTAAGTATCTGTTTTGAGTCATAATTTTGTTAAACAACCAGATATTAATCTGACTTTCTGTGGAACTAAGTTGTGGGGTTTTTCCTATACTAAGTTTAGCAAAAATTTCAAAACAAATTTATCCATTCACAACTTTAAAAAAAAAAAAAAGTAAAAAAATAAATTCAGTGGTAGCAATAAAATGTAACTAACCCAAGTTAATTTTAGGTGATGAGTGACTGCCATTTTTGGCACTTTATAAGCATTGTTATCCCCAAATAATGGAACTATACAACTTGTGCCCTTGACCTTTGTAACTTTACTGTTCCTGTAGAAATATAGAATATTAATTTGAGAAAAAAAAGCTACTGTAGTTGACATCATAACGTTGCTCTTCTAATGCTTTGGAAAGATGAATGACTGAAGTGTGCTTGTGTTTCTTGGCAGTTAATGAAGATGCTTTTTGAATGTCCTGATGAGCGAGTTGACCTGGAACTTATTTCTTTCTGTATTAACCTTGCTGCTAACAAAAGAAATGTACAACTTATCTGTGAAGGTAAGCCTACTGAGATTTTACTGTTTTCTTGGAGATGACACCGCTTGTATACATATTTTTATATTTATTGTCCTGGTTTCAGCTGGCATAGAGTTAATTTTCTTCCTGGTAGCTGCTACAGTGCTGTGTTTTGGATTTAGTATGAGAATAATGTTGGTAAAACACAGATGTTTTAGTTGTTGCTAAGTAGTGCTTATCCTAAGTCAGGGACTTTTTGGTTTCCCATGTTTTGTAAGCGAGGAGGTACACAAGAGCTGGGGAGGGAGCATAGTGAGGACAGCTGACCCGAACTAGCCAGAGGGGTATTCTGTACCATGGGACGTCATGCTCAGTATATAAACTGCGGGGAGCTGGCCAGGAGGAGCCGATCACTGCTTGGGGACTGGCTGGGCATCGATCAGTGGGTCATGAGCAATTGCATGGTGCATCACTTGTCTGTCTTGGGTCTTATTTCTCTCCTTGTTATCTTTCTTTTCATCGTTACTTTTGTTGTTGTTTTTTTTTTATTGTTATTATTTTATTTCAGTTATTAAACTGTTCTTATCTCAGCCCATAAGTTTTACTTCTTTTTTTTCCGATTCTCCTCCCCATCCCACTGGGGTGGGGGAGGAGTGAGTGAGCAGCTGCATGGTGCTTAGTTGATGGCTGGGGTTAAACCATGACAGTCCCTCTTGGTGCCCGTCATGGGGTATGAAGGGTTGAGGTAACAACAGATCTGATCAGAGTGTGTTAAAACAAATTTGTTCTAAGTATTTATTGTATTGTTTTCTATTAAACTGAGATGTATACTTACATATATAAATTGCATATATTTGAGTTATTTATAAATGTGTATATATAGATATGTATTTTTTAAAAATAAAAGGCACCTGTTTGGGTAATGATTGCAAGCAAATGGCCGTATCCTCCCCAAAATTGGTCTTGGTGGCAGGAGTGACACTGAATAGCTGCACATGCCCACATCTCTCATATGTGCATGTAGTTCTGAGAAACACACTGATGACGTTTCTGTGAGAAGCTATGGCTGTATGGGGAGATCAAGATTTTGTTCTACCTGATCCCTAAAATCCATCTTCAGCTAATTGGTGTTTCACCTGCCAGTAACAAATTAATAGCACAGTGATGTCGTTTAGTTGCGTCTTTCCATTAATTTTTTTTTAATTGAACATCTTTTGAGTTCTAGTATTTTGTTACATGGTATAGATGGGTTCTGCATTTTGTTCAGTAGCTCTCTAGACTGCTTCTAAATTTTCACTATTTTCATACTAGCAATTTTAAATGGAACATTATTATTCAGTAGCTCTAATTTTCACTTGTGCTCAAAATTTTCACTATGAACTACTGTGATAAATTACTAGACTTTAAAAGGAACAGTTGCAATCAATGCATTCTATGGCCAGCAATTCCACTTTAAAATTCTGTGCTTAGCTCTGTAGAAGGGGAAACAGGGAGATCTAATTTTATATTAAAGGTACAAATGAAATTCAAGCTAGTAGCGCTTATTAAACAGGCAAGGTGATCGTTTGGAAATGTAATGGTAACAGTGGGACTTGCCCTGTGCAGTCAAGTACTTCAGATCTGTGTATGTCTGTTATGTATATTCCCATATAATGATCTATATGACTGGTAAATAATCTTTTAAAACTATAACAATGTATTTATTCCATGGAGTTGGGAGAGAGGTCTCTGAGCTAGTACCAGCGGCTGTGCTGCATCTTCCCTAACTGCACTTGATGATAGGATGATGGTTTGGATCTAGAACCTTTCTTGGTCTGAATAACTAAGCACACCTGAAGCATCTAGTTATTTATCTGACTTTTTAAGTGTCCCACCTGTACATATGGTCATAGTAGTTGTTTTAGAGAAGCTATAGAATTTATACGGAGCAGGTCTCTTCTTTTGAACTTAAACTTGGAAGAAGAAATAGTTCCTGCCTAGATTCTTCACTTTTTCCTTTTAAACTTTTAAAAGTTAAAGCTGGGGTTTTTTTGTGTGTGTGGTGGTATTTTTTGATCGGCCAGTACTTTCCTCAGGTTTTTTTATTTGGAGGATTTCCTAAGTGTGTGTTTCTTTTCAGGAAATGGCTTGAAAATGCTAATGAAGCGGGCTTTGAAATTTAAGGACCCATTATTAATGAAGATGATCAGGAATATTTCACAACACGATGGGCCAACTAAAAGCCTGTTTATTGTAAGTATTATCTATTACCTAATGTGATCTCTGATTCTTCCTACTGGGAAAGACTGGCTTTTGAGAGCTGCTGTTTTGTCTTTACAGGCTGTCCAGTTTAAGTTTTCTTGGCTGTCACGGGTTGATTTATGTTTTGTTTTATAAGGCTATCTCAGTTGGTAGATCAGGATTTGGATCCCTCACTAGAAGGAAAACGGATCTTAAGCTGTATCCAATAAGTCCCTATTCCAAAACAAACACACAAAAACAAGCAAACAAAAAACCCCAACCAACCAACCCCAAAAAACCCCCAAACCAAAAACCCCAGCTGCTGAGGTGCACATCATAACAATTAAGTTATCCTAAATCTCTGCTTTTAGTGCTAGAGGGCAAAATAAAGTGTGTGGGGTTTTTTTTCCCCCACTGTGCCAAGTGTTTTGTATAAATGGATATTTTAAAATTTTGAATACTTAATTTTCAGTTAACCATGTAAAGCAGCCCTTTCAAAAGCGGGGCAGGAAAAACAACATCCTAATTGTGGAAATTTTAAATGCACTGTTAAAATGAAGATTGAATATCAGGTTGTCTTAAAGCAGTACAGAATTAGTAAGTAAAATCCATGATTAACCTGTTCATGTCCCCAGAAAATCTTGTAGTTGAGGACTCCATTGCTGTCACTAATGCAGTATGGTGTTCACTATCTTCTTCCCTTATTTTCTAACAGCTTTCTCAAACCGTGTGTGTAGTAGCTACTTTTGGAACATCTGAACAAATTACCTATATCTGTTGAAAGTGAAACGATGGAAAGGAAGAATGCTGAAATGTTTTTTCAGGTTATTCTTCAACTGAAATTGAAACTGCCTTATTAGACCTCATTTCAGGAGAAAAGTCTCCTTAGCATTCTTTTGAGAACTAGTTTTGATTTCACTAAGTTGTGAGTTCCTCAGAACTGCAAATTACTCACGTGTAATGTTTGTTGCTGTATTTTCTTTAGGATTATGTTGGTGATTTAGCAGCTCAAATATCAAATGATGAAGAGGAGGAATTTGTGATTGAATGCCTGGGAACACTTGCAAATTTGACCTTACCAGATCTGGACTGGGAACTTGTGCTGAAAGAGTACAAACTGGTTCCGTACCTCAAGGACAAGCTAAAACCAGGTCTGTACAAAGTTTGGTTAGTCTTTCAGAATAGAGTCTCTCAAAGAATACTTGAGAGTGCTCTTTCAGAGTAGAGTCTGTTTACCTTTATAATTTGTGATTGTTTGGGGAAACATAACACTGAAGAACAGAATCATACCTACAGATAAATATACACACAGGATTAAGAATTTCTGAGAGGTAATGCTTTCTGCCTTCTGACTTACTAGGTTCTGCAGAAGATGACCTTGTTTTAGAAGTGGTGATAATGATTGGAACAGTTTCTATGGATGACTCTTGCGCTGCTCTGCTGGCTAAATCTGGAATCATCCCTGCCCTCATTGAGCTTCTAAATGGTATATTGCCATATTTGGCTTTAGGTCGTGTTTTTCAGAGAAGTTTAGTTGACATAGCTGTGCTGTAACCAAATGCACCATTCTTTTTCTCTTGCAAGGCAAAGGTAGGTGTTTTGTATATGAAAGGAGGAGCAATTCCTCCGTTATTGATAGAGAGATACTGACTAGTGGTCTAATAGGTTTTATTTTTCCCACACCTCCACAACTCTTGCTGCAATCTATGGTCTTTCTACTTGACTGGAGCAGGGAAGAAAACACTGATTTTGTGTTGTCATGCATACTGCTGAACTGTCTAGCTGATGTGTAAGAGCTGGGCTTTCTCTAAGCATCAAGAGCTTCTAGGTGTGAGATCTGAAATTGTGGTGTGTTTTTTTCCTTGCAGCTCAGCAGGAAGATGATGAGTTTGTCTGCCAGATCATCTATGTATTTTATCAGATGGTCTTCCACCAAGCCACCAGAGATGTTATTATCAAGGAAACCCGTATCTTTTTAAAGATTAAACATGTAGAATTACAGCACTTGTCATCACTAATGTTTGGCCTATATTTCTCTTGCATAAACCTCCTGATCTCAGAGGTTTCTTTGTAAATGGTTTATTTCAGCTGAAGAAAAATAATCCAAACAGCCTAGGCATGTAGAGGGACTGCAAGATTAATAATAAAGATTAAAAGTTAGTTTGCTTTGAAACAGGGAAAGGGGTTAGGAGGGGGCATCACTGGACCACATGACCCATTAGTTTCTGTCCAGTCTGAATTACTATATGAATTCGTTTTGCAAATCATAATCAAAATCATAGTCCCTAGAAAAACTTACATAAAGCATAAACAAACTTCTCGCGCTGTACCATTATACATATGTTGCGTAGTCTGAAGTTATGTGCATTAAAATACTTTAATAGCATTCTTATATCAATCTAGACAACATAAATAATGCCTGCTCTGTATTTTTCGTCCACCTAATTGTTCTTTGAACTTTGGTATAAGTCTGCCATCTTCTTCCCAGTATGGAGACTTTGATTTCTGTTCCTGGCTTTCCTCTTTCTCTTTTTTTCACCTATCTGATGACAGAATCTGTTCTTTGGTTTCCTCACGTCATGTATCTGTTCATTTTTTTTGTATGGTACTTAACTCTTATTCAGTCTTTACTACTTATTCTTTCAGTCACTGCTGATGTTGAGCTCATTCAGATGATCCAAAAACTGTGGAAAGAGGCACTAGCTGTCTTTGTGGGCCTTAACTGAATGTTAGATTTTATTGAAACATAAATAGGTTGTAGGGATAGCAGATCAGTGATTACTTTGCTAACAATACAAGGACTACTTATTAATGTCCTTTTTCCTTTAAGCTCTGTGGAATATCTGAGAAGCCATTTGGGATGTTGTTCTGTCTCCTGTTTGGACTCCTAGGTGGCTAGCTTTAAAAAACAAAAAGAAAAAAAAAATAAAGAAAAAAAATTGCATCTCTTTTTATATCTGTAATTATAAAGCACCAACATTTGAACAGTGCTTTTCTCACTCAAATTGAACAAGGCTAGTATTAATGCTATTATGTGCACAATAGATTACCTTCTATATTTTTGAGACAAATACATTGGAAACCTTTTTTTAAAACAAGCAAACTCCCTAAAGATTACAAAAGTAACAGTCACAAAAGATTAAACCATTCCACAGAATCTATGCCTTTTGGACTAACGCGTTAGGTGCATGGATTTCCTATAACAGATCAGAATGTATTTTCGTTGTAAGGGGTGTGTAATTTTTCTTCACCAGTTTTGAAGAACATTTGGGTATCTTAAAATGGGATTATTTTTTTCTTTAAAAAAAAAAAAAAAAGTGGTTGGAGGAAGGCTGCTGAACTTCACATGTGATGGAAAATTCCTGACTACAATTCTCAATAATGAAATTTGCAGTTGGAAGAACCCAGGGCTGTGACCAAAAAAATAGCTTTTATCCTTAACACTTTCTTTCCAGAGGCTCCAGCTTATCTTATAGACCTGATGCATGATAAAAATGCTGAGATTCGCAAAGTTTGTGACAACACTCTGGATATTATAGCGGTAGGTCTGATTTTTTTTTTTTTTTTTTCCCCTGTCCTTCAGGAACCTCTTTACATGAGAGAATTCTAAAATAACTAAGTAGCAATAACTTGCAAACTGAGGATATTTTTCATGTTCAACTTACTAATCACATAGGTAAAAGATCAATTTTCATGGGACAATGACAATGATTAATCTAGGCTGTGTACCAAACTTCAAAAAAGTGCATATATAATTTGAAAATTCAAACCAGTTAGCTTTACGCTACAGGCACTTTTAAAGAGTGCTTTTATACTTAAATAAATTAGTCACATTACATTTCATTATTTCTTAGTTCTCCAAACAAATGGCTGTTACCCAGCAGCTTTTATTCAGCTTTTCTACATTGCCTGATGCCAATATTTGTTTCAAAAAGAAAATGTGGGTGGTGATCCTGAAGCTGGTTTTTTTCTGCTGGGAGAACAGTCAGTATAGTATTGAACTCTTTTTAATATTGTCCTCAACTCTTGGATAGGTTTCTTTTAGCTACATGACTTAGTTTGCGCAACTATCCATTGATCACAATAAACTTTTGGGACAGTTGTTTTGTATTAAACTGCTAACTTGGAAAACAGAATACTAAATTATGGAGTGCTATTGCTTTATCAGCTCTTATAACATGTATAATCTGCTTCTGGGGATCCTTGACTCTAAAGCATTAATATTTTTTAGGGTGTTCTTCAATGAAGTAAAGACATAGTGAAACTGATTCCACTTGAAAGTTGCACTTCATTGTTAAAATTCCTCCTGGCCTGTTTAATTGAATTGACTTCTATTGATAAAAAGAAATTTCAGCATTTTGTACTGTCTTAGGATTGTACAGATTATTTATCCTTTTGGATATAGAGTAGCTGTGGTGAAATCTTACAGCCAAAGAGAACTTGACTATGAGTCAAGGGTAGTGCCTTTGATTACCTTACTGCTTTTCCTGTCATCTACTTAATTTCTTCTTCGGTTGAATTACACATATTGCAGCTTGTCCTCTGAAAGGCTTAATACAGTGTAAGACCTAATGTATGCTGCACAATACTATAGTCTGTTTTGTCTTTTTCTGTTACACTCATTAGTAATGCCTTCTAATTTAATATTCATCTAAAAAAAAGTAAAATGACATAACATTTTCTCTGCTGGAATTCTTTATCTGGCTCTGGTTTTGCTTTGTGGAGGTATGGAATGAAAATCGTGCTCCACTAGTTAGTTGCAGAGTTGCTGTTGACATTCATTAAGGGCAAAATTTCAACTAAGATGAATTTGCACGTAGTACTTATTTATTATGGGCATTATTTTCAGCTTACCAAGATCAGTTATTTCCAGTGACGTCTGCAGTGGAAACAGCAGGAAGATTTTTATCTTCTGTGTGAGGCTGGACAATCGGAGTTCTTCCAACGCTTGTTTTATCTTGGGGCCAGTGCAATTTCCAAATGTCTCAGGCATCGATTTGTTCATATCGGGGAGCTTTACAATGTAGTACATACTAGTATCTGGTTACTGAAAAACTATGTTAGTAGTATTATAAGCAACATTTATTTTATAGAATCTAGAAGAATAAATACATTAAGACATAGCTTCGTATTCAGTATTAACATCTGAGTAAAATGTACTTAGCTGGTTTTTTCCTTCCTAAGAGGTAACCTTTATACTAGCCGTGAGTAAATGAGGAGTGCTATGATAATGAATGGGAAAGTTTTCTCAATTTGCAAGAAGCACTGGACAGGACTTCTAGAGCCTTGAGGAAGAATAAAGGGAGGAAATTATGTGGTACTGCTGTTATTGGGGATAGGGGAGAAGGTTATCAAGCACATACTAAGAGTAGTTTGTGTGGTGGTAAATTTTTTTTTTTCTTTGGTTGTGGAACAGTGCCACACTTAGAATCGTGTTCACTGGTAAGTTAGGAGAGTTCCCTTTCCGAGAGGGTCTTTTTAGCTTTATTATCTAGCTGTTGGGTTATAAGTTGCATAAACCATAACTAACACCATGCCCCTGTGGGGAACAGGAAACGCAGTATGTCCTCTTTTCTGCATGACAGAGAGAACCACTAATTGATTGCTTTCTTGGCAATACTGTAAGCTGGTTGCGCTTAGTCTCCCAGTACCAAAAATCACAGGCAAAAAAGGCAACACATTCTAGATGGTCATGGGAGAAGATATGAAACAGTAAGTTATCAGAACCCCAGATCTTTAAGTGGTTTGCCATTCAGCTCCAGAGGGTATGGTAAAGCAGCCCGTAAACACTGAGGTGTTTGGTTGTGTGGCAATTTTACACACTCAGTGCCTTCTGAGGTGTCTGAACAGATGTCTCTAAGACTGGTGAAACTTCTTATCTGTGCTAAATCCACAAGAAGAAAAACTTAAGTTTTCAGTCTTGTTGTTCCATACATGCTGACAGGATTAGTTCCTCTGATGATGGAAATCAGAAACTAAATGTTGGGGAATAGAGATTTGAAAGTAATTTCTTCTCAAGGAGACAAATGCTTCTTTCACTCATCAATAAGCTCTATATAGTGTGATTGAAATAACACTGAAGAAAATCAGATGCCTTATAAGCCTTAGGGGAGATATGCTTTCTGTAGTAAAGTAATTGTCACAGAAATTATGGAAATGTTACACTAGTGATGATTTGTTTAATATAGCTTGGCTGGACTTTGCCATTGATGAATTGAAACAGATGTGCTGCTTTAGTATAGTATGTACTGGGGAGTCTCAGCTTTGCACTGGTAGATGCAAGATATCCCTTTTGTCAAAAAGAAAGTCTGCGTTGATAATTTAGTAATGCTTCAGTCTTGTGTCACGTGCCGAGTCGATATCAAGCAGCTAGTGTAGTGTACTTGTACACCTGAAGCGGGACAGGTCTCCTGGCTCAGATGAAAGCCTGGAATTAACAGCTGGCTGGTATAGGAGACTCCAGCAAATGAAGTTTCCTCTTTCTCTGCCTCAGAAGCCTGGACACCTGCATCTCAAAGCTTCTGGAAAGAAATGTCAGCTTACTCAAGATGGTTTTACTCTGTTCACCTCAGACAATATTATCAAGAGCTGAGGGAGTTAATTAATCTCTCAGGTTTCTCATTCTTTTTCTGCTCCTAGCTCAGTCTTACTGCAGTTAAATGATTTTCCTCATTTATTCAAAGGATATTTAATTAATCATAACCAGATCCTTGGACTGTTTAGTCTGAGCCTTCCTCCATTTCCCCCCATTTTCCTATTCAGTGTTTTTACAGCTTTGAATCCAGGCTTTCTGTACCACCTTTTTTCTCTTATGATCAAGAGTGGATCATTATGCTTTCTGCAGAAGTAAAACACCTTCTAGATAGCTACAGCGTTGTCCATGTGATTTAGGAAGGGCCTCATGCCTAAGGTGTTTTTTCCAGCTCTCATTCTTTGCCCCCAAGGATTTGTAGTGAATGCTAAATAACATTTGCCTCATATGGAAAGCTGTGTTAACTAACATGGGAAGATGCAAGCCATTCATTAAGTGCCCTGACACAAATCCTCCATGTTGGGAATGCTGGAATTTCACATAAGAGGCAGGAATGTCCTGTGAACTCTCAGTGCTCTGGGATTTGGGGCCAGCTGTGCAAGATGTTGGCCAGCTCTCTTAGAATCAAGGAAGAGCAGACCACAGGGATTTGGTGTGGCCTTTATTTGAATAGGCAGCATACTCTGAAAATAGATAACCTTTGACTCCAGTTTGGTGTCCTCTTTCCATGAAGAGTGCTGTAGTCACTCCAGGAAAAAAGGTTCTCCCTTCACTTGTCAAGATTCCCCCTTTCTGTGGTGTCTCTCCTTCCCCTGTTATCCTCTAACAATCACGAACACAGAGAGGTGGGCAGAAGAGTAGCTAGGGTGTGGGCCTGCAGGCTGAACTGTTGACATACATTTTCACTGATCAACTTCTGCATTGTTAAATTTGCAATCAGTCTGCTTTGGTGCTGGTAGCTTTTTGTGGCAAAGAGTATGCACCTGGCAGGAAAGGCTCTACCTGGACTGGAATAATAACCGCACTGCAGGCAGCATTAGATAGGGCAGGCATGTCCTGGTAGGTTTATGTGAAGACAAAAACAATCTTGGGCAGATTTTCTTCTAGCATTGGTGCTTGCTCTTTGGAGTTGTAAGGCTAGGAAGGTGAGCCAAACCACTGATCTCTGTTACTTCCATAACAGCTTGCCAGTGAGATACCTTACATTCCTCCAAAGGGGAAAAAAAAAAAAGTTTCTCTCTTCAGCTGTTGACTATATAGGAACCCTGTGGTTGGTGTGCATTTTACATAGACACCTAAATTTAGGGGGCATGAGTGTTTACTCTTTTCTCTGCCTTGCCATTAGTTTCATATCACAGGTTTCTATTAGCTTCCAATCAGAATATATTTAGTGATGAACCTGGCTGTGAAGAAGTGACTCTGGGTTGCACAGGTGCAAGTGGTAGAAGGATTTTTTTTTTTTTTTGGCCTGTGAATGAATTGTCCTCCACTGGTACTTATCCCAAGATAGGTGTCGTAGACACCTGCAGAAAGGTGATCCATAACATCTGTTTCTCTCTTTGGTTTATAGAGGCACATAGTTCCTATGACATGCCTAACTTTTGGATAGCTGGACAAGATAAAACTTTTCTTTCTTAATAAAAGTTTAATTTAACCTTTCATGTAAACTGTGTTTTAGGGGTGGTTAAATAATGAAGAATGTAACATGTCACCAAGTACAGTCTTGAACATAATGAGCATTCTACTTACTGTATAGCAGTTTTAGTTTAGTATGAGGAATCACTTCAAATGAACCCTATTACAGACCCAATTAAAGGGCAACCACATTAAAGTGAAAAGGAAAATCTGTTTTTCATCAGCTGTGAGAGAACACAAAGCAGATCTGTGTAGCTCTGTGTTATCCTATAGTGTGTTAATCAGATACAAGGTGTGACGGAAGCCAGTGACAAAGGGGACCCCTGATAGGGAACAGACATGCTCTGATAATAGGCCAGTTAACGCTTCATAATATTTCAATGGTTCAGTAGTAAACAAAGTTGGAAGTAGAACTTCAAAAAGGATGGCACATTCCTCGCAGAGTCGAACCATACATCTTCTATGACACTTTTGGATTTATGGAAACCGAATGTTAAAAACAGTGATGTCAGGGAGCTCCAAAGAGAATAAAATCAACCTTCAGGATTCTTCCTTTTATGTTTCTGAACGTACAATATTTGGAGGGGGGCAGGGGGTTGGAGAAAGGCACAGTCTGTCCACCTTCTTGTTCCCCCACCAGTTGCTTTTCTAGCAGCCTAACATTTAAAAGGACTGAAGGGCACAAAGCCATGTTTGTATCTCCATGATGCCTAGTTTTCTGGTTTCATTTTTGCAGGAATTCCTTAGTAAAGAAGGTGTGCTTCATGTGAAAAAACAAAACCCAACCAACCAACCAAACAAAAAAAAACCCACCACACAAAATTTAAAAAAAAAAAAAAAAAAGTTTTTAATAGCTCTGGAAGACTTGCTACGTTTTAAGGAATTGTTTTACTTTAAACTTCTTTAATTTGGTTTCGTTGTGCCTTTTGGCTGTAGTCCTGCATTTACAGCTTTTCTTCCATTCTGATGTTATTCCATTAATCATTTACCCAGTGGTGTTTCTGCACATTTATGTGGAAAATCTACAGACATATTCCTGATCTAGCAGTACTTAAATGAACTTTTTTGTACTGGGGTTATGTAAATCATTCTAGATTATTGCAAATCATCCTTTTCTAGGATTGCTGCCAGAATGAAACTCTTGACAGAACAGATCACTGATGCAGTTCTAGTGCGGTCACTTCTTTGTTCTTGTTGCACATTCATAGTGAAATGCAAGGTACAAATGTAACAAAGTAGACAAACTGTTCGAATGGATAACTTGTGATTTTTATGTAATGTGCAGATATGCTCAATCTTACAGCTCCTCATTTGCCATTCAGTTGCCAATCCTGTTTTCCAAAATTTAAAGGAATAATTGAGGTAGAATACCTGGGAGTTTTAAGCCTCTTAATATAGGATGGGAAATGTAGAATGCATAGGAGTATTCTGCCCTGTTGTTGTGGTCTAAAGGGAAAATCAGTGAGGATCTGAGAAGCGTTAACTGTTTTAAGGATATAAGAAGTTCATGTCTATTTGTGACAGACGTTCAGCATGTTCAGACAGTGGTGTGGAATGGAACAGTGATATCTGGCAAGTGGGATTCATTTGGGGTTGTAACTTTGAGAAGATTAAAATGTTTTCAAAGTGCATTTATGGCAAATGTGAATTAGGTAATTTAGCTGCTGGCCTTCCTGCTTTTGAGAATTTCTAAAGGTAAACAAAAGGTAATGTAAAAGGGATTCAGCTTTCCCACAGGTTAGTCTAGTTTGCTGTTTGTTAACTTCGTTTATTTTCCCCCACTTTGGAATAATGATTTCTGAGAATAGTTTTCTTAAGACTGCAGTATGATTTCTGGCAGTTACAAGGTGTTTCTCTACAGCTTGTAAGTAATTCACAACTGCTGGAGGCTCTCATAAAAGATAGCCCACAGTTTAGCTCTGGCAGATGCAGCAAAGGAGATGTTTCCAAGATGCTGGTCTGATGTCATCACTGAAAGTCATGCCCTTTTTTTTTTTATGGGTCATTTTATAAATCTCAGTGATGAGCTTGCTTTTTCCAAGGGAAACGCTTGTTTTGCACTGTTATTTCTAGCCTTTCCTTTTAATCAAGAGTGGAAGTGGGGGAAAAGATCCAAGAAGCAGAAAGAGCATGAGGTGTTCTTTTTCCAAACAGTATGAGGTATGGGTGTTTTGGTTTGGGTGTTTTGGTTTGTTTTTTTCCTTCCTCCCTAGGGTTGCTGTATGGCTGACACAAACCTGCAATTTTGCTTGAGGCCACTAGGCACTGAGAATATCTATAGATCCTACAGGTTATACCTGCTTTGGGTATGGAAGTTATGCAGGAGACCAGGTTTTGAACAGGACTGCTTGTGTGCCAGGATGGTGCGGAGATGAATTAGAAAGATCTAGTAATTATTGTTGATCAGAGGTGGAATTGGAGAAATTTAGAAGAATGCCATAGACTGATCAGAGCCCCAGATCTGCAGGTACTTGGATGGATGTCCCATAGAAAGGGAGTTTACGTTCTGCTTTAAGCCAAGAGAAACAAACTTGCCATTTCTCCAAGTAAAACAAAGTTTAAAAATCTACTGCCATGAGTAAGGGTTTGTGGTTGCACAATGTGCCATGATTCCCTATGAAATCTTGAATGTCCTAGATACTCATTATTGATGTCGGAGCCTCTGCCAGGATGACGGGGCCAGCTGGTTTTTGTGTTATTGACCAGTCAGAATGGTAGAAAAGGCATAGGGTAGAGAGTGTATTACCTATATCAGGTTAATAGCAGTGAAGGTAGGTTGAATAATAAATCAGTTTAAAAGCTCGGGTTCATTCTATAGGAGTTTCAGAAGTTTAACCTGAGCTACTAAGCCAGCTTATTCTGCCTTCACTGCTATTTTTTGACCTACAGTTCTAGACAGATCTACTTTTGCATGTCTAGCTGGAGCAGTTTAAGAAATTACAACTTCCACAGCCAAGGCGTTGCTAATTGTGTGAACACTCTTCATCCCCTTCAGGGCTAAGTAAAACAGATTTTGAAAACCTTAAACTACTCCAGCTAGATTTCCAAGGAAAGTCTGTCTAGATCATGTGTTAACCAACGTGAGAGTTAAGAAATTATTTTCAATTTTTGTCTCCTTTGTAGTTAGAAGAGAGTGAAGTGGGACCTGTTTCATGAGGACATTTCTTTCCACAAGTAGAAATGCTTTGGTTATGAATGTTACTCTTGTTCATGATCTTTTGATTAAAAAAGTACCAACCATGGTGCATTATTTGTGATTCTTGCCAAATAGGTAACACCTGCAGATTTCATATGTTGATGAGTTTCCTATAGTTAGCTGTGCCCTATCTTTCCAGCAGTACTGAGAAACTGAGTATTATTCACAGGTCTGTGTTCCCTCAGTGGTAATCAAGAGCCCACATAGTCTGGTCTGTTTAGAAGAGCCTTCTAAACAGCTGATTGCAGTGACCATAGGCTATGTCACTTCCTTCTTATGCTCCTTTATATTGAATATCACACCACTTGAGTGCAATTAGGCTGTAATCGAGGTTGAAATTTCATGCCTACATTTTGTTTCTGTAGTGGCTGGAAACATATATTCTGTTTTCCTGAGCTTTCTGGAGAAGTTCTTCTCAGATTTTAGTTTTGTATTTGATTCTCATATCCTCTTTATTTAAAACGTTGTGTACCATTTTTGTGGGTATTCAGTATTAAACACAGAAAGGCATTATAAAATTTGACAGGAAGTTGAAAATTCAATCTTCTCTTATTGGAGCTCATGAAACAGAGATTTATTGGTTTTATCACAACCTTTTTTGTTGTATTTTCTAGTAACTAGTTGTTCTAGTAAATACTCATCTAATGAGGATGTACGGGGTATTTGGCCAGTGTTAGTAATTAATTACTGGAACCCCCCTGAAAATTGGCAGTAATTGGCTCTTCTTCATAAACCAAATGAGGAGCCTGTGATGATGGAACTTCCCTGCTCAAAGCAGGAATTTTTTCTGGACGGTGTAAAGTTACAAACCATGAAGATTGTACTGCTGCGTGTACAAAACCAGAATAATGCCTAGCGCTTGCAAAATCATTCCCTTGTTTGCTCAAAGTACTCTGCAAACTGAATAGAGGATTTAAGTCATTGAGCCCTGAAACTTACATCTTTCACTGACATTAAATTCCTCTGTCATTTCCTGTTAAACCAAACAGCTTTGTCTATACCTTATCCTAAAATATTGTGTGGTGATTTTTAACAGGAATATGATGAGGAATGGGCTAAAAAAATCCAGAGCGAGAAATTTAGATGGCACAACTCTCAGTGGCTGGAGATGGTGGAGAGTCGGCAGATGGATGAGAGTGAGCAGTATCTGTATGGTGATGATCGTATTGAGCCCTACATCCATGAAGGGGATATTCTGGAAAGACCTGACCTCTACTACAATGCAGGTAAGGCAGCATATATTAGTGTTCAGGACTGGGCTTGCTACCTCTGTGGTTGGAATGGGACTTGGCCTGGGGCTGTAGAGAGAAATTGCTGACTCAAACCAGTGGGACAGTTACCCTTTTGTGTCACTGGGAGCAGCAGCAGGAGCTTGTCCTTTTTAGGATGTTAATGATGTATTGAGTACTGTATATCCCTGGTTTTACAAAGTGTTACAGATCTTCAGAAATATGAGTAGACCTATCTCAGAGAGCTAATCAACCATGATGACTGATTTGAATAAAGGTGGCCCAGCCTTATTCTTCACACCTATTTCATGTGTCCATAGCTTGTTTGCTTTGCAAACAAAAACCTTTTCTCATCCCTGTTAAATTTACAGCTATGGGATTTGATGCTGAATTTTGTTCTGCCTCGTGTTTTAGTTCTGTAATGGAATTTTTATTGCAGATCTTGATGAAAGACTTCAGTTGAGCCACATCAAACTTGTAGGTTCCTTAGAAGAGGCAATCATTCTGTGACTTTCAGCTAATCTGTTTGTATGATTTTTTTGCTGTCATATACCTAGGGAAGCATGTGAATCTTTTCTGTAAATACTTTTTTTGTAGTTCCTCGTATGAAAAAAATTTATTACTTGACAATTTGAAGAAGTTAAGAATAATTTTGGAGTTTTTTAATTAAGAGTCATGTTCTTATTTGAGATTAACCCTAATAAATTTTCTAAAGAAAAAAGACATTTCTCATCATTTTGCTTAATCCTATTAGTAGTGCATAATGGCACAGTTCTGCAGGATCTCAAGTGGAACCTGTTCTGTCTCTCTCCTTCCATAAAGATTTTGTAGTTACTGAGAAAACAGAAGTTGCCATACTGGATTAAGACCCTGATGTATCTAGTCCAATATTGCCAGCTCTTTCAGAGGAAGGTTCAAAAAACTCTGCAGGAGACAATCATGAAATAATTTGCCCACTGGATAGATGTCTTCATGACTTTTCATAACTAGGAGTTTGCTTGTGCTCTCAAACTTGTGGTTTATATCCTTTTCAAACTCCTGGATGACTGTGTGCTCATGGATTATTTTTTTTAATTGCTGGGTTTGGGTCTGGTTTTTTATTTTCCACATAAGTGTCCAGTCCTTTGCTATGAAGCATGAGTCACAAAACTCTATGACTCTGGATGAATTTGCAGGAATAGTAATAAGAAAAACAAAACCACTAAAACCCATAAGCTTTACTCATAGTTGCTGTGAAATAAGAATTGTGCAAGATCTCAGTAGCATTTCAAAAATTATTTGCAAAGGATTTCAGAACTTAAGGATTCTTTTTCTTCTACTTTTGATGAGATGTGTCAGCCATAGCAACTTGCTTTTTTAGTGGTATGTTTTCCCTTTTGAATCTTGCTCTACTAGACCTACAAAGTTAGCAGTGTGAGCGATGTGTTGTATGGTACCAGGGTCTTTTATTACATTGTCTTCTTCGGACTTCCTAAGTTAAAGATATGCCAGCATGCCTGTTGTAGTCTCCCCTTTACAGGTCTTAATAATAAACCTTTGCTTATTTCATAGGGCCATTTCTTTTCCCAATAGTGTGAGCTGGAGATGGAGTGGCACCAGTAACACTGAATTTCCTGGCTTTTAATCATTTATGTTACAGGCTTAATGTTATTTGAACAAAGATTTTTGTGTTGGAATTGATATTTGACTGGGAAGGAGAGGCAGATTTCCAGTGATATGTTCTGCAGATGTTTGAAAAGTGCTTTTGTTTTTGAAGGTATAAGAGTAGGTGATTATATTCAAAGTACAGATTCACTTCTCAGGTTCCTTCCAAGAAGTGCCAGTAATGGTGTGCTTCTGAAGTCTGCTAGATTTATACTTTTGAGATGTAGCCAGAGGGGACATAATATTCCTTTGAAAAGGCTACGGATTATTGTACCAATTGGAGTAGGCATTTGGGTTTCTGAAGGACAGAGCATTACTTAGTCAAAAAATAACAAAAATTCAAATCTTTGTGCAGTCAGAAATTAATATACTTATATTTCAATTTGATAATTTTAGAAATGGCCTGCACTGATGACTGATGCTCAGTACAAGTTCCCCCTCAGCCGTAACAGTTCTTGAGTTCACTGATGGCAAGATGAGTTCCCTATTGCAATGATATACCAACGTGTCTCTTGCATAGTAATTTAAACCTACATGAAAAACTTGGTAGAATCTCTGAAGTTACCTTCGTGAGCTCAGTGTCTCTCTTGCTCTGAAAGTACATAACCCTAATTTATGTTGAAATATACATAACAACAGATGTCCTTTAACTGTGTAATCATATTATATGCAGCTGATGCTATCCATGTGCTTTCATTTTCCTAAAAATTCATGTGAGCCATAATTCTGACTGTTATGGTTTGAATGTTAGCACTCCTGATTGAAGACACTTTAAGTAGTGGTAGCGCTAGCCTCAGCATTAAAATGCAGTGCTTTATTACTGTAAAGATAGATGTTATTTTTAAGTCTCTCTGCTTTCAAATAAGTTTTAACCAAACCTGACTGTTTAAAATACATAGTCACTTAAATTGATTGATTTTGATCTGAAGTGCTGCAGGTATAAAAGTGCTAATGTTCCCCTTTTTTTCTTTCCTGTGAAAAATACAGAATAGGTGGTGAGATAGGAAAACTTGGCACAAGTGTTAATAATAGCCATTTCAACTTTCCTTCCTCTTCTTTGGTCATTTTACATCCATGTGATAGCACAGAGCACTCATGTCTCGCTGAACATGCTGAAAGACGGTAATACCGATCTGTGCCAGATTACTTGCTTGTCAAGTAATACTCTTTCACATACTGTATACACATGTATACAATTAGAATATAGCCATGTACAGCTATCTTATGCTGCTAAAATGTAGTCTGATCATGGCTAGCACTTTTCATTTACAATCTGTTGCGTTGTATTCAGTCACTTTCCCATGAGGTATTATCTTCTAAATGAATCTCTACAGCACCTCATCAAATGTCTGTTAGAAATCTAGATGTGTCAGTTCTGTTCCTTTTATCATTTGTCACTATATTATCTTCAAAAAACATCAGGTAAATTCATAAAGCACAGGGAGATTTGTTTGAATGCCTGAGTCATCATCTCTAAGCCCTTGTGTCTGTAAGTAACTTTCCACTGCTTCCTGCACAGGCAGTTTTAGTAGTTTTGAAACCACAGAGGTTAAGCTAAGTGGCCTGTGACTCCCTGGATCTTATCTCTTTCTTTAAAGTGGAATGGCATTTCTAACTTCCTAGTCATTAGGAATCTCTCTCTCTCATCTGTTAAACTATTAAAGTATAAGTCTGAATGTACCTGTTTCTGCCCTGTTTTTATTGGGATGCTTTCTGCACTGCAAGTCTGGGATTGTTTTCATACAGTAATGGAGACAAACTGACGTAGGGTCTGTTTTAATGAAATAGCTTGTTTTATCTGTTTAGAGCCTAATACTGATTACCAAGTAAGAACTGTGTCCTTTAATATTAACAAGAAATGTGTTTTGTGAATGGGAACAGGAAAGAGTTAAGCTGGGCTCTCATTCAGCTGGGGTCAGTTCACTGAGTTTACTTCAAAGACACTCTAGATTTACACTGATGTAACAGAGGGAAAATGTTAGCCCTGATTTTCTTTTCTTCCTTATAAAGCAAGCAGAGACTGTGAAGCCTTTAAGGAATACTGCTGGCTTTACAAATGTCTGCATCTTCATATGCCAGTGTTTTAATATAAAGGAAGTAAAAGAAAACTGTAACCTATGTTCTTGACAGGATATCATGTGAAAAGACCGCCCTTTTAGGAAATAGCTAGAAGACATTAAAATGGGGGGGGGGTATGAAAGAAATAGGTTTGAAGTTGCTTTCCTGTTTTTCTTAACCAGTTTTAAGAGATATAGTGATGAAGGGTAGAGTCTGAACAACTAAGACCTTTGCTGCTTTTCTACTTTTATGCTGCTGGCTCAGATTAATGTTTGACCCTTCTCATTACTTTTTCTCTGGGCTTACTTTCATGATGGGGCAGACAAGATGGGTCTTGATAGAACCTTTACAGGCCTGTAGCAGAAGGGATAAGAGAATATTTCTTAAGGTACAGCTTTTTTCAGGGCAGTAGGCTAAGCTACTTGGAATCCCAGTAAGTTGGTTTTGGTTTTTTTTGTAATTGAAGTTGCTGTTTTTCAGTATTATTGTTGCTTGACATTCCTCCCAGAAATACTGCAAGTTGCTAATGAATTCCTAAGACAAACCAGCACAGGTTGTGCTGCCCACTTGCCCTGAAGTCATGCTTCTTCATACAGTCACTGTATTTTCCTTGTTTTTATAGATGGCCTAATAGCCCCCGATGGAGCAGTGAGTCCAGATTTCTTCAGTGATTACCATCTTCAGAATGGAGACCTCATTGGGCAGCACCCCTTCTCTAGCAGGTAAATTGCTGTTTGTGAAGGGTGCGCATAATCCAACAACAGCTATTCAGGTTTCTTTATAGGGCTTCAGTTGTGGTGTTCAACAGTTTCTACCTTCATAGTCGTGGGAATGGTTTACACTGAAAAAACAGTTCTAGTTTGTCTTCTGAATTACGTGTTTCTTTTAACATATTAACGTATGTGTTGTAACACATCACAGCTTTCCAAAAGCTGTAGAATAGAAAATTAAAACGAGCACACACAACTGACTACATGTTACAGCAATTAATCAAATGCTATTCAGACATTGTTGGGAAATACCTAAAGAGAGGCTTGAGATGCTGATTACCTAGAAGACTTCTGTTTCCAATATCATTAAATTGTTAACAATAAGTTTCTCATCTGCCAAAACTATTTCTGTGCGTTTGGGTTTTTTGGTGTTTTGGTGTTGTTTTTTTTTTCCCTTAATCTAAGTCTTCCCAAGGTATTCTCAGTTAGATTACTGATGGCACTTACTTTGAAAATTTGTTAGATGAGCAAAAGATGTCGGCTTGACTTTTGGGAGGTGTTTCGGTGAGTTCCCCCTCTGGTCAATGACCTCTCCTTCTCTGAATGTGAGCAAGCTGTTCCATTTTGAATTTCTGAGTAGATTTCTGCCATGAGTTCAAAGTAGAAAAGACTCATTTCAGAGAATGAAATCTTCGTAGACCCTGTAGTGTTTAGGAAGTGCCTTTTATAGAGCATGCATTATGTGCACTCTTTAGCAGGAAATATTTCAAACACTACAATCAAGGTGCAGAATTCACTTTAACAGAATGCTATCTGGACATGCCCAGCCCTGTGGTTGAAGTTGTTTCTTTCCAAAGGAAGAATGTTATTTTCACTACTTACAGTTTTAGTCACCATTTGTAAAATATGAGTAATTCACAGTATGTAGAGCTGAAGCAAAAAAGATTTTTCTCCCTTACTTGGGCTTCTTTTAATTGTTAAAGGGCAGTGAGTGGTTACACTTGTTTGTTTATTCTACCTGTGATGCACCAGAAAGCTGAACATTCAGCAAGGGTGGAATGGTGATAACATTTTTAAGAGAAAATTAACTAAAATGCTCAGATCAGGGGAAAAAAGTAGGACTTAAGAGATGGATCCTCTTGAAAAAAGGAAGTGTTTATACTCGGTAAGGATCAAGTTCAGACTAGTGTGTAACCCTTTGCATGGAGCCTGTGTTTGGGAAGGGGATACTGACGCTGATCATTTCCAAATGCACAACCTTCATTTCAGAGTGTGCAGGTGATAGAGGAACTGAGGGAAGTATGAGCTTTATGCTACTGTCGGATTCTTACTACGTGACTTACCATTTTCAACTTTAAAATAGACACACAACCCAGGAGATGAGAGATTTCTGTATTAACCAGAACATTGTATGGGTATGTGGTCCCAACAGTCTTAGTGACCCCGCAGAGGTGGGGGGAAAGGTATGTAGGGTGAAGCTTGCAGACTGCTTTGTTTCCAGTAAACTTAGATATAGCCCCAGTCAAGATGCTCTTGTTTTGCCAGAAAGCTTTCAGCTGGGATAAAAAAAAATAATAAAAAATTTTTGCGTGTCCTTGGGTAAAAATTAAAGTAGATCACTCAACCTCGAATTTCAATCCCTGATCAGGGAGCTATGTTAGTAAGATGCCCTTTAATCTGATTGTATTCCAACTAAAACGAGTAGCAAAATACATCTGGTGTAAACCTACTTAAATTAAGTATTTGTAGAATTTTCTTGTAATGTCTCAAGGCATTTTGAAGGCTCACCTCAAGAAAGAAAACAGAAAAACGGCAATTCGGCTAAATACAAACTTGGTAATTGCCTGTTGACGACAGCCTCTGTAAATATGCAGATTTCTCATTAGAATTCTGTTTTCTAGGAAGATTTCTTTTACATGATTGCTCCATGGATTTATCTGCAGTCCAGACACACAGTCTAATTGGAAACAGTGTGGACTGCTGCAAATATTCTGTCCTATTTGTAACAGAGCAGGACTGAATTGTTTGATAGAATAGATACTGGCAGTCAAATGGCGAATCCTAGCTTTCAGATGTGTGTCATTATCGTTTTGAACTTCTTGGCGCCAGAAGCTAGGATTTCCTGATGCTTAGAGCTAATGTAAAATGCATTAGTGCTCCAAGGCATGAGCCATGGAATTGCCAGTCCCATGAGTTTGGAGAGTCAGACCCTCCCTTTTCCCAAATTTGAATTGGTGTTGGAAGGTAAAACCATACGTGCTAGAGAGCCTAATTAAAAGTAATAGCAGCAAGTCAAGGCTCTTTTTATGTGTAATATAGTGTACATTTCATCCATACCAAAACATAATTCTAGGGTATTTTTATGCTTACAGTTTAAAGCTAACAAGAACCTTATGTCAAGGATTTATTTTTAACCAGTTCCAGCTTTTAATAAATCCAGATTTTTGTTACAAAAATGGTTCCTTTTTCTATTATTAATATTTGAATATGTTTTCAGAAACTTTTTTTTAAAGAAAGCTGAGTTATGATTTGCATAGACAACTAGCAAGTCAGTAGTAACATTTTTTGTGAGTTTAAAGAGAGATGGCCTAATACTGAGTAGATGCATATTTTTGGTCTTTTTATTTGTTACACTTTTTTTATTTGTTATACATTTATTTGTTGTGCCTGTGTCTTCTGGCCTTCACCTTTGTATTAGGCTTTTTAATTCTGTAATAGAAATGGTTGTTTGCTAAGCAATGGGGTAAGTTCTGAAGAAATCTTTCCTGTCATTTAAGACCACCCTGTGAAACTTGAGGTGGGTGACACCATGAGCTGACTTCTTGCTACTCAGCTTTGAATAATCTAATCCTGTCTTCTCCTTTCTGCATTCCTATGAGGAAGACTTAGGATATGTTACCTCTAATTTCTCTGAAGTTACTTCCTGTCTTTGCAATGTGCTCAGGACTTCCCCTTGCCTCCAGAAGAGCCTAACAAGTCAGCCAGAAGGACTCACCTTCTTAGTGCCTGCATGTCACTGAGAAGCTGAGCTAGTGTAGAACTGGTGTTGGTGCCCCCAGTGTGTTACCAGGGCTTAAGTGTGTTCTGATTACCAACCTCATTTTTAGGGGCCAAAGAAATGGGTGTATGAGGGGAGGTTTTCAAGGAACGCAACCAAACTCAAGTCGCCTTGAAGATTTTCACTGTAAGCAATATTTAATAATACCTGTGCGAGGGAGCTCAGCCCACACCAGCTGCCATATATCAGATTGTTGTACCAGTTGCACTGCATTGAGCAGATGGTGAAAACCATGTGCTTCCTTGGTTGTAGGATGCTAGTTCTAGCAGAGGTTCAGGGCAGCCTCTGCCACTGCAGTTCCACCATGTTACATTCGGGAAAATTCAGGGGAATTAGAGCAGCAGCTGTATCCAGATGTGCAGTCAATGAAATGGTTGACTCTCCTGTAACTCAGCAGGGATATCGCAACAATCTCCTGTGGAGTCCCTGTCCCAGGAGACACTGCACCTACATACCTAGACCTGCTGCACAATCTTAGGTGGGTAGGGAGGTCCTTTTTTGAAGTCAAGAGTAAAACAGGAATTTAAAAAAATTAAGATATTTATAAGCACCTGCGCTCACTGTGTTAGCACATAGGGTTACCCTCCCCCCATAATTTTTTAAGGGGGAAACATGAACTAATAGTATTAGCAGTGAGAACATCAATAGATCTGGCAAATTAGGTGGAGTATCTTAGGGGCTGCATTTTTCAAAGACATTGTCTTCCCTTCACAGGGTTTCTTGAACTTTCCTTTGAAACCTAGAGTACTGACTACTGTGAAGAGTTAAGAATGCTACCTTGCGTGATCCATTCCTGCATCATGAAGTACAGAACAACTTTGAAGGGAATTGTAGAAGCATCTAGCCCTGAATACAGTTTGTAGATTCGCCTGCACATTTGCTATTCTGGACATCTCCAGAAGCAAGCAGGATTAATTGTTGTTTCTCGTACTTGTCAGCATAAAGCAGAAGTAGCACGTAAGTGAAGACCTGGAAAGCTGCCATTTTTCTAATAGTGCCACCCTCACTTTAGGGACCCAAGGCATTGTTAGAAATAGGGATGCCTTCTTTCTTGTAATCTAGCTGGTGTGTTTTGCGGCTTTAGTTTGCAGCTCTTATTTCTGAACTATATTCTTAGTGGAGTTGTACTGTTGTGTATGATGTCTATAAATAGAGTTATTTCAGAATATAATGTACACAGAAGCGGTTATAAAATAAATAGCATCTCTTGTTTTCCTCAAAGGTTTGGAGCAGAATGCAAAGAGATTGTAAGGTATGTTTTCCATTCAGCAGAAAATACATGGCTGAGGAGGTTGTTTTGACAGCTTGTATCCAGGTTTTTTTCGTTGGCTAGGAAAAGACTTTTGTGATTACCAGCTTTGAATCATCTTACTGTCTTTCAGAAGCAGATGGGCATTAGGCATAGATTTGAAAATTTCATCTGTTATTAAAATCTGTATTCAAGGCTCCTGGTTCTGATAACTCTTAATATAGAGTGAAAGTTTTATGATTGTAGCAAACAAAAAAATCCCTCACCTTTGGCTAATGTGATGACAGCTTAGTGTCTAAGCTGCAAGGGATAAAGACCAGCTGAAAGATGTCTTCAAGAATCTATGGTCATTTATCAAATTTTAATCACCTTCTAGAGACTAATTACTTTCTTAAGACACAAACATAATAGTGATGGCTGAATATCTTATAACAGAGACATCCACAGCATTTTCCTTACCCTTTGGGGAAGAGGCTACTTTTTAACCTTTCCCAGCTGTAACTAGATAACGGTACAAACTTTAAGTCCAAAAGCCAATTTTTTGTTAATATCTTCATCAGAGTTCCCAAATCCTCTCTGTAGCTTTAGAAAGATTAATAATTAGGCATGCTGGAGCTAGCCAAAATTCTTTTTTTTTTTTTTTCTTCCTGAGGAAGTTTTCTCCACTACAGAATGCTTTAACCTCATTATAAAATGTAGCAGAACTGCCATTGCACAATCTTCGTTTTCACAAAGACAAGGCGTTCCTGTGTGTGCTGTTCCCTATGTGTACTCTCACATCTCCCAACAGAGATTTGATTGAAGCTTCTTCCCAGGAAGCAGTGAGGTTTGGCATGTCAAACACAACCAGTTTTATGGGGTGACTGTCTGTCTCTGTCCTTGGTGGAACATCTTTCCTTTTGCCTGGATTTACAGCCTAAAACTGTAGCTGTGTTTCTTCTTTTTGTCACGGCAGGTCATTGTGATATTTTGTGAGCTAAGTATACGGAGCCAGGACCTTGCAGGCTGCTTTGCGTTGACTTCAGTTAAGCTGTGTCTGTTGTTGGCAAGTGTAGGCGTGCATAACCAAGCTGTTGTCTTGAGTTGATGGAAACTGTGGTGATGTGGGCTTCAGTAACTTAATATATGGCTGTAGGTCCTGGTGGGAGCACAGGGAAGACTGTTACTGTGACTTAGCTTATCTCTAGATAAGCTACCCACGTGTAATGTCTGGATGTGCTAAAAGTCTGCCTTGAAGGGCAAGAATAGTCATATCCACAGGCTTTTTTTGCTTGGGTACCCTGATGAAAATCAGATGTGAATTTTCATGGGAGAAAGACCTAGGTCTGTAGCTTTCCATGCCTGTTGACTCCTGCAATGTGGTGTGAACTCCTAGTCGTGAATCACAGATGAATAGCTCCTGTTCAGGTCAGGTACAGAACTGCATCAGGTGCTGGCAAATGCTCAGTTTGTGAATGTTTATCAAAATGTTTTTAAATGCTTGTACCTGTAACTTATATCCTACTGTTGCATTTGTAGCTATCTTCCATACAGATCCTCATCTTCAGTTAGATTTGCTAAAAGCAGTCACATGTTGTACTTCTCAAGCATTGAAGTTAGGATTTCATCTCTTCCTTGCTTTAGTCTCTAAACCCCACAGGATGTATTGCTGATATCAAGAATCTTTTTCCTAAGGAAAGGACTGGAGGAGCTGATGACCCTGCTATCAAGTATTTCTCATCCGTGTTGTATTTTCAGTAATATGCACAGTTTATTTAGAAGTTTGAACATTCCCTTGCCAGCCTTTCAGCAGCTAAGTGCCATCTTGCAGGCTATCTCTGACGGTGAAAAATTAATGCATTAGCAGACAGTAAAAGTGAGCTGCCTCAGGCAGCCCTTTACAGCCATCAGTGGCAGAAGAAACTTTTGTTTCATGGTTCTTGGAAGGATTAGCTTTGATAAAAACCATGTTCTTATGGGGGGTCTGTGCTACAGTAGAATTGAAAGTATCCCACAACTCTCTTTCCTCAGCATTTGAATAGAGGCAGCGATGCTTTCCAGTCTTAGAGGTGGACATATAGTGAGTATAAAGTCTTTTAATTAATGGAAAGAAAAGCTAATAGTGTAAATTATTATTACAAATATGATTCTACTTTCAGACATTTTACCATAGTGATATTTCTTACAGTTCTGTGCATTACTTTTTCTTTTCCATCCTTAAACTTTATTTTAAAAACAAAAACAACTGTTTTGCCTTTGCAGTATGTTCAGCAGAGTTGTATTCAGCTTCTACCATTTGGACACTATTTAATTTGCATTTCCCAAGAGAATCGAATTAGGTTTTATTAGTAAATTGGGCCTATAACCTTGTAGGCAGGTTTTATTAGTTTATCACACATCAGTATTAGCAAATTGTAAATCCCACTGAAACAAATTTGAAAAGGCCTTAAAGAGAAGCCCAGAACCAATGAAGTTTCTGGAGACAAATAAGGGGTTTTTTTGGTTGTGGGTTTTTGTTTGTGGTTTTTGTGTTTTGTTTTGTTTTGTTTTTTTTTTTTAATCCCACAAAAATGTTGTCAGTGGTAGCAGAGTCATATCTCTATCATATTCTGTTGTCCTAATTGCCTACATGTTCAGTTTTAAAGAAGTTAAACTGAATATGGTCAGGAGGATTTCACTAAATTTCTGATACAGCTCTACATAGCTTGACATAACAGAGATAAAGCACACTTCATTTGGACAATACAGTGTTTACTGGCTATTCATGTGAAACAGGCAGGTACGTTTCTTTTTGTTCATCAGTCTGTGTGATTGGAATTAAGATCTCGCATCTAAAAGATAGTAATAAGGAAGCAGGAACTGCTGCCTTTCGGAGGGTTTTGATCACAGTCTGGGACAAGCTTATTGAAAGACTTCTCTTCATTTCTACAAATCCTGGATCATGGCTTAAATCAAAATTCACCATATAGTTGTTTTGCTTCAGTACTTAAGTGTGGGAGTGGTGCTTCCAGAACATGAGTGCTTCATCACTAAGAGCTTTTGAATGCAAGCTTGAATTTCTTTGTGTCTAGTTTATAATAATTTGTTTCTGCACCAGTAGTAAACTAGAGTTCTCTCTTTCCTTTCCCTTTTTTTTTTTTTTTAGGTAGTGGTCATATTCCCTGCTAGCTGTCACTTTATTAGTTTTTTCATACTGTCTTCTCAAAGCTGTGTTTATAGAAATTAAATACTGCAACCTGATTATATTATAGTCCAGTTTAGGTGTCACTAAAATGTATTTGACCAAATTATGCTGTTACGATGTGGACAGTTGCTGGAACATTTTTGAAGACCAGGAGTCTGATTATTGAAGGGGGAGAAGATTTTCCTCTATGACCCATATTCATCAGTGGGATTTTCCCAGGGTTTGGAGATCTGTGCATACCACACCACCAAAGGATTAGGGCCCAGCACTGCCTGTAGTTTGGGAATATCCAGATGAGGACAATATTCTTCATAGCCATTATTCTATATACAGCACCTTTTTTTATGTGCTTGGTTGCTTATTTGTTATTATTCTGTTCTTAGACTGTAGCAGGAGAAGCTTCCAAGCAGCTCTCCTTGTATCTCCCAAGACGCCGACGATGCCCACAGTGCAACACACAGTCCTTGCCCCAAAGAGCTGATAGCCAAGATGGGCAGGGAGCCAAAGGCAAGGAGAAGAGAAGTTACTCATCCAAGGTCAGGTGCCAGAGCCGGGAGTAGAGCAGTGCTCTCTCCCTGGCTGCTCTCGCAGTGCCCCAGTGACCAGACCACACCACCTCTCCAAGGTGTGTGGTCTGTAATCATGAAGGATCATGTTGCACTTGTTTCATTTACTGTAAGAACTGTTTAATTGCTCTGAACAATTACGCTAGTATGCTAAGAGATGAAATAGCTTGCTTGGGAATATTTTAAAGGTGCAATTTTTTTCAGCAAGTTGCAGATGCCGTTAGGGAGGAGAGTTAGCATTCGGGTTTTAATGCACTTCAGCTCTTTTGGAATATAGGATACTTGGGCCTCTTTCACTTGCAGTCACTTCTTTTACATTTTTTTAGTTGCTTTTTATTTTACTGTATTCCACCTGCAGTTGGCCTCATTTAACCAACATGGTTTAGGTGGCTATTAAGAATTTTAAAAGAATACTAAATGCTGTAGCAGTTAGCTCAAGTCCTTTGGAATGTCTTACCAAAAAATCCCCCAAACCTGGGTCTGTCTCTTCTGAAATGTAACATTAATTAATTCCCACGTTCTGTCTGCTGCTCTTAGTCCCTCCAGATGTGCTACTAGGAATAGACTGGCTCCCTGGTTACAAGCCATCTGGGCTCTGTAAACTGATTTGCACTTATATTAAACAATAAGTGAACAGAATGCGGAAGAGTTATTAAAGCAAATGTACATTGCTTATAAATCTCAAAGTAAAATATTAAAACATAGTAAATGGGAATGGAATGTGCAAATGAAGACCTGCTTGTTTTTAATGAGTTTAGCTGTGACCTTCTCGATTTCAACCAAAAGAAAAGAATTTTATTTTTCTCTTTAAAAAAAAAAAAAAGAAACTATAAAACTGCTTACAGAAGTATCCGAGACAAAAACAAGGAAATATAATGTTCTAAACTTGACTGGTCCAAACCACTCAAGCTGCTGTGACAGCTCATAAAACTGAGAGTAGTTTTTAACTGGACTCTGTTTTACATTGCCAGAGTGAATTTTCCTTGCAGGAAGTAGCCAGAAGGTTTATTTAGTTTCCAGACTGCTGCTTTGATCTTTCCATTCTGTCACTTCTCAGGTTACATAGCCCTTTTTCACTGCAGTAAATCTGCAACAGTTAATGAGAATAAAATTTCCTCCTTCTCACTGATCGCATGCTGTTAAATGCCAAACCACAGCCAGCAGCATATTTGCAGAATTCAGCTGCACTGTACAAAAACAGCACAATCAGTTTAATCTTGTTGGTTTTGTAATTCATTTTATTGAGCTTTCCTTTTTCAAGTGACCTATTTTATCAAGACAAGTGGTTCCAAGGCCAGACCTGGAAGAAAGATTTAAAACTGTAATAAAGTGAAGGGTGTTTTGTATGCTATGTATAAGCACGCTCATAGGATTCAAAATTAAACCTACAGTGAGTAGTTTTAAAAAGTCCCATATATCAGTGGGATATTTCTTATCGTTATTATCTGAACTGAACATGTGCTGCAAACAAGTCTCTAGTATAAAAATTAATGTAACATCAAATTAATTTCTTTGCCAAATAGTTAAAATTGGTTTTATTTTAAAATTTTACTCTCCAAATCTGTGTTTACCAGCTTCAGCCATTCAAGTATGATGACTGAACCAGCCTTTTCTCTTCCTTCTGGAAAACTAGAAGATTTTTTTTCTTAACCATGAGATTTAAAAAAAAAGTAAGTTTAGAGTGTTTATTTGCCTTCTGGGTTTTGGGCTTTTTAAGTTTTACTTTTTCCAAGACTCCCTGCCCAACCTTTGGCCTGGAAACTTTTTATTATCATTCATTTAATTAAAGTTGAAATTTTTGCATAATAATGCTACTCCAAGGTATAGATCTCCAAGAAAATGTTTCACATCTGTATTTGTATCTGGCGTGTTCCCTAATATATCCAGTGTTAGCCCTAAGAAAGCAAACAGTAGGAGACATTGAGATTTACTTCCTTCTTGGTTTACACTAAAATCATCACTGATTTGGGATAGATTTTGACAAAATTTCACTAGGGTGGCCCTGTGTTGATATACAGAAGTGGCTGAAATCTGGACAATCATCTATGGTGGTAAAAAAAAAAATTAAAGTTTATTCATCAGTAATAATGCTCCAACTGCATTTGCTGTGTGTGCTGTAGTGAATACTGCAAATCCCCTAGTAATGTTAACTTTCAGAAAAGACTTTGAAAGCTTTTATTGGCTGCAGCTGTAAGTCAAAGCAGAACAGAGTTTTTGACTCTCCCTCCCTCCTTCCCTCCAGCATCTGGATTATCATCCACATTCAGTTGCCCGGTTCTTGGTGCTGAGCCCTGGAGACAGCATGACTATCGGCCAGTAACCTGTTGGCGTGGCTTTTCTGGCTATTCGTGCGCAAGAGGGAACATTTTTTTTCCCCATTTGTTTTGAAGCACAGAGCTGAGTGGCAGTGTTTGGACTTGAGAAGCTTGTATAAATATTTAAAGGGATAATTCTCCAGCTAAGAGCCCTTCAACAGAGGGCACTGAAAAACTTGCATTTCTGCTTCAATTGCTTATCTTGGGAGTACACTTTCATAGTGACCCTGCTCTGTAACCTAGCACAGGAAAAAGGAAACATTTCCTGTTTGGAAACAGGAAGGCTAGTCAGAAGCCTGTGGAAGACGTGGACCAGATCGTGAGCTGATCTAGTCAGTGACACCAGTCACCTCTGTGAAGCTGCCACTTCAGAATCTTAATCTGCTGAGGCTTTTGCCTGAAGCTTCTGTACCCAGTGTTAACACTGACATTGCTGGAGCTCAGTAAAAGAGATGCTTGAATTCCCAAGCCAGACGTATTACTAGTTTAAGATTAAGGCAATCTATTCTTCAAGTTATGGAGTTGACAGAAATACTCTGGACTGTCCAAGGAGAGAGGGGGAGGAAGGGACATCTTGCTTTTTATTGCCTGCTCCTCAGGCCTTTTTTATTTGTTTTAGTTCTTCATTAATTTTTAAAAAAATGAATGTATCTAATCAGTGGGTTTGGCCAGTTGTTGAGCCAACAGCACAGGAGATGTTTCTGTCGGGTTTATGATGGAAAGTCAGAACTCTTGGTTTCAGTTCCAGCCCTGACTGTGCACTTGACCTTTTAACAAATCCTGTACAAAATGGCTGAGATACTCCCTGCCCGCGTGGTGGAGCTGTGAGCCTGGGTGAGGAAATGCTAGTGAAGTTATCCCAATGCCCTTCAAAGAAACAAGATGGCTATATGAAACAAGTTGAGTTCTTGAGTTGCTGTTTTGCCCCCTGGCTGTGTTCTGGACTAGTTGCTTTTCTAGCAGATCAGAAATAGTCTTTTTTTTTCCTCTTTGAGGTGTGTTACAGAATAAGCAAAAGTCTTTTCTATCTACATCAGTCTAATTTGAGTCTTCTCATTACTGTAGTTTGTCACTTTCTGTCTTTAATGTCTGCGGTGTTTTTTCTTTCAATACTCCAATGGGAAACTGAGGTCATGGAGAAAAGGAGCAGCTTGTTCCGGGATCACACAGCAGGTAACTGACAGAGCAAGAAACTGAGCCCAAGTCCCAGGCTGCTTTCACAGAGCTGGGATGGCAAGCTCTACAGCTTTCAAGCAGGGCTCTTACTGAATTTGGCTAAGCAAGGTCATTCATTTTTAGTTCAGTGCTTTCTTACTATTCAGTTGGGAAATATATTTTTTTTAATTTTTTTTTTTTTTTAATGCTGCCTCCCCACCAGTGAATTTTGGCATGCTTATTGCGTGGTGCATAGCTGGAGCCTGACACAGAAGATGCAGTGCTCATTTCTCCACAGTTGTCAGATTTGCATTTGTTTATAATTAAATGGCAGAAACAGCAGTATTGTGCTGAAATACAACTGGGCACCAAGTCCAGAAGCAACTGGAAACTTTAAGTCATTAAGTGCACTGAAGAAAGCTGGATCACATGGAAGGAGAGACATGAGCATATCCATAAAAGCTGTATCATGATGCACAAGGGAGCTAAAGTATTATTGTACAGGTTCATTCTCACATTTTCTGTCTTTTGAGCAGATACAGTATTACTATTTAAGGAACATTAATATGCAATGCTAATGTAGAAATGGGCTTGGTTTCTGATGTAGTGTGTGCAGTCACAGTCCCTGCCACAAAACTCCCTTCCCACTTTGAGCTTTAGGGATAGAAAGCATGGGAAAAAAGCTTCACAGATAGGGGAGAAAAAGTTGGGGCCATGAGAGGCAGAATTTAAGAGACTTGTGGTTTATAGTTTAACGTCATTACCAGTAGTGGGAGAATCTACAGTTACAGGACATTTTATATAAAAAGAAACATAGTTTTTTCTAAGGCTTCTCAGTTGTATGCTGTTTCTCCATAACCTATGGTTTGTGCTTTTACTCTGAAGGGCAGAAAATTTATGGTCAGTGAAGCAAAACCAGAGGTAGCTAGCACATAGAAGTAAATAGGATCATCTTTTCAATCGCTAGACTCTAAGCAAGGGAAGAAGCAGCCAGCCTTATGCCACTTTCTGATGCCCTCCACTCTTTCATGACTGTTGTTAGGAAAATGGTATCCTATCCAGTGTTGAGTGCATCAGCAGAAAGGCCAAAGAGTCCATGGGTTTCACAGGCTTTGAGCCTTGGTTAAAGTGTGGTGGTTAGCTAGTACCTGCAAAGGATTAGCTAAGTATTTTCTTACCTGAAGATAAATTGTAGAAGGTGGAGGTCTGTGTTTGTTCTATGGAATTCAAAAAACATTTCCCGCCTCCTGTGCTTGGATGCACACTGTGCCTGAATCCTCACTGTACGGCAGGTCAAGGCCTGGATGCCCCCAGCTCCCCCGCCTTTCCATACCAGTGTCTCTGCACAGAGGAAACCCGCGGAGGGAGGGAGGGAGCTGCAGCATTTGCTAACCAGTCTCCTAACTGGACTAGCAGGACTGCAGCCTCTGCTGCATCCCATACGTGATTATACTGCCCTGCACTGCATTTGTTGTCTCAGACCTACAGTCTAGCACCTTTCATCAACACTTAAAAAAAAAACCAAAAAAACCAAACAACAAATGAACAAAAAAAAACACTGAGAGGAGAGAAAAAATACAGACTTCGCTGTTGGCAAACTCCTGTGTCTTGTTGGCAAGCATGAAAAACAATAAACTGCATCTCAGTTGTACAGGTTATAATGCTGTGCTTGTCTCGAGATTAGAGACTGGTGCACCACTTCTGTGGCTTGGGTACCTCCCAAGGGGAAAAATGCAGCCTTCAGTATTCATCTGAACATAACTTGTTTTGTCTGTTATACGCAGGAACTTGATACAGCATTATAGATTACAGGGGGTTTATGGCATGAGAGTCTGCAAGGGAATGTAGGATGGTAGCTGTATCGTATGTTATCAACAGTGCTGTCACACATGAGTAGATTCACAGAAGGGAAGCATTAGGACTTCAAGGATGCACTGCATGAAATTCTGAATGCCTGCCTGGAGTGAGGTGGGGGATGTTTTGAGAGTGAAGACTGTTTTTTAGAAACAGTAATACAAGGTGTATAAAGGAAGACAGTACAGAAGAAACAGAGGGGTTGCAATGAACTGTACTGATGTCAGACTTCTGAAGGATGCTGAGAAACCTCAGCATGGTTCAAACCCCATTCTCTGATGCTCAGGAGGAGTTTTTACAGAGCTGCAGGTGTGATCAGTGGCAGCAAGAAGAGGTGCCACGTGCGTAAACAGAGGCTGCATGTTTATGCCTGCACATAAACCCTCTCAGCAGCTCACTTGAACATGTGGAAACTTTGGGTGTGATTCTTTCATTAGGATTTCATAGGGTTGCTGATGAGTTGAGAGCTGTAAGTAGTGTTTGCTTGGTCTTACCAAGGTCAGGGGACCTAGTGAATTATAAATTTATAGATTTTTTTTTTTAAATAAAATATATTTTCTTTTTAATAAAATTATAAAAGTTATATCCCCGGTTGAGTACCTGAGAGCCTCTCAGACATGAGGCTGGGATAAGCTTTGTTGATGCAGAGTAAGGACGGAGGATTGACAGTGTTCTAGAACAGGGTTAGGATGAAAAGAAATGTAGCTGAGATCGTGGCTCTGGTGGAAGCACCATGTGTGTTTAGCTTGGATTTCATTTTCAGTGGGCAGTGATTTCAGGGTGCTTTAATTTTGGGTTACTAACCATGAAACTGATAGGCAGAAGAGGATGATATTTTGGCCCTAAAGTGTAAGCTCCTAAGCTGATATTTCACCCTCTAAGGTGAAGACTTTCCCAGGCTACCTTTGCCTGCACAGGCAGTCAGTCTTTTACAGTACAGTCTGGTACGATTCTTGACATACCACTTCATGCCTCTTTTGTGAGTGTGCAGGCCTGCTTCCCAGGCAATGTTTCTTGCTGGGATTGCTCTGAGATCCATGCATCCTACCGGGGGATTTCCAGTTGGGCTTCAAGGGGTTAGTTTTGACCAACAATTTCCCCAGTGACCCTGGACTTGCCTTTCTGAGGCCCTGCTTATACCGGAGGAATTAATACCCGTTTTAGAGCAACTTGTCAGCACCAGGACAAGTAACAGTGTGAACGCTAGCGTGGACAGGCTCCGGTGTCTATCACATCAGGAAAACTTACGGAAAGCAGCCTTGCTCCATGGTCAGTCTGCACCCAGGTGCTAATTACCCTAGTCAGACTAAGCTCAAGAGCCCTTTTTCCTGTACGGTACACTCATGGGCAGCAAAGATAACCTGAATGGAACCCCAGCAGAGGGCTCCCTGTCTGAGCCTGCCAAGTCTTCCAGACATACCACAAAGCCTATCTAGTCTCTGAGGCTCTGCGCACAGGAGAGTGTTAAAGAAAGTAAGTATTTTGTGGACACAGTGGGATGCTGGCTGGCATTTCCTGCTGTGAGGGGAGGACACGATTGGTCTTTACGTTTTAAATTATGTCAGGGCACCTAGGATCCTAGATGGGCATGTTAATTTCGATGTTATGAATCAGACTAAGTATCAATAAGCACAGCTGTTAAGAAATCTCTCCTCACTCATGCACATCAGGAACGTTTTCCTCTTCGGCATGTGTTCTTCAGTTCCCCAGCAGTACAAGCAAATTGGAAAGTTCAGCTGTCATTTGGGGAAGGTCATAGATCACACTAGCAGCCTGAGTAATCCAAGAGGTTTTAAGTATCATAGCATTTAGTTTAAAGTGAAATTTGCTCTGACAGGGGCTGGCAGACCAATAGGAAAAAGAAATATTTGTGCTTGGAGAAGTGCATGTGTAGAGACCTCGAGTATAACTGATGGCTGGAAGTGATTTCAGTCTAAAAAAAACAAATCATTAAGAGAGTGCATAGGGGTAAAATACACAGTTCATATTTTAAAGGGTCTCAAAATGAACCAGCAACTGAGGTTAGCAGTACATAGTAATTAGCTGTGCTGTTCACCGTTTAACTCCATCAGCTCCAGGCATGGTGGTAAACTTTGCACAAGCAAGCAGTTGTGCTTTGACGGCGTGGTTAGCAAGCACCAATCTCTCTGTGCGAACACATGCAATTTGTGAGGCAAAACTGCCTTAAATAACTTGCAGATTAAGGCAATGGTATAAGTCATTTATCTGAGGAGTTTGTCCGGGTGTTCTGTGATCCGTATGCATTATACAGCTACGGGGATTGCATGCGCCTCTGCTAGGTACCTAGTTGAACAGGGCTGACTAACGGGAGGGGAAAAAATACCAATTCAGGGATGAATATTGTTGCCTCAATGGCATAGTTATGTGTCCCTTACTTTTTGAGAAGACAGGCTGATGCTTGCTCTGCTGAGCACTGAGTTTTCCTGTAGATGCTGTATAAATAAGGCCAACAACACATTTTTCCTAGGAGCAAGTTTTGAAGTTGATTGCTGGTATAAATCTAAGAACACATGGCACAAATCATGATCTCAGGCCAATCGTTACCCAACAGGTGTTTACAGCTGAAAAGCTACCATCTTTCCTGGCTCTACTGTTCTGCTGTTCTTGGCAGAAGCGGCAAGGATTCATCAGGACTTGGTTTTTAAACCCCTGTCTCCACCTCTGTAGGTGATGCTTGCAGAGTCATTGCCCTTGGCCTGCCAGCTTCATGAGTAAGCCAGACTTCAGTCTACAGACGCACGTTTGCCATTTTGTTGCCCTACCCCTCAGTTACCTCCAGGGTTCAATAGCCTTTCTTTCAACTAAGAGGACAGGCTTCTTGCTTCGGGCTGCCAGCGCAAACAACCAAATAGGCAAAGCTGGTATGTTTCAAGAGCACTAACGTGAAAATGAAGCCAGCTCTTTTTTGAAGCATGGACAGGCCTTCATTTACTTAAGAGAAATATTTAGGTAGGAGAAAGTGGTGATTTGATCAAGGTGTTTTAATGTGATTTTCTGTTCCTTTTTTTTTTTTTAACTGTCCAAAGCAGTTATCAGCTGATCCATCTCTTCCAGTTTTCTTCAGGACACTAACATATGTCTGAACCATTTGGAAATAACTGATACTTCTCAAAGTTTAAACTCTGGGGATCTTTACCTAATTACTTACACATTTATAAAAAAAAAAATTTTTAAAAAATGATTTGCTGAGAATGTGATTGAAACCATATTTTCCCTGCTCTCGTTATCAATTTAAATACATTTAAAAGTTCTTTGAATAAGGATTACCAAACTGGAAGTAGCTGAGACAGCTCTGCCTGCAGTGATAGACACCCATTGCCACCTCGTGGCTCAGTGTCGTCATTACACCTCACTCCCCCAAGACACAACGTTATTTTAATTTGGTAGGATATAACAGCGTGAACGGAGTTAGGAGTGACCAAAACAAGTTCTTGAAACTCTGCGGCATCACGAGAAGCCACATTTACATTTAAGAAGACAGGTCTCTCAGGCTGCTGTATTTGTTGTGTCCCTCTCTGCCACAGTAAACCTGAGGATGGCAACTGCAGTCTCCCCTGTAAGCCAAAGCATGGCCTCTACTAGCTGGACTTGCGGTCAGCAGCCTCCCTGCATACAGGACTCGCAGCCGACAGCACCCACAGCCTACTCGCTCACCTGCAACATCTTCCCAGAATGAAGTTTTCGGTAGTCAGCAGAAATGCAAAGAACCCCTATTCTACCATACTAGTGATAAAAAAACATTGAAAGATAAACACAGAAGAGCGTTTTCTGTTAAAATGTCTTTTCATTATAAATCAACTGTAGACGCTCTAAGGATCTTTAGAAGAAAACAACGGAATTCCTGAGTTTAAAGGTAACTTCAAAGGGTCCTGCTTCTCTGCAGTGTTACGTGTGTGGTATCACTGGCAACTGGGAACTCATAGTAGCACAACAAAACTGGATTCTGCACTTCCAAATCCCACTATGCCTTCTTTTAGTATGGTATTAACTCTTACTACTAACAGTATTGAAAGAACTCTCTTAAAGAATCGACGTTGTTTTACAGTAGTTATTCAACTTGTTTGTTTTCTGAACTGCCAAAGAAATTGGTCAGCTTCACACTAGGTCCTTGTTGGCTTGTTCGGAAGAGCTTTGTGGCCTGTATTTGGAAAGCTATACCCAACGGCAGCCCATGTGAGGTCTGTCTCTGTAATCCCACAAATCAGTAACAATAGTAGAAGGAGGGACCATCCCCTGACTAAGGTGACTGCAGGGTTTGGTGTTTCTGGAGACGAGAGTTAGATACAGACAGAGTAACAGGATTTCTCTTAATCCCTTCTTTCAAGAGTCGTTTAAAGCTTCAAGCCTGCTAATGAGAAAGCTGTTGTTTGCCAGGTACAAAGGAGGGACCTGGAGAAGGTGCCTCAGAGGTCACCAGCTCATTTCATAATGGGCTTGGAAAAGAGTAATAGGACTTTGGAGTGGATACAGGAAGGAATGGGTGGCCAGAGGCATGTGTTCACATAGCTTTACACCACTACAGGGTACGCCACGGCTACTCTGCTTCTCTTTGCCGTGCTGAAGGGACTGATCAGCCTTTAAGGTGAGACTGATGGCTCTGTCTATGAGTTATGAGACAGGGGGATTGCCAATTCAAATACAGACAGGCAGACGTGGAAATCGCAAAGCGCTTTCAGGGCGCTGCATTTCTCAAGATACATTCAGGTGAAATAGAATGATTTTCTCTGCAGTTTGGCTTGTTGACTGTGTCTCCTCCCTCTCAGAGGACAAATCTCGGCCTCAGACCTTCCACCTTCACCTGATTATCAGAACATCCCATGAGTGAACTAGTTTCCTGAGAAACCAGTCACCAGGGATTCTTTTCTAGGACCTCAGGGAGGCACAATCTGAGGAAAGTGTCTTTGTGAGGACAGAGTAATGGACATGGTCCCCCACCACGTCAGCTGAGCCCTTTCAGTCCAGCTGATTGAGCAGTGCCAGCTTTCTGCTGAGCCGGGGCCTGGGGCCCACCCATTGTACATCTTCTGGATGGGTCATTCTTTCCCAGCCTTGACTGTTGCATAACTCATGTTCCATATGTATAATTGGCAGTAATGAGGTTCAGCTTTTGCCCACCCCAAAAGCACTTTGGTTCTTTGTGTTTTGACAGTTTTCAGAGGGGAAGTTCAACTACTTTCAATGCATCTTTAGTCAGACAATAAATCAGAATCCTTTTCCATTTGTCCTTCTACTGAAGTGGAAGTTAAGTGACATAACTATGAATAGGCAGTAATCCAGTATCTTAGGCAATGTTCATTTTTCCTTTACCTCCTGCATGAGAGTTATTGTTGAGCATGAAATATGTGCCACTTTTCCCTATGCAGTTCTCGTGCTTCAGTATCTAATTCATTGCTGTGGAACTTTTTAGGTGTAAAAGATGCTGTTCTATAAGGAAAATGAATTATTCTGTCTCATTAGTACACAGCCTTTCAGTATATGATGAATTCTTTCTGCCATTTGGCTGTCAATCTTGTACCCCAGCAGAAACACTGTCCTTTGCTGAACTATGTTGCTGTGCCAGATATTATCACTTTGTCATTTATAGCTGGTATTTTCCCAGGGGCTTCAGAAATGTACTGAAGAAAGGAAATCAGATTATTCAGATGTGCTGTGTCGGGCAGGGTTACCAGAGGCCTTTGCAATAAGCATGCTTGAAGCCTTTCCTGAAAGATGTGTTAACTTTTAATGTACAGAGAGAGAACCTGAGTCACAGAAGTAAAGAACTTTGCTGGTAAATCCATAAAAGGATAGAAAAGACTACTTTGCTCTCTTCTGGGATTTCTGTTTGACTTGAAAGCCTTTCCTTGATAGGAGTTGTGTTGGTTTCTCTGCAGCATTTCTTTTCCCACCAAGGGAAGAGGAAACAGAGCAGCACTGGCTGGAGACAGAGCAGCACTGGCTAGAAGGGGAAGATGGCTTGCAAAGTTGCCTCCCAAAATTACCTCTGTGGCAGGAAGAGCTGGACACACCAGCACTAGTGCGCCTTCCCTACCATACAAAATCCTACAGTTTCTCACTCCTCTTTTGTTGGTTTTTCTTTTGTAGCATCGGAGTTGATGGATTTGGTCAGTCACCAGGGGTTCCTGGCCGCCCAGCGACTGCGTATGGATACCGCCCAGATGAACCCTACTACTACAGCTACGGAGCACGATAAAACAGCCTGCTCTGCAGTCCAGGATGCTGCCACCTGCCCTGGAGGAACCAGCGCATGCGTGGCCGGCAGTAGATCTACCCCTCGGTAATGCATGATTGTACCACGATGGGTCCATCGTTATGTATCCTTTGGCGTGTGTAGCTCCAGATTAACCTAGCCTTTCTGGGTCCAGTGTTCTAGTGGCAGTGTTTACTCTTTGCTTGCTCTTTGTTATCATTCTTGTACAGTACTTGCTCTGTGACTTGAAAGCAAGAATTGGAAAGCTACTGGACTGGAAGGTGTCACATTATGTATATGAAGCTACTAATTTAATTTCTATTAAATATAAAAACCTGTGAGGTCAGCAGTGGTGAATGTGTTTCTAACCAATGTTTCATTTGTTTTACAAGGCATTTAAGAAGAATGCTTCGTGTGAAGTGTGTTTAACGTGGACTGTTTCCTTCTAACATTTAAGTAACAGGAACACTGTTAAGCCCGAGCATCTCTTGGCACTGCCCTGGCACATAGTTACCAAAGTCCAGTCCTGGGTCGGAAGACTTTAATAATGGAAAGATGGCACAGATTCGCTCCCCTGGAGCTTCAAACATTCACAATATACTTTAAATGCTTGAAAACGCTTAAAATTAGAAACTACACTACAACAGAGTACCTTTACCATAGCGTTTAAATAAGAGTTCTGTGGGCTCAGAGAAGACAGGCATGTCCTGAGGATTAGCAAGAGAAAAAAACACTGTAACTTGGTTCAGAATTCAGATGCAGAGCCTTTCCCCCAGCTTCCCCATCCTAAAATACAAAAGCATCCTGTCCTGCTTGTTCATGGGCTTTAAGTTGGATCTAAGCACCGATCAGCGACTGAGCAGCAGAGACAGGCCAAGACACCTTGACGATGGGCTTGCAATGCAGTGATTTTGCATTAAGCCATGTTTTGAAACATGCTACTTGCAAACAGAGTTTAGGCTAAAGCTATTTTTAAGTTGCGTACCCCCACCCATAGGAGACAGAAGAAAGCATACGGAAATGCCCTCTCTGCCACAGCCATAAAGACAGCAGTTCAAATTTTTACATTTTAAAAGAAAAGCTACCTCTACCTCATCTTTTTTTTTTTTTTTTTTTTAAATGGTGGTTGACTTGCAGAATTGTTCCTTTCCTCTCTTCTCCCTCATTTCTGGCTTAAAGAGAAAATAGACTTGCATCGGGGGCCGATAGTACCAGAACAGTAGCCAGTAATCCCATAGGACCGGTGTATGTGCTAGGAAGGTGATCTTCAAAGGCGTGGGGTTGTTTAGGAAGTTGACAGACTATTAGTCTTACAGTTTAAAAATATCTCTGAAGTCAAGATTGTTTTGAAACCTTGCTTATCTTTTAAAAAGTATGCAGGTACTTTTATATGCACTGTTACTCACTATGTTTCATACTGCGTGACTGGAAACGATTCTAAAATTAGCCACGGTATTTCTTACCAGTGTTCAGCCTCCTCCCTGTGTTGGCTTCATGTTCATGGCTTCACTTACTGGAGGTAGGTGGAAGAACAGCATTGCCAAGATTAACTAGTATTTTTTTAAATCCTTTTCTATACGGTTTTTAACTAATTCTTCTGCAGTTTCTTAGAAAATGTAAGATCTTAGTAGAAGGACTGCAGAAAACTTGAATTAAACTAACGGGTTTCCAGTGTCGTACCTTTCTAGATTCTTTCCATTGGTCTGAGCCCACACTTTATCTGCCCAGTAGTTGTGCCACATTTAGTCAAAAACTTGCAGATATTTTTGTAGTTACAGCTGTGAGAGAAATTACCCAAACTGCATATTCAGACACAGGCTTTTCTTTTGAGACTGACACTCCCTCATCAGGCTTGTCCAGAAAATTACTGTGAAGTTATTTAAAGCAGTTGCCCTTCTTGTGGAATGTGTTCTGGGGGGAAAACAAAAAAATATGAAGTGGGTCCTTGGAGTATATGCAAATGATCAATGAAACTGAAGGAGCCTTTAATTGGAAGCTTCAGGTTAACGAGGAACTACAGTTGAGCTTCAGCAAATGGGTGGGTGTCTGTAATTGTAATACAGTTGTGACCATGCTGAGAATAAATGGCAGTGGAAAAATCTCTGGCTGCATTTTTAGTATTCAATGTTAGGAGTTTATGAGAAAAGAATAAAAGATCAAGTATTTGTAGCTTTGCCTGGCAGCAGCTAAGAGAAGAACATCATTTATCTGCAAGCGGAGCTTGGTAAAAATTACTCAGCACTTAGTAGCCTGAGGACAGAGCCTGCTAGCCAAGATGAAAACCAGCTGTGCCACTATACTCTCTAAGGCAGGAGAGAGGCTGATTTTCCCTTTAATTACAGTTCCTGAGCCAGAAAGGGGAAAAAAGATATGAGCACATAGACTTTTCAATCTATATCGCATTTCCTGTGGGTGTCAGAGGGAGACTGGAGAGTCTGACCTGTAGGGTAACTTTTTAATTATCTGTATTTATGGATTCAGTCCCTGAGTACTGTATCCTGCATAAAATGGGGCGAGGAGGGATCTGCTTTCTTTTAGCAAATCTCTACAACTTTTGTCCTTTCCTCCTTTTACTGGTTTCTCTCCCTTAACTTTGTATGGCTCCTCTTTTGCTTCCTTGCAGCAGCAATCCCTAACCATCCAGGAGTATCCTCTTTCCCAGTCTGCTGCTAATTAATTAATGAGGTTGGTTAGGCAGGTGTTTTAGATATAATTAGGCCATAAAGTTAATAGCACAATGAAATAAGCATAGGCTGAGAAGTTCATACATCTGTTAGCTATTATTCAGGCTTTCTGCAGATGTACAGTATAATTTCAGTGAGCAATCTACTTAACGCAGCAGCCTAAGATCTTGTTTTAAATTACTATTTGTAACACACTAGTACTTAGGAGCTTACTAGGGCAACAGAGGGTGGGGGAAAAGCAAAAGTAAACAAATACCCTTGGCCTAGAGAGCTTCTGAAGGACCTGATCCAAAGTCTTTCAAGTATCGGTCTGTGCGCAGAGCTGTCTGGTAACAGTTTAACATGTGCATTTCATTCTGAAATAAGACTGCCATGATTCTGTTCAGTTTAATCCACTCTGGATTACATGAAGCACGAACAAGATGTATCTTCTTCTGGAATAAGCAGGACAAGCTCTATTTAGCTACAAGAGATTTCAAGCCCCTCTGGCAGGTTCTTTAATGGAATTCCTGTAATACGCCACTGGCAAGCTCAGCTGACTGCTCTTCAGGGGAGAAGGCTGAGAATAGCTACAACCTTCATTCCTTCCATGACCATCCTCAAGAAGAATAAAATACAGTGAAGCTGGCTTACTGCTGCAACTTACGCTGCAGCTGTCAGCCCTTAAAGTCATGATCTGCTCATTTTTTCTTCATGATATTAAGGAGAGAGCTCTGAGGCAACAAGAGAGATACTGGAGCCGCCTGCCTGCACAGGCGGTGGGCTGACGGCGCTGCATTGCACATAGTTCACAGGCAGAAGGTGATGTTTGCCACCAGTCAGTCTAGAAACCCACTTGAATGAAAACACGGACTTTTCTGGAGTTGGTACGTTGGGGTCCCTACCACCTAAAAAGAGAAACCCACTTCTGTTTATTAAGAAATGGAGTACTTGAGAAATATCCTTAGCAGCAAAAAGCTACTGTAATGTTTTTGTAACTAGCATGACTACGCAGCAGGAGGACATCATTGGAAAAGACGGCGTCGGCAGCAGTTGAGGCTGGTGCCGGGAGCACCACCACCGCAGCCCTGTTTCTTCTTCCCTCTGCCTTTTCCAAAGGCCCCGGGGCCTGGAAGAAGAGGAGCCGGGGAACGATCCTCCAGTGCAGGTAGCGACTGCACCAGGGTCTGCTGGCCAACGCTCCCCAGCTGCCCTTTTAGACCTTACAGGTTCCATAGACAGGCTTTTTGCTCCATCCTCTTCTACGGTTACTAGCTGTCCGTGTCTCCACGCTGCCAATCTTTTCTTGCCCAATCGACCTAAATAATTGGTTACAAACCTAATGAGGCACTTGCTAAGAGCTCTGTAATCCTGCTAGTTCCCCATCTATTCTTTCTTCTTCTGCCCTTGGAAGAGAAGGAAGGGGGTTCACACCTACCTCATCAGGTCCCGAGTTACTCTCTGGAGGAGCCTACGTGGGCTGTTCTTAGGAAAGGCAAATTGCAAAGCTTGAAGGACAGAAGCCCAGCTCGTGTGTTCGTACAGCACCTAGCGCAATAGGGCTAGCGTGCCTCAGTACCTCTGTGGTTTGCATGAAGCAATGGACTCGCATGAGAAAAGCAGATAAAGGAAGGAGAGCTGCTCTACAGGGGCAGTCCAGCAAAGTCAATACACCATAAATGATGCAAGGCAGCCAAAGTTTGCTTTTTTTATTTTTTTCATGAGGGGCACATGAATTACACCGCAGCCTGAAGCTGGAGCCAAGTGCTCTGAGTAGCAATCAGGTGTTGCTTATTAAGAATTTTTTTTGTCTTTACTTGCAGTTGTTCAGCTCTTCCATTCTTCTGCCTCTCCCCTGCCACGCACGCACACACGCAGAGGACATACAAATCCACGCTTAGGCCCTTGAATAAACTGTGCTGAGGAATGTCCGCAGTTCCCCTCATTTTACACTTTGGGGCCAGGGTCTTTTGGCATGACTGTCCCATTTGGGACAAAGACTTTGGATCTTTCCTGCCTTTGAAAGAGGGCAGGGGGATACCTGAGCTTCATTTTAGTTTCTGTTCCTGTATGCATTATGTCAGTATGTGACATGCTTTGCCTCACACACTAGGTATGACCCATTCTACTTTCCTGCACTCTCCTCCTCCTCCTCCTCTCATCATCTTCCTCCTTTATTTAAAAAGACCCAGATCATCCCGCTGCCAGCGGAGCGGACTCCTCCTAGCACTCTGCCCTTTGTTCACCCTGACATGCCAGCTTATAGACCTCCCAGCGTACGCTCGTAGAAGAAAGCCTTCCTCTTTGCTTGCCTGAACAGATCGTGACACTCAATTGAACGCAGTTTGGGGGTGGATCTAAGGGGATCCCTTTTTGTGTCCTGACACCTGTGGCTTTGTTGTGCTGAAGGGCCTCTAGCATAGACGAGCAGCTGGCCAGACCTTGTCGCCGTGAGTATCCTCAAGGTCAGCGCTCTGGACAGGGACTGGGAGGCTTTGCTAGCAAGTGAGGGAAAAGCGTGTTGCTAAAGAATACACTCTGCGAAGTTCATGCCAGATTTGACAGGACAAAATTTAATGCAGGCTAAACTGTGGGAGTTTAGTTACTAAAGAAAACCAAGTAGTTAGCACAGCTTAGACCACCTTTGTTAAACACGCTGCCATTGCCATTAAACCTTTGTCTAGACAAGGCCACGGGTACAGGGTGTGCTGCTGGGCCCTGCTCACTCTAAGCGTTAGGTTCAAAGTGACTGAGCAAACCACATCCTAATGCCCTGGCGCTGCGTGAAACTGGAATAACATTGGCGATATGAAAATAGTGTGTGAAAAGCCCAGACCTCCCACTGCACTGTAGTAATTCCTTTCAGCGTGCGTTCCGCTGTCCAAAATACTCACGCGCAATCTCTCCCCGGAGTCACTTTACTCTGCAGCATAGAGAGCAATTAGTTTTAATGGCATTAAATACATCTCCTTATGATGCACGAGTTACACCACCAAAGCAAACGCGCGGGGCTCGGGGCGATGGCGTGGGGTGATATGTTAGACAGACCACCTGCCTGGCGTACGCAGTTTTCGCTCTCTCACCCGCCCTTTATTTAGGCTGGTCGGGAAGCTGTTGCTGGATTCCCTCCCTGTAGCAGCGGCGTGGGGGCTGAGCGGGGAAACCGTGGAAGGAAATTGGCTCACCAAGTGCAGCCGGGGGACAGGAGGCCGCTGTACCTCCGAAGGAGGGAGACGCCTATTCCCCAAGCGCCCGAGACCCCTAAATCACAGGCAGCCCAGCTCGTTTCCACACAGCAAAGGAGGTTCAGGCCGAGGGTCCGTCCTGCCCACCGCGGCGGAGGCACCGAGCAGCAGCAATGGAGGATGGGGCTGGCGGGGCGGCGCGGGGTGGGGAGGCACACGACAGCCCGGCTGCTGCTGGGGGGCCTGGACCGCAGCGCAGGCTGCTCGCAGGGGCGGGCTGCGGTTCCCGAGGGACTTGGGGGCGCAGGGCTTGGGAGCGCTGGCAGGCACGGGCCCGCTTGCCGGTACGGAGCCGCCGCGCAGAGGGCGGGGGCGGCCCGAGCGGGAGGCTCGCCCACAACCAAAATGGCCGCGGCCGCCGCCGCCGCTTCGCGGGCCGCGCCCTCGCGCGAGGTGACCGGCCTCCCGCCCGCTTCGCCCCGACCCGCCCGCCGCCAGGGGGGGCGCGAGGCAGGTGGCGGCGCTCCACCCCCCACCCCCCCCGAGCCCGACTCGATGGTAGGTGGCTGCCGGAAGCGGGAGTCGGCGGCCGCGCTGTGAGGGAGGGAGCGGCCGGCGGGGCCGAGGCGGCACCTCCCCCCCTCCCCCACCCCGGGCCGGCGGGGAGCAGGTGGGGAGGGGACGATCGTGACGGGTGGCTGGGGCGGGAGGCGGATGGGGGGAGGTGTGTGTCAGGTAGCAGGGGGTGGCAGGGGTTAATGGCGGAGGCAGGTAGTGGAAGGTGGCAGGGGCTAATGGCGGAGGCCGTTCATGGGGGCGGTGGGTATGACCAGGGCGCTGCCCGCGGGAGGTGGCGCGGCTCCTGGGGCCGGGGCCCCGGTACTCTGCCCCCCGCCGGGGCCGGGTCGGCTGCGGGGGCTGCACTCGGTGCCTCCGGCCTCGCTCGGGACAGGTCCCCCCGGCCCGGCCCGGCCCCCCCCCGCGGGGGTCGGTAACTCGCGGTTGGGGTGGGCGGCGGGGGCAAAAGCGCGCTTTTCCGGGGAAAGAAACAGCAAATTCCTCCTTGGCGACTGTCGTTGTTTTGAGTGCGGTGTAGGCAGCGGCGTTGTTCCCGGCGGCTGGCCGCACGGCGGTGTGCCCCGGGGAGCCCTCCCCGTTAAAACCCGCGCTCTTTCCCGGTGTCCGGGGCTGAACTGTCCTTCGGGAGGTGCCACAAAACGACGCTTCCTTTCCCGGAGAGGCTGTTGCCTATGGATCGCCCACCCGCCTGCGCAGGGTGCCCGCTGGACGTTTGCAGTCGCCGGGTTGGGAAGGCTTTGCCTTTGGGAGAAGAGCTCCCGTCGCCTCTGACAGCGGCTTCCAGGAGGTTCTGCTGGCAGGGGAGGTGGCGGGCAGGGCGAGTGGAGAGCCGGGAACTGCTTCGCCCTGAGCTGGGGAGCGACGGGGCTTAGTGTGTGTGGTTCGGGTGGATGCCTCGTATGCGGGGTGTTACCGCTCCACCAGGAAGCTAAACTGAAATTCCAACTCTTAACGCCGTTTGTGGTAGCAAACCCAGATTGTTCTTAACTACCAGTCCCTCTGTCTTTCCCTGCTGGGCTCCTTTCCATCTCAAGGTGCAGCGTGTGTTACATCTGATGTTTGTGTTTACAATTTATTGAAAATAAGATATTAAGGGGTTCTAATGTGGGTAATGCTCTTAACTCACAAAGCATGTGTGGTCCTTACTCAGTGTAGTTGTGTGACTGACAGTTTATTTTAGCATCAGAAGCATTCTTCCGTGGGTTATAGCCACACCTAGGCATACATCTTTGCAAATGCTTTTGCCTGCTGGAGTTTCAGTAGCCAACGTCTGTGAAAAAGAAAAGAAACCAAGTGATAGTTTTGTGGAGCTGACGCATTCCCGAGAAATGTGGCTCGTGGTTCCACAGGCTGCTCGGTGTTTGATACCGAGAGTTGCTGGGCTGCCCTAAGAGGCAGTTACCTGGAGCAGGGGATGCTCGTTTGGAGCTGGTTGTCATACAGTGGCACTTGGGTAGATCGCAGTTATTTGAATTACTCTGATGTTACAATATTTCTGAACTGTGGGCGTCTCTGAAGCCAAATTTGTAACTGGTGAATATGTCCGTATGTATTTGGAAGAACGTGAGGCACTAGGTCAGCTCAGATACTTTCAGCTGTCCTACGCAAAGTCTGACGGAGGAATAACTGAAGCAGTGCTAGCAACCAAAGCAAAGCTGAAAAGAGCAGAGAGTGCAGATAAAAGCAATCGGCTGTGCCCGGGAGGAGCAGCCGGTGCCATTGCACACAGGTGTGGAAGGTTAAGCTGGGGTGAGCCAGAGCAGAGCTCCCAGGGACTGGCTGGAGAGGAAGCCCTTCATCTCGGGGCAGCGTGAATTCTTTTGTGCCAAGGAGTTCACAAGAAAGTCCTTTTTAGAAATGTGTGTAACTGCTGCATCATGTTTCCTTTTCACCTGTTAGCCCCTCTGTGTAGTGCTGGGAAGCTGCAGTTTAGACTCCTGTAGCTTTCTCTTTATTTCATAAAGGTCACATTAAAGGAATCGGCACTGAAAAGGTGCAGATCCATCCCGGACACTAGAGGGGAGAGAATGATAGGAAGTTGCGTGTTCTGTATTTAATTCAGTGTTAGACTTTAGGTGGATCAGGACACAGAAGATCAATTAAAAAAAAAAAACAACAAACCAACCACAATTTCAAGCTGTAGTGGTTGTTGTACACTCTGGAGGGTTAAGGTCTGTTCACATCGAACAGTTAAGAGCTGTAATGTGTTCTGGTTGCCATGTCTAATGAGTTCATAGGGTTTATTCCTCTCCGAGCAAGAAGGACATCTAGAGTGGTAGCTACCTGTTTGTTACAGAGCAGTTAGCTAAGAAAGGCAATTAAATGAAGTGTGAGCAAGGATTTGTATGAAGTCTATTAGAAAGGGAGCATTCTGCTTCTTCCCAGTGCTCTTGTTGACTAGTGGGTTGTGCAAGTGGCATATTCACATTTAATAAAAACATCAGATCATAACATGTTTAAAAATAGGAGACTTTGGGAAAGGGGGGGGGCAATCATTTAGATAACTAATTCTTAACTGAAGCAGTGAAGAGAAGCCAGGAAACCATAACAGACCAGCTCGCTCTCCCAAAGGCCCCCAGCACTGCTGACCTCGGAGCCCCTGGGAGGGCTCCGGCTAGAGAAGCGGGAGAGGGGCCAGAGCAGCAGCTTTGCTGGAACAGCTCTGAGAGGCTTCCATGTTGTTGCCTTCCTAAAGCCTCAGGTCCCGGCTGGAAACAACCACCATAAAGCAATTCTCCAGTTGCAAAAAATGCGTGGGGGCAGGCAATTTTTCCCCCCCGCTTTTTTCCTGACAACTGAGGTGTTGGTCTCTCCTTCTTTCATTACTGAAGATTGTATGCTAACTTCTGTATACAGACCGGTATTCGGGGTCTCGCCCGTAGCCTGCGATCACAAGCCTGATTACAGAGCATATGCTCGGTCAGTGTTTTCTAAAAGAGCCTCTGCAATCAGCGTGTTTGTTTTGCCAGTTTTGTATGTGAGGAAGCAGCACAAAAATCTGTGTCAGCCTCTTCCTGACAGAGGCCGTGGGAGGAAGGAAGGGTTGGCAGGCAGATGGAATATTTGTCAGATGGAGAGAAGGTAATCGGGGCAGGGGAAAGCGTGCTGCTGGAGGCTACCTGACTGTAGCTTCGCTGGAATCCTCTGTGGCTTGCAGAATTGAGGAGTGGCTGCTTTTAAGAAGGTCAGGGGCTCCTTGCACCCTAGGGTGGTGGCAATCACGGTTCCTAACTGCTGACTGTGCTTAATCTGAATTAAGCCTCTGGAGTAGGTGTCTGGGGGTATTGGTGGATCCTGGTTTCGGTGGATTCTCGGTTTGGTAGCCAGGTCAAGGACTACTGTAGACGCCATACTGTCTCTTCATCTCTGTGTCAGAGCTGGTGATGTCTGGTGGTGATGCCGACACAGATGCCAGTGCAGTCCTTAGCTCCACAGCTAGAGAGCTGCTCATCTGTTGATCTGAACCCTTTTGTGGTCGTTTGGTTTCCTTTTCAAGATAAACGATGGGGATTTTATTCGTGCCCTTAAACTGAAGGAGTGGATACTGGGAGGAGGAGGTTCCTCATGGCTGTTTCATGCTTTGCAGAAAATGCTCTGAAGGCAAACTGGACATCTGCCCGGAAAAAAAAATCTTCCTCCACCTAAAGGCCTGTTTGTCATCAAGAGGGAACTTCTACAACGGCCGAAGTCTGCAAGTGATGGGCTCGGAGAACAGCGCTTTAAAGAGCTACACACTAGAAGAGCCGCCGTTCGCATTGCCAACTGGACACACAGTTTATCCGGCCGTGCTGCAGGATGGCAAACTTGCTTCGGTCTTTGTGTACAAGCGAGAGAATGAAGATAAGGTTAATAAAGCTGCCAAGGTAACTGTGGAGAGAGCGTGCCTGGGACAGACTTGTCAGAGCTGTCCCTCCTTTTGCTTGGCGGGTGGGAATCAGTTAATGAGGGTCAAACCCTTGGGGAGTAAGGGCACGAGAAAAGGTCAAAGTTGACCCTGGCTGCAAACAGCTGCCGTGCAGGGGGAAAAGGGGGTGGGCAGCTGCGACGCTCATCATGCGCTGCACGATGCAAGCCGTGGTGGGAAGCGATGCTGAGGTAGCAATACCTGCGTTATTTCGCATAGTACTGGTCTCTTCCTGCGGATGTAAGTCAGAGGGTCTTTCTTGGGTGGGTCCTACCCAAAATACTCTGTTTATTCTGTGTAAGATTTTGTATCTAGATGTATTCTAAGAAGTTCCGCAGTGAGAGAGTGTGCCGAGTGTTTGGTGAGGAGCAGGGATGGGCTGTCTAAATGCAAGCAGAAAACGTGGCTGAAAGTACAAGGCTAAGCTCTGCAGCCAAAAGAGATGCCTTGGATGAGATTTAACAGACGTCTTTTTTTCTGGAAGCACCTGAAAACCTTGCGCCACCCTTGCCTTCTGCGCTTCCTCTCTTGTACTGTGGAAGCAAATGGGATCCACCTGGTTACAGAGCGTGTGAAGCCTTTGGAGACGGTCCTGGAGATGCTCTCTCCTGCAGAGATCTGCGCAGGGATCTACGACGTGTTGCTGGCGCTCATCTTCCTCCATGACAGGGTAGGTACCACCGGCAGCAGTCATCAGGCTTTGGTGGGAGACAGATGAAATCTGACAGGAGAGCGTTGTACCTGGGCTTGCCTGGATGACTGTCGCCTTCCTGGTTCCTCACAAAAAGACAGACACACACCCCACAGTTCTTCTAGGCTGAAACTGCTAAAATCATTGGCTGCTTTGTAGGAGGAAGGGTAATTGAAAATGCTGTGGGTTTTGGAAGTAAGGGAGCAGTTCTCAATTTGTGAATTGACACCCGCTTGCAGTGCTTCTTTCTGTAGCGAAATGGGATTGCTCGACCTTGGCATTTATATACAGCTGTTGCCACATGTCAGAGATCGGTGTCACCGCTCCCCTGTTTTGGCACTGCGTGCTTGTCCAGGACTGCAGTTAAATCTCAGCTCAGACTGTAGCTTTTGGGCTTTGTGTTTGTAGTTGAAGGTCTTCTGTGGATTTATGGTGGCATCGCAAGGGCTATGACGATTGCAGCTTTGTCTGCTCTAAAACCCCAGCCCTTCTACCTGATACCTGCTAGCCACCTACAAAATCCGGAAGGACCTTTTGAATTGTGTGCTTTCTGGCAGCTTTTCCTCAGCTCCTGGCAGCAACTAATTAGTGCTGATTAAGATCTTACATCTCATCTATCCCCAAGTCTGTTATCCTTTTTTTTTTTTTTATGTTTTAGGGAAACCTAACGCATAACAATGTCTGTTTATCATCTGTGTTTGTAAGTGAGGATGGGCACTGGAAGCTGGGAGGAATGGAAACGGTCTGTAACTTCAACGAAGCCACTCCAGAGGTAAGAGCCAAGCAGAGCGCACCCTCTGATGCCCGGGAGAGGGCTCCTAGCCGGCTGAAGCTGGCCATCTGTGGATGTGAAGGCCCAAGTCTTTCCAGTTCCCTGAATTTACTATTAAGTGTGTTGGCTCACTTCCAGCTCTGACCTGAATCTGTGCTGTGAGGGCTCAGTAACTCTAACTACGATGTCTACACAAACAGAAACGAATTGCCCATTAGCCAAAAAGCAGCTACTTTTCTAAGGGAGACTGCTGGCTGGAGGGTAGGTTAAGACTGGGGAGAGTGAGAAGTCTTCGCTCCTCTGGACTGATTTGAAAACAAACTGAAAAAAAAAAAACCAACAGCTTTAGTGTCAAGCAGGAAGATCCAGGTTGAGATGAATCAGTAAGGAAAATGATTTAAATGACTCAGCTTTTGCTGCTGACATCTTCATTGCTTGTTACTGATCTTAGCAGAAAAACTCCTGGTTTGATTTCTGCTGCATGCTTTGCAGAGTCATTGCTGCAGCCTGGCACACTGTCGTAAATGTATATTGCCTTTTCTCCCAGAGGATCCACAAATCCGTCACAAACTGTATTGAGCGTCCCTGGCGCATATCACCTTTCAGAAGGGATCAGGCAGACAGGCAACTGGTATGCATGGTGGTACACAACAATGCAAAGAGCACGCTGTAAAACCTGACTGCTAAAGCTCATGAAATCCTTTCCCCGTCCAGATGGGTCGATAGGGCTGAGGACTAAAGGGATGAGTTGGCTGTGATGCCCTGAAGTTGCTTTCTGTCAGCTTGGTGCTTCACACCTGGTCCATTTGTGCTTCCCCTCCGGGCAGAGCAAAGCGCAGCCTGCCCTGGATGCCAGCGGAAGGGGCAAGGGCAGAGCTCCTGCCACACGCTCAGCCCTCGCCCGCAGGGAGAGCCTGCCTCTGCTGCTTGGCACAGATAAGCGATCGAGGCAGTTCACGTCTCCCCTCTTCTCCTTGCAGTTCCTCTGTCATGTCAAGTCGGTACGAGACCAGTTGTGCATCCCTTGCGAGGAGATGGTGAGTAACGCCGCTTGCTGGAGGAACTTCTTGCTGGCAACAAATAAAAGTGCAATGTTCGGGAAATAGTTTTCATTCACGTTTTATTTCCTTATGCCTGAATGGGAGGAAGTAGCTATTGGATAATATCTGAGGTTTACTCTCTTCCTTTATTCCCCCTTCCTCCCATCCCTGGTTTGGGAACGGTGTTGGGCACAGGGAAGTGAAATTCTGAATGAGGAGTGACGGGACAGCAAGTTTTCGTAATATTTTTCAAACACTTTGTATTGCGGCTTTAATGCTTCTAAATCACCAAAGCTTTGCAAAAATTACAGAGTAGCTGCTGAGACTGCCCGGTTCACTGTGGTCACACGGTTGTGTAGCTCTCACAGCAGCCTTTTTTTCACTTGTTAGTCACCTCCTATCCATTAAGCATCCTATGAGTTGCTTATGCTAAAGGAGCGCTCTTTCTCTCTCTAATTATCACCTGTTTCCATAGAAATGCTGAAAGCTGTTGACCTGCAGTTGCTGCATGCATTCATCAGGGAATCATTTAATCGTGATGTAGTCGCTCCTTTGGGTTACAAATTCCCCAGTGGAGGTTTTTTTTAGCATGATATTCTACTTATAGGGTACTTAGTGGAGTTTTGGTGCTAAAAAAAGAACTGGAGAGTGTATATGGCAGGGAGCGGGAATAGAGACTGATGGAAACTACCAAGTATTTCATAAAGTCCTGCTTTGCTGATCTTTTTGGTTTTATTTTCAGTCTGCAGATTTCAAAATTCTGCCCAACAGCTATGGGCACGCGAGGGATGCCTACGCGTTTGGAACAATGGTTGAAAATCTACTGACAGTCCTAAACGATCAGGGTAAAGAATGACACGTGTTTGTTTTGCTATCAACAGGCTTCTGTAGCTTATTCCTTGTGTGTGTCGAGCCATTTGCCTTTTGTTGCACCTGGCAGATGTGCTACAGGTTTAGTGGCCATTGTTGTTCTTTGTGTTTGCTAAGTTAAAATGCAGACTTCGGCTTCTCCTGTGTTCCCCTCTTCCCGCATTTGAACATGGTCAGATGTGGCTGGAGGTCACCAGGCCGTGTAACACGAGCGCTCCCAAACCTGCTCTGCAGCACTCAGAGATTCGCTTGGCCCTGTCCCACCAGCCGCCTTCATCAAGAGTTACGGACGCGGGTGCGTGGATGTTGTGCACCACGGCTGAGCAGGGGCTGCTGCCTTCTAGCAGAGAGGGAGCAGGAAGCTTCTTGGGAGGACAGGAGCACTCCTTGGGGCCCCAATAGCCAAGCAGCTTAGAAAGAGAAATGGAAATGCTATTTTCCCTTCCTTTAGGGACAGATACGAGCAATTTTGCTATCAAATAGAGCTAAAAATAAGTTTTGGGGAGGGTGGAGGACTCCTGAACGTCGCTTGTTCAGTGTTGAGAGAAATCTAACTGTAGGTGCTCTGGATTTCAGTTTCAGCAGATATTCTCTCCAGCTTTCAGCAAACCTTGCACTGTACGCTGCTGAATCCAGATCCAAAGTGTCGTCCACCACTGTCCAGCTTAGTGTCTCATGAGTTCTTCAGGTAAGGAAAAGAATGGAATACCCTGGCTCGTGTGGTATGTCTTGATACTGCTTATTTCCACGTTGCAAATGTGTTGATTTTGTGAAGGTGTGTTACTTATCAGATGGGAAGTGCAGACTTAACGCCTGCCTCTTAGAGGCATCTTTGACAACGAGGCTCCTTAAATTAAGAAAGCATTATCAGCCTTCCAAATGAGGTGCTGAGCTAGCAGTGGTGACAGAAGCGCATCCCCAGAAGTGCACGCAGTCAGCTGGATCTCCCCAAGCTTGTGGGAGGTGGTGGGAAATGCTCTAGAGAATAAAATCACTAGCGATACCACTGGAGCAAAGCAGGCTCTGAGATAATGCACACAGAGCTGTGTCTGCTGTCACCTGAGTGCTTCTCTGGGTGGTGGCGTAGTAAAGGGTGGCACTTTGTTCTCCTCGTTGCCCCGGTAGGGTGGTCAGAGGTGGGTGATGCCGCGTTGCCCGGGTCTCCCTGTGAAGTGCTGGCTTCAGAGTGGGTAACTGATAACTTTCGGGTGACTGGTCACACCTCCACGCTGGCGTTCTTGACTTGAATCCCTCTGTCTAGTTCTCTTTGCTAAATGAAGGACGGGGATTTGCAGTCTCTTAGTTGTGGGTGGTTTAAGCATCAATGAGGATCACACTTGACAGCCTACGTTTTTGTGCTTAGGAATGATTTTCTGGAAGTTGTGAATTTTCTGAAGACCTTAACGCTGAAGTCTGAGGAGGAAAAAACTGAATTTTTCAAGTAAGTGAAGGAACTATAATCTGGAAGCTTCTTATTTCAGAAATACTTCTGATGAATGGGATTGTGGGGGGACCTGGGAAGGCTCGTGGCCAGAGAGGTAGTTCCTCAGGTGGCAGATTTTGATTGCTTTGGCCCAACATTGTTTGCTGTGTAGTATTTTGGGTACTCCAGCCAACGTAATGATCGCATCAGAGAGGAAACTCTTCACTCCCTCCTTTCCCAACTTCTTGTGAAGGGTTTGGTGTTTGGGAGGAGCGGTACCTGCTGGGCTCTGCATCATTCTGATACTCGCCAGCCTCCGGAGTGACGCTCTGCACAGCCGTACGGACAGCAGTGGTTTCACCTGCTACAGACCAATTGCCGTTGCTGGAGAATCGGTCAGAAACCAGACTGTAGTGACATGCGTCACTTCAGGGGTGCTTTTCTGAATCCTGTCTGCTTGCTAGCAGCTGGGTTGAACTCCTGCAGGACCAAGAACAGAAACTTTCCCGGGAGTACAGGAATATGAAAAGGAAAGAATTTTTCCATTGCCCATGTTCTAATTGAGTTAATGCACTTTGTGGGGCGTAATGCTGATGTTAGTAGCAGAAGTTAAATTATTCAGGTTCTCTTCCACCAGCTTTAGCAGCAGTGTCCTATCTCCCACCGCAGCACAGCTAAGCAGGAATCATTTGGAAAGCCCATTCACGTGCTGTAGCGTCGCAGTAGAGGAGGGAGTGTGGCCTAACAGCTCATCTGCTCAGGCTCTGGTGAACAGCTTTTCCCAGGTTCCTGTCTACAGGCTTGCCCAGTTTCAAAATACTCTAAAATATCAGAGCGCTTCTTTTAACGTGCTGGAAAAAAAGAATCTTTCCCTTGCCTCGCCCTTAGAAGTAGCTTTATTTTAGATGCGACTTTGCTAAAAAGGGAAATCTAGCACCAGGCACCTCTTGAGGCTGAAAATTTTTTCCATTTAGGCAGACTGTGTAAACTGCTAATGAGTGTTTTCAGTAAGACAAGTTGGGTGAATTAATCTTGTGTTGCCAGCCCTGTCTGGGTAAAGCTGTCGCCTGTAATGGATGTCTCGGCTGCAATAGAACAGCATCTGCTGGAAAGCCTATTGTCATGGTCCCCAAGAAGTTTTCTGCCATGTAGTCATGGCATTATCTGGGCCTGAAAAGGGAGAAGCTGAATTTTTCTTTCTTCTTCCATATAAAAGAGCCTGGGTGTTCTTACAGAGCTGTTTTCCTGCCTGTTTTATACTTCTGTCATCACCATCAGTGGTAACAGTAATTTGATTTCAGTAGTTTGAGACTAAAAGTGGAGGAAATAAGAGGAGAAAGGGGATCTTAGCAGGAGCATTCAGAGTGGTTCCCACTATCTGTGACAGCAGTGTTTACTGAGGGAGGAAATGAATACTTTGCTTAAAGATACGGCAGTGTTGCCCCTTTATCGGGCAGAGGGGCCTTTCACGGCCTGTGCACTATTGCCCTTAGTCTCCTCCAGGCCTAGAGAAAAGCAGTAACTGTTACTGATATTTTCGAAGACGAAAATCCTACAAGGAAGAGCAGTTGCACAAAATCAAACTCTGTGACTTTAAATAAATAAACCCAACCCATACTCTGTTGGCCACCTCTAAAATGTGTTAGATGGAAGTGGTTTCCAAATGGGATTCCCTTTTTGCAAGGGAAACTTCCCTTGTGTGGTGGGCAGAACAGCCTTTTCCCAAGCAGTAGGAAAATTCTTGCAACGCACCAGGCCGTGGGTTGAGAGGACAACTCTCTTCTGCAGTTTTAACCCCGTAGCACTTCATGGGAGATACCAGCTCTTAGACAGTTTGATGCCGCAGCAGTGGGCAGCTTCTCGGAGGGGGAAGCCTTCATGTGCCAGTTGCAGGTGCGGTGGTGCTTCTGGATGTGCTCGTGACAGCCTGTGATCCGGGTGTGGGGTTTTACAGGATGGGTCTCTGGCTCCTGTTTTGTGTCATCCTTGCCTGAAAGCCTCGGGCAGGAGCAGAGCCTTGTCCTCCTAGGTTAGAGCACACGCAGGGTGAGAGGCTGCAATGGGACGCTGTCTCTATGAGATGAGGCAGACACAAAAAGAGAGGAAAGCGCTATTAAGGGAGACAGTTGTAAATGCATGGAAGGCTGCTTTCATACTAATTGCTCTCTCCTGGAATGCAGATTCCTGCTGGACAGGGTGGCCGGCTTGTCAGAGGAGCTGATAGCGTCACGGCTGGTGCCTCTTCTGCTCAATCAGCTCGTGTTTGCAGAACCTGTAGCTGTCAAGAGTTTTCTTCCTCATCTGCTGGGTCCAAAGAAAGGTGACCTTTAAATACTTTCTCTCTTTGCAGTTATTACTGACAAGCTTGGAATGAATTCAGAGCGGTCGTTCCACTGAATCAAGGGAATAGTGATGTTTATTTAACCAGAACAAATACAGTAACATATAGAACTGGAAAGGACAGTTACGTGTGCTTCCCGCTTTGCAGGACTTCCCACTGCTCTGCTGATGCTGGGAGGAGAATTAGGAATTGCCCGGGCTCTTCCCCAGGTTTACATGTCACCCCACCCTCCCACCCCTGGCTTTCCCAGTGGCTCACTTCATACCCCCCCGCTCGCCTTTCCGCTACCCTGCCTGCCCTTTTTTCCTTCTGCCACTGCATTCATTCTCCTGTAAGGGCACTCGGTCTCTCCTCCTTTCCGCTGTAAGAGGTGCTCAGCATGTCTTGCTGGATCCCCAGCTATCTCTGTCCCTGCTGTTTGCCTCCCCTCTCTTAAAGTTTCTCCTAAATAGCTACTGATGTTTCAGCCAAGGAATACCTGTCTTGTGACTGATCTTCAGTGTTCAGAGCTGTTGCCACTGAGCAACAGCCACTGGCACTGTGGCCTTTCCGCCCTCCCATCTCTGATGTCCCAAGCAAGCTGTGTTGGCAGCTGACAAAGAATCAGACCTGGCAGTGGGGTGACGCTGCAGATCTCAGCTGTGATGGTTTCTCAGCAAGTAGTTTCTGGGTGAGCTGTCTCTCGTCGTTGAAGCAGCCTTTTCCCATCTTCACCTCTCTTCCCTAGAGCAAACCGGAGAAAGCCAGACCAGCTGCCTCCTGTCGCCAGCCTTGTTCCAGACGCACGTCATTCCTGTGCTGCTGAAGCTATTTGAGGTTCACGAGGAGCACGTTCGAATGGTGTTGCTGTCTCACATTCATGCCTATGCAGAACTGTTCTCTCGGGAGGAGTTGAAAAACATCATATTGCCACAGGTTAAGGACAGCAAAACAATACGCGGTATATCCTAAAATATATGGCGTTAGGGCCCAGCGCTCACCAGGCACTAGGATCAGCCGCTCTCTTTAGCTTGTAACACAAAGTGGAAGGCTGATTTTATGCTACGGAATGACGTCCAGTATCTACTGAAAGCTGTGGGAGATCGTAGAAATGAAACGTGCTGCAAATATATTTAAAGGAGAAAGAAGTGAAAACGCAGCATTTTCTGTTCTTGGTAATGTTACTATGTTCTTGGTGTAGGTATTGCTGGGCCTTCGAGATACCAGTGACTCTATCGTTGCGATAACACTGCACAGCTTAGCAGTTCTCGTCTCCCTGCTTGGACCCGAAGTAGTTGTAGGTGGAGAAAGAACGAAGATTTTCAAAAGCTCTGCGCCAAGTTTCATGAAAACTGCTGATCTCTCCCCAGAAGGTAAATGATACGGTCAGAGTGCTCTCGGGATTCTTGCCCATTCTGTCCAAGCAACACAGGCAGAGTTTCTTGATTAATCTGTTGCTGTTGGCAGGTTAATTGAAACAAAGCTAATTTGCAGCTAAACTTCAATTCTAAATTATGTACTGTTTGCAGATACAGAATTGATATCAGAATAAGAGTTATATAAAAGTATTTTAAATGTAGGAAATATATGGGAAAAAAGTTAAATCTCTTCTACATTTAAGAATCCCTGTAAGTAAAGGAGGTTAAGGGTGTGTGTCTGTCTGGTGGAAAAACTATACTGCCCTTCTAAAGGACTTACGTACTTATCCAGACAGTTGCTCAATATTTCCTCTGTCCTTCATGTTTATAAAAATAGTAAATCTCATCCTCTTCCCCCAATTTCTATTCATAGATTGGAAAAGGAATACGAACTTCCCTATTTTCTCAGCTCTCAGGAGGCTTTTCAGCTAATCCAAATGAAGACCGTAGTCCCTGCACCGGCTAGATAACTTGGAACCAAGTGTACTAAGGGAAAGCTTTTCTGGATATTGAAACTAAGAATGCTTAGAACTGGAGGGAAGAATGAGCATTTGTTCTACTTTAGACACATAGATACCAAATGAAATGCATGACAGAGATCAATTTAAGTATAAATGTTTTCTTCCCTATTATGCGTGTACCGACAGCTACCACCCTGTATTAAAATCTGTGGATGGCTCGTTGCATTATTTTTCTTTATTTTAGTAGAGTATAGTAAATAAACCCCTTTGCATCGCATGCTAAAACCAAGTTTATTTTTCAGAACACTTAAAATTAGACCCGATTTAACTACTGACAAACAACAAAAAACCCACCTTTGTCCTCAACAGTGTGACGACCTCCAAAAACCAGTACTAGAGGCTGAACGCGTGAGGCTCAATAAGCTGTTTGCTTAAGCCCCTAAAAAGATGTACCTTTTATCAAGGACACTGTAGGGAGGGGGCGTGGGGTTCTCTGTGTTAATTGCAGTCCTTTCCTGTGCCACAGGCCCTGTGTCTCTGGCTGTGCTGGTAACCCTGAGCCTAGGCAGGCGCAGCTGGCTGGGAACACAGGTGGGCCATGTGGAAGCAGCTGCAGCCCTGGCCCAAGCCATGATGCTGTTTTGGGGCGGTGGCGACAGGGCCTTGCACAGCCGAGGCTGCTGCTGGTGGATCACTGCCCCAGCTCCCAAAAATGAACTGGAAGTGGGCGTTTGCCAAGCTATCATCACTGGTGCAGGGAAACAAACCTGCCTTGTGCAGCTTCAAAGCGTGGCCTTGGCTGCCTGCTGCCTACCGCCTCCCCTGGGGTGTGGTACGAGGGAGGCTGTCATACAGCCTTCAGGGTAGAGACTCTTGTTCCTGTAAGCCGCTTTGCTCGTGTCCAAGCATAAAAGAGGGTTTGTGTAGTCGCACGAGTTTGCTTATGCTTTGAATTGTTGTGACTACCGGTGCGCGGTGCTTTTGTGTGAGAGGCAGGTAACTGGATTTGTGACGCCATGCAGCACAGGAGCTGGGGTTTTGGATCCCCCCAGGTATCAGACAGCATTTTCTAAGCATCTGTTCTGATCGTAATCAGTTTGTTCATTGTGTATTTCCTGAAAAAACATACCAGCAGAAACTGCCCGTTTACAGTTGCCCAAACTTTTGGACTGGCAAGAGCTGCAGATGGCAGGAACAGAGGAGTATTGTGTTAGATACAGCTCAAAGAGGTGCAGCTGTTGGATTGCTGTGCCAGCCTTCATTCAGTATTGCTTGTCAGCGTTGTAAATAAGAATGTTCCAATGCTGCGGGCAGTTTCAGCTAAGACTGACAACACACCTTGTGGACCTGGTGTCCTTTCTTTTCTTTCATCCCTGCAGACTCCCCCAGTCATGTTGCAAGCAATCAGAGAAATCAAACCTCTCAGCCCTTCAAGAACAATTCTAGTGTGTTCCCCATCGCTGGAAACGTACCTGTTAAGAAGCCTGCTGTGCGACAAGACAATCCACTGGCTTTAAAGAGAGGTAAAACTTAGCCCTAGCTCTTTCTTTTTAGAAATCAAGTGTTGTACAAATGAAGCGTTGCTTGAAAAGATGTCAGTATTTTCCCCATCTGCTGATCTGAAAGATTCAGTGAGCCAAAGAAGGTAACAGTGAAGGAAGGAGAGTGTCACCGTTGACTTCCTAGGGAATAGTTATTTGGGAATCTGATATACACAGACCGCTGGCTGGCCTTGAATTTCTGTTTCCTTATGGCAAGCTCTCTGCTGTGCTTTTTCACCTCTCCCACAGCTTGGCAGGTAACACTAGATTTACAGCTCAGCTCGTTCTCTGGCCTTACAAGCTGACTCAGTTTACTTTCATCACCTTTTTTCAGTCACCTATTGCTTATCAACAGTCAGCTTTTATTGCCCCAAGGCTTTGAGAGGAATACCCCTCTGCTGCAAGCAGGAAGGTGGCTGTGCTTTCTAATATGAGAGGAGCTTAGCACTGAAGCATCTTTCCAAGCAGCGTTACCGGCTTATTTCCATGCCAGGTGCTACCTGTGATGTCAAGGAGTTTTAGGCACAACTCTGTCTCTACACTTGCTCTCTTGAAACGCGTTTGTAACACCTTTGTCTTCTACAGGTGAGCAAGACACTCAGTCCCCCCTGAATGGAATTCCTGGAAGCATTAATACGCTAGGGAGCAGCAGGAGCTCTTTGACTACCTCCGAAAAGCCAGCAGAGGAGTGGCCAGACTGGAGTGAGCCAGAGGAGACAGACACTGAGAAAACTGTGAACATTCAAATTCAGCCCCGAGAGCCACCAGGCAGCGTGAGACCTTATTTTGCTGAATGTGATGTAGATGAGAAGCCTTGGGATGACTTTGAGCCCAGCAGTCCTAGTCCTGAACTGTCCTCAGGAAACTGCCTCACTGTGACACAAGCTGATGTAGTTGAAATGCCAAGGCCTCTGCCAGGTACCCATCACCAATTGAGCAAGGAATTCAAAAGCCTCAGACTGAGTCCCCTCACAAAGTCCTGCCCTGGGAACAGCTGGAGCAATGACAAGTGGGACCATCTGGAACAGCTGGGAAAAACTGTGCTGCCAAAAACAACCTTCCAGGAAAGGTTGAAGTCTTCTTCGGAGTCTGGCCTAGGAGAAGAATTCACAATCAAAGTGAAGAGGAAACCCGTGCAAGACCCTGAGCTGGACTGGTTTGCTGACATGATCCCAGACATTAAACCTTCTTCAGCTATCTTGATTTTACCTGAAGCGAGGACAGAAGCGGTTGTTCCCAGTCACTCTGGTGTAGCATCCAGCAGAGAAGGTGTCTCCCAGAATGTGCTGTTTTCATCCAAATTTGCAGCAGCTGATCTTATTGAGGTAAGAGGCTATAGGCAGTGGGGTTTAAATGACTGCACACTTGAGAGGATCCTAAAGCATGTACATAGCACAACACACTGTTGTAGGACCCGCTGGCTCCTTAATCAGACGGCGGATAACCTGAGGAAGTATCAGCAGCATACGACTGTACGGTTGAGTCTTTACCTGTGAACACAAGATGCTGAGCTCTGAATGATGCATCTTACCAGGCACCGGGTAATTCAGTGGGCTGTTACTACAGCAGCAAGAGAGCTGGGTTAAGAAACAGTGAGGGAATGGACTTAACTTGTACACTACTAAAGGCACTGACTGAGGCGTTTTAACTCCAGCGTTTAATTGTGCTGCTGTATCCTGGATGCAAGGACCCTACACTACATTAGGGAGAGTCTTGGTTTGTCGGACAGGTAAAACAAGGCTGGGTCCTGTCTGCTGAACAGGCACAGCTCGATGCACAAGCAGAAGGGGGCTTTTGAGCCCAGAGGATGCTCAGGACTGAGTGTTGCTCCTGGCTCTTCTAGGAACACCTGATAGCATTGTAAATAAAGGACCAGGAAACCAGAAACCGTGGATTACAGAGTAAAGCTTTTTGGGTGTTTTGTTTTCATAAAAGAATAGCTGAGACCTTTCTCCATTTCCAAGAACCAGAGGGGTTTTATAAAGCTGCCTTTTTATGTAAGCAGGTACATCTCTCTAGCTTCCCTCACAGAGATGCTGGAGACTGCTTCTATTTCCTAGGAGGGGAGGTAGCACTCCCACCACTGCCACCTCAACACTTAACTCCCTTAGGGAACAGGTGTTGATTTCAAGTTGTTTTGCTAATTCAGCCTCGAGAGAGTTACCACAGGGGTGGCAGGTAGCATGGGGAAAGGAGCCTTGGGTGTAAACTGAAGTTGTTTATGACATTTGAAAATGGCACACTGTCATGGTATCACCCCCCTTTGGGGGGGAGGAGTTATTCACTGTAGTGCAGTCAGTGCTGTGGAGAAGTAGGAAGAGCTGGGTCAGGGACAGGTGAGATCAAACTCATAGTGTTAGAATAGAGCAGGACAACAGCTGTTTCCTAGGGGGAAAGAAATCATCTAGCTTATAGCATCCTGTTCTTAATGGAAAGTGGTTTTGGTACAAACAGTTCTTTAATTTTATGAAAAACACAACTCTGTTGTCTTTAAGGTAAAGACCTTTTAACTACAAAAGGAAACAAGACAGCTGCAAATACTGGCACTTCATTTTTGGTCTTACGAGAGGCTTTTGGCATTCTGGATCAATGTCTTGCTTTGCCATCACAAGCCGCACAGGCTACTGCCTGGTTCCTGTGGCTGTGCTAAGTACAGAAGTACAGTACATGTGCCTTAATGTTGGTAATTTTACGTGATTATTCTAGGCTGAAGCTGCAGGCTGGGGTGAAGAAGAGGAGTTGAACTGGGAAGATGATACTAACTGGTAATGGGACTGAAAGAGACAGAGGCAATTTATGGTGTGTTGGATTCTGTAAGAGAAGTTGCTGCTTCCCCAATACAACGGATAAGTACCTCAGCACTGCTTTTGCCAGAAGGCAGGCACTTGCTGCAGCAGCCAGCAAGATCCCGTGGGGCCCGATCTCTTGCAATGGATGCTCCTTTCTAGTCTGTGCCAAAACTGCAGGGGTGAGGCCTGCACTCAAGCAATATGCCCAGCTGTGGTGCATGCCACTGCTACCGGAAGGAGGAACAGCGTGATGGGTGTGTTGGTGCTGATGTGCTACTGGAGGCCAAGAGTGGTGTAACCGATTGTTCCAGAACTCATCCCTGCTCTGAAAAACTGACAACAATAAATGAAAGTCACATTGAGCTCCTTGGTTAATGTGCCTTTTTTTTTTTCCAGAAAAGTAAAGCCCTTAGAAATGGCTCCTTTTAATATTTAGCTAAGAGATGATTTTAAGATGAATGTACAGTTTACTCAACAACTTATTTATTTCTGTTTATATAGTTCTGTCAGTGGATGGCACACGAGGTGCTAGGAGAACTGTACAGTGAAGGACCACTGAACACAAACTGCTTAAGCACTGCATTCTTTCTGCTCTTAACTGACCAATAAAGATTATTTTTCAAAGATGACCCTAGTGTGGAGTGGAACCGGCACCAGAGGTATGTTCAGAGAGCAGTATAGAGCCTTAAATTGTTATTCTTGAGTGTATTTTACAATTAAGATAAAAACACCTACTGTGGTCACCTGTATGGGACAGGAACAATGGTAACTGTTACTACTACAACAGACTCAAAACACCTTAGTATTCAAAATACAATCTCATGAAATGTTTATCACCATACAGTAGCTTAGAAGAGCAAGCTATACATTTGCAATATACATAAGGACAGCTCAGATGCACAGTAGTGTCCATTAAAATATATCAGTCCTTCCAGCCGGTTACTGTGAAAGACGAGCCAACATCTCACACCTCAGTTCATTTTGGCACATTAACCGAGACCCCGCAGTACAGTAGAGCATCCCCTGTGTCACAGTTCTTTCTTCTCCGGCAGTCATGGTACAAAGGCATCTCTTCCCTCAGAACAGGGAGCTGAGCTGTTTTATTGTCTCTATAACCTGCTGAGCACCTTACCGTACACTGTCTCTGAGGATGGCTATAGCTGTATGTAGAGCCTCCAGTTTCACTGCAAGCCAAGCAGGGGGTGACCCTTTCTGGAGCAGCAGCTTCACAGCCTCCACTGCCCCCTCCATCGTGCCTACTGCTGACTTATACTGCTCCTCAGAGGGTGGATGACATGCTCTTTTTGCCAGAGGCTGCAGATTTAAGTAAACGTGAGACATCATTTATAATGCTCAACATAAGAGAAGAGAAGGCTCCGGGGAGACCTTATTGCGGCCTTCCAATACTTAAAGGGGGCCTATAAGAAAGATGGGGAAAA
>JAVKLA010000090.1:34583480-34601953 GCA_034782735.1 Sagittarius serpentarius | reverse complement strand
TTGAAGGTGTCCCTGCTCACCACAGGGGGGTTGGACTTGATGACCTTTGATGGTCCCTTCCAGCCCAAGCCATTCTACGATTCTATGACAAGTGATCAGTCTTCATCTAAATGCAAGAAAACCCTTAGACGGAGAAGAGCTACAAGAGACTCCCTTGCCTCATGAGAGTTCTTGCTGGCTGGCAGGCAGTAGAGAGCATTCAGGTATAATATTAAAGGGCCAGGAGTGCATGCGACCTTTTTTCTTAGGACATGGGAGGGCAGCAAGACCCATCTTGAAGCTCTTTAGATACTTCCCAGAATGGACAGAAATCAACAACAGAGCCCAGATAGTTTAAAGCAGTGCACATACCTCTCCTGTTGACTCCAGTTCTCCATCCATTTTCGTAAACTGTGGACTGCAGGTAATCCTTTCTTGCTTCATGCGTTCTGCTCGTGCTTCTGTTGTCTCTACAACTTGCCTCGTCTAGGGAGAAAGCCACAGGAGAGATAACTAAACCAAGGCAGCAGTACCAACCTTCATAGGCTCAATTTATGTGCCAGAACAAAGGGGAAGGAGAGATCTTAACGTGCAGTTCAAAGTGAATCTAATTTCTCACACACTTTTCTGAGCAGGAGACTGAAGTTACCTACAGCTTTGGTGTAGCATCACTGGCAGCTATCGGTTCTTTTGCTAATTATCTGCTTGTCAAAATCTGCTCATCCAGATAGCCCTGCCTTAGGTTACAGCAGGATAGCCACCCCTCTTTCCCACTGTCTATCTTCTGCATGAATAGCCGTCTGCTCCTAAGAGAATTTTCTCTAACATGCAAAAAAGGACAAAGGTGTTTCATATGTGTTCATTTAGCTTTCAGAAACTGATCCAAGGGAAACAGGAAAGGAAATCACACAAACCAAATGATGAAATCCCTGTCTTTTTAATATGTAACTTCTCTGCTTACAACCATAACTGCAATTTAATAATCTTTTTTGTTCAAGGAGGGAAAAGCAAAGCATTTAAATCAAAGTTGGGAAGTACTGGAAGAGCAGCGTGCATAGGAATGACAGCTGTTAATTCTGCTGATTAAAGTAGAAAAGTTCAACTAGATCCCAGTTAACAGAACAGTTGATTATAAACTTACTTATTTAATCACCATGAAGACGATGCAGCTGTAGACATAGATATAGGCCGTGTACTGCTTATAATGGATGTGTAGAACATCAACTAAGCAAGCAGTAAAATGGTTCAACAACATACCTTAGCCAGAAATCTAACAACTTTGTTCTTGGTTTCTTCAGAATTAAGGCACCGAGGAACAACATCTTCATGGCTTGTTTCCTGTAAAAATTGTTGAGTAATGGTTGTTTCGTACATTCATATTAACAAAGGAATGGACCAAGTGAAAAAATGTTTCTGTGACAGTCCCGTCCCTGTTGCGACCATTGCTTAATATTCCTTCAGTTCCAGCTCCTGAAATCACTTACAACTGCATTAGCCATCATTACTTTTGATGTGCAATAGCATCCATAATACTAAGATCCAAATTGGTGAGTGAAGAGCAGCAAATATTTAAGACAGAAAAATTTCTGTACAATAAAAGTCAACAGTGCCAAATACATGTGTCCAGAGTTCTGCTGTGCTTACCTCTGCAAAATGTGTGAATGCCTCTAACGCGTGCTGATGAATCAGCCAGGTCTGGTCAGCCAGCAGAGAAGCAAACAAACACGACAGCTGGGGTACAACTTGCCTCTGAAAGAGGAGCACATATCTATCAGTTCCACAGAGTTAGTTGTGCATATCTTACCATCGTGATTTATTATTAAAGAATCACTCTGTCAAGGGACAGGTTTGTGAAATGCAAGAGTGCTAGTGCCCTGCCTGGCAAAAACACACTGTAAGGGAGGCGACGTGTTCTCATCTTTCTTCTTGGAGGTTCAAATATCAGTCCATTTTAACTGGTGAGAAGCAACAAGCAAATGAATAAGCCAAGCATTTTGCATGCACTCAGCATGTCTCAATGAAAAATAAAACTGCCAGAGACCACTAACAGGTCTCCAAGATGATTAGGCCCTGGCACTCCTGTACGTATTTAATGAACTTGACCCTTTATATTTGAATAAATAGCGTATCTTTTCATCAAAAGACTGAACACTATTTCACTAAGGCCACAATTATATTTACCTGTGCTTCTTGCTGTATAAACACCTTCCCCATAGAAGAGAGAAAATCCACCATCGCTAAACGAACATGGTCTGGGGGATCCAACTGGAAAAGGGAAGACTGCAGTGCAAATACCTGCAGAGAACAAACCCCAGCGAAGCTCCATCAGACAGACTCCAGGTGAAAACTGTTCTGTCTCATCTTTAAATCTGGGGACATTGATTTTAGAAAACTGGACTGAAAACAAAAGGAGGTATGCTACACCTTGAATAAAACTGGCTAGGATGAAGCTGCAGTGTGCATTTTAGAAAGAAATGAGCATACTCTATAGCATATCCGTGTATCTCGATTTTCTTAGAGAGTAATGGGAGCCTCAAAGGCAGTGTATACCAAGGTGCCACATACTTGGTTTAAAGACCAGGAAAGTAATTAAGGAAGAAATAAAATTGGGAACCTCCATGTGTTAAGAGAAGGCCAGACCATGAAATAACTCATTGGAGATTCAGTAATCACACAGAACTTGGTTTTCATGAAGTAAATTATTCCTAAGAAGGTTTTGTTTGTTCTGGTTTTTTTACCTGAGTAATCAATTGAGCATCCAATGCTTGGATGAAAAATTCCAAAAGGTGAAGTAATAAACACAGTGTCTGCTGGAGACATGGCTCATCTGAGACCTTCAAGAGATCACAAGATATTAGTAACACTGCATTTTAGCTTACGGAATAATTACTTAAGAAAGAATTTAAAGTTACAGTAGTGTTCCAAAATTCTTAGCCTGACTTCACACACATAAACCAACACATCATAAGCAGCAGAAGAAAATATTAAAATAGTCATATCTATTTTCTAGGTAGTCATATTTTACAAGACCCTTTTCTTTGATTTTTATTAATAATATTTCTTATCCCTCATCTCCTTCCTCCACTCACTAAAACAAGTAGCTAAAGGTTATCTGAACTATTTCTTTTCACTTAGCAGTTGCCAAATGTCCTCACAGAATGGCTGAGGTTGGAAGAGACCTCTGAAGGGACACGTTGTTGGCTCTTCTTCACCCCAACTCTCACACTTTTTTAATCTGGAGTATGAACCATGACAATCCTTTTTCTTTACTGCAACTGCAGGCATGAACAGGTATACAGTCGCAAGGGAATCGCCTTACCCCCTTGTTCTCAAATATGGGGGGAAGGTTACTGGCTCTATGGGTTTTCATGTGCTAAGCTATGTACTAATTAAATCACCATGATTTTTGTTCACATTCTAATGAACGTTTAAAATAGGCCAAATTTGTAACTGGTATGAATCACAATGAGATATTTCAGACTTCTCCTTAAGCAAGTCTGAATCTAACACTGCATAACAGATGGAGTAACAGGGAGCCATATATGTAACATTCAGGAAAATTCAAACTCCGCTTCTCAGAGCATGCACCTGCCCAATTACATAAACCAGTTGACAGCAGATGGGCAGCACAGTAGCACTGTGCTTTACAGAAATGGTCCAATCCAGGTAAAACAGCTTAGTAACAAACACATGGTGAAACAGCACCAGCCTCTCAAAGACATCCTGCTTTCACCACTGGAGCAGCAAATTCTCTTACCTGCTTAGCCTGGAGAAAAGTCCAGAACTGACCAAGCACTCCCAAGACAGATGCCTGAAGTTCTGCCTCCAGAGCGTCACCAGCAAAACTGCAGGCAGCCAGCAGGACAGAAAGGGCAGTATTCTAGTAGGAAAAAATGTATAACTAAGACCAAAAAAACCTACAAGTAAAACGAACCAAAACCCCAGGCTCATATTAAACATCTAAAATGACAGGAGATGGCAAGAAGCCCAATGTGCTGTGTGAGCTGTACAGTACAGCTAATCCACCAGGCCACCGGCCAATAAAGCTTCCAAAGCAAGGAAACCATCCGTTACTTCTGCGAGTTTCACACGGTGCTGTAGTCATTAGCTGCACTGGCAGGCAAAAGCTGGCAGCAGATACTTCATATGGAAGCCTCTGTTTTCTCACACTCCTTCGCCAAGGAGACGAGTGAGCATCTTTCAGATTTGATGCTACATAAAACCAGCCAGAACTTTAAAACCTAAAAGTAATTGTATGACATAGTATAAATCAGATTTTCTAAAGAAAAATACATCTGCTCACCCAGAGAGCAAACAACAACTAGAATTAACTAATAAACCACAAGACCTCCACTGTCACCCTCAAAGTGACGGTGTCCTAAGGTGCTATATAGTAGAAGAAAACATTAAAATGAGAGTTCTTGCTCAAGCATATGCCAGTTAGGCATGGAAAAAAGCTGTGCAACACACAAAAACAGAACTGAGGTGACAGCAACAGAATCCTTGTAGTTTGGAAATCCAGAGTTCACACACTTCTTACAAAGAGAACCAAATTCTTACCACAGGTCGGAGCTCTCCCAACGCATGCCTGCTATTCAGCCACCGCCTGCACTGTGCGAGCCCTGCCACACAGAGCTGACACGCTACTTGTTTCCTAAGATCAGGATTCAGGGCCTTGAGGGATATGTGCTGCCACACAGCCAAGTTCTCCACCTCTTCTGGAAGAAACTTATGAGCAAATTCTACCTGCAAACAAATGTTAATAGGAATTAAACAGACCAGAAGACAATTTGGTAATATCTGTCAGAAAGGTGAGAAACCAAAATGCACTACTAGTTTGCTTTAAAATATTACACGAAAAAGATTGTGTAAAACCTTTTGTTTAAATACAATTCAACTATTTATATAAAAACCTTCTAGAACTGCCACCTCCCTTGTCACACATAGGACATCAGAATGATTAAGCAACTTATTCTTTCAGCTGCTTGAAGCAATGGCCCTAGTGAGTAGAAGCAAGAGCTTTAGCCTCTCTGAGGCACTGACAGGAAAGGATACTTCTCTCTGATGACATGAGAACACTCATGAACACCAGTTGCAGATGCAGTGACAGGACACACAGTTTCAGCAAATCTGGGAGATGTGCCGTTTTCATACTTAGTCAAAAAAAAGGACGTCATTGCTGCCCAGTAAGACCACTCTTGGAAAAGTGTACGTGCCTTTCTTGTTTTAAACAGCACATCTGCACAGATTAGGATCCACTATGACAAAGCAATAACAAATACAGTATCAAGTACAGCAAGCGAGCACTCAACATCTCGTCATTTCTGAAGAACTGAAAGAGGGTGTTTTAACACAGGGCACTGATTCAAATCACTTCTATTGAAGACAGAAGATGCTGGTGCTATACTTGCCTGATGATCTGGAGCCATCAGGAACAGCATACGCCTCAGCAGAACACCCAAGGCAGAGACCTGGTAACAGTCGCTGGGCCAAGACTTTATCTGAATTAGGATAAAAGGGTAATGCATCTAATTAAATTAAGCAAAAATCACCACTCAGCTAATGAATTCTATGCAGAATGTTCTGCGAGTTGCTATGTGGGATCACAGCAGTAACACTCTAAATAAAACAATGCAGGCAATGTTGGAAATACTAGGCATGTTGTTTTGTATTTTCACAGTACCGCTTTTGCTAATTAGTAACCCAATTTGAAGAATTAAAAGAGTCTCCATTTGGATTTGGCAAAAAATTAAATTCCTGTCTTGGTCATTTAGAAAGTTTGCCGGTAGAACTAGGATTAAAACTGGTGTGGAATTGGAAACATCACTCTGGTTCTTACCAAGTGGGCGATCACAACAACATGGTGAGCGCACAGTTCAGCTGTTCCATACCTGGAATGTGAAAGACAGAAGCTTGTGAGTCTGTACTACTTGCTCTTTTACAGACTAAATATTATAAATCTCGTCTGAGAGATGGCCATTTCCTCTGACATATTTAAACTCGATGTGCACAGACACAACTTAACTTGAGAACCATTCCAAAAAACAATTATGAAATAATAGAAAAGGTACGTTCCCCTTACTTGCATGAATGTAAAACTGGCTAAGCCAGTTCTGCTCCTAATTGTCAAAATATCTGAAAAGCATCCAATTCTGGGACAATTTTGTCTTTAAAAAAATCAGTCTCAAGCAATTACCTACAACAACAGAATGAGCTGGATCTGTGAAAATCCTGCTTGACCTGTAATTAAAATTTCTTACCGGGCAAGGAAGCACCACGAGTCCATTGCTAGCAGAGATGTGATCATACTAGAACCCAGCACAGCATCCAGGAGAGCATACTCCTGAGGAGAAAATATGTATGTAAATTCACGCAGAAACAGACTGCAGGCCTACCATTATTTTTACTCCACTAATTAGCATAAAACCTAGTAAGATTTTCAGCTTATCCAATTTAAAATGTTTTAAGAACTCACTGTCATGCTCTATAATTCAGCTACACCATCAAGCAAGCAGCTACACCTTTAGTTTTGCATACTTTGAATGTTTATGTACATTCATTTCAATGGGCTGAGGATCCTTCACTTTTCAAGACACTGCATCATGTGCATCCCTTCTTCGCAAGGCAACTTTTACAGGGCAAAAAAAAAATTATTGCCAAATTTTCTTGCCGGCTTTATTGGCAGCTTACTGAAAACCAAATAAAATCTTTTCCTCTTTTAGGAACACAAATTTTATCTGAAAGAGGAATGTAGCATTCAGAAAAAAGACCCTAAATTAGGGCTGCAATTTTTGTGACAGCTCTTAACTTTATAAAGGTTTACATTTATCTAGAGATTCTTTTGTCTCTGTGCAGTAAAAAGTGAAAAGCTTTTAAAACATTATGTAATGTTAATAGAAGCCCAGAATACTCCTCTGAAGTAGAAAAATTTGCTTATTACCATTTTATGATATGTTCTTAGCTGGAATCACAACAATGTAATCTAATCTAAATATTAAATGCCAGTTTATTACTTCACAGTATAGACTACCAACACCAGGTAAATTTAATACAAATTGAATGCTGCACAGAGGAAAGGACTGAACTTTTAGAGTAACTTGACCTCCCCCACTCCCAAAGAGAACAAAAATTTTCAGCACCACTGAAGTTCTCAAGAACTTGTATGAAGCCTTATTTTCCCCTTTCCCACAAGTGACATTTGCTGTATAACTGAACTCCAGTCACATAACTGTACCATGGCTGTTTTCTACAGAACCACTTCATACCTAAGCATCTCTTTAGAGCTAGATCATTAGAAAGACCTCATTCTTTTTTAAATAGTACCTATGCATCACACCAGCTGAAGAGGTAAGCAAACAACAATCTTACCAGCTGAGGAAAGTGTGATGGGAGTGTTGAAGCAATGAAGGAGCACAGGTGGACACAGACATAGTGATAAAGGGTGATGGGAACCGCTGTCTGTCCTGTACTGATCACCTCTGGCAAACAAACAGGGAAAGAAAGCTCGCCAGAACACTGCTGGAAAGTGAAGAAGAGAGCTGAAAACAAAGACAGGCTGCAAGAGTAAAAGAAAAAAAAGAAAGGAGAAAAAAAAAAGTTGGGTTACAGATATGCAAATCGCAAATCCTACAGGCGACATCTGTACTACAGAATCTTTGTCTTTGACTGGAAACGATGGCAATAACTTCAGTGCTTTTACACTAGATTTACATCCCTGACTACTTTCCTCTTTACAAATTCAAGTGATTATTAGAGGGTTCAGGCATAAAAATGCAAGATTTTAACTTAGTGAAGTAGCAACAAATTACATACATATCTCTCTTCTTATCCTGGAAGTACTCTAAATACCATTCCTTTCCTGAAAAAACAGAGACATCTCGGGCTCTGTATCCTTCACTCCTGAAGCACTGAACATCAGATCCTATTCTTCTCAGCATAAGGATGTAAATCCATAGTCTGACAAATTTTACTACTCAGTTGGAAGAGAAACACCAGCTGCTGAGCCCGTTTGCCCATATAGACTGACTGCTGTGGTGAAGAACTACAACAAAAACCTTTTTAGTACCTTTTTCCTGTGTTCCAGAGAGTTTGCACTTCTTCAGGCTGAGAGGACAGCTTGTCCATGATGGTAATCAGGATGAGACACTGGGGCAACTGCTGCTCAGGAGGGAGACCTGTAGAAGTGGTTTTTTACATGTGATGCTGGTTGCCTTAGTAAATCTCTCGTGTGTGTGAACTGGCTTTTAAGCAAGTGACAAACAATGAACAACTGGTGCAACACAGAAGTTCCCAGTAAAACAATCAAAAATCACTTATAGACACAGCTGGGAAAAAAAGGAATGTTTCATCAGGAACACTGTGTTTGAGGTGAAAAATAAATGCAGTATACTGTATCAGGTAAAATCTAAAATATTCTGGTTCTGAACTGTCTCTGCAAGATGCTGCGAAGGAGTTACAATCCGGATGCCTCATGCTTCCAGTCTCCTTGAAAGCACTGGATGCCTCAAACACTGAAAAAACACAGTTTTCTTCTAAGCGTGCCAGGACAATCACAAGGCCAGAGTGTGAATGTGGGAGAGAAGTCAGCCAGCTAGCTATCTCAGAATTATGACTGGGCAGGGCAGAAACTGGGGAGGGTTGTGTTATAACAAAAAGCTGATCATTTTCCAGCTTGAAGGCATTCTACTTTTCACAGAAAATACTTAATTTAGGAAAAAATAGCTGACTTCCCCCACCAACTGAACAGCACAAAAATGTCAGCCTACTTTGAAAGTTTGTGACAAATGTGGATTGAAATTATGCAAAACAGCAGAATTGACAGGATTTCTGTTAACCAGATTAATATTGAAGTTATTGTGAGTACTTTGGAAAAGACGCATTCAACAGCAACATGAACTATCTGTTATAAAATTAATCTAAGTTAGCATGCAACTGGCTATATCATAGTACTTACAAAAGAATTAAAGACAAGCAGTACTGAATATTGCTTGTGGGTCCAGAAAGTCAAAATATCAATGCTGATCCCTTAGAGATGCTTACATAGTAAGCTGTGGTAGCTGTATTTTAAACCCACCTAACTTTGCACTTAACACTTGCTCCATAAAAGGGCTAAAGGGAAGAAGCTGGTTGATGAGAGGGTCAAGAGCCACAAGAAAAACTCGAGATATTTCATCTCGATGAACTTCTGAGATCTCTGGAGCATAGAGACTGGGAGGAAATTTGCTGAGGGGGGGACAAAAAAAAAAAAAAAAGAAAAAAATTAAATAGTAGCATTTTCAGTAACATTACTTTTCAAAAGAACTACAAAAAGGCAAATTCATTATTTCCTTGTTATTGTGAAATATAAGACAGAAAAGTCTCCCCATTTTAGAATACCTATTATAGCCTGAGAGTTACAGCTCTGCACTCAGCCTTTAAACTAAGCATCACAACCCAATATTTTACTAAACGTTGAAAGAAAACCTTACAAGCGCAAGGAAAATGCATGTAAAATACATAACACATGTAAGAAGAAACACACTGAATCACAAAAAAAGTCAAGCAATGAAAAGCCAAGAAAACACCTGTATACACAATTTGACAGTCATAAATGTGACAGCACTAATTTAACACATGACACTAATAAAAGGGTTCCACAATTTCTTTGAAGAAGAAAAAAACCCTGGGCAATAAAAGAAAAAAAGAAGTGATATGAGAATAAAGCAAAAAAGATCATGAAATGAAAACCTTCCACTCTTGCAGCTTATAAAGTGACTGTAAAAATGCTACCTTCCTACTCAAAAATCCTGCTCAGTTTTGCTGAGTGAATAAAAGTTTACAACCTTCCACTTGAGAAAGATCTACAAGGTAAGTAAAGCTAGAAGAGGAAACTCGTAAAAAAATATCCACGTGCTCTTGCAGTGAAGCGTGCAGTGAACTCATGCACGCATCTTGCCACAGAACCTGGTTTCAATTCCAAAAGAATGACTGAAATCAGCCCCCTGTTATAAAGTCCACTTTCCCCTATTCTTTCCCCACTATTGCAGCAAATGGAACAAAACTTTTGAAAGAAAAATGATAAACTGCTTGCAGACTGTTATGCTTTATGAGCATAACATTAAAAAAGCGTTTGCTTCCGGGAGAACCAGAGTCCTTTTGTGAGATTTCACAAGATTATTAACACAACAGTAAAGCTATGAAAAAATTCAGGATACTCTGTTTCTGATCCTCTCTCCCTTCAGGGCAAATGTTTGCATACTTTGTCTTAAAGTAGAAACCATCTGTCAAATGTTGGTGCTGACACCTGCATTTAGTCTTGGGATTTTTTCTTTCACTAGAATTCAAGACAGCCAAAAAAGAGCACGTGGCTGTTTATATACAAAACAGAAAGGAATTAGGATTACTAGGGAATAGTAATTCTGAATTGCCTTGACTCTGCACAGCTTGACTAACATGACGCTACCGTTTGTTTCAAAGTGGAAAGAAGGTACGCTGCTGGGTTGCTGTGTTTTAACGCTGCCTAACTGCTTCATTGCAAGGTGACCGAGGGCAAATCCTACCTTCAGGAATTTTCACTTTAGGAACAAAAGCTTTCAAATGAACTTGCATAAATAGACCCAGTGTCCAAGACAATCAGTCTGCCTATTCTACACATAACTTGTTAAGAAACATTGACATAAGTAATTGCAACAAAGTTAGTGGTTTGTCAATACTGGACGCTCATAACACTGATCAAGAATGGGGTTAAGGTAACTACTATTACATAAAAATGCCCAATTTATTAAAAAAATATTTTAGATTTCTGTGCATGAAAAAAGAAAGCAACAGCTCTGGAACAAGAACTGTATTTTTACATCTCAAAATACTTGTAACTTTAAGAATGCAATATGGAGATGCTACTAAGATACCATCAATAATCAATTATTTGTACTTCACTTACCTGTATATCTGAAGAAAGAGCTGATGTAACTGAGAACACGAATCAGAGAAGAAAGAAAGAAATTCCTGCAAAAGCCGTTAATTTTGAATGGTACTATTAATATAAAACACGATTAAATACACTTTCTTTTTGTTCTGCTATATTGGTGTCTAAAGTACTACACTGCAAAAATTGATTAAGTTCTAACAATCCACAGCACGAAGCAAGTGCAAGCAAACAGTAAACAAAGTATTCCTAAGATTAATTACACTACATGTATATATAGAGTAGGTAAAACAATTACATTTATAGGCTTATTTAAAAAAAACTGGTAAGAACAGTTTTTATAGCCATAGAGAGCTGCAAAAATCTGAAGTGGTCTCATACACACTATAAGGCTGTTTTATCCTGTCGTAGCGCTACTCATTTTGTGCCACCCCCCAAAAAAAAAAAAAAAAAAATCAACAACAACAACTCTCCCCCCTGATTTTACTCCCAGGACAGAACAGATGCAGAATGCACCATCACTCTTGTTCCTAGACAGGAAAATTTCTTCATGTACATTCTTAAAATGAGTCGTCTTATAATGAGAAAAAAACCCCACAGCAACAACATGAAAGGGCCAGGAAAAGAGCAGGAAGTTAGTGTCGGAGCTAACAACAGTGCGCGGGCATTTCTTCTTATTAACGCCACATCGTTTTCAACTGTTGAAATGAGGAACAATCCTGAAAACTTAGCAACTGGTGTCAGCTGCTTAATTCTTCCAGATAAAGTTACTATTGCATTGACTCAAGCCTGCCCATAAAGACTGGACATCTCCTACCAACTCCTCAGTGACATTGCTTGTAACAGCTTATTATTCTTGTTTGTTTTTCTGTTAAATCACAGCAGTAATCCTGCTTCAGCTTGTGAGTATATACAGGTGGAAGAACTACAAGCAGGTTATGCATGGATGTTAATTATACCATCCATATGGTATAGTCATAAATTGTTAAGATACTATGCAGTACAAAATTATTCCATTTGCAGACCCGAGGCTTAAATTTAATACTACCATAGAATTCGAGTATTAAAACCTACCTTGGTGTAGTGTACAAGGGAATTAGCAAAGAACCTGCACAGTTTGACTGTCTTCTGGAACAGCCTGAGGTCAGTGCCCTCCTGTCCAAAAAAAGCAGCTCTAAAACTTAATATACAGAGTAATACAATAAAAAAGAAAGTTAGATTGCTAACAGTGTTCAAAACCTATTTCAAACTCGATTCTCTACAGACTCTGCAGCTATCAGGGAAAACCTTTAAAAATCTTCAGTATGGCTCAACATTTTTATAGCAATATTCAGAGTTGAAACATTACCTTTTGATTGACCTTGGGATATTGTCAATTTAGGAAATAAAAAAATTTCCCATAGAGTATGGTGGAAACTTATTTTCAGTGCCTCACTAAAACATTCTCAAGCTAAACAAAGTTATGGGCTTCATTTTCAGGTGGTTTCAAAAAAACAAGGTATTCTGCCTACAACACGAAGTAAAGAAAAAAAACCAAACCAAAACCCAAAACCAAACGCAAACAACTCCAAGCAACAATGCAGCACAAAGAATTTATCCTCCTCAAGTTCAGCAGCAGCTTTGGGAGCTTTTTAATTCACCTGTATTTCTGACACCTTCATTTGCTCAGCCAGTTGCAAAGAGGAGTGAAAAGAAAGAAGAGTGTCCTTGCACAGGCCACTGAGGATGTCACTGTGTTTCAGATGGCACTGCAGCAGAGAATGATGCTTCAGGCTTTGCCTAAAAGAGAGGAATCATATCTTTAATTTTCAGAAGTAATCATGCAACGAGTTAGTACAAATCCAAATAACTAATTCTTCTATTTAGGCTTTTATGCAACACTAACTGGTGCAATATCCGTGTACACCAAAACCAGAAATTTAGAGAGAACAACCCTCTTCATAGCCACAACTACAACAAAGAGGAGAGGGAGGATGAAAGCACAAGACAGCACAACTCAAGCCAAAAACACCTACAAAACTGCAGGTTAGACCTCGTAAGATTATTTATTCAGACAATGGTGTTTCAATTTTTTTTCTGCATTTTAATAAAAAATTGCAAGCTTCTGTTACTTTTCACGCACAATTCCTAACTACCTTCACTGACAGTGCCTTTAATACTACTTACTAGCTAAATTTCTGAATTGAATTTCTAAATTTACTACTAGCTAAATAGCTAAATTGAATTCTCCAATTTCAATTTTATTTGAAACTCTGAACATAAAGCTATTGAAACACTGGTTATTTAAAATTACAGTCTGTTTGTGTTACAGTAAAATCCAAAGAGTTCAATGACATACTTGATTATGAACTTCCACGTGTTGGCGTGAAGAGCATGGTCCATATTGGAAATGACAGAGCATATCTCCAGCACAGTGTGGATTACTAAGGAGGAAATAATAACAGGAACAACTGAGTTAAATAAGATTCATGAATTCACATCCTAGGAAAACAGCAGCAATCACAAGCACTAGAGAATATCACTGCATTGACACTGAATCAGGAAAATGCCTCAGTCTTGCCCCTTTCTTACAAACCTAAACAACATGCCCCATCTCACAGAGAAAGCTTCAGGAGCAAAATGGAAATATTTCAAGCTTCAAAATGCTGCTTTCTGAAAGGCTTGTCAAGACAGCAGGAACTGAGCATGTTAAGAACCCTGTTTTGAGAAATTCAGACATACTCTCTATAGAAAAAAAGACTCAGCAAGACTAAAAAAAAAGTGTTAGATCCACATATACCTGACACCATATCTGTGACGTTATCTTCAGTAGAAGCAGAGCCCATGGAAATCATATCAAGTAGTTCCATCAGCTGCTTCTGAAGAGAGTAAGTTTCCTTGAACATAGCTTGCAGGAGGTCGGAAATCAAGTGCAGATGCCCACAGTACACTGATTCACTGTCCTGTAGGGAACACGGAAGAAGAGGTTTTAAAAACAAAGTTCAGGAATCACAGCCTGATTTTTCACATGCTGAAAACACCAAGAGCTTTGTCATACATTTCACTGGAAAAAAGAACAAGGCATAGACGTACCTACTTTAACTCAATACACAGCCAGATCTGTAGCTTCTGCTACCAACCCGTTTGCTACATACAAAATGCTGTTCACCTGCAGCATCATCAACAACTAATGAAGTCTGCCTGGCCCTAGTGAATGTAGCGGGCTTTGGATTAGGCCTCGATATATGAACCTAAGATCGTATTTCCGAACAACATTAGCCACAAAGGAAGTAGCATTCCAAATATTTCCCAATACTTTCAAATTAGAATTGTTAGATAAAGGTATGGCACCTGAGTTTGAGTCCTGACATGGAAAACTGATGTAAAAGTTCCCATGAGAAAGACAAATTGAAAATGAAGGCCAACCAAAAGCTTACGACAACCTTCTTTTATTTTCAGCGCTCTAGAGGGAATTACTGTTGCATCTGAAAATCCAGATCCGAAACTGATACACGTTGCTCATCATAGCCAACACAAAGATCCTGATCTTAACTTTCAATCCACTTTGGAACTTGCATAGAAATAAAGTAAGTAGCACCATTTTGGTAACCATTTGTAGCTCTGAAAATACCACAGTTATCAGAAGTGCACAGATGTCACAGAGCCTACCTTCATAAGCAAAATGTTCAGCTGACATTGATGCAAAATATGGAAATAGCACAGTCTGTGGCCTGTCACTACCAGGTCAGATTTGCTGGGCAGACAGCTGAAAAATCATCTTTGTACTTGTGCACTAAGTACATTCTATAAACTATTTAACAACTAAATTTAAATAAATAAAAAAACCCTCTACAACATTATTTCAAAACAGGATCTTCTTACAAAGTGAGTGTTTCCTAAAAGCCAACCAGTATAAGAATTTTTCTCCTTTTAACACAGACCTACCTTGCAGTGTGTAAATGTGCTCTTTATTACATAAAGAACTGAAGATGGAAGGGTGCGGACACTCTCCAGAGGCACACACTCCTGCAGTGTGCAGACATATCGTACACAACCAGTCAGGGTTTCCAAGAGTTGCACCATAGTCTGAAAGCAAGAATAAACAACAGTCAGTGTTTCTCACTCCCACAATAATTTCAAAAGCATCTTTTCTTAGCTGAATTGCATCTAGATTTTTATGGCATTTAAAGTTCACTGCTATTTGCATAAAGAAGTAGTTTGTTAAAAGATGAGTGAAGCTCTATAAAATAATACCAAGCAATTCCAGAGCTTTACTCCAATATCATATACTCTTTGAAAGCTTCATATTTTTTTTCAACTACTGTTCTCAATTTACAAAAAATTTGAAAATTACAAATCAGGATTAAGTGACTGTAGAAATAGGTGTCAGATTCACTCTTTAAATATGGAGAATCACATCCCATTCACATCAGGAACTTAAGCAGAATTGGAGATTTTTTTTATTTTTAATTATGATTAGCATCACATGCTAGATATAATCAAGTCATTCACAAAAATTTAATTGGACTTCAGCTGCAAAGGAAGATCAAATTACATTTTAACCACCTGGTTAGTAGCTGGCAAAAATCTTCTAAAAACCTCCTAATTGTTTAGGTAAAATCAAAGAATAACGTAAACACTCCTTTGACAGCTTATTTCACGAGACTTGCCTGTAGAAGATTCCTTACAGTACCGCATAACTCCGTATTCTGGCTGGTTAATCCTTTAGCCTCACTGGATAATTCATACATCAAGTTATCAAATAACTGTAGAGTCTGTCAGAACAAACCAAAACTTAAACATTTTATATATAAATGTACACACGCAAATAGTAACACCGTTCTGTATTTTCTTGCTTCCTTGGCATGGAGTCATGGGCTACTGAGATAACTCACGGGAGAAAATAACGCGTTCTAGCATTTGACTCATAAAACATGATATACCAAGCAGCAAAAAACGTCTTAGCATTTTCCCAAATTATAGACAGAAGCTATAGTAGCTGTTACTTTTTCTAAAATCTGTTAGCAAAACAAAATTCACAGCTAATTCACTTGAAATATCTACCAATTCTACCAAAGATTTTTTTACTTAGTTAAAACTACATCATTTTAAAAGGATTTTCATTTTGTCTTTGAAAATTTAGGGTTTTTTGTTGAGAATGATCATTAACATTCTGAATACATAAACAAATAAGTCTACGACGTACAAATAACAACGATTTCTACTTTGGTTGAGGTCCTTGGTTATTTGACGAGTGTCACTGCTGAGACTGCAAGGACAGTGAGGTGCTTCCAGGCACATGCAGGATACTACATAAACTGGTGTGGTACAGTAAACCTTGTTCAGGATATGCCTGTTATGAGCCATTTTTCTTGTAATCTCCAAAATTTGCTACAGGACATAAAATAAGGGAAATGGAAATCAAGTGGCCATTTCTACTGGCTTCTTAAAATATGCAAGCTGAGGCCTGAAACTTAAATCAGTAATTTGGCACTGCTTTACTTCAGTTAAAATGTAAGCACTGAAGAATTTTAATACAACTATGGCAAAAAATTCTCCATCATTTAATCAAAAAAGAGAACATATGTAGGCCAGTATGGTCTAAAAGTTTATTCACTACATTATTCACAAATTTCACAACATTTATTCATGATATATGAGTACTGGGTTCGTCAGTTTATTTGTCCTGGTGAGCTACCTCCATAAAAATTCTCCACCTTGGTCATTTTATAAAAAGCCCAATCTTCTCAAAAAGAAATAAAAACCAATTATATTTCTGAACACAGAAAGTAGAACATTGTGTGTTCGAACCTCTCCCCACTGTAAAGAACGGTAACAATCACAGAAACAATCCAACACAAAACTGTTAAAACTTTTAAAGGGTAAAATTTTAATTTCAAGTTTTGTATCCAAAACAATAATTATATTGTGTGACCTCAAAAAAGAGTCACTGCATTCTAAGCAGGTTTTAGCACTGGACTGACTGAAAATTCAACATTTAATTGAAGCTGTCATACCTTAGGTAATACTTTTGAGAAAAAAGTTTGTTCCAAATCTGCGAGGCTGATATGGGGCAAAAACATTTCAGTCAGGATCCTCAAAACACCTTCAAAGCAAAATATTCAAACATTACAGAAAACCAACGTGGGATTATCAGAAATACGTAGCAACCTACCAGATAAAACAAAAAACTGCATCAAGCAGAATGAAATCAGGTATTTGATTCTGAGAGAGGCAACATAACATTTGCCACATATGCATTACCTGAAAAATCAAGTAACAATAACAGCTCCGACATGCATAAACCCATCAATAATAGCACCACACCTGACTACGCTTAGTTGAAAGCTGAGCACAATTGTCTGCCCATGGAACTAGAATTTTCCATATTCCAAACTGCAAATAGTTGTCCATTTAATGTGCTGGTTGGCACTAATATGCAACTTAACAGTGAACATTAGCAAGTCTCCTAAATAGTTACATATCATCCTCATTTTCTTGTCACTACCAGGTATTACAAGAGTTTTGCCACCTATAAGATAATGGCCAAAAAGACAATAAAATACAAGATATAAAGCACCCTTCTTTCAAGTATCTAAAAATCAGATGTAGTGGGAAGGAAAAAGCAGCCTTACATGCATAGCTTCTTTATGGGCTTTTATAAAGCGTATTCAACATGCAATGCATGTAACATGCAAGGTCCATCAGGATTGCTGAAGACCATGAAAGTCACTAGATATAGCATAAATATTTTTAAGTAGTGCAAAATTTATAATGCATTTGCAATACAATGATCCGCAGGAAGAAGAGGCACTTCTTGGTCACTACTTACGAATATGCTCAGTCCAGTCTTCAGACTCTTGATACATAGAGTGAAAACGTTAAAGAAACTCAAACTCATTCTGCCATAAAAGTTATCTTTAAACCATCTGCAGAAGTCACAGTGACTTCTCTCGCGCTCTCCCATGTACACTGTATCCGTCGTATGAAACTGGCAGGGATGCTCCGTAACTGATGCAGGCAGATACACCTCAGTACCCGCACAATCGACACAAGTATTTCTACAATGTATTGGGAGAGTAAGTCTTGGATTTTTTGGGGGGGGCTACGGGAGAGCGCTATCTACAGTGCTAAATGAACCACACACTCTTTTCTACCCTCAATCTTTTATTTCAGCAAAAGGCTGTACTCATTTCCAGCGAAATACCTGCCACCCAGCTCTTCTGTCCTTTGTCAGCCCCTTACAAAGGTTTCCTCGCTTCCCCTCCCACAGTGAGGGAACAGTGCAATGCTGAAGGAGGAACACCCCCACCCCCGCGCCATTTCGGGGTGGCTCCCCACAACCACCCAGCAGCCGAACCGCCCTCCCGAGAAGGATATAAGGAGCCGGGGCAGGACGGCGGGTAGTTCCCGGCGGCAGAGGTCCCAGTCCCAGCCTCCTAGCTCTTGCAGGAGCAGCTCGGGATCTGTTTGGGACATGGCGCCGGCTTCGCTCACCTCAGGGCCGGACAGCGGCGGGAAAAAGTTACCTCCGCTATCCCAGCAGCCTCCGCGCGCCGCGGTGAAAAAGGGGGCGGGGCGGGGGGGGGGGGCGCCGGCCCCCCCCCGTTTT
>JAVKLA010000090.1:34555623-34573726 GCA_034782735.1 Sagittarius serpentarius | reverse complement strand
GGGGTGTGGCCCCGCTAACGGTCGCTTCCCCAGCCCCCGCCCCGGCCTGTCACCCACTGTGGAACTCGGCCGCCTTGGTGCCGCGGACGATCTCCCGCCGCTCCTCGCCGCCCGGGCGCTGCAGGCGCACCAGGATGTACTTGAACGTGCCCTCGGGGTCGATCTCTACGTCCCGCACGGCCGCCATGGCGGTACCGCCAGCCTGTGAGGTGACCGGGCCGCGTCGCCCTCGCCGTCCCCCTCCCCCCCGCCGTTAGCCGGAAGGCGGCGCGCGCTCCCTGGGAGGCGGGCGGGGCGGGCGCTGTCTCCGTCGCTCGGCGGTTTGCCGTGAGGGGAGCGGGTGCCCGGCTCGGGCGGGCCCGGCCGGCTTCTCCTCACAGGCTGCGAGAGGCCGCAGGGCGTTGCCGGTCGAGGCCTTAGGGGTGCCTTTGTCCCTGCGCCCCTTCCTTAGCTGCCGTGCCTCCTCTCCCTCGGCTCCCTGAGCTGGGGCCTTGCGGCGGGCAGCCGCCGTCACGGGTCCGTTGCAGGGCAAAGGGTTTATACTGGGGGCGGGGGAAAAGGGTCGTGGACAGGGAGAGCTTAACGCCATGAAGAATCTGTAGGTTACTCTTTACATATAATAAATCAGAGATACAAATTTACCTCTCGTTCCCCTTATTTTATGGGTTCCACTTGATGAGCTAGGCAAGCTCCACACAGATTCATCCTGAAGTCACAGGTGTCTAGCATGAGTAAGATCCACCAGTCTGTAATATTTACTGGAAGAAAAAGAACTGTTTCTTTGTAGTAAGAGCATGGTCTCGTATCAAGTACTTCCTCCAAAAAGAGGTAATTGTCATATTTTAAAGACTAAACGGTTTTTTAAAAGTTACAGAACACTTCCACAAGCGAGTTTCAATATAGCCACATTTTTTAAGTACTTTCAACTGAACTGTTCTATTAACACATACAAATAGTAAATCATTGTTGACATTAATTTCTCCAGTTCTAATTTAAAAACAATGCTTGAATACAGGCAGCGTGCTATATAAATTAAAATGTAACACATGAAAAACATCAGTAAAATAAGAGTATGTATCATCTAAATGCAGCATTTAGAGATGCCTAACAAGATAAATACAGTTTTTTAATTAGAATTTGTTTTATCATTTATTACTTCATAATTAAAGCTGTTTACTAAACCACTTTATTAGCTGGTTTAAGTCTTAATAAAAACATCTAATACTTTTTTTATTTCCAATACTATTATTAGTTACCTTTTTGGGCACAGACTAGTACCATCACTGTGAGGAAAATGACCAGACCCCCACCAAAGTAAGCCAAATTCTTGTTAACTGTAGCTTAGGAGATGAAGAGGTGAGAAGGGCTTTAAGTAGAAACCAAGCCTACCATCTCAGCTGTTCTGGATTTGCCAAGGCAGGCAGGGAAAGTGATAAAAATCTGTGCCTGGGGAAGGTGCCCTTTAGGATTATAAGGCTGAGAGAGCTCTGTGGAGTTTAGGTGGTTGCTCAAGCTTACTTTGTTCAGTTCAGTAGTAAAGGCCTGTAGGATTATTGCAGTGTTAGTTCTTTAAGTTTCTTTCAAGTGATCTAGAATGTCTGGTTTTGTTTTGATAGCTTTTGTGTATGTAGCCTTTTCTTTGATTATTTTGTCTACTAATTTAGCCTTGTATCTGGTGTTCTTGTCTCTTCTTGAAGCTTTAGCGTTAAGAAGGTTTTATTGAACTTGCTTGTTTGAATGAACCTTGCCTTTTTATTTTTAACTGGAATAGGATACTTCATTCGCTTGAGCATAGCAACCTGTTGCATGGTCACAACTGTGGAAAACTTTATTGTCCCATTTCAGTTATGATCCATAGAAGGAGCTAGCAACAAACAATGGTGATGCTGATGAGTAAGGGCAAGGATGGCAAAGGATGTGCCTCAGACAGAAGCTAAATTTCAAAGGAATTTGTCCTCAGCAAGGAGAGCAGGCATCTGTCTTGACCTGACATAAGTTTGAACAGACTTAGTAATAGGCAAAGCAGAACTTTGTCCTGTTCTTCTTAATACTTTTGTTTTCCTGAGTACCCCCTTTATCCAAAAGTAGTTTCCTACACCATGCTGAGGTATGGGAGCTTCCTGTTGGCTTTTGGGCTGAAGACAGAAATCCCCTGCTGTTGGCAGTAATTGTTAGTGCGTCACTTTGTGGGCCTCAGGGGTGCAAAGAGGATGGCATGGGGCGACAGGGGTCTCAAACCAGACACAGCCTGCCTCCAATAAAACTGCATGGAGGTACTTTCCTTTTATAATAGTATTACTCATATCTAACTGTGGCAGTGAGTTTGGCACTATTTTCTGAAAAATTAAGGGGTTTTTTATTTATTTGACCAAGTGACATCTTGTCTCTTCACAGTGATGTCCTAAAAAACATTGTTCTGAGGAAAAGTATTCTAAATATCTCAAATTAGGTAACAGTGAACAAATACGATGATAATTTAAGACAGGATAGTAGATATATTTCTTGAGTAGTTGTAGCCAGACCATAAGGGTCAGTCGTGCCAGCGCTTTTTCCTCTTCTGTGTTACATACGGGGCTTGGTTTCTGTTATGGTTTGCAGGTTTTGAACTGGACCCAAATGACCATAAAGTTACACTGCTGTTGTTTATGCCCTTCCTATCATCAGGTTGTTTTAATCCACATGGCCTTGTAAAATTCACCTATCCCTATACTCGCTTGAGTTGTGTCAATATTGCAATGTATGTTGGAGTGGATTGAACTGTTGGTGTAACAGAATGTGTGGTTAGGCTGCGGTTAAGCTGAATCTGGGATACCTGAACCAAGTTACTGGTTCAGCTAGTGCATCTGAATGTGGTCAAACTTCTCTACATATTCCGGCAATCAGAGAGATTAAAAAGAAGTAACAAAAATTGTGTTCATGTGACATGGTGTGATAGCTGGTTATAACTATTGTAGCTACCCTGGCTCTTTTTCATAAAGGTATGAGGTGTCCCAGTACCTGTCATACTTTTACCTTCTAAAAGTACTTCCTGAGTGTCTTGAGAGGAATAAAGCAGATAATAGCCTTGTGTTCTCTGTTGCTTCCCTTATAGAAGGGTCATTGAATATGCTTTTTCTGTTTAATAACTGTTGAAAGTGTTAATAAATGTCAGCTCAATTTGATATTAGAGATAACAGTGTTACTATATTCCTACAGGTTTGATGAAAATAGGTGGAGAACAGAGTCACTGTGCATGTTCCTGCTGAGGGAATGGGTTCCTGTGTATCAAATGAAATATTTGGGTGATGGAAGCTGCTGATAGGGGACAAATACATTCTTCTCACCACAGTTAACTGCATTTCTACTGGGCTTTGCGGTGGCATTAAGGCTGTGATATTTCTATCTTTTTATAATAACCTTCTAGAAACATTTTTCTTCCCTATTATGTGCCCCCGTGCCCCAAGAAAAATTGCTTTGTTCAAGAAGTGTGTATGGATACTTCTTGAATCTTTCCCAGAGTTTCTTTTTTTTTTTTTTTTTTGCCACTGAGGTGAACACAGTCTTCAAATAATCTTCAAATCCACTTGCGAGTGCAGTGCCGTTAAAAATTAGCTCTGGAGTGCTTCCTAGATGTAAGCAGTAGCTTGACACATCAAAATACAATTACTTTATCTTAAGTCTTTATATTCTCTAGCCTTATACCACTCAGTAGCTCAAACTACAATTCAAATTAGGGTTTTCTTCTGAAAAAATTGGAAACTGTGGCTTTAAGTACAGGGATTGTTATGTGAGTATGTTAAATTCTAGTTTTTCAACAAATACAGATTTTGAATATAGTTTAAGAAATCTAGTTATGTGCCAGTATCAAACCTAAGAGCAGAAGAATGTGCTAAAGGCATGCCAAAAAAAAAATATTAAAAACAATTAAATAAGTAGCTTAAATGTGTTATGAGCAAAGCACGGGTGGGTAATATAAATGCAGCTGCATTTTCTTCCTAGGTATTGGCAGTCCAGCTGGAGCATACATAGAATATCTGCAACAAAATAGATACTATACTCTAGTTATGTCAAGTGATAGGTCCCGAAGAGTTCCTGAGGCATAGGTGCTAGCAGAGCAAGGCAGGTGGTGAGTCTTATTCAGGATTTCCAGAGCAGTTCTGCCCAGTTATCCCTTCCTTACGTTTGACCTGTCTCTTTCCCTTCTTGCTGTAAGTATACCCGAGATGGCTGTTGTAGGACTCCCATCTGCTAATTGGATTCCTAAAACTTTTGCCATAAAAGCGAAAGATTGAGTCTCTTACTAGCCTTCCCTTTAAATGTCACTGAAAAAGCTGTGCATGTATAAAGCAGGGCAAATAACTGCAAGTTCTCAAGATGTGATTGGACAGGGTGCTAAATAATTTCATCTAGGCTCCCTTTCCCACGAAAGTCTGGACCAAGTGATCATTTGACATCCCTTCTAACATGGGCTAATTATGAAATTCAAGTGCTAAGAGTACTGAAAAAGCAGTGAAAAAGAGTTTGGGGTTTGGGGTTTGGTTTTGGTTTTTTTTTTTTTTTACTTTAGGTGTGTTTGCTTATGAATGTGTAAATGGACTTCCCACTTAAATGTTTTAATGCATGCAAAGATTAGATCTTCACAAAAGAGAATCCTTGTGGGTAGAAGGTTCATAGCTTCTCCCCTCATTTCTCCAGATAATTCTGTGTAGTTGTAACAGAATTTTTTTAATCAGACTTGAGTCATGAACCTACCTTTAAAACTCAGGCAAAGCAGTCCGTACAGCATTTCAACTCTTCTCCTGGGCTGAATGTTAGGAGTCCAGCTCTGAGACCAAATTACATTTTGACTTAACTGCAATACTCAGATAGGTTGAGCATCTGGGATGACTCCTTTTCCCTGCATTATGTTCTGTGTTTTACAGCCTTTGGCTAAAGTCACCAAGTGTAAAACTTTAGTACACAGGAAAGATACTTGCAAAGGGAAGACAGTGTGTTTTTCTTTGTAACTAACGTAGTAACACAAAGGATCCCTGAAAAAGTCTGGGTTGAAAGCTGACGTGGGTTAGCCCTTGTGCATGGCTCGTGAGATTTTCTGATCTGTGGTTAACAGCTAATTTGGCCTTGAGTGGTGTTTTTGAGAAATTGTTATTGACTATTGACAACTGTCACTTGTTTTATCAATTTGGATTGAAATGAGGGGTGGGGAAGAGAAGGTGAGGCTGTACTGCAGCTGTATGTGGAGATATCAAATCCAGTTGTAATTGAACAAGTTCAGGTAGCACAAGTCATCTGGCTGCAGAAACACAGAGTTCAGATCTGACTGGCTTATCCTGCCAAAACCCAGGATCAATTTACTGTGCATATCTCAGACCTGCTATTTCTAGCTTGTTTTCAGTGCCCAGACTACACTAGTTAACTTGTGTGACATCTTAAAAGGAAGAAACTGGATTGCAGTTCAAGATCAAATGTAACATTCCATTTCAGAACAGGCAAAAAACCTGTGAGCCAGGAGTATCTTAATGTCAAAACATCCTTATATTTGTTTTGCCATTTAGCCTCTGAACAGCAAGTGAGTAGAAAAGAAATATTAGTATTATACAAATGTGCTAAATATACATTGTGCTGCAGTGAAGCTCATCATGGGATTCTCTCAAGCCATTAGGCCAATCCAGGTTACCAGAGTCAGGAAAACGGAAACAATCAGTTTGAACTCCAGCTTTATAAATTTTTCCTTTTATTGAGCTCTTTGACAGCAGAGCACAAGATATAAGGATATGTTTGGCCTGTTGTTGTATTACAGGAAAATATTAAGAAAAGAATTTTGAAGTAGGTAATTTCCATCGCATGTTAACTCTCGCACAAAAGAGAAAATAAAGTGAGGGTTAACTTTCAGCTGTACTTGCAAATTTTTTTTTATCCTGAGTGAGAGTACACCCTTGAGCTGAGCAGAAGAATGCCTAATACACCAGTGCAAATGAAATACACTGTTGTTAATTATGACTGTCGTGGACATCAAAGATCACAGGTCTGCTTTGCTGCTTGGCCCACTTATTTTAATAGGCTTTGGATGGAGATTTGTTTTTCTTCAACAGCTGTTGATTAGCAGCTCCTCAGATTAGCAAAGAATCCAGAACAAATGCAGGATAATAACATTATCTGTCTTGGTATTAACATCTTTTGGATCTGTGTATGTATAGTCAGTTCAGAAGCCAGAAGCTTGGTTTGTGCGCTGAAGATTAAGAATCCAAGCCAACCTCCAGCATGCAGGAGTGTAAAGGACCTCTGCTGGGTCCTTTATACCTTGTATACCTTGCTTTCATGAATAATGCTCTCATATGATCCCGTTCAGACACTGAACAAGATCTGCATGAAAACAGTTTTTTTGTTCTGCTACTCATAGAAGGCAGTTTTACAACCTTATTGCTCTGCTGGCTAGAAACTCCTTCCTAATTTCCAATTTACATTTACTCACAGATGTGTTGTATCCATGTGGGGTTTTGTACCAACTTTATCCCTTTATATACAGAAAACTTCTGATCACCTTCTTTACTTTCCTGATACTTACGAAGAGCCCATCACATCCTTTCTGAGCCTTCCTAGCTGCTTCCTCTTCACCCAGACTTAAACACAGAATTCTAATAGGCACCTGGAAAGGTATTTCTTTAGAGGGCACTTCATGGAATATTTCTACTCTTTGAGCAGTCTAGAATTTCCTGCCAGCAGGTGTCATTCTCCTAGCTATCCTTCTGAATGATCTGCCTGTGACAGGATTGCTGGTCTTTGAACTACTGAACACGTGCTCCCCCACCTAGAATCCCCTTGGTCAGTGAAACCAGTCTGCTAGGTTTGTTTTCAGGGCTTTGCCGTCCTTTGGTTGTCCTTCCCTGCCCTTAGTGTCCATGCCTTACAGCATATGTTGGGGGCATGATGAAAGCATGGCGTGCAAGTGATGATTCCAGAGTCCCAGCTGTTACTTTATGGCCTGTAGAGACGAACAGTGTGAATGAGCTGTTTAATCAATCAGAGTTCATTTATGTGGGATATATGACATCCTGAATATAAGGGCCTTTCAGCTGCAGCTGCTTTTCTTCAAGATAAACTCATGCATGTGCATTCATGGGGCAGAGATATGAGGGTATTTTGAATGGTGGTTTTGGGGCTGGAGGTAGCCAGCAGGGAAACTCTGTCCTTCCTTAGGGTGCTGGGATTGCAGCAGTTCCTTAGGAAAAAAACCTGAATGAAGAAGAAAAGATGGATGGGGAATGTAATTGTATGAAGCCTTACTTGCAGAACTCTGCATATAGATTGAAGAAAAAAGGCAGATTATTTTTATTTCCTGTGGTGATCTACTAATATTCATGTCTGTGGGCTGGTTTAGCTATAGCAGTAATTCTGCACTGAGAGAAGGGACATCACACGCAGAGCAAAAGAACGGCGAGCTTCTTTCCCAAATGCTTGTATTCAGTGAGTGCCAAGGTCAGAGAGCAGTGTTTGGTATACACAGGCATGTATTCTTGTTACTCCGTGTTACTAAATTACATACCCTAGTGAGGGAAGTGCCTTTAAAAGAGGCAGACAATTGAACCCTGCCTTAGAGGATAGAAGCAAACCCATAGAACTGGTGGTTTAACTTTTATTTTGTATTTTCAGAAGCTAATGGCACAACCTGAATAAGAGATGAAAAATTAAGTACTTTCAGTTTTGTTCTGAATTCTTTTCCCATTGCTTTAAGCATCTAAGCAAATGTATTTGCTCTCATTTTTGTTAATAGAGAATGGATCTCCTTTGACTTAACCTTTCGATAAACCTGTCTGTCTTTGACTCTAGAGAGTGTAGAGCAACTGCACTCCTAATTTACTTATCTTCAGGTAGGCATAAATCTGGATCTTTCATTCTGTTTTGACAGTAGGGTAGCTTCTCCTTTGTAGTTTACGTACTCAGCCCAACATCACGGGGATTTTGTTGCTTAGAAGAAGTACAAATAAACTGGACTCTTAATGGCTTCAAATAAGAATGTTGCATGCAGGCCCAGTATTATTTTATAGATGATAAATGACAATCCCTTCACTTCCTGCTGATCCAATACCTGTTATGAAAGTAATTATTACTTCTGTGGTCTAAATAACCAGACTCTGCTACTGGTTGCAGTCATGTGTGACTACAAAAGATGAGTAAATGCCTACTGATAAATGAGAGGAAAAAACCCATCTAATACACACCAGGAAGGATAAATACAGAATCAATTGTTTAGGTTGGAAAAGACCCTTAAGATCATAGAGTCCAACATAAACCTAACACTGGCAAGTCCACCACTAAACCATGTCCCTAAGCACCTAAATACCCCCAGGGAATGGTGACTTAACCACCTCTCTGGGCAGCCTGTTCCAGTGCTTGACAACCCTTTTGGTGAAGGGTTATCAACAGGGTGTGGGGAGTGGGGTACATGCTTTGCATTTGAGAAAAATGATGCTGTGGATTGTTTTTTAGGCTCCCATATGAAAGTGCAGCAATTTCAGGGCAGGTGGCAGTCACCCCTCCTAATGAGTCAAGAAATCTAGAAGTTGTGGAACAGCAAATTTTTCACTGGAAAGTTAAAGTATTGCTTTCAGGCCCAGGAAATAAGGAAAGTCCTAATGATCCTGACATGCTAACTGGAACTTTAAAAAGCCTTGTGGTGCTGTTTTTTTGTCTGGGAAATGATAAAATTGAGCAATTTAACACCACTGCTTTCAATGTTAGTGATGAATTTGTTCTTGAAACAACAACTGTATGTGTCAATTGAAGTATCTTCCACTGATGATCTTGTGTTAAACATACCTTTCCTAAAAAGCAATTACTTATCCAGGCTGACAGAAATAAACTTTCTTGCAATAATTCATGGATGGTATGGTTGTGGCAAACTTGTGGTGGAGTAGCTAGAATGCTTCTGAAAGAGTACTTAATTCAAGAACGTCTGTTCTCTCATGGTCTACTGACTGAGAAGTCATGAGTAGTATGAATGATATGCTTTTGCTGGCTGTTCATGGATCAGGTTTTACTTCTCAGTGCTGTGCAGTTGTTCCTTGTACTTTGGTCTTCTGCTTTGAAGATTTTGGATACCAAGTGATAAGATCTCATTCCACAGAATGCCAGTAGTTTTGGTGATGGACCTTTTTGCTGCTTGGTTTTATAAATGGCATCAGACAGTGATGACAGTCTCTCGGGCTTGGCTTTAAATGTAGAGGTCAGTATCACCCAAAGCACCTTGTAGGTACACGATCCAAAACTTCTAGATCCTTCAAAAATGTCGCGCTCTAGTTTATGATCTGCTGCAGATAACACCTGGAGAGTTTGTTTACCGCTTGTTTCCCAGTAAAAAAATTAAGGACTAAAATATGTGTACTGGAATTCTCTGAAGCTTGCTTAGCAGACATTTCTTCCTACAGCAGTACAGCTCCTGGAGCAGGCAATTTGGGCTGAAAACTTACGGAGAAACCTGAGAAATTACAAGATTGAAGTTATAAGGTGCTGTATTTAATGATTAAAAAACTGTTGTTGAACATTGCTTTGGTTATGGACTCAAACACATTAAATACTGTGTCCATGTATAAAAATTATTTACCTGAAACTGACTTAAGCACTGAAAAGAACAGACCTGAAGCTTGGAGTTCATAAACTAATGGTGAGATGTATTAGTAAGGACGTGAAACTACTGCCCTCTTCATTCTTTTTTTTTGTAGTCTCCCACTCATAAGACTGCAAATGGAGAATGGAAGGTCATGTCAGCACTCCAGTGCTAGTGATAGTTCATATGCTATCTGGTAAGTCAAAACAGTGTTTTCTGGGAACAGAGCTAGGCAGAAGCTATGCAAAGAACTTGCAAAACAAAAAACATTTCTCATGATGACCACTTTTACAGAACCAACAACCTGCTTAATCTCCTAATCCTAGAACTTCCTCTCACTCCTCTCATTTGCCAAAAGCTGTAACTGTTCTCTTCTTCAGGGCCAGCATCCCCATCAGTGTCACATGTGGAACATCTCACCTGCTCAGGGTATGGGACTATGGAACAGACCTGGGCAGTAAAATCAACAATGCTGTGTCTATGCATGGGTTATGTAGTTATTCATTCTTATGTGTGCATGAAGGGTGTCAAGGCTCCAAGAGCTGCTCTGCCATGATTTCCAACAGTAGAATTAGAAATAAGTTCTGCACGGGATCAGTTCCACCTGTAACTGCAGGCAGCCAAGTACGCACGATGTTAAGACCAGCCCTGCTTTTATCTTAACTCAAGGTGTGAGTTGTTTCTTCTGCTCCTTTGTTCTGTTTCATGTTTCAATGCACTGAGTCACATCTCACCAGTGCAAGTGATCCCTGGCCTCAGATTCTTGAATGTGTGGTTTTGCCTGTTTGGAGGAAATTGAGCAGCGTGAGTCACATCAGAGAGTTCCCGAAATGAGAAGTGGAGATAAGACTTTCTGGCTCCCGGGGTTTCACTCCAGACAGAGTGGAGACTGTCTTAGGCAGCTTGAGAAATTCCACCTTCTTGTAGCAGTTATATTGCCTACTTTATTCACACTTAATGAGACAGAGAGGCTGAGGGATGAGTATGTTTTTGGAAATTGTCTTCTTCCCATCTAGACCTCAGGGAAAACTTGTGCCTTAGACCTTTTGTCTCTGAATTTTTAAAGAATTAGTGTTTCAAGCTTGTCTCCAAACAGGAAACACCTTCACTACTGGCACTAGAACTCCTTTTCCCCTCAAGGTTGGCTAAAGCTCTTGTTCTTCTACTGAGTGTTACTGTGGGTGAAGCTGGAGTTTTTTCCATGACTTCAGAATTTCAAGTAGTTTTACAGCTCTTTGCCATGGGGTAAATGTCTGTTGTACAAACTATTTTTGACATAAATACTAACAAAGTGTTTTAATTCAGGAATGACAAATACAGCTCCTAGAAGAGAGATGGAACTGGATTACTCAGAGATACTTAATTCTCTTTTTTGCCTGTTGACATAAAAGCATCATTAAAATCTTTAAAAAGAAAGACTTACAAATATGTAAATACAGATGTAATCTCATAATGTAGGTAAAGAACCAGTCTTTGAAAAAGACATGGAAGATGAATCTCTGTCTCTTTCTATATGTACACATCTTCTGGTTACCTGAGATCCCACCATATCCTGTATTTGTCTTATTTTGGGGATTTCAACAAGTTCAGCAGAGAATTTTAGGTAATCATCTAAAATAATTTCCCACTGCATCCCATTTTCATAAGCTACTGATAAAGATATTGAAAAATGTTTCTCAAACCAAGACTTAAAAATCTCCAACAGAAAGCTAGACTCTACAAAACTCCTGTTCTCCATTTCATGGCCTCCTTGTTTAGAAAAAATTCCTTTAAAACTTTGTCACTACAAATCAATCCAACCACTACTTGTTATGCACCAAGTGGACATAAAGAATTGTTGATCATGTGCCTCCTAAGAACTCTAAAATACCTTTTAGGTTTTAGAAGATTGCATAGATTTCTTTCCTCTCTCATCCTTTTCTACAGCGTGGTGGGAATAAAACAGTTAAATGCCTTGGGTGTTTGCACATAAGCCATATTTTCTGAGCACGTTTTACTTGAACTGTGGTCTGTGGCGCCTGATAGTTTGGAAGATTAGATCACTTACAAGGCAGACAAGCATTTATAAATGTTTTCATTTCATATAAATGAGGGTGTTAATAAGAAATAAAATTAGTAAATCTTAAATTTTTTTGTTTTGTTAGGAAAATAGTGCAGGGTGTCAAGATTGTAAGAGATGGTCCTAGTTTCTTTTCCAAAAGAGAATAAAACTTTGATCTCATTCTAAATAATGTATCAACTGTGTTGCTCAGGATTTGATTGTATTTTGTCTGCCTGTAGCTTTCTAAAATTGTGGTACTTAAGTTTAGGTGCAGTGCACCACATGAGATCTGGCAATGGCAGATTGGGTGGAATAATTGCAAATTTTGTCTTAACTAAAACATTCCTGTTAATACATATCAGAACAGCATTTCCTATTTTTAAAAGTGACAACAAATCATTAACCTATATTGAATTCATGATCTACTATAACTCCTGTGATCTGCTATAACTCCTAGATCCCTTTCTACAATTCTCCTGCCTAGCCAGCAGTTTCCCAGTTTGTTTCTATGTTGTTGTGTTTTGGTTTTGTGAGTTTTTTGTTTGTTTGGGTTTTTTTTTAGATTAAGATCCTTGTGCTTGTTTCTATTAATTTGTCCTCATTTCTTTTCAATCGTGTCTCTAATTTATCCAAATCTGAGTCCTACATTGGTCCTTTGGAACTCCAGCAATTCCTCAAAGTCCAGTGTCATCTGCAAATTTTCTAAGCATTTTAGATGATAATTTGCTATCCAACTTAAATTAGCTCGTTAGTTCAAGATAAGTCCTTGCAGGGCTCATTTGCATAGTCCTCTGACTGACGGTGATCTTTGAAAAACCACCCTTTGAGTAGTGGTTACATCTCTTGCATGGTCATTTTATGGAGATCTCAGCTAAGCTCTATTTCACTTGTTTGCTTACAAGAATGTCTCATGGGACAGCATTAAAAATCTTAATTATAGCAAACTATAGCACACTATTGTTTCTTTGTTACTCACTCAGCCTTGAAGTACAAACTAGATTGATCTGCCAAGAATAAATCAAACATATCAATGTCAGCTGTTCTTGACTGCTTAGTAGGCTTCTGCTGATTTTTCAGTTGTTTTCTTTCAAATTTTTTTCAGTATGGTTCTCATATCTTTTCTAGGTGCTGATATGGAAGGTCTGGCTTCTAATGACCTTGATCTTCCTTTCCTAGATACAGAGAGGCAATATTTGCTTTCTGTCAGCCTTCTGGCACCTTTCCCCATGCTCTCAAAAGTAATTACTGAGGGTTTGGATCCTTAAACAGTAACTTGATTGGCTGTAATTAACCTAAATAGTCTTCACTCCAGTCTTTCCTTACTCTGACGTGTTCTCTTTTCCCAGTGTGTAACACTATTGCAGTGAGTATCTGTTAACTTTGTATAGAAAGAAGTGACATTTGACATGTCCTCTGTCAATTGCTGTCCTTTAAATATCAGACCTGACTGGTTTTTGTTATTCTTACTCCTAATGTGTTTATAGAGCCTTTTCTTACCTTTTATGTCTCATAGTGGCCTATCAAGTAAACCTTCCAACTGGAAAATTAGTTGCTGGTAGATAATCCTTGTTAGGCACCTCTGTAAGGGAAAAGAGGTGATCTGAAGTATTCCTATTCACTTGTAAAAAGTTTTCATTTGTGGAAATGAAAGTCTGGAGCGTATACAAACAAGAAGTGTTAAGCACTTCTAAAAATTTGACTTGATTTAGGTTTAGTCTTCCGTTTTTCTGGCAGAGAGGGATTAGAATAATATTAAGGAACTATGTCTGTGTTCATGTAGCACGAGGGAAGAGTGGACAACTGCACCCAGGTCAGTACAGCACAAGAAATGAGGCTCTTGTCTTCTCAAATCGGTTGGCAAAGGAACAAAAAAGCACAAATGTGAAATAACAAGGAGAAGAGAATAAATCAGTAACATGGAAACTAGCTAAGAGGCAGGCTGGATGGCATTTCTAGCTTGAATATCTGGTGTTCAACCTAAGTACCTGTATCGGAGGTATTTTTCCTGAAATACCTATGTAACTTAGGATCCACTATGAGCTTTAGCTCATAGGAATCCCAGTCTTCCTGAACAACAGGGTTGAAGTTTTTAAGTGCCTTTGCCTTTTAATAAAAAGATTTTAACATCTCAGTTGTGTGCTTTTGAAAATTTTGCATTTGTATTTGTCTTCCTTTATATCTTCCATTATATTAAAAGGAGACAAAAATATAATTGACGGATGGCAGAATTCCCTGGGAAAAACCGAAAAGGCCCCCATGTCAGTGATGTATAAGGGAATACTGCCAACAAAAAGAGGCAGTCTTTTTTTAGGCTTGAGGTTTTTACAGACATACTGCTTTTAGGCATTCGTGTTGGAGGTTTTTTTGTGTGGTTTTATCTGCTGCAGACAAGAGGTCTCAGACACCCCCTGTGAAGGAAGACTATTGTAAACTATGAAATACTCTCTTCCTTCCTCCGGAGATTGCACTGGAGAAGCAATTCTGATAAAGTTTCCTCCACTCAACTTCAGAACTTCTGCCATGACAAGGATGAGCACTTACCAGTAGGAAGCTCATAAAATGACTTGGAAAAGTGTATTTCCAGGAAAAGGTGTAGGATTTTCTGGCTTCTGGCTCCAGAGATGACATAAACTGTTATGGAGTTGTCTATAATTTTTCTGATCAATGTTTTAGAAAAAAAATAAGGCTGCCCTATCAAAGCTCATTATCATTAGTGTGTATTAGGATAACATTTACAGAACCCCTGTGAAATTAAGCCCTGCTGCATGATGCACTGTACAGGTGCATTAAAAGTACCAGCCTCTATTAGGAGGGTTTACAGTCCAAAGAACGTGGACAGAGAAAGGTTGGCAGACAGGAAATGTTTTCACTCCCAATTTACAGATGAGCAGCTGAGGCTAAAGAAATAGCAGTCCTGATCTGATGCTACCTGGAAGTCTCTGGAAGTCTCGTCATTCTAAGCAAGGTTGGCCCAGGCCTGGGATTGCAGAATAAATCTGTGACATAGCCAAGAGTTAAACCTCAGTTTAACCAGAAACTCGGTTTAACTCAGACACCAGTTTCTTGATGGTTGGTTTGTGTTTCTAGCTTTGCTAGGTCACACCTGCTAGAAAGTGTTCCTCTCCCTAGAAATATTCATATATTGTTTTTAATCCTCACTGTATTCAGTAACTGACTTTGACATGCTTTCTAGGACTTTGTTGCAATTTCTAGTAAACTCTCATATTTTGATAGTAACTGAGGCTGTTTTAGAAAATACTCTTTATTCTAGCCTCTTTTCTGTGATTAATTCCTTTGATGGGCAGAGAGGTATTAAAAGTATGGCTACTTGACAAATATTTTTGTGGAGAAAACTGGGAATTGATACCAGCTGAGATCTTAGCTTGGAATCTAGGAGCCTGTAAGAGTTCTGTAAGAACAGGCTGAGGCTCTAAAATAAGAGCTCCAATGTGCACTGTGTAAGCCATAACTATTCTTTACAGATATGAAGTGGATGCTACGCTGTGTCCTCTTATTACCGACAAGCCTCGTTGAGTCCTTTGCATGTCGAGCCTTGTTAAACCTCAGCAATAATGGTGAATCTTTATGCCTGGAATACCAGTTTGGCAACTGGACTGTCTGGTGGAGCCTCCATAGTAAGTGCCTGCGTGGACATGGAACAAGGGGTGATGTGGCTGGTTAGGGCGCAAGGTAATAATACCACTTGGCATCAACCAGGGTTGGGAGTGTGCTGGGGAGTGTAGACTCTGCGACAAGCTTCTACTGTCATGTCTTTGCACAGGGTTGAGAACCAAGCTAATATGTCTATTACACATGTTGCCTGTTCCCAACTTATAGCCCTCAACAGTACTTGTGAGACCTCCTGTAACACAGGTGAGAAGGATACTTAAGTGAGAATATCCAGAACTACTTCTATACACAGCGTGGCAAGTCACTCACCTTACCACTGAAGTGGCATAGGCGTGAAGGTGTGCATGAGGATCGTGGAGTGGCCTGGTGCAGCCAGAAGACTGTCGTGCAAGGAATCGGTGATCCTCGTGCTTACTGCCTTCTCATGCACGCAGCTGCACTCTGAAGAGCCTGTGACTGCTTACCGGTAACCCACTATAGCAAAATATCCATGATTACTCAGGCATGTGTCTCTGTACCATGGACACCATGTGACTGCTCTATGTGGTAGTATAATTAATCAGTGTATACACAATATATGTGCATGAATTCAGTACAAGACTAGTGTATTGTCTTGTCCACCTGAAATATTGTATGCACCTGTTCAGGAATTGTAACTCTATTGAGGTAAGGATATTGGAGCACATGGTCCAAGGGACTCTTCAAAGCTAAGTCCGCATTCCAAGCTTGACTGCTACAAGTGACTGATGAATCTGTATTGTGACCAAGACTCTAGAAGAGTACTAGCAATCCTGGGCTGGCAAACCTTACCACAAATGAGAACTCTGCACAGCGTGCTGTGATCCGCAAGGAAGGGCTTGTCCAATGCTGCAGTTCCCATCTTTTACTCAAACTTAGTTAGCCAGCTTTAAGTGTCGGTGCCTTTCTTAGTGAGATGCCAAAAGAACTGGCACCTCCTTGCTGCAAAGCATTATGCCAGCTGAAAAGTTGGAATCTGCTTATTCATGCAACTGACTCAAGCTAACCATCTTGCTCCTTCCTGATATCCTGGAATTGTGTGTTTCTGTTAGTAAAACTATGTAATGCAGCACTTGGCAGTTTGTCAGCACAGTGTGTCTTTGTGGGAGGGTTGATTTGGCAAGGGGAAGCATCAGGCTTAATGTGTGGGAGGGCCAGATCCTGGGATTTTCCAAGAATTTTTTTTTCCACGTGGAATTTCCCATCTCATGCAGGACAGGCCAGCTGAGAGAATAAAAGGCCGTAGTAAAGGCAGGGGGTTACACAGTCCAGACACTTGGAGCTGAACTTAACCTTCAAGTCTGTATTGAGCAACTTAGCAAGAGAGCAGTCACGGAGAAATATTGCAGAGGACTTTTGTCACCTGGCCACCACAGCTACAACCTGTGAGTATAAATGGAGTGTGTCGTTCTGTTTAATTGCTCAGCTAAAGGAAAACTAGACAGATAGAATTCTGTGTTGGCGTTCTTCAAAAGCTGCTTACATTTAAATGCTATCTTGATATTAAGAACTGTTATAAAATGAATAATTTTGTAAAAATGGAAATCTTAAGTCTTTAGAATAATTGTTTAAAAGTATGTAGAAACGACTGCATAGACAATATTTTATATTGTAAAAAGTCAGTATTTGTTCTTTACAGATGTGTTCCTTTGATCTCTCATAGCCATCTGCTTAAAAGATAGAGAAGAGAACTCTCAGAAACATGATTTGCTTGTCGTTCCTATCTATTCTTGCTTATGGTAAGTGTGTATTTCTGTGTGTAGAAAACTAGTTGAATGGTAATATTAGTGTGACTGTTCTGTTTGAGCTCAGAATTAAACAGAATTTTTGAACCTGACCTAATTAACTTGAGGCTAGGCTAACATAGAGTAACCTCTAGCTGCCATGGCATGTTTCCCTGCTTGCCTGTCAAATACATAATTGGCACCTGTAGTTTGCTATGAAGTCTGCAAAGCTTTGTGTGATCGGATGTAGTTTCACAGACTGAAGTCCTTGTACTTGATGCTGACATGCCTGTTTTGAAGCTTGCTGGTTGTTTGTTTATAAAATAATTGCCACAGCTTTTTAAGCAGTTTCAGATATTGACAATATTTGTAGAGCTTTATATATCCTCTTCTAGAGAGAGGAGGGGAAAAAGTCAGACACCAACTTTTTGACATCTTTTCATTCTAGGACTTACAATACTGCAGGGGGTGAATTGTTGGACGTACCATTATTCAGAGACAAACATGACCTACAGGGAAGCAGAGCTGTGGTGCAAAAAGAGATATACTAACATGGTTGCCATTCAGAATAAGGAGGAAATCAACTATCTTAATAACTTCTTACCCTTCAATCCGGGTTACTACTGGATTGGAATCAGAAAAATTAATGAGGTATGGACCTGGATTGGAACTAACAAAGAACTGACAGAAGAGGCAGAAAACTGGGCTTCAGGTGAGCCAAATGGCAAAGGGAACAACGAGGACTGCGTTGAAATCTACATCAAAAGAGGAAAGGATGATGGCAAATGGAATGATGAACAGTGTGAAAAAAAGAAGGTCGCCTTGTGCTACACAGGTACGGTGTGATTAAGGGCCATTCTAGTCTGACCCTGTGGAGATGAGATGGTGGGTGGGATGAGTTGGTTAACCTAGTCTTACGTATTAACTACCTGACCCTGTAAGCAGTTGTATGCTTATCCTTACTTACAGGGCTAAGGTTGTTCTTGTTCTAAGAGCTGGACTGATCTTGCTTACCTTTTAGCTCCTGGAGTATTTTACATCTTTTATGAGCAAATCACCAGACCTTCTCTATAATTAGTGGAGGGAAACAGGCTCTTCCAGATGGTG
>JAVKLA010000090.1:34528922-34555613 GCA_034782735.1 Sagittarius serpentarius | reverse complement strand
CACTCTCAAGTGGGTGTCTCAGCTAGATAAGAATTGCCCTTTTGGAGGCATCTGTCTGCTGACTATAGACCACTGGATTAGATTAGACACTTTGTGTAGAGGTGGTGAAGGCTAGGTCAAAAAAAAAAAATCCAAGTCAAATATCAGCCAAATTAGAGCTGTGGTGAGTTAATGAAAAATGTACCTGTTGACAATTTCTACCTACCCAACAGTATATTGTTCCTTTTGTATTTTAAATGTTGCCAATATCTACCTGAGAACAAGTGGTCATGGAGTTCCAGCCAGTAGAATTCTTTCACTGTGAGCTAGTCTGTCAGAGGTGTTGATTTCTGAAATCCTTCTGTGAAATGACAGGGTAATCTTACATACTAAACCCCCTGCTGTTCTTTTGCTATACAAAGTGCTTGTTTAGTGCCAGAAAGATAAACAAAGTGGTAGCCAGGTTTCACTAGTGGCCATTGCTGTTTCTTTTATAATTTGATGTATTTTTTTCTTGTTTTTTTTTTTTCCCAGCTTCTTGCAATCCATCTCTCTGCAGTGGCCGTGGAGAATGCATAGAGACTATTAACAATCACACCTGCCGTTGTAACCCTGGATTCTACGGGCCTGAATGCGAGTTTGGTAAGATTACTCCATCCTGTTTTTCAGCCAGGGCGATGTTCATGCTAGCTAGTGTTCAGTTTGACTTGTTGATTTACCTGCTCAGCCGATGAGACTGACTGTGTACCTTGTGTTTCTTTGAAGTTGAGAGTTGTGATCCACTACAGAAACCTGACCATGGGAGCCTCGAGTGCAATCATCCATTGGAGAACTTCAGCTACAACTCATCCTGCACAGTTCAGTGTGAGGAAGGCTATGAACTGACTGCACTGGAATCTGTATACTGTACCTCTTCTGGGGTCTGGTCTGCCCCCCTTGCAGCATGCAAAGGTGAGCTTCTCAAGCATGATAGATGAGCTTTCTACATTATACATAGCTCTGTAAAATTTAGTGTTGCTCTGTTAGTAGGTACAAATTGAAGTTCTGGCCCATTCCTTTGTAACTAGGTACTTGGTGAAGATGCTGTTTTGTTGCAGCATGCAGGTCTCTCTGTTCCTGAAGAGATGAAATGAGGCGGATGAATGTTCTGGCCCTGGTCTAGATTTCCTTGTAGGGAAAGACTTCTCCACCTCTCAGTGGGGAACGGGATGGAGATGATCTAGCTTTGAGACTGCTCACAACAGGCCAGTTACTCCTGACTACAGGAATTATTTTTGATGTGTTCAGCTTAGAATAAGCTATTGTTTGAAGCAAATAAAAGCATCAAACATCACCAAGCAGAAAACTGGGAAAATTTTGGATTGTAACTAGTTGCTGTAATGAGCTGCAGATGAATTTACAGCCTTGCCTTAAGGGTTAGTTTTCCATTTTGAGATCTTTCCACTCCTATCTGCTTTCTGAAATGGCAGCATAGTAGATCTCCTTTTTAAAGCTGCTTCCATTTAGTGGATATGTTGCTAAGTTTCAGGAAAGAAAAAAATCTTTTTATAGTTTATTGCAAGCTAAGCTTTGTGTTATTTCTTATGCTTTTCAGCTGTGACCTGTCCTGCTTTAGAAATGCCTGCTCATGGTGCTGTGAACTGCTCCCATCCCTCTGTGGAGCTCACCTGGGGTACCACCTGTGAGTTCACCTGTGAGGAAGGATTTGCCCTGACAGGACCAGCCACACTGCAGTGTGGGTCTTCTGGGGCCTGGGACAGGCAGCAGCCATCCTGTGCAGGTACCTTTCCCTGTCCCCTCTTACCTGAGCACTTGGGGCTGTCAGCATTGGCACGTTGAAATCCTGAGGCATCTGTGCTGATTTCTGTTATGATCTGTGTGTTGCAGCTGTGAGATGTGAGGCTGTAACCTGGCCAGAAGAAGGCTTCATGACCTGTGACCATGCTCCTGCAGATCTCACCTATCGCTCGCGTTGTGATTTCCGCTGCAGCGAGGGCTACGTTCTGGATGGCCCATCCAGCATTGAGTGCACAGCACAGGGACAGTGGTCAGAGCCAGTGCCAAAATGCAAAGGTAAGATTTACTAAGTTGGAAATCATCAATTAAAGTTTAGAGTAGCTCGAATAGTCTGAAGAGACTTCCTCATTCAACTGTAGTCAAGGAGTAACAGTCATCCCCAGCGTGTTTATAGCACTTCTTATGATCCCCATCTTGAGACCTGAGTTTTTAGCCTGTTGTATTAAAGAGGAAGCGGCAGTGTGGGATGACAAGCAATACTCAGGAACTGTGGCCCCAGCACATACAATAACAGGCTTTTGAAGTGGAGTTTTCTGAGAGGAACTCTTTATTCCCTACACCCCAAATGGGAGCCAGTGTCTGTTTATGCAGTCCACTTGTGGAGTGTAATCTGGAACCAGTCTCATGATAGCTTGCGTCCTTATGTGCATGTTTAAGGGTTCTGGCTGCACTGTGCAACATGCTGAAATCCCTGTTTCCTGAGACACTGCTAGGTCTCAAGGGAAGTACTATGGCTTTGTAGGAGACAGCTCTAGGCAGGGCATGTCCTCTTGTCAGCTCAAAAAAGAGTGTTTATCTTGACCTACTCCAAGCTAAGCTCTGTGCTGTTTCTTATGCTTTTCAGCTGTGACCTGTCCTGCTTTAGAAATGCCTGCTCATGGTGCTGTGAACTGCTCCCATCCCTCTGTGGAGCTCACCTGGGGTACCACCTGTGAGTTCACCTGTGAGGAAGGATTTGCCCTGACAGGACCAGCCACACTGCAGTGTGGGTCTTCTGGGGCCTGGGACAGGCAGCAGCCATCCTGTGCAGGTACCTTTCCCTGTCCCCTCTTACCTGAGCACTTGGGGCTGTCAGCATTGGCACGTTGAAATCCTGAGGCATCTGTGCTGATTTCTGTTATGATCTGTGTGTTGCAGCTGTGAGATGTGAGGCTGTAACCTGGCCAGAAGAAGGCTTCATGACCTGTGACCATGCTCCTGCAGATCTCACCTATCGCTCGCGTTGTGATTTCCGCTGCAGCGAGGGCTACGTTCTGGATGGCCCATCCAGCATTGAGTGCACAGCACGGGGACAGTGGTCAGAGCCAGTGCCAAAATGCAAAGGTAAGATTTACTAAGTTGGCAAATACAGTTTTCTTGTCACTGGACAACACGCTGAAATCCGTATTCCTACAGGGTTCTGGCTCCAAACTAAACTCTGTGCTGTCTCATGTTTTCACCTGTGACTTGCCCTGCCTTAGAAATGCCTGCTCATGGCTCTGTGAACTGCTCCCCTCCCAAAGTCAGATGAATTTGAAAATACGGTGTACATCTACTAGTGCAAAAAACAGGGCCAAAGACAGAGAAGTCTTTAATGACTCTTAACCATTTCTTTCTGTATTTCAGTTGTACATTGTGAACCACTGATTTCTCCTGAGAAAGGCTCTATGGATTGCTCACGTGGTGCTGGGAACTTCACATACAACACAGCCTGCCACTTCAGCTGTCTAGAAGGATGGAAACTCAATGGTTCTCATCTTCTTGAGTGCAGTCATTCAGGAAACTGGAGTGCCAGTCTGCCCACATGTGAAGGTATTTTACCTGTGACTAGCCACAGAGAGGTGGCACTGGGTTTCTAGTCAAATGAGGTATGGAAGGGTAGAGGAGGTAACACCAACCAGTAAGCTAGAAATTCCAGTGAAGTCCATGAATTAAAAAGCCCAACAAAATCTCTCAGTATGTTTTTTGAAAATAGAAGAGGGGAAAATTCCTAAAAGGTCATGGTGAAAAATGTTGATTTCTTATCCAAAACCAAAAGCTGCAACCTGATCTAGGGTTGTTTGGTTTGGTTTTTAATGAAAATATTTCTCATGTTGAGCTTTTTCCATATGAATAAAGAAAAAAAGCTTTCCTACAGAAACAGAACCTTGTGGTGAAATCTGCATTCATAAGTCTGTTTCTCTGTAGAAAAGTTTATAGATTTGTTAATTTGGTGTGATAGTTTCTTGGGTGTACTCCTCAGCCAAAAGACCTCACGGAGCTTTTCTGTCAAAGGCTGTAATTTTACAGGACAGAAGTCTCGGCCTTGACTTCCCATTCAAGGCAGTAAGAGCTCTGTCACTCTCCTCAGTGGGAACATCCTTGGCCTGCCTGAAGTGCTTTTGCTTGAGGTCCTAAAAGCTCAACTCCACTTTATTTGCTTGAGCAGAATTTAGATCCTTGAATAATTTCATTGGTCTCAAGAGGATTGCTCACAGGAAGACAGTGGGAATTAAAATATGAACTGAAACATGAAAAATAAAAGATGAGCATAAACTGTCCTGTGAGGCTGGAAGTTAGACCCTGGTATAGCTAGCTTGTTGCCTTGCCATTGCTTTGGCAATGGGTGGGATAATTTTTAGTATGCAGCCTTTTACCTTGTGTACAGGATGCGTCCTGTCTCAGCAAGAGAAAACTTAAGGGTGACAAGCTGCAATTCTGGTTCCTCTTGAAGAATACGAGGGAAAGGAAGAAGTAGAGAGGGCTTCAAAGACCACACATGCCTCGATCTCACTGAAACTTTTTCATCCTTTCAGCTTCTGAACAAGTCAGCTATGTCTCTGTGGGCATAGCAGCCACAAGTGCCTCTCTGTTGTCCATGGCATCATTCCTCCTTTGGCTTGCAAGACGTTTCCGAAGAAAAGGTGAGCAATTGGACGGGGTCCACTGGTTTTATTTATCTTCCTGAAAAATTTTCAGTTCAGAAAAAAAACACCCCACCCCTCCAAACCCCAATACCTTGCTATTTGAAAAAGTGAAAATTCCCATACTTAAACAAATTCCAAAATTATTTTCAAGAAGCCTGCATACATGCAGTGTATGGCTTTTGGATGAACATTCAAAAATCAAAAATAGTAAAAACCTAATGTTTAGAAAACAAGAATTAGAAGAAAAAAGCAACATTTTATTTATTGGTAATTACTGCCAGGGAAAGTGAATGGGAATTTGAGATGGGGCTAATGACAACGTAGTAATTACTGCCTGTGAGATTTGTTGCTAGATAATGGCTTTTTATTAGATACTCAGAAATGAGAGGTTTTTTAGTAGAAGAAAAACTTTGCATGAGGGGGCTTTCATCTTGAAATTCTAATATCTTTTCTTATTCTTCTTGCAGCAAAGAAATTTACTCCTTCCAGGTAAGTTGTGTCTCAAAAAAACCCATGAAAAACACTGCAATCACTTTGCTAAAATCCATTTTATGTAAACCAGTTGTCATTAAAGTACTTTTCATTTGTTGTTTTTTTTTTTTTATAGTAGCTGCCAGAGCCTAACCATTGAAGGTAGTTTCCAAAGTGCTGGCCAGAATGTCTAACTGGGGGTGTTTCAGGTAAGCACATGAGAGCACTGCACTCACAAATTCTCTTCCTTTTAATTACACAAGCAATCAGAGCTGTTAATTGCTATACAATTGCTGAAATAGCAATATGTGCTTTGGGGTACCTAATATGCATTTTGGCATTGCATTAAACTTCCTAACAAGGCTGATGGATTTATTGCTTTTTAGAAATGGTTATTCAGCTTCTCAAGGATGATTGTGCTTAGCATTCTGTCCAGCCGCATGTATGATTAGGAACACTTTTGTGCATTTTTGCTACCTACTGCATACAAAATTCCTCTGAAATGAGAGCAAATACAAATCTATGCCAATTTTCCAATTTATAGAGGAATTTTGTTCTCTCTGCAGGAGTTGAAGCCATCTTTACTTATGTCTCAGAGATTTCCGGAGAATGAAACTGCATGCACATCAGCAGCTGTCCAGATGTTTTTACCTCTTGCTGACAAGATGATTGACCTTGTGTACTGTTCAGAAATTTTGAACTCAAGCTGTCTGGTATTTCCATTGAAGACAAGCAGAGAGTAAAACTCTGGCCTTCTGGCAAAATACTGTCTACATTCAGTCATGTAGTTATCATAACTGGGAGCTTGCCATCTCTTGTCCAGATGGTGAGCAAATAGTAAGCTGCTGCCTAAAGAGGAGGCTGGTTTCTCCTCTGGTCTACTCAAAGGTACCTAGGTGAGGTGAAGACATGCATTATTTCACATCACTTGCTACACTGCTGGTGATGTCTTCTCTGGAGACATGGGTTACACTTGCAGAAACAGAATAATTGGGATGAAAAACTATTCATTGAATAGCTTTGAAACCATTGATCTGGTTTGTTGTTGAAGTCAGTTTATTTTAAGAGGATGTCCCAGTCAATAAATATGCCTGTAGTGATATGGGCCATTATTTGGGTTTCTGCTGCATGTCCCAGAAAGCTCAGGGACTTTAAACTGTGGGGTTTGGTGGGTTGTGTGTTTTTGGTTTTTTGTTGGGTTTTTTTTTTTGTAATAGCACTAGGAATCGTAGTGCATATACTAGGTACTCTGGTTTCTGAATGCAGCAAGTAGATCTGAAATGATCTCATCCCTGTGGGATTATGCACTGTAATACAGGTGTATACATAAATATTTAATTGTGCAATTTTTACTGTAGATATTTCTGTGCTATTAACTGCAAATGTCTTGTAAAATACTTGTTCCCGAGTAGGTCTGTGGCCGTTGATCTGGGCCCAGGTAATCTGAAAATAATTCAGAGGGGTTTGTAAGGATTTCATGCCTGTATATTATTTACAAATAAAATGGAAGCCTGAGATTTGTGTGTATATATATTGCAAATACGATTTATTAAGCTGTTAAAGGACTTCAAATGAGAAAGTATTTAAGTTATGTTTAAGTTATATCATAAATTAAAAATCTCTGATGTAGAATCTGATATGTATTGTCCTGTTTGTAACAGTATTTAATAAAATGTTTTAAATGTAATGCTCCCTTTTTGGAAACGTACATCATTTAAGTGATTTAGGTCAGCCCTGTAGATAACGGCTTCATCAGCAGAACGTGAGGGGCTAGGGGAAGACTGGCTAAATAGCAAGGCTGTCCCTTATGTAGCTTTCCATGTTTTCATAGCAGTCAAGGAAAGAGACGCCAGCAGATGGCACTGACTGCCTGGGAACTAGCACAGCCAGAGCTGGACCCCAAACCAGAATCCCCAGTCCTGAAAGGAAGGAGGAAGGCTCAGTGATGTGTCCTGTAAAGCAGGCGCCCAGACCAGCAGTGAGCTTTGTGAGAGGCATGCTCAGGAGGAAGAGGAGAGCAGAAAGAGAAGCAAGTAGGTGATCTTGGTGCATAGTTAACAGCACAAACCCCTCAGCCCATGCAGGTCTTTTGCAGCCCTTTCCGCTGGGAAGTTAGCTGAGTGTGGGAGACTATGGGCTAACAGGTGAATGCACAGCTCTGGGGGTTAGTGACTGCTGTCTAGGGACCTCTAATCCCACCCTGGCTTGGGCTGTAGCCAAAGACTCTGCCATGGGCTAGTGCTGGCTAGGTACCAGTGATGGCCAGACACTCCTGTGGCCATCCTTCCCCAACCTCTGACATAGCTAAGGAAGCTGCACTGTGGCTCTCTAGCTGCTGTCAGGACCCAGGCCTTGATTATAAACCATGAGATGCATTCCTGCCCTAGTCAAGGCTCAAGATAAGCAAGGAAGCAAGGCCTGGGAGCAAGGAAGTCAATTAAGAGGTGCTGCACCACAGCGGATGGGGCCCATTGCTGTTTATCCCAAAGCGATTAAAGCGGCTGTCAGCGCTTCCCCCGCCTTGACAAGGTGGGGCCCAACCATGTGAGCAGATGTAGAGCAGTAATCCTTCAGGTTCCCTGAGGGGACGTAGAGATTAGCCCGAAACGCCCTGCTCTGAATCCCTGCAGGAGCTCTTTTGAGAGCTAAACCACCACATGGGTCCCCAGCCTGTCCTTGTTGTTGTCCTCTAAGTGCATGGCCCTGTAGGATCCTCTGGAGAGAGCTGCTCATGCCAGCATGGCTCCCACCCTGCTGCAGCCAGGGCAGCCCAGCTTCTCCTTTTCTGACCAGAGCTGGTGCTTCTGGCACCTTTCCCTGGGATCTTACAGGGGCTTTCTTGCCAGAAAAGAGACTATAAAACATTATCCCTTCTCTTTCTCCAAGCCTTCATCCCTTGTGACTTCTAGAGGCAGCAGGAGTAAGACCACATTTGGGTGGGATTAGTTCTCTATCTCTCCGTATCTCCCCTAGGCCAGACAAAGACTCCCTGAAGGGGATCTCCTTCCTTGCAATGACTTACAGGTTACATCTATCCTCATAATAAATGTTAGTCCAGGGCACAGGCCAAACCCTAGCCTGTGCTTGTTCAGATTGCTTGATTCTTGGTCTTCTCCTGGCACTGTTTTTTCCTGCTTCAGGGTGTGAATTACCAGTTACGATGGCATGGTGTGTCCACGTCTTTAGGATCTTCAGGAGGTCATTTTATTTGCAGTGAATGTGTCTCTGTCACAGTGCCTGTGAACACAGCTCTTCTGTGGTTTGCTATCTGTATAGTTTCCGAGCTGGCAAGGATGGCCATGGGAATGCTTGCTGCTAGGCGGTCATTTAGTAACTTCATTCTGTCACTTCTCTATATGGTGCAGCGCTGTGTGACCACCGAAGGGCCACAAGGTCTTTGCTGGATGGACATTCCTTGTTTCCTGTTGTTCCATTTCCCTTAAATTCCTCAGCTCTCCCTGGGCCTGTGGCATTGTTCAGAATGGGATCTGTGTTTTGCCTGCCATCTTATTTCAGAGGGGATGTCTGCTTGTGCCGTGACCTATGGAAGCTGTGAAGGTGACATTAACTGGGAGGCACGCATGTCCTTTCACAGCTCTGCGTGTTTGCTGCTTGGCAAGGGAATGTTTTTTTGTGGCATAACTTAACACATTCCTGATGAACCGAGCTACCCAGGTGGCTTTAGTTTTTTTACATCTGCAGTCTGACAGAAGGGGATTTAGAAACAAAATTTTACTTAAAGTCTCAAACAGACAGGTAGTGTTTGATTTGAGGTGGGTGTTTCTGTGGCCCTTGGTAATACGGACAGCATAAGACCTGCCCAGATTGGGTTTGTGCCTTCTGTTTTCATAAGCAATTAGCCATCAAACAAGCTCTTACCAGGGCCTAGCTGAAGTTGCCTTCCATAGCTCCAGTTTTCAAGAGTTGGACTGGACCCAGCATTTGGCCAGCAGTTCTTCACTCACGAAAATAAGTCACTGCTGCAGGCTCTGGAAACTACACATCTTTGCAGCTCCTTGCATGCTTTGCTGAGGACTGGCAGCAGGGACTTTGAAGCAGCAGCTCCCGCAGGAGCTGGTGGTGTGATCAAATCACTAACCTGCTCAGCTCCTGCTCTGGGAGCTGTCAGAGGATATTAGGGCCAGGAGGCCAGACTGCAACATACAATGTCTGTGCAATGCAACATACTTAAACCTCTGTGAGTCTGGTTCCTGTCCTGAGTCTTCCTCCTGTTTGAATTCCTCTGGTTCTTGCAGGGGGCTGGCTCCCTTCTCTTGGCTTGAGTGTGCTGCTAATGTATGGCTGGTGGGTGGGTATTTGGTGAGGGGTCTTCAGCCCATAGACCTAGAGGAGAAAGTTGCCATGGTGAGCTCTTGGTCAGGGACAGAAAGGTACATGTAATTGCTGCTTCCTAGGAGCCATAACTCACATCAAATGAGAAATACAGCATGCCCATGGACAGGCAGGCCATCCTCCTGTTGGTAGTGGGCAGTGGAAGCTTGGTGGAGGGCAGAAAAGCAGGCATCAGAGCCCAGCCTGTCATAGTATTTGCACAGTCGTGCTATGGAGCTCCCTAGCCTGGTTTATGGCCTCTCTCATGCACACGTTTAGGGAGAAACAAGAAAAATTGCAGGTTAGATTTGACCAGTAGAGTCAAAACCTGCTGGATGGTTATTGCTACTCACCTGACACTATTAAATCTCACCTAGAAGGGAGGCAGACTTGGCCAACACAGTTCAGCTATGGCTCCAGTGGTGAGAAAAATCCACAGCCCAGAAAACGTTTCCACAGCTGATGATGGCCAATGCTTTTTCCAGCTTAGGAAAACTGCTGCAAAGAACAGGACAGTGTGCAAAAAGTACAAATGCCTCCTCAGCAAGGCAGCAGGTGCCCCTGTGCAGCTGCCAGCAGGTTTTCTACCTGCCTTCCTACTTCAGGGAAGGACATTCCCTGAAAAGCCCAACAGTTGCTTTGACTTTCAGGCTGGGCCAAGTGGGACCTTCATCAACTTCTCGCCTCGCCAGCTGCCACGGAAGTAGTGATGGCAGGTGTGAAATTGCAGGTGACTTGCTTGCTTCTGGCACTCCAGTGCTGTCATTTTGGGCTTTTGACAGCCTCTGAGCGGGCAGGAAGAGAGAATCGCACTGAATCCATGCCTTCTGGAGCAAGCCTTGGGTCATAGAGCACTTGGGTGGGAGGGAAAGGGTTAAAGGGGAAACAGGAAACACTTTGTCCAGGGCTTATTCCACAGGATGATTTCTGGGAAAGGAGGGGCTGCAGTCAGGCAGGATGTATTCACTTTGGGATCTTGGGAAATCAAGCCTAGCCCGGCCTAAACCAAGAGGAAAATATAGTGCAGCCCACACTGCAAGAAGCAGCGACGTCCCTGCTTCACCTTATCTCACGTCAGCGCAAACAATCCAGGTAACATAAAAATCAGACATGGTGAAATGCTGGCTTCACATGAACAACTAAGAGATCCCATGGGCAAATGATACAGTTTGAGCAGAAAGACAGTGGGCGTTGTCCTAGAAAGCCCTGTCCTAAGATAGAGAGAAAGGGCCCTCTCCTGTGTCACTGTATTTCCTCCTCCTCCCTTGCCTCAGTTGGTACCAGGGTCCCCAGGTTGGTCCCTGGGTGGAGAGCAGGGTTTGCTGTCTGTGTCATGGGGCTGGTCCCAGACTGGAGTCTGATCTGGATGGCCCTCAAAGGCAGCACAGGAAAACTCTGCAGATGAGTTAGGAACTGCTGGGTATTTGTCAGAGAATGGAGATCTTTGCTGCTTCACAGCAAATCACTTTTGACCAACACAGCCCCTGCAAAAAACCAGATGTATCAGAAGTTGTTCTACTCTGTCAAAGGCACTTGTGGAGAAAAACTCACCTGTGTCAGTAACCTCTTGCAGCTAAGGGCAGAGGATTTGGCTGAGGCACTTGACAGTGATGAAGTAGTCATCATGAAGTCATGCAGGCAGGAGCAGGGAGGCAGCCCACGTTCTCCACTGCTCTTCCTCCTTTCCTGGAGGGAAGAACAGCTCCATCTCTGTTTTGCATGGCCCTACTCGCCTGCCACTTGTGCTCTTCTTCCTGGCTTTTTTGGTGGGTGCAGGCCTTGGGGTAGAGGTGAGAGAGCCTTGCCATATGCCGTTGGAGGGAAGAGTGGCAATTTGCATTGTGCAGGCAATTGGTAAAGCCACAGTGAATTTTGCACGCACTACTCAGACATGCAGCATTTGCTCAGGCTGGTGGTTTATTTGCACTAAAGACAGACCAGCTATTCACCTGAATGCATTTGTCATTCTGCTCTTTTGAACTGGGGCAGCTGGATATTACTGCTGAGGTCAGTACAGATCAATCTGGTTCATTTTCTTTTCCCTGTATTGGCTCTTTCTTCAGGAATATTCAGTGCCCTGTTTAATCTGCCCTGCCTGAGTAGAGGCTTTCGCTTCTGGTATAAAATCCCAGCTGACATGCCAGGAGGAGAGCACTCAGGACATTAAAAAATCCATGCTTTTCCTAAGATTGAGTTTAAAATCTGGATTTTAAAAACATACTGGACATAAAAAGTTTCTTGTAAAGTAACTGTAATTACTTACAATCAAGCATCTGGCTCATTGAAGTCATGTAAGTGCTGAAAAGTAGTCAGACACAGATCACCCTTGTCTCCAGATCGCAATTCATTGAGTTTGGCTGCATTAAATTTAGAAGCGGTTCCTTTAGGTGCTGACAAAAGTGTTTCAAATGCTGCCAGACGAAGCTAATAACACATCCACGTGCCCACACACAATGGGTCAGTCAATGCTTTTGTTTTGTCACTTTTGCTTCCTGTTTCCTTGCACACACACAGGGCAGATTTTGGTTCTCAGCCCATTAAATGGTGAATGACCCTTCACAACATCCTTCCCTGTCTACTAAGTGGGAGCAAGTCTTGCAGGTCAGCCTTTTGGTGACAGAAATTGGTGATGGAGACTCCGTGGACTTTTAAAGCACTTTATTCATGTTCCTATGTGAGCAGGGGAAATGGAGATGGTTGCAAACATCAGACACATACTCTCTGCTTTCCTGTCAGCACTGAAGTGTAGCTCCAGAAAGTGATTCTGCCTCAGAGAAATGCACTGTGCAAGGATGAACAATCTTTCTTGGTGGAGTTTTGGGAACATGGACTCCCACGGACTTTGCAATGAGCAAAGCTAACTCTGAAGAGCAGGTTTCTCCCTAAGCTTGCACCTGAGGAAAGAACTTGTCAGAGGATCTTAGGAAATAGGATTTGAAGAGCCCCAAGAAGTTGCTTACTCCAAACCCCTCTCCCAGGCTGTGAGTGATACTGCAGGTGGAAGCTGGTGCTGTGCACCCCATGCAAAAAGCAGGGGCTCTCTGAGAGGAGCCTGGGTGGCTCCCAGTGCAGTGCCACCCCACATCTGCAGGGATGCTCCGAGCAACCCCAGGGATTTGGGTGCACAGGTCCCAGACAGTGGGGTTGATTTGGCGTCTGAATCTCTTTGGCTATTTCAGAAGTCCCAAGCTGGGGCTATTCGCGCTCGTTACACTGAGGTTGTGGCCTGGAAAAATGAGCACTTGGTTTAATTTCCCAGCACTGCTGACAGCTAAGTCTGGGAAATTCATGCCTCTACCTTGTGTCTAAAACAATCATAGAATCTTTTAGTTTGGTAAAGACCTTCAAGATCATTGAGTCCAACAGTAAATCTAACACTGCCAAGTCCCACTAAACTATGTCCCTAAGCACCACATCTACATGTCTTTTAAATACCTCCAGGGATGGTGACAGAATGATACTGAACTCCTTAGAGAAGAGCTTTGGGACCTTCCCTGGAAGAGCAGAGGACCTGTACCAGGGGAATGACAACATGTTTTGTTCTTATCCTCCTGCCCTCTCTATCTGCTGCCAGATATGAAGCCAAAGAGCCCTTTGCTCTGATCTGGGACAGCCGTCCTTCTGTTCCCATGTCTGGAGCAGGAAAATCTAAGCCTTTGGAGTGTTTGGATGCTGTGGGAACAGGTGCAAGAGGGGACCTAAAAAACAACAGATCAGAAAACATATGGGACTGCCCCAGCTCTTAATTAACCTAATTGCTGTAGCTTCCACAAAGGTCTGTATGTTTGCCTAGCGTGTTGTTTCCGGTGCAGGCAAGCACCGGTCCCTGTGATAGAGTGCAGACATGGCAATGCTATCAGCAGCGCCTTCCTTCCCAGAAGGGGCCTAGCAGGCCAGACCACCTCCGTAAATTCCAGCTGGTGGGCCCAGGGTGCAGGTCCTCATACCTAGATGTACAGCCCACCCCTCCGAAGGGGTGCTGTAGGCTCCTCTGGAGAGAGTGGGGGGGTGAGGAATGGGTTTTGAAAGCAAACAAAGGTTATCACAGCCCAGAGGTTTGACTTGCCTGCCTGTCCTCCGTCAGAGGATGTTACTTGCCGCGAGGGCAATGAGTCATTCAGCTGCAGGTGGTCGGCTGATAAATGTACTGAGCCAGCTCACCTGCACGTTCGATGGCACAGTAAAACCACTAGATATTTATAGAAGGAAATTGCGTCCTGACTGGTGAAAAGAGAACACGCTAAATGCTCTTTGGTTAAAGAGCACAACTGGGCTGTAGTCAGTTCGGTCACTTCAGGACTGCAGACCAAGAGAAAGGGTAGTCAAGAATCTTTACTAACCTCTTTTGATGCTCAGACAACAGCAAGTTTTTTTGACTGCAGTCACTCTTCCTCACTGAAAGTATTTGGAGAACAAAGTCACTCCCAGTTTAGTTAAATATTTGTCTTTTCATGGCACTGAATTGTAAATAAAACTGTTGTCCTAAAAATACTACAGATACCTCAAAATTTCCTGAGGTTCAAAGATGTCCTTTAACAACAATCCTTGGGTTGTGCTGCAAACTGAAATTTGAAATCAGTTGTCCAGATGTCTGGTGTAGAGCAGCCCAGCCAGCCAGCCAGCCTGCTCTTTGTAAGGGAGCAGCTATTCCCACATATGTGTTTCACTCCAGCAGAGCCTGGATTCTCTCTGAAGCTTAGGGGCTGGAGACTTGAAGCATGGCAGAAGGAGCTGCCTTGAGAGGTGCAGAGATGCTAGTGAGTGAGGAGGCAGAGTACAGTGTCTAACGTGGGCACATCTTGTCTGGCCAGCCAAGCCAAATGTTTATCACCTTTGGATTCACCATGCTGCCCAAAAAGCAAAACAGACATGTAGTAGTGTTGGCAATCTCTGTAGGAACCTCCTGTCTGCCAGATTCTCTCTCCCTGCCCTCCCAGCAGGTGCCAGCTGGGTTTTTGCTTTCTTTCATCCTATGATCATGTCTCATCAAAGCAAGCACAGTCAGGGGATGCAAAGCCCAAAGGCTTACTAAAATTAGGCCTGATCTTTGGTCCTGTTTGTAAGTCATTTCTACGCATGGTGACGTCTGACATACAAACTGGCTAAAATCGGGGTTTGCAAGTCCTAAGTTCAGCTATGTTTGTATTATTGTTTGCAAAGTCCTTTGCAGCAGCTGTGTGCCTGTTAGAACAAAACAGCAGCACACAGGCACAGATCAAAGAGCCCCCGTGAAACAGATTTCAACATAGACAAGCAGCCTACGCTATCAAACTAGCTGACAAAGGAGGATCACGGGAGAAGCACCAGGGCTGTGATTTTGACACAATCAAGCCATGTTCAGTGCCCATGACTCAGTACTGGAGTCACACAGGTTCACTGTGGAGATCTCTGGGTCTTCCGCAAAAACAATGAGTGAACAAGATGTTAAGTCCTACTTAAGTTAATGGAGCTTAAACGAATCTTTCAAGCTGAATGGAGTGGTTTGTGTTTTAGTGGATCTGGGTCTTGCTAAAGCTTCCCTTCCCCCTTCTTCCCATCAGAGCTACTTAAATAACAGTGGTTAATAAGGAGGCATTATGAATAGCAGTTCAAACCCCAAAGCGTGACCAGAATAGTTGTTTGGAATGGCTGTACAAAATACCTTCAAAGAGGTGATGAATAAGCAGCAGAGGCAAGGAGGGAGAGCGAAAAGTGTGGTTTATGCCTGTTTTGTAAACTTAGCTCATGTGGGTTTTTGAATGAAGAGGAAGTGTTGATGTCGGGTCTCTGGTTTGGCTGATTGCCTAACATGCCATGGAAATCAGTGCCCATTGGTAGTGCTGTCCTCAGACCTGGACTAGAAGAGCATTCGTGCAGTGCTGGATCTGAAACAACAAATCCCAACTCTGGTCTGCTCTTTGGGCAGCAAAGTTGGTCTAGTTCAGGTCTTCATGAAGACCCGGATGGCTGGCAGCACTCTGCCAGGCCTGTGCTCAACCTGCCTGCGGCAAAATGGGCTTCTAAATGGCATGAACCAAGGTGAAGCTGATCTCATTTTGCAGCAGCCTGGGTGTGCCATGATACACTTCTGGTGCAGAGCTCTCCGTTTTGCTTCTCCTTGCTACGTGGCGTCCCCATATGCTGTGGCTTGTGAGAAGGAAGGGGGGTGCATGATGCCCCAGGACAGGTATGGAGCTCTGGTCTAGGATATCCTTGTGGGAGCTGAAGGGATGCAAGATCAAAATAAATAAAAAGGAGGCGATTCTCCACTCATCATTCACATGTCCTGGCAATTGCCCTCCCAGCAGCTCCCCCTCTGCCCCAGGGAGACACAGGTGAAATCCTGGTGGCAGCTCTGGCTTGAGGTAAGGGGCAGCTTCTGAAATGGGCTTCTCCTAGACTGTTAGGAGCTTTATAGGCCAAACCCAACATCTTAAACTTCACCTGAAAACAAATGGGCAATCAGGCCTAATGAAGGCACTCCCAGGAAGCTTTGCAAGGCATGCTTTTGTTGCGACTCTGACTATAAAGGTCTACAGCCTCTCATTTGATGAACAGACAACAGCATTTTTTTTCCTCCTAACAAGGTTTCCTTAGAAATGGATCCATTGCTGAATCCCGAGCCTGCCTGGCATATTCTGGGGGACATCTGGCATAAATTCTTCATTATTAGATTACATTAGTTGCAGCAATACTCATTCACATGGGATTATTACATCCAACCTTGTCTCATTGCCTTTATCCTTTCACACATTGTCTTTCCTGGTTCCCCTTCAAAGGGCTGATGTGAGTCTGTGTCGGAGCAAGAAATTAACTCGTTAGTAATTTATGCATCATTTCCTCCAGCCGCATGTATTTAGGGCAAGATCAATAAAATATAATAAGGAAATGGGTGGGTATTGTCACTGTGGTGCTGAAATAATGCCTTTGGTATCACTGTAAATCCTTCCCTCACATATGAAAACCTGCAGTCCTGTCCATCATTGGCTTATTTTGCTAGGCTGTATCAACAGGACATTGAATTGGCTCCTTTGTGTGCCTGCAGAGTTCATGTCCTGCTACTTCTGCTCACAGCCACACAAAGTGCTCTGAGTGGAGGTTTAAGATTTTGAAAGAAGAGTGTTTCATAGCCTTTCTCCTGGCTCCTGTCGTGTAATTAAAGCCGTGCCACCTAGCACTGGAGATTCATTTCTGGAGTGGCTCCATGCTCTGGCAGCTGCTGCGATATGTTAGGTCTGAGAAAGGGAAAGAGATGGCAAGAAGGATCCAAGCACCACAGCTCAGGGCACAGAAATCTTGTTGTCTGTGGGAACTGGGGAGGCAAACCTGAGTGGATCTGAAAGGTCAGTCGCAGGTTTGAGAGGATCTGGAGTCCCTGATTAGTGATCTGTCTGCTGGCAGCCCTTCCTGGGTAAAAACAAAACAAAAAAGGAGCAGTTTGGATCTGTCTTACCCATGGCAGTGTAAGGATGTAAGGGGGGCAGTGCTCATGGGGAGAAGAGACAGCAGACAGAGCACGCTGGATTTCTGTGGCTCCTGAAGAGGCCCAGAGCTGATGCCACAGGGTATCTTATCTTTCCATGTCTCTCTTCTCACCTCCTGGCTCCAATCCAGACTACCCTGCAGGGTTTCAGCTCCATGAGAACTTGAATTTGAGGAATTTGTTGCAATTTCAGATTAAGAATTTCCTGAAAGTGCAAGCAAAATCAGACCAGCAATTCAGCACCCTTGCTAGCTCTGCCTGCCTGGACTGCCTATGGCTGTTTCTCCTGCGGGAGATGTCCCAGTGGTTGGCACTTACATGGAAGGGGCTGTGTGGCCCACCTTGGCTTTAGCAATGCTCTGTCTGCTGATCTGAGGGGGTTACAGCAATGCAGAGGCTCGCAATTTCTGAAAGTCTCTGGAAGGAGAAGTCTTGAGATCACTCTGTACTCTGGGACCTGCATGTTTTATTGCTCTAAATGTGGAGAAGTCTAGGAGAGGGAGGTGGTTAAAACCCCCTAGCAGGTCTGACTCGCATCCCAGAGGAATATTCTTTGTGTGGTTGGGCTGGGCTGGGCTGGGCAGCACACAGTGTACGGGATGGGGCAGTGAAGTCAGAGCAATCCTGCCCTCCACAACCCCAGTGATGTTGACACAGCCTGAAGGGGAGTGCAGAGGAGATGAGATCCTGAGATTATCAGTGCAGACAGGGGAGAGGAATGTTGTTTGCTCGTAGCTCTTCTCCATCAGGCCTGGCAGAATCCAAATAGGGAGGGAGGATGCAGGCAGACGCCCATGCACAATTTGAGAGTGTAACAGAGAGAAGCAAGCTCAGGGACAAAGCCAGGGGCTCTAACTTCAGCACAAGAAAAACTGGTCACAGCACAGGCTGGTTGTCTTCTGAAAGCCTTATGGAGACAAGGGTCTGTCCAGGTCACCTGCAAGCAGCTAGTGATGATGCCCAGGAATGCGTACGGGAGATTGCTCCCTTGTCACCCACCCCCGTCCTCAGACAGCTTCGATGAAGAAAAAGCCGGCTATGCCTGGTCTCCACTGGAGTCCAGTGGTGATGTGGCTAACACTACCACCTTCTCGATGGCAAAGTTTGTTATCAGATGGAGCGGGTAGACTTGCAGATGATAGAAAAAAGACCAACTGGTAGAGAGGCAGAGAAAAGCAGAACTGAGACAGATGCTTAGACAGGATGGCAGTTGTTTGCCTGGTTTTGTTCCTTTAGGAGCTGGGGTTAGAAAAGAAATCGATTCCAGGAGACACTTTCTCAGCAAAGCTGTTTCGGACCGACTCCTTTGTGTTGCAGGGCCTTTTCCCAGGCAGCCTGTGCAGCCGGCCCTCCCCCTGACATTGCAACACCTCCCGCTTTCCAAAGAGACAGGAGCCCAAAGAGCAAACACAGGAAACCCTAGCCCTGGTCAAGGTCTGGGAGGTAAATTTGTAACTTAGGACAGATCGTGAGGATGCTGCTCTGTAATGTGTAAACACTCCTTTCTTTCTCCAACAGCACAGTGCAGCTGAGAGAGCTCATCCCAAACCTCCCTTCATGGTTGAGTCTGCTGAAGAGACAGGACGCAGGTTGGAAATGCAGCCGGGCACACAGGCTCCTTATTCCCTGGAGACGGGCTCCTTCCCTCACTTCTGTAAGTCCTTGCCCTGACCCCACGCGAACTGGCTGTGCTGAGCAGCAGCGGGGGCTCAGCTGTGGGCTGGGCAGCTGTGCGGAGGGGTGGTGGGACACCACTGTAGCCATCGGCAAGAGCCGTCGGGTTTGCCCAGCCTCCTGGGCTTGCTGCTCCTATAGCAGTAGGTGCCGACTGAACGGAGCCTTTATGGGAGTTCGATTCAGGTGCGGGGTTTGGAAAGAAACCCTTGTAGCACTGTGCTGCACGCTTCATTGCAGGAGGGAAGGCTCAGTTTAAACACTGGGAAAAGCTATTTAACAGGACAGGTGGCAATGTGATGGGACAGATAGGCTGGGGAAGGAGGTGGCAGCTCTGTCCCTGAAGGTCTCTGGTCTGATTTGAGGCAGGAAGATGGGTGAGATGAGCTTGCCGGGTCTCTTCCAGACCTGTTTTCTGTTAGTCTGTGCTTTCCTCCTGCAACAGAGGGAAAGAAAAGCATTTAGGGTGTGGAAGGTGATACTGTATTTACGGGTGAGGGCTGCAGTGGTTTATACGAAAGGAGTTCTGGGGATCAGCTCATGAAGGTTAATAAAGGACAGGTGGAAGTAACATGTAAAGCTAGTCAAGAATTTTCCATGAGAATAATACTTTTAACAGAGTGGTGTTTCTCCAAAAACTGAAGCTTTCCCGGGATAAATACTGATTTTGTCAAATATATTAAATATGTGCGTGGGTATGAGAGAGAATTCCACTGGGAAAATGCCATCATGGTGTAATTAATTTCAGATCCCTTTGAACCTGGTTTGTGTTTTGACCTGACCCAATGTGTTTCACTACCTCTGCTGCATATGAGCCTCTTTGCAATGTATGTATAACAATATTCTGACCAAAAGGAATATATTTACTTGCCTTTATATATTTCCAAGTCACATAAAATTTAAACCAGCAACCTCTCTTGCTGCTTTCTTAGTAAGTATGTCACATATCCATATCAATATAAAATTTAATTAGCATCAGTAGATATACTATTTGTCTGATTCCTGTATATCAGGTAAGCCAGTGGCACAATGCTAGAATTGATCCAGTCAGATGCAAAGTAACCTTTGCACCAGAGGCCGAACCCTGGGAATCGAAACCCACCTGTCTTGGGCAGATCAGGTGGCTGGAGGGACTGCAGAGAGGGCAGGGGTTGCTCCCCAAAGGCCAGGAGATGTTAACTGAGCGCAAACGGGCAGGCAGCATGCTGAGATGACAAGGTAGCAGGCAGTGGGTAGGCATTTGCCGGCTCTGGATTGAGCTTGGGCTTTGCAGAGAAGTTGCTTTTCCCTTCTCTCTGCCTCGCTTCCCTCAGCTGCACAGACTACATCTGTCCTTGGTGTGTGTTGGCAGCCTGTGGGGCAAAGCAGGGCCCATTATCACCTACCATTGCTAATGTCTGCCCCAAAGGCACACTTGCTGGTGTCCAGGACTCACTGAGCTGGTACCAGCTCTGAGCATGGCAAGGGGCTGGCAAATCCCTCCTGCGGTCTAGGCTCAGACCGCCTGTGAGGCACATAAAGAGCCTGTGGGTTTAAATCCTTCCCCTGAGCCAGGCTACAGGGAAGGGGACTTTTGTCAAAGGCAGGACTGACAGCTAGGCAGGAACTTGAAAGCATTTTGGAAAAGCCACCTAGGTTTGTGGCTGATGATAGCACTGAGGTACAGCTCCTTGCGTGAACCCTGTGCAGTTCTAGCAGGGTTTCTGTAGTGCCACACAAATGAGGAGGGGGTGCACTGCTGTAAGACATCCTTGGTACATTTCCATGTTGGCAGAACCCATCTTATAACCAGAGCATTGAGGAATTGTTGTAATTTATTTTTACAAGTACTCCAAACACTCAACATACCTGGATTCTAAAGTGCTCCCAGGGTGAGGGGAGTTTGGGCCAAATTTCAACAGTTTTGAAGATTCCCTGGCTTTTTACCGGGTTGATTCACTTTGCGCATGAGAAAGTGCCAGCAAATGCCTGGATGCTCACAGCTCTGTTTCCTACAGAAACCTGGATTAACAGGTGTGCATGTAAGTAAAGGACAGAGAGAAAATTATGTTCTAGTCTCAGAGATCTAAGAAGCTGATCTGGGTCATGAGAGTCAGAAAGGCATCCATCCCACCAGCTTACTGTCATCCCTCAGGATGAAGGAAGGGTGCACAAGAGCTCTGCCTGGTGCTCAGCCCCAGTCTCAGGTTCAGGCTTAGTCCCCAGACTCTGTTGTCTGGAAGTGATCCACACAGGATTTGTCACCAGCTGCAGCCAACAGAGCCCGGAGTTGAAGTGTAGCGTGTGCTGCCAAAACCAGCTTGCAGGTACTCACAGGTTAGCCCCTTCCACTCTGCATCTGTCAATAAAGCGAGCATCCTTCCCATGTTGACTTTTCCCAGCTGACCTTTTTAAGCACGGTTGCAGGTTCTGCCCAGTCTTCCCTTTGACAGCTCTGAAGATTCATTCCGAACTTTGCAGAGGCAATTGGTTTACAGGAGGGATCAGCAACCTTTCATGGGTGCGGGGCCAGCCTGCCTTTCTCTTCTTCAAAGACAAGCTCACGCATGCTTGAAAACACTCACAGGGAGCTGGGAGATGCTGCCTTTACAATGGACGAGATGGTCCCCTTCAGACAGGGAGCTTGGAGCTGGCTTTTGCATGAGAAAAAAAATTCTGTATTGAATTCAGGGAGCTGGGAAATCACAAGTGACTGAAACAAAAGGATCGAATCCTACTGCAGCTTTCGTGTAACTCCAGTGATCTTCCAGGAAGAAGACTTTTATGGCTGGGCCTACTCCTTGCAGCACAGAGGGGACAGTAAAAGCCCTTTAATTAGCTGAGGAGAAAGAGGCTTCTCCTAGACGAGACCTGGAGTGTTGTAGTGGGCATTATTGCAGTGATAGCAGTAGGGGAAAGGGTGGGCGGGTGTTTGTTGCAGGTGTTTTGAGTCTCCTCTTGATCTACTTCAGCTGAAAACTGAAGGCAGGCTGCTCAAGGGTTGTTTTACCTAGAGGATGAGGCTAGAGGGTGGTTTGGAGTTTGATTTTTCTTCTCTTGCTGTGATCCTTCCTGGTTTCTCTCCTTGCTCCTGCTGCAGTAGCTTGCTGGGGTGATTTAGGAGTTGAGTTGAAAGTCCTCCCCACGTGGCTTGTGTGATGCCTGGCTCTGCTCTGCTCTTCTGTAAGTCCCTTGCTTGTGCTGAGCAATATGCTACTGCCAAGCAGGGTGCTGCCCCTCTCTGGGGAGGGGTGCTGGGCTGCCCTTGGGAAGGGGAGAGGATGGGGCACCCTGCTCATCCACATGTGTGACAATAAGGGCAGAGAGGAAGTCTCAGGGAAACTGCAATAATGCAATAAATGAGAGCAAAACCGAATGTGCCAGGATGGAGAGGCACAGTGTGTTGAGAGGGTGGTGTGTTGCTGTGCCCTGAAAGCAACACTATGTAAGGTCTTCTCTATCTGGGTGACATGAGCTGTCTAGAGGAGGTTTCTCTGGGCCCTCTTCTGTGGAGGAGCATCACATAGGCATGAGCCTGAAAAAGCCACGCGGCAGCGTAGTGGCTCTGATGTGCCAGGATGCTAGCGCCTGCTCTGTCCTTGGTGTTGGTGGCTGCTGAGCACAGCTCTCTCCTCAGATGGGCCTTCCCGCCCTGTGGGTTTTCTGCGATGCTCTTGTTTGCTTTCTTGTTCCGGCCTTTTAACAGGAAGCCTTTGACGTGATTCTGGCAGAAATCGCTCTTGCCTTGGCCTGCCTCTTCTGAGCTTTCTCCAGAAACATTGCTGGATTCTGAACGAGACCTTTTGGGGCCAGGTCTTGGATGGCCTGTTACCTGGGGAGGGGTGTCAGAGGTGGCGGCTGCAGTGCGGGGAGGCCAGGCTGCTTCCACACCCAACTGGCAGAAGTCCTATGCCGTCTGGAGTTTTACAAGGGCTTTATCTGTATTTTTTGGCATAGCTTGGATCACTGTGGTTATATATATATATATTTATTACTAGAGTAAAGCATCTGTTTTCAGTGCTTTGAGGAAGAGAAGCATTACACTGCAAATCTAGTCGGAGAATCTGCGTTCAGAGACCTAGAGAGATGTGGGGGTGGATTCTCCTCGTGTTGGCAGCAACCCTGCTGGGCTTGAGGGCACAAAGTCGAAGTGCACAAGGAATCTGGGTCTCCTTCTAAAAACAAACAAGATCTGAATTTGCAGTCCCTCAGCACCCTGGGGAGTACATGGTGCGTCTGCTACAAACCCAGAGCAGATGAAATTGGCTGGGGAGTTTGGCTCTTCTGAGGTGCAGGCTCGCTCCTTCCCCTTGGGTCTGTCTCCTTGGGATCCCCAGCTGAAAGGAAGGCATCAGAGCAAAGATGCCTTGGGCTGGGTGCTGGGGGCCATGCTTGCTGGTTCTTTGCGTAGGAGCCAGCAAGGTTACAGGAGGATATAGCAGTGTTTCGGAAGGAAGGCTGCCTTGGTGTCTGGCTGGCCCTGGGTGCAGTGAAGGGGTTAAAGCCCAGTCGTTCTGCCCAATCAGTCTGGCTTGCCTGTAATAACCAATTAATGGAGTGTAATTGTGCAAATCCATATGTGGCAGTAATTACCAGGGAGATTAATGGATTCCTTCCTTTCTAAGCGGACCCCACCACAGCTTGCCAGCGTCCCCCCCGCCACCTAAAAGGACTCGGTGAGGGGGGGAAAGCAGGAGCTGCTCTTCCTTGGACACTCAGTGGTGAAGCCCAGTGGACAGGGAGGCCCCGTGGGGACTGCCCAGTGCTTGTTTAAATAACCCTTTTCATCTCCCTGCATTTCCTTACGTACAGCTCGCTGCTCCCTGGCTTGGACCCGGCCTCCTGAGGACAGTTCGTGCCCAGCCTGCCAGGGCCTGGGCTGCCGTGTCCCTGCCCTCCCCATTGTCCATTCATTCCCTGCTCCCCTTTCCCCTGTTTAGCCCTAATTGCTGCAGAATATTGCGTTTGTTTGCCCTTGTCTTTTGTAGCTTTGTTATTTTAGTTGCAATGGGTAATCCAGCGAACTGTTATAGGCATACACGAGGCGAGGAGGGGACAGCAGGGTGCTCGGGGCAGGTTTTCAGGCCAGGCAGTGGGGTTGCATGTGGGGGATGGCAGCTTGCAGGCAGGCTGGGCCTGCTGCATGCTCTAGGATGGGTGTTCTTAGGGATATATGGCCACAGAAGCAAAGAGTGACCCTGGAGCAGGTGAATACTTTCCCCTCCAAATGCTCTCGGCACAGAAACAGGGCTCTGAGTCCTGCTGAGGGAGAAGGGGGTGCATTTGCGGACCTATCCCCTGGCAGGTCACCACCTGGGCAGCACGGGCTCCTCCACCATTGTACCAGCATCTTGGGCACTTGAGATGAAAAACTGCCCGTCCAACTCAGCAGCCCTGGCCAGCCTTGCCTCCGCATCACACATGTGGGTCTACGTCCTGCTGACCTATGATGCGGAGGGAGCTGGGAAGAGCTCAGCCCTGTTTCTGTGTTGGGCGATGATCCCTGCCCCTGACAGACAGCTCGTGCAGAGAGTCAGCCTTCGGGGAGGACCGATGTGCTGGCTGGGGAGCCATCCATCTCTGGTTGCACGCACAGGGCTGCGGGTGCCCCGAGGGCAGCTGTGCTTTCTCTGCTGGGGATGGGGCAGATGGCTGGGGAGCCAAGTGCCCTTTAGAGCCTGGGATGGCAGGGAGTGGTCACATCACATCTTGCATCAAGCATCCTTGCTGCCTTCCTCATCAGGCCAAAAAAGTGAAAAATTGATGCTGGGGTCTGTGTTTGGGTTTTTTTAAATTATTTTTTTTTTTTTTTTACACCCTCTGTGCCTAGGGTGGGACTTGGACTTGGGGGTAGGCCAGAGCTGTATGGGTTGGGTAAGAGCATCCCGTGGGTGTAAAAAGCAGCCAGATGGAGCCAGGCCAAAGGTCTGTCTTGCAAATGGTGAGTGCTTACAGGGGAAGTAGGAGCAGAGTGTGCTTGAGTGTCCTTCCTCCAGCAGGTACCTCCCAGCAGCCCCTGCCCTGAACTGTTCCGTATCTTCCATCAGTGATAACCATGCGGGTCCAGGACTGACTGCCCAAAAATCTGTAGTGATATCTGCACAGACATCCCCGCAGAACAGTGGCTGGCCCTTGCCTGGCTGTTCTCTGGCAGCCCTGGCCCCGTTCACTGCCACTTACAGAGCGATGGACGTAAATGACCCTTTTTCTTATTGCTGACTTGTTACAAAGGCCAGGAACGTGGCTGCTCCAAGGGCACGGCTGTGCAAGGTGCTCAGCAGAGACACGAGCAAGGCTCTTCTCCAAGGAGGTTTACAGATGATGGGGGAGGTTTTAGGAGATTCTTGCCCGGACGTGACGAGAATGCACAGAAAAGTGCATCTTCCTAGAGAACAAGGAGAGGTGGAGAGCCCGGAGAGATGCTGCTTTTGGGCCTGCTTGTTTGCAGTCCTGGGAGCCAGCCTGCACCAGTAGCTTGGTTTGCAGCCAGAAAGAGGCACCGGAGCAGCTCTTAGGTATTGCAGGTGGGATGGTTGTGTTTGTCAGAGCGCTGTATCTGTTGGTGTCAGCTGAGGCCCTCGACTGTTTTAGCTCTTCCATTTCACCTGACCAAGGGTTCACCAGTACTCATCTTCCCTTGCTGCTGTGTTATCCTAGGTTAGAGGTTATATGTGCCAAAGCATGGCATGTAAATTTGTCTCCTGGGTCTGCTCTGCTTGTGGGAGCTTGAAGTAGCCTGTGTCTTGGGGGAGCAGCCTTCCCGGAAAGCTTCCCACCTGGCACAGGTGCCCAGGGAGATTCAGAGAAGTACTTGGGGTACTGAGGGTGTGACTTGCCCAATTTCTGGGGATGCTTGAAGTGTTGGATCTTTGCTGCCCTGGATTTTAGGTTCCAGGGCTGCAGGATTTAGTGGATAGGTATGATTTAAAAGCCTCATTAATGAAATGAGCCAGGGGAGACTGATTTGTGGGGTATGGCTTGGCTCTTAAATGTCCAAAGTTCCCTGTCGGAACAACCCTTGGCCTGTGCTGACTCCCAAACTGTGCTTGGGAATGATCTGATGGAAAGTGCCAGGGACTGTGTTTACAACCAGCAGGACAGACCCTGGGACCATGCCCTGGGGCTTGTGAATGTACTGGTATAGATTAGCCTTTGGGGCTGTGCTGCTGGTCTGGGAAGCTTAAGACCGAAAAGGGACTGGGCTTCAGATTTTGCAATGGAGATAATGTCTGGCTAGCAGAGGAGATAGCTCTGTGGTGGAGAAGCTGTTCTAGGATCTTCAGGGCTTGCTTTAATAATCTGACTCTGTGTGGTGTCGTCCATGCTTGTCTTGATCCAGGGCTGTTTCTTTCCTTGGGGCACAGGGAATTTTGTCATGCTCCCATGGCTTTAAATACCAGTGGATTTTCCAGGGGAGCATGTGGCTTTTGAGAGGAGAATATGTTTGGAAGGCAATGGAGGGCATTGGTGAGGAAAGGGATGCTCACTGTAGCTGACTCCTTACCTGCCCTTTGGCTTCACAGGGAGGGGAAGGGTTTTAAACAGTTTCTGCAGGGGAACATTGAGAGGAACTGATCTCATGGGAGAACATTTTGTCTGAGTTTGCCTCCCTTTGGCTGCCACTGGAAGGTGAGTCCCAGGGAAAGGGCAGCCACTAGAACAGGTGAGAGGTGTGTGTATCTGTCTGGGCAAGGCAAAGAGATGGCTTGGTCCCCTGAATGTCAAACAGACTAGGCTGGCAGAGTCCTGAACTGATGTTGTGTTGTGGTTTAACCCCAGCCAGCAACTAAGCGCCACGCAGCCGCTCCCTCACTTCCCCTGACCCAGTGGGATGGGGGAGAGAATCAGAACAAAGGTAAAGCTTGTGGGTTGAGATAAGAACAGTTTAATGGAACAGAAAGGAAGAAACCAACAATGACACTAACAACAATAAAGTGACAATAATAATAATAAAAGGATTGGAATACACAAGACAAGTGATGCACAAGGCAATTGCTCACCACTCGCCAACTGATGCCTGAGCAGCGCTCCTCCTCCAGCCAACTCCCCCAGTTTATATACTGGGCATGACGTCCCATGGTATGGAATACCCCTTTGGCCAGTTTGGGTCAG
>JAVKLA010000090.1:34502752-34528822 GCA_034782735.1 Sagittarius serpentarius | reverse complement strand
TCATCCTAAACCCAAAACACAGCGCTGTACCAGCTACTAGGAAGACAATTAACTCTATCCCAGCTGAAACCAGGACATGTTGGTTGGATCTATGATTCTGTGATTGCAGAATGAAACTGGTTTTCTGTGAAGTGGAAGTCAACATGGCTTAGGGGACAGACCTAGACTATCAAAAGTGGAGTTGTCTGAGCCACCCACCAGTGGAGGCAGAGGCAGTGAGGGCTGAGGGGAGGTCTTTGTATCACCCTTCTCCCATCTTTTTTTACTGCTGATTAATGAAGAGTGTCTTTGGGCTTCAGCTCATCTTGTGCCGCACGTGCTTGGGCAGCAAGACTTGGCTGTGCTTCATTTTTTCCAGTTGCCACACCTGGGCTATGTCTCTGGGTCCGGTATTTGTGGAGAGGCTGCATAGGCATGTCTCTGCAGCATAGCACTGAACAGGGTGTGTCTCTGGGCAAAGATGCGGTCTGGTTTATTGTTTGGGAGTTTTTGTGTGTGTGTGTTTCCCCGTCCCCCCGGTGACCCAGAGGCATTATAGGTGTGAGCTGGTAGCTTGCAGTGTGCAGGGTCGCTGAGCTAACAGTGCCAGGCCAGGGTTGCTGGATCGGAGTATTCGGAGCAATGGAAACTTGTTAGGAGCCTTGCTTGAAACTCAGTGGAGCTCAGGAGAGCCATCCTCAGGAAGATCACGTCATTACAGAAACAGATGGGACCTTTGTGCGTTAGAGGGGACAGCAAAGGTTTGAGAAACTTGCCTGCTCCTCTTTCACGCAGACACACTTGGGTTTTAGCGGTATTTGATTTCCTTCCCTGCTTTTAGGGGACCCAGTGGACAGGCTGAAATCTACTGAAAAAAGGTTAATGATCCAGGTAAGCTGCCTGGCTCCTGAGGAGCTGCAAGCACCCTACGAAAGAGGCAGCGGCCCCACTCACCGTCCCGCCAAGGCTTATAGAAAGTGCCTCATTGACTAGAGCAATGACTAAACTATGAAGACCAGCTGGCTGAGAAGCGCTGACTGAAGCTGCGCTTTGGCAATATGGTAGATGTGGCTTTTGGGCCCTTGGTGCGGAGCAAAAGCTCTGCGGCCATGTGACGCAAAGTGCTAATCTGGTGTAAATGCCTTCTCCTTCTTCAGATCTTTTTAAATGATACTAATGGGCCAACTTGATAAGGCAGGCTTTATCCTGGATTTGATATACTGGGTGCCAGAGAGCAGATCGTATTGTAGACATAAAAGTGCAGGAGAGACAGGAGGGATTCAATGAAAGCCGGAGCCCTCACTATGGAATTAATGTGAGAGTGCGCAGTCAGATGTTTGCACCTGATCCAGGCAGTGCTCAGTGGAGAAACCCAGTGTGAGCAAGCTTGGAGCTGTGCCCTTGCTCGCTTGGAGAGAGCACGGGTTAGGAATCCGAAAGTACATGCTGATCTCCCCTCTCCCGTGGCAGGATCCAGAGGGGCCTGGGATGAGGTGTCTTATGATAGATATCAACCTTCTGGGCTTTCGGGGCCTGGCTGCTGTGGCTGGGACCTTGGGGACCGGATCGGGCTGTGGCTGGTGATGGCTACTGTGCCTTCAGCCATGAAGGTATTGGTGCTAGCCCCTGATGTGAAGCTGTTCCTCTTGGATGCCTCCAAGCCTTCCTCCCATGAGAAAGGAGCTACTCGGAGCAGAAATAATCCCTGTTACCTTGAACTCCAAGATATCCACGTTTGCTTGTCTGGTATAAATAGAACATCTGAGGCAGCCCGATGTGATGGAGATTGACAGGTTGTCTCTGGAGTTTTGCACTTGCTGAAGCAGGAGGAAATGTAAAAGCATGAACATGGGGATGCACAGAGTAAGAGCAGCAAGCAAAGCCCCCAGCTGCACAGGAGGCTGTGGCATCTGCTGTGGGGGATGCAGGTGGGAGCCCTTTGTGGCCTCGTGCAGGGCAGTGCTGTGACAAGACCTTCCCCACCCTGTGCTGAGCTCTGGTCACCATCAGCAAATGCAGGGTCCAGCAGACACCTTGTGTGGCTGGGCTGTCCCCTGTCAGCTGTGTGCCACCCAGCTCAGGCCCTTGCCAAAGAGGGGAACGTAGTCTGCTCACAAAAATCCAGGTTTGCCAGTGAAAGAGAATGAAGAATGGAGCAGGATCCAGGAAAAAAAAAAAGACTTTTTGAAAATTTTCCAGGAGTTCTGCAGAGATAAGTGGGGGGACCAAGTTTCACTTAGGTAGTTTGTTTCTGGGTAGTCAGAGAAGCCCTGAAAATCTGTAGGTATTTTGTTACTGAGGGGTTTGGGTTTTGGGAGTCCCTGTCCCTACAAGCAATAATGCAGGCCTAACCTGGTCAAGGAACCATCTTCTGTTGAAATATTTCCTCTGAGAAATGGTTGTGGGAAAATGGCAAAATTGCAGGCAGTTGCATGGGCTGTGTCTTCTAAGGTTTCTCTGAGAACCTTTTTTCAGGAGATGAGGAAATGTTGGTCTTGAGGGCGTAGTTTTCTTTGAAGGAAGGTAACCTAGCTGTTTTCAAGCATTTTGCAGAAATCCCAGCTTCACATCATGTGTACGGCAGGGTTAAAGAGGGTCTTGCATTTAAATGACAACCTGTAGGTCCTCTGCACTGCTTGGAAAGCTTGCTTGCAGAGCGGTATCAAGGAAGTATCAAGTGAACCTTTTCTTCACCTGTCCTTTGAAAGCCCCTTGCTGAACACCAAATGACATGTCAAAGTGGACTTTGTGAAGAGCTGAGTGTTCATTTCCCACCGAAACCTCCTCTGGACACGAGGGCCTTTTGGTCAGAGACCTGCCTTTGGAGCTGAGTGACTTCCGCACTTGCCCATAGAAATCCTGGCTTCATTCGGTCCTCACCCAACCTGGAATCCTGGTTTTATAGCCCAGTTTGCTGCCTTGCAGCACTGACGAGAAGGCAGGTGCTTCGCTTGAAGTGCAGACGGATGTATGACTCTCCCAGTTGCAGTGTTGTGGTTCCTTTTTTGTCTCTGATCTTTATTCCAGCAAAGCTAAAAAGGTGGAGTGACTTGTCTGAAAGCACGCAGGGAGCCACGAGCTCCCAAACCCTGAGCTAGTACTCTGTTGACCCAGCCATTGCTTCTTGATAAAATGCATGCCCAAACCTCCGTGTGGTGTAGCCGAAATCTCCTGTATTATGGGTTTGCTTGTTTCCTGCAAACCCAGCCGAAAGCAATGGATGCTTTTGACAAAAAAATATTTTCCAGAGGGACCAAATGACTACTTTTTTGGATCCACCTTCCCAGGAATACTCTGCTGCATGATTTTCCATGACGCTACTGCTGCTGACCTTTCTGCTCTGGCAAGGGGGAGTCGCTGGGAAGGACATAGGCAGTGATTCTTTGCTGTTACAAAGGCTGGGATTGTTGGCAGCTTGACGCCCCAGAAAGTGTCTAATTGACTTGACTCTCTCTAGCTGGGCTCCAAATGGATTTTCTGCCTCAGGATATCTCGGCATTATAGTGGACCTGTTGTTTTTGCTCCTCGCATGATACTAAAAAGTGCATTGTTGGAGCAGAAAGCGTGAGTCAGAACGGATGTGCGGAGGGAGCTGCCTGTTGCCCGGTGAATGAGTGCCAGCGCAGAGGAGCGGAGCGAGACAGGGGTCACCTGCCATCTGCAGTTAGGGGCTAAAAGTTTCTTGGAGCGTCCTAGAGAATGAGCTTGGCTTAATGGTATAGGTGACACTTCATATTCAGAAAGGGACAGATGTAAACCTGCCCTTTGCATCTCAGATAGGGAGCATTAGCATTAAAATACCTCCTCTAGTACTTTTGCAATGTATGTCTGCTCCAGTGCATCTCCAGTACAGGCTTGGTCCGAGGTGCCCTCTGGGCTGGGCAGACACCTTGGTCAGGTATCTCTGTCACCTGTCACCGGTGCCTGAGAGTGTCTCACCTGCGTCTGTGTCAAAATATGCTTGTGCCACCACTGGTGCCTGCCTGGGGAGGTAATTCCCTGTAGGAGTGGGCAGCTGGGCTCTGCAACCAGTAAAGCTGCTGGAGGCGCTTAGGCACGTGTAAGAGGATTTGGTGACACTGCTGATTAGTGTTGAGGGCCTCATTATGCTGCTGGTAATTGAAGGTCTCCCAAGGTTTAAACAGAGTGGGAATTATCTGCCCCCAGAAGCTGCTCTTGGCTGCATGGGATGGTGCTTTCTGCAAGGTAGGCAGTGCCCTCCCTGGAGCAACGTGGTGCTGGGGATGGTGGCCCCTGCCCTCCAGACCCTGGGGAGGGGACCTACATCAGGCGGCAGCCGTGGGGCTCAGGGAGAGATGGGGAAGGACTGGGGAGGAGGAGAGGGCAGGCTGTGTTATTGCAGGTGTGTTTGTGGTGCTGCTGTTTGAATATGCTGCTGCTGGTAATTGTATTAGCCCGGTGGGGCTCTGGGGCTAATTTCATTAGCTTGGTGTTTGTGGTTATTGCTTTACAAGAGACAGCGGTGAGAAAGGGCAGAGCTGGGTGGGGAAGGGCTGATGCAGTAGCTCCCTTCCTCTCCATCTCCAGGGAATCATAGGGGGCACCTTGCTTTTGGTGACTTGCCTGTCCCAGGCCCATGCCAACCAGTACAGCAGATAGATGAGGTTGGGTCAGTCCATCAGTTAGCCTGGAGAATCCCAGTTTCAAGTCCTTGCTCTGCCACTGACTTCCTGTTTGGCCCTGAGCATGTCATCTGGTGTCCGTGTGTCCACCCTTGGAGGCAAGCAGGGAGTGGAATGGGCGTTTTGGCTCCTGGGGCACTCAGCCTGGTAGCCCCTGTTGCACCTCACTAGCCATATGAAGGGAGGCCCCACTTTAATGCCAGCACCCTGTGGGCAGTGGGTTTTCTCTGGGACTCTGTAGCTCCGAAGCAGTGTGTCAGGAGGAAGACGCATGTGCAGCTGTAGGGTATGAGGGCTGCAGCCTTTTTATTTGCATATGCTGTTGCCACGTGCATGACCATAGAATGTCTCTACTTTTAAACAGAGATGGGATGGGGGACTGATGGGATTCTTGGTCACGTTTGGGGTTTTCCTGGCTCAATCCAATGTGCGAGGAAAAGGGACCATATTTAATCTCTAGCATTCCTGGTTCTGGTGCAGGGTGGATTAAGATTATTCTGCTTTAAGCCTTCACTTGTTTAGGGTTTGGCTCCAGAGACCAGCATCTCAAAAGGCTTGGTGGAGTAGTACTGGGAAGTCTTTGAGATGTTATTCCAACACACTGCAGAAATATTGGCTGCAGTACAATGGCCTTGGAAAGCTAATTGGCAGGTGAGCGAGTTGGGGACCCCAAAGCGATGTTAGCATCTCAGTTGGCTTGAATCAGCACTGCTTTATCAGGAGCCCCGTTCTGACCGATGCCCCCCAAGGTGTGGCTGCTGGATGGCAGTCGGCAACACCGAGTCCCATCTGGGTGCAGCACGGCAATGATTTTCCTTCGTAAAATAAGTGGCAGTCATAATGTCTTCTCCTTTTTACATAACAAGGCTGGGGGGGAGGGGGAATAAAACGGATTCAATAATTTGGAGCAGTGACTTGTGCAATTTCTAGTAGAAATTGAGGGGCTGCCTCTGTATGGTCCTGCAGCACTTCTTAAGAGAGACTGGGCTGGTTCCCGAAGTCGGTCACAGACTGATTTGGGTACAGGGCCTGGAGCTTCTCCATAGCCCAAACCCCATGGTGGTCTCCTAAATTAATTGCCTGATGCTTGCTTTGCCTGAGGAAAGGGCCTGGAGGGGTTTCCTTGGAGCTGCTCAGTGTGTGCATGTGTTCTGCAGCACTAAGCACTCACTAACCCAGATCTGCTAAAAATCAATAAAGTAATCCACTTACTGCTTGGGACTGCCAACCTTTTTAAGGAGCTCAGAGCTGTTTTGTCTTCCTTCCTCTCCCCTTTCTTCTAAGCTGGAAGAAAGAAAAGAGGGATGGAGAAGGCAGTGCTGGCAGAGCTGGACTAAAATCAGGCTCTTTGCTCTGGGCAGATCAATAAAAATAATTCCCTACTAAAACTTCATTAGCATGGAATTAAAGCTGCTGAGATCCCGTGTGGTTCGTAAGAATTAATGGTACTACTAAATCTCAGCACAGTTGGTGCTTAAAACACAAAGCTGCTTCGTTGCTCACACCTCCCAGTCCCAGCGCTGCTGGGCTGAACTTGCCAAGCAGCCAGCTCTGCTCCTGCTCTGCCCCACGGCTGCTCGGTGAGGGCACAGCCCTCTCATCCAGCCTGAGGGCAAGAGACAAGCCAGGCTGGGATGGTAGTGAGATGTGACTCAAGCAGGTGGAAGCAAAACTGTTGAGCAAGAGCGGATTTGTCTCCAAACACTGGCTCAGTTCTGAGTGCTGGTGGGCACTTGGGGATTTGGGGTAGATGGCCCCGGTGCATCTCTGCGGGGTGATGGACAGATGATGGGAAAGGTCTCTGGATGTGTGCTGGACAGGCAGGCTTCCTGTCGTGCCAGAGCTTTCCCCTACCACCGGATCAGAGAAACTTCCCTCTGGCAGGCTGCCTGTGGGGCTGTACAAAGTCGCTATCTTCTGTGGAAGTCTTGGTTCTTATTGAGGGTGTGTGTTTGTGAAAATCACTTCTTTTGGAAGCAGATTGTTTGTTGGCGTTTTTGATTGAAAAATGTTTCTTTCAGTCTTGTCACAGAGCAAAAAAACTTGCCCTGCTGAGAAATCCAATTTTCTATCCAAAGACTGAAATGAGCCACCTTGCAGCCGGCTCCTCCGCAGCCCTCCGGATCTCTGCCTGCAGGGCCTTGGGGCGTCCCTGCCTCATGCCTGGCTCTTGCCTCCTGCCCCCCTCAAGGATCCCCAGTGTGACTGTTAAAGGACAGCACTGGAGGCAAAGCCAGCATTATCCTGAAATAGCAAACTTTGCCTACAGGTTAGAAATCCCTGTGGTTGCCAGTGACCTGATGCCACTTTGATTAGTGCAGGGTGGAGACTGTTTTGGAGGGACCCATGGGTGCATGAGAGCATGGCCAGGTGAGTGTGGGGCAGCACCCACTGAAACAGGAGCTGTGCCTACGGGTCCTGCACCTGGATGTAGCTGTGGTGCTACGTCCTGTCCCTTGCTGAGGACGTTCACTGGGGGTGTCCTCGTTGTATGGTGGGATGGTGGCAGGGGAGGACACAAGCTCAGCTGAACAGGGAGAGGGACAGGACGTAGCACCACACATTCGGATCCTGCTGTGTTATGCTCTTGTGCTGGATATCAAACCCTCTGGTGTCCCTTCCCCGGAGCTCAAAACTTGTGGCCTGCAAGCAGGGCATGTAAGCTTGCCTTTCCTCCTCTGAAACAGTTCTGCAGTGCCATTAATGTTTGTGCAATAAAATAAATGAGATGTGAAAGGTGGCCAAATAGAAAATACGAGAGTGATCTCTTCTGTTTGTATTCCCCCCACAAGACTGCAGTTACTTGTTTTTTTGCCTCAGTAGAACCTACTCTGAATACTGATTTTTTTTTTTTTTTAAACTGTGAGTTAAAAACAGCGCATGTATACCCAGACTACAGCTAAAGGGCTATGCAGAATGCTGATATTATTTCCTGCAAACCTCCTTGCTCCTGACAGCAGTCTGATTACCCATTCATTCTGCTACAGGGAGATGTGCTTCCAAATGTTAGGTTCCCATTCCCAGGTAAACTCCAAGTACTGGAGTTGATCTGATGTACCTGCTACCCATAAAGAGCTGTGTGTCCGTGTCATGGTATCCTCCTGATATCGCACTTTACCAGGTCCTCACACGCACACAGATGCAGAGCAGAAATGGGAGGAAGCCAAATCACTTTAAAAAGATAATTTAAAAGTTATTAATATGAGGGAGGGAAAAACCCCTTCCCTTGCTTAAAGTCTCTGGCTAGAGAGAAATGGGTATGGCAGTGTCTGAGAGTGAAGGAAGAAACAGAAGGAAGAAACAACGGTAACCTTTCCTTCTCCTGCACACACAATACCTCAGGGCTGACAGCACCTCAGTCAGCGTTCGCGTGAGCTGTGGCTGGATGCTGCCAACAGCTCTGTGCTGGCATATTGCATGCCTTCCCCCTGTAGCAGCATCCTTAGTGCCAAAGGGCAGCATGGGCCCTCGGGTGACCTGAAGGGGGCCAAGAGCCAGCAGGCCCCTGAAGGATGCCAAAGATCCTAATCTGCTGTTCTTCCCTCTTTTTGTCTCGCTACTTGCACGGCATGCTCCCCATTCTATACGTGGGGGTGGTTCATGGTCTCCCTGGGAAGGCAGAGCCCCTTGCTAGCCTTGCGCACCCTTTCTCTGCCGCGTGGCTGGTGCCAGCGGCAGGGCTGCAGCCCACCTCCTCCTCCCTCACACTCGTAAGTCAGGGCAGACCTTGCTCTCCAATCGCTTTACAACCGCGGGCAAAATTCCTTCCTTCTCTGTTCCTTCGAGGTAACTTCATCAGAGGTCACCCAGATCAGCAACCAGAAACAGTGGGCTGTGCTATTGCCTGCATCCCTGCCTCCCCCCAGAATTGCAGCAGTTGGGCAGGGGGCTTGCTGGGCAGGGAACTGGGACTGTTCCCCCTTCAGAGTACCAGTTACTGGAGGAAGCAGTGCTGGAGACTGCATGTGGCTTTGCCCCAGTCTGGCAACTGGCTGCTTGTTGCTGCTTATTTCTACCTATTCCCTGCAGTATTTCATTGTCAGGGTGGGTGGGCATTAAATTGAAGTTGTGGGTGTAGGTATGGGACTGTCTGTGAAGCCTACTACTTTCTGCTGCCATGGCTGTCAGTGCTTTACTGACCGTATGTGGCATGGATTGAGGCCCTGTGGCTCTGTCCCGTGTCCCTACCTCATCCCACACAGCTTTAGCAACTGGCTAATGATGCTTTTTTGGGGTGGTTTGGGTGGTTTTTTGGACTCCTTTGGGTGGGGCTGGGGAGGGGAGTTGAGCTTCCAGCTCCACTGGCCCCAGGAAGGTCCTGGTCCTCTAGAGCCCTAGCTGTGTTTCCTAGGGGTGACCGCAGACCAGCGCCATGGGGGCCATGACTTGATGCCACCAGCGCGGCTAAGGCAAGCTTGGTGTGGGATGGGAGTGTGGAGCTAGCCCCAAAGCGCTGGGATGGTTGCACGTGTGCTGCTGCCCTGTCCGTCAGCCAGCCCATCATCAGGGCACCAGCCCCTCTGGGTGAGGGTTGGTCCTTTGCGTGTCTGGAAAACACCTCCACATGGCTGGGGCTAGTATAACTAATAAACTGCATCGAGTCTTCACTGGTGGAAAAGCAAAGCACCCCCCTCCTTCCCCACGATGCTCCTCCCCCACACCACTTAACCTCCCCCCTCCTCCCAATTTCTGATCTATACCGGAGCTGTCATGCATTGATCGGCATCTTATCCGGGCGATTATGCTACCCGGACGGTCTGCCGTGAATTTGCAGGGAGCCGAGACAGCTGAGCGCGGGAGCCAGCCCTGAGTGGCGGAGAACAAGAGCATGTCTCATCCCGACGAGCAGCTGCCGCCGGCCTGAAGCGAGGATGAGGCCACGGGAGGAGGCAGCTGCCCCGGCACCCTCCGAGAGCCCCTGCTCCTGCAGAGCCATGTCCCGACCCCAGCGGGCTGCGCTGCACTCTGGGCAGCTTTGAAGTTAGAGGAGGCAGTTGTGTTTAGAAAGGCAGGAGATGAACTGAAGATTAAACATGTATGGGAATTATCCTCACTTCATTAAGTTTCCTGCAGGCTTTGGCAGTAAGTATTTTACTTGCGTTTGCAATCTGTGCCTTCTGGGTTAGGTGGAGGAACTGATCCCGCGGTAGGAGTATGGGGCTGGAGGCGGGGGTAAAGGGAATTTAAAAACATGTTTAACCTAGCTCGTATGTGGCTGTAACCTACATTGCCTATGTGCTTGTGATTGAAGCTGCCCTGAGATTGTATGTACTGTGAACTTCAGCACAGCCAAACCAAGCTGCCTGAAATGATGCAGGCTTGAGTCAAAACATGACTCTCTGCTCTGAAGTTTAGTATATGGCATTTGGGAGATGCATGTATGTGTTTGCATGTGATGGACTGAATCCATTCATTGAAAGAATAGGATCAAACCAAGTAATCACCTTTCTAATTGCATTTTTATTAAGTTGTTGGAGGAAAAAAAAATACTTTTAAAACATACAACAGCCTGCAAGAAAATCTAAAGAGGGCTCTTTCTTCGCCTGGTGGCTGTATCCTGCCCTTGTGACACAGATACCACCATAATTGCGTGAAGCTGTGTCAGATTAGCCAAATGAGGCTGCACAGCGCGATAGCAGTCTGCGAAGGGCTGCGTCTGCGTGGCTGCGAGCTGCAATACCCCCGTGCACGCCAGCTGTGCGCGAGCCCCAGTTGCAGAAACCAGAACTGCTCTTGGGAAATGGGCTTCGCAATTACTGGGGCTCGCTCATTATTTTTGTCTGAAGTTATTCCCCTCTTGTCCTAACATGGGGGATGTGTAAGGGGAGTGGGTTGAGGAGCTGTAGGGTGCTCCCCAACCGAGGCAGGGAGCGGGCAGGTTGGAGCGCTTGGGAGCAAGGGGCTGGCAGCACCCACCTATCGGCTGTTGACAAAATACTGATGCTGCTCCAGGGTAGTTAAAGTGCATTGTTGTTTATGGATCTGTAAAGTCTTAGTATCTCTGGGAAACTCCTCAAGTTGTTCCCAGCCCTTCAGGGTGGGTAAATGCCTCCAGGACTCACCCTGGAGGCCCCTGGGCTGTGTACATCAATCTTTTATTTCTCTGCTAGAGAAGAGGTTTGTGCAGACATTAAATTGCACATAGGATGTTCCTGCTACGCGTATTTTTTTTTTTTTCCTCCCTCTTGCACCAGATGCTCACGTCTGGTCATTCTCCAGCTCCAGAGAATTCATTGGTATTGCATCAAGTCATCCCCAAGTTTCACAAGCGCTTGACTTTCCAAAATACCTTTTTAGGCAGTTTCTGCAGAAAAGAGACGACTCGTTGGAAGAATCTGTTGCTCACTGGTGTTTTTAAGGAACAAGCAAAGACAAGCCAAACTCTCTCCTGTTGCTGCAATAAGAGTAAAACAATGGAAGTGTTATTTGTGTTTAATTTGTGGAGTATTACAAATTTACAAGGAAGTGAAAGAAAGTGACGTTCAAACTGATCTTCAAAGGAACCAAGCGCAGATCCCTGTAGAGGCAGGGCTGACAGCACTCAGCAGAGCCTTTGGGAGATTTCTAGGAAAGGAAACTGGTAGTAGGAGCAGAGGTGTTTCTGCTCCACCAATAAAGGCAAAGGAACTATTCTCCAGCCCACCAACAGTTTAGTATACAGGGACTTTAACTTTAATTGAAAAGTATATTTGACTGGTGTTTTAACCTGCTTCTAACTTGATTTAGAAAAATAGGTATTTTCTGCAGGTGAACTGCTGACAGAGATGCAAAAGCATTAGCCAAATTTTGTTTGGGCTGCTTTAAAACAGCCGCTCTGGCCTGTCCTATGCTCCCTGGATGCTCTAGACCTGCAGGTTACGATTCACATCTACACTCCCCTCAAAGCCGGAAGGCTTCCATGCCCCTCGGCAGCTCGGTGGGGCTGGGGGCCTGCGGGTGGTGTGGGGGGCTGTCTCTCCTTGGGTTGTTGGGTCTGCAGAGAGGAATTTCTGGCTGTTTGAGAAGGCAATTGCTGCTCTGGCCAGACAACTGTAGGGCCCGTGAGCTGTGCAAGAGGACGGTCAGCCTTTGAGAGGGACGAAGCAGGATAGATCATTGATGGGAGGGGGTGTGTAGCAGCCTCCCACTGCCTTGGGGTCCTCACCACAAAGCCCATGCAGGCAACCTGCATCTCTATCAGGCCCGCAGTACATTTATGGTCTCTGCTGCTCCCCCCTCCTTTGAAATAGCTATGAAACTGTTCCTGGTCCTGCCTGCACTGGCAGCAGGAAGGGGGACGTCAGGACAGTGGAAAAGGGCAGTGTCCGCACTAGGCTGTCAGCTTGTTGCATTCCTTGTTCTTGCACCGTGTTGCTGGAGGGCGCAGTTAAGGTGATGTGGCTGCTGCTGTTCAGCATGTCTAGATCTACTGTATTCAGATTTCCTTTAGCTCCGAAATTCTCGGCTTCGTTTTGAGCATAACAGGAAAAAAAAAAAAAGCATGTATTTGCTGTCTTCTTGTTTGCATTCAAGTAACTGTTACATGTGCTTTAACTCAATTTTATCTGCATTCAGGTTAGAAAAAAGGTACATGTTTTTGATGGTGTGTACAACTGTCACTTTGATCTTAAATGTCTGAATAACAGCATTGAATTTGCCTGAGAATGTACGTACACAAATTGGTAATAAGCACATGATTTGTGATGAGAAAAGGACAGTCAGGCTCTAAAGTGTTACAGATGAGTTTGTGGAGTACAGTAGCAGGGAAAGTGTTCAGATGAGTCACCCTTAGACATCTAAAGCAGGAGACATGCGCTAAGGCAGATGGATTTGCCTTCACAGCCTGGTCTATGGGAGCAAGGAAAGGCCTTCAAAATGTGTTTTTGTTCTCCAGAAGGATGCATTTCGTCTGGAGCCCAGCTCCCAGGGCAAGGAAAGATGCTGTGCTGGCTGTCCTCTCTCTCTGAGCACTCTCTGGCACAGTTGGTTGGGGACAAGAACTAACTTGGCTCCTCCACAAAGTCTCTTTTATTAGTACTCATGTAACTTGGCCTGTGGCCACACCACCTCCGGCTGCAATCCTGTCAGCTCTCCCAAGCAAAGCAGGGTTAGGCCAGGTCGTTTGGGGGATAGGGAGAGGAAAACCCAGGTTGTGCCTGGAGTGAGGCTGCTGTCTGTCTGTCTGGCACCTTTTTCACCTGTGATGGTCCCAGGTTTTGTGACCGGCAGGATGCTTTTTCCCTGGGTGTCACAGCTTGCCATGTCCGTACCTGTAAATGTGTATGTGAAGATGGAAGAGGGCTCTTTGACCCAGCAAAGGTGTGAGAGAATCCAGTGACTGGGGAACTCCTGCAGCTAGGGAAATGCAGATTTTTTTATTATTATTTTTATTGGGTTTTTTTAAAGCAGGAGACACTTGCCTTCAGTTGCCTGGGGCAGCCACAGACCCTGCAGCCGGTGGGATCCTTTCTGATGGAGACCTGTAGCCTCTCCAGGAGTTTAAAGACCACTGTAGGAATTTGTGCATGTTTTTTCCTGGTGGGTGCTGTGCTGGAGATACCACTGGCCAGGTGGGAAATCTGATCAGACAGACATGAAAAACCCTTCAGGCCTCAAATTCAACAACTTTTAATTTCTTTGGAGATAAGAAACTGTCCAACTCTTGTGTGTTACTGTGGTCACCAGGGGGATGTGATACCTTGTTAGGGTGAGTAAATTTGGCTTGTAGTCCTTATTTTATTTACCTGACAAGCAGTTGCTAAAGGAGTCTTTGGTTGACAAGACCGCCATAGCCATAGAGTTACCCTTTAATGCATGGTTCCTGTCAAAGTCATGGCAAAGCCTGTGTAGTTTCTGTGGACTTTGCTCCTTCGTTCCCTCCTCCTTAGCTTGGCTTCCTGGAGAGGAGAGTATGTGGTTATACTGCACGTGTGTCTTGTCCAAATGTCTTTGGACATACTAAGCTATTGACCCACTGTCCGATTTCAGTCAAATCAGACTGAGATCTCAAAATAGCATCTGATGCTGAGCCTGCACCAGGGCAGGTGAAAGTTTCGTGTACTTCCAGCCCACGGCTTCTTGTGGGCCAGGTTTTGGGTGGCCCCTGTTTGCAAGACTGGCACAGGAGCATTACCCGAGAGGAGAAGGAGCAGATCTTTCCACCACCCGGAAAGCTGAGGGAGACTTTCGTCTGCCCTGTGCAGATCCCTGTTGCAGAAGCCCCTGCTCACGTATGTGCCAGCACACCTCCAAAAACTTTTTCTCCTCCACGATGTTCGCCATCAGGGGAAAGGTGCGTTATTTATTGACTCAGAGTTGAGCAGGAAGATGGACACATAAAGGTTACTGGACCTTAAAAGCAAGATGAAAACAATAACCTTTCTGTAGGATATTAGCATGGCAATCTGTACTGCTGGTGGAAATCTGCTTGGACAGTCAAAAATATCACCAGAAAGGGAATAGTTTTTCAGTTTAGCTTCCATGTATTAAATAAAAACTACTTCTGCAGTCATAGCAGCAAAACTTTGTTTGATTCCAGTTAACGTGGGTTCCCTGCTACATAACTGCATCCAGTTTCAGGAGTGTTTCTCACAGGTATTTCCCCTTGAAGGTCGTCCCCAAGGACAAGCTGCCTGCCAAGCTGTACCTCCCACGCACGCCTGTGCTCCTCTGCTGAAATCAGCCCTTCTCTGCATGTCTCTTCCCACTTCTCAGTGCTTTCTGATCTGCGGAGGATGAAGTATCTGCAAAGTTTTCCTCGTCATGTGTCAGGCAGGGCAGCTTGCACCTTTAATTGTTCATGCCAATGAAATGAATCCTTTCCTTATGTATCTGAGGCCTCGGAAGCACAAGTGTGTTTTTCATTATTTGAAGAGTTCCAGCTTTTGATTCTCTCTGAAGTTAAAAACAAAACTGTGAAGGTATAAAGTATCATCATCTCTAGGCTTGCCAGGGATGTGCAGGTCTCAGGAGGCAGGGTTGCTTTAGGCCTTAGTTGAAGAAAGACCCCAGTGTTTAACACGGATGCCTTTCCTCTCAAGGCTTTGCTAGGTGTTAGAGCTGAAAGGGTATTAACCAAAACAAACTTGCAACCCATGTTGGTTAAATAGACAGTGTTTGTAGGGCTTGGATGTTTCTGGTCTCTGTGCATTCTCATTCTGCTTTCTGTTCAAATGTAATTGCTGAGACTGGGGTTTCCTGCCGTTATTTAGGTGAAAATCAAGACAGCTGTATTGGTTGCAGCCTGGGCGCTTCTCTTCCTACTGCCTTTGCTGAAGCATTTGGGGTCACTTGCACACTCTTGCAGGTAGCCTTTGCTTCCACGCCTGCCCCAGCTTTACCTGTGAAGTGGTCACAGCACGGAGGTATCCAAGCTGGCTTTATTGAGCTAGCATTGGTCCTGGACCAGTTTAGCTGCGTTAGCCCACACCTGGCTGTTTAGCATTGGTGTGGTGGACGTGGAGTTTTGTGCTCTGCAGGTGCATCTGTCGGATACCTACGCATCTGCTGTGATGTAGATGGTGTTCGTCTGTTCCTGATTTTATGAGGCTATTCATGCAAGCTTCCCATCCCTGGACTAGGATTTCGCTAAGGTGGAGCTGAAACACAGGTGGAAATGGAGTATCAAATCTTTGTGTTCTTGCTCAGCTTCAGTGGCTGGTGGGTGAATTTAACACTGTTGCTTATGTCCTCAAGGGCACTGTTTTCAAAATGCAGAGAACTGAGTGGTTCTTAGGGTCTTCTGTCATTATTTTTTTTCTAATGTCAGCAGAGTTGTCTATTCTGAATTATTCTGAATGCTAAAGCAACAGGATCTGTGTGCACGCTTCCAACCCACGGCTGCCCTCTGCAGCAAGTGATGCGATACATTTTCAGAGGCAGTTTGAAACAACAAAGCACCCAGAAACAAGTTTCTTCTTTTTAAACTTTGTTTCCTACAAAGAGAAGGCTGGAGTGTGAGTTTCTGTACAAGAGAGCTTGTGGAGGGTTGATTGAGGCACTGGGTTCTCTGGACACTGCATGTCTGCAGTGGAGACATCAGAGAATCCACGCAAGGCAGTTCCCTCCTGTCCTCTCTTCCCCTGCCCACCTCAGGAGAGAAATAAGTACAATATGAGGCATCCCTGAAGCTCTCTTCAGGAAACTACCTGTCCAAGCATTAATATGGAGGCGGGAGATCGGGAAGACAGACAACAAACAGCCCTATTTGTGGATCAGAAATAAGCTGGTCTTGAATCTGGACTAGGTGGTTAAAAGCAGCGGGAAGCCCTGATGGTTGATGCAGGGTCTCAGCTGGTCTTCCCCAGCAGACGTGGGGGACCTGGCCAGTCTGGGAGCCGTATTTGGTGCTTGTGGGCAGGGGCTGTGCCAGCCACGGAGCCCTCGCCTCCTGACGCGGGGCTGCCCTCTGCCCTGTGGGGCCCCGCCACAGCTGGCTGAATCCCCGGCATCGCTTGTCACCTCGCATTACCTGATGGACAGACTCCAGGCCCGCTTTGGCCTGCGTAAATGTCACCTGTGCCGAATACCGCTGGAGAGGCAGAGGCGGCCAGCGGTGGCTGGCACGTAGGACTGAGTCCCATCTCCCCAGTCCCCCCTGCTCTGTCCCAGAGCAGCTTGCCTGCTGCAGAGCAGCTCCTCGCTGGCCCCACTCCGCTGGCTTGCTGACGTTTCTGTTTGTCTCCCAGATGATGGGAGAAAATACCTCGAGGAAAGTCGTGCTATCCCTGCAAGCCCAAGGCCTTTCTGGTTGCTTTCTGTTGGATGTGGGACATGGACCATCAGTATTTTCCTGCGGATCATTTTGTTTAATCATTTTCAACCAAAATGAATCAGACTTGCAATCTCTGTTTGCATTGTCCAAGCCACCCTGGTTCCTCTGGACTGATGAAACAACTTTGAGGGTATTCAGCTCAGGGAATAAGTAACCCCAGTGTCAAGGACGGTTTGGCATGGCTCTTCCTGCACACCTGCCAGCCGTGCAAGTTGTTTCTCACACAAGCTGATCATCTTGTATCTCTTTCGGAGCATTCCAGCCTGAAAATGAGAAGCTGCGAGGCGTATTTCCCCAGGTGTGGGAGGGTGCATTTCCGCTCCCTCAGGGATGGATTCGGCAAACTTATCCCAGGGAGGGACTGGAAGTCAAAGTTTGGACCACCTTGCAGGAGTTCTTTGCTTTGATGTTTTGTTTGTTTGTTTGTTTGTTTGTTTTGTTTTGTTTCTGCTTTTCTAAATGGGGTTTGTATTACAGTTTATAATGGATGGATAAAATTATTCATTGGTAAATAATAATAACAATAAAATGTTAACACTGGTGGTTTTGACCAACAGGTTTGTCACAGCCTTGGCAGGACAGCGTGGCCAGGCACTGTGGAAAGAAGCATGTTAACTCTGGTTTGTGTCATCAGGCCCTGGCAGATCTTGGCTTTACACCTGCGTGCTCTCCAGTAAAGATTTTCATTTATCCACCCACCTCTACCAGCAAACACTCCTTCGTGCATTCGTGCTTCCTCTTTGGTGTCTCATTGCTGGGGTAAGAGAGGTAGGCACAAGCCCTCCAGGCTTCCTGGCGTCAACCTTCGATCCTATCCAAGGGGCTAGGGGATTCTCCTGGCCATCGCCCTTGAATGGTTGCCTCTTGGCATGGACACAAACACACCATGGGGCTTGGCCTGGCCAGCAGTCTCCTTGGGTGAAAGCCTTGCTCTGGATCCTTATGAAACTTGGAGCCTTTCTAATAGAGAAGCTTAGTGCTGACAGTGTTTCTGACAGTGCTGACAGTGTAAGGTCTGGTGTAAATGCAAACAGTTGAATAACTCTCCTGGGAGTCTTTTCTTATTGGTTTAAATCTTCTGCATGATAGTTTCAAAATATGCCCTTTTCTGTGTTAATGGAAAAGGATGAAGAATCATTCTTCTCCTTAGCTGTCCCGGTGTGATAGATTTCTGCCCAGTCTCCCCTTCAGTGGCTTATTTTCCAAGCTGAAGAATCCTCAAAGGCAATGTTGTCTATCTAGTTGTTTAAAAAGGCATAAAACCAATTTCTTTATAAGTGTGTGCTACAGATGCTGGGGAGGACTGCATGCGATGGTACCAGACTACTCGCAGGTGATGAAAAATGCGTTCGCTTTTCTCTGAAGCTGATAATGGCACAAGTCAGGATGGCTCTTGTAAGTCCCAGGAAACAACCGAGGTGCCTCTGTGAGCTGAGCACTTAGGTAAGGCGGGGGCCAGGCAAACAGCACAGCTTCTGCCCACCGCTAAAGGCTCTCCTGGCAGCTGTCTCTGGGGTGAAAGGCTTTTGCACTTGGGAAGCCATTACGAGGTAGGGATTTTGCTGTCTACTAAGAGAAAACATGCTGCGTGTCTCCATGATGGTGGCAGAGGGATGTGGGGTGACGCTCGCCAGCAGCAGGCAGGAGCCCTGGCTCTGCCTCCAGACCGCCTTGCTGCCTCCAAGGCTTCTGCTGTTGTCATTGAGCCGACTTCCTCTTGCTGCACATTGCTTTCCCACTGGGAGAATTGATCCAAAAAGCCAAAGCAAGAATTGACAAAGACCTTTTCTCCCCCTCTCTCTGCAGAATTAAGTCTGAAGTGGGTTGATAACGGCAGATCGAGTCCTCCTTGACTCTGACAAATGTCTTTAATGTTATTCAGCAAGCTGACCTTTTCCCGTCTTTATTGTGCATCTTCCCTTTGAATCAGATTTGATTGTTACTTCAGGTAAAATAACAAACACTGTCACGTAAATAACTTTGCAATAATGTTAAAAGGAGGAAAAAACAAACAAAACACCAAAGCACTGCCTTACTTGCAAATGCAATGGGAACAAGCATCCTCTGTGCCAGCCATGAAAAACCAACTGTGTGACCTTCCCACACAACATCATTGCCTTGCTACTCCGGGGAATGATCTCCTGTGTTGAAAAACCATCAGAGAAACAATGGTTCATTGAAATGTTGACAACAGCTAATGCTAACTGCAGTTGGTAAATTCTAGGGGAGGGAGAAAAGGTCATATAAATCCTTAAAATACAGCTAGATACGTAACCCATCAGGACTAGTGGGCATTTGATGCCCAGACACCCTCTGAATATTTGAGACTGGTCTTACAGAAGACAGCATTGAGGCCTTGGGTGAGGTGTTCAGCCTCAGAGAGTGCCCTGAAGTGGCAATGATCAAGGTTATATCGCTTTTCTATGGCACCTCTTCCCCAGCGGGGTCCAGGGGCAGACTGATCTCATGGGGCTGCTGTGAGGCTGTTTGGCAATGTGCCCTGGAGCTTTTAGTGTGGAAGGAGGAAACCCTCTTTCCTTGTGGCTGTGAGACTGTCTGCCTAGGTACGTCTGCGTGGCCACAGTCTCTGCTCTGTCTTGTACTGAGGAAAAGTAACGGACAAAATATTTTGTGGGTGCCTCATCCTGTCATCTGCGTTGCTAGCATGTCATGGGCAGTTTCGGTCCTGCGTTGCGCCAGCTCCTGCTGAAGATGCTTGCATCAAGATTTGAGAGCTGGAGGAACACATCAAATAGTACGGTGGAGTGGAGAGGTAAGAGGGAAGAGCTGAACCATGGGAAGAGGAAGAGGAGCCTGCTGGGCACGATGCCTGAGCTATCACAGGGAGCATTTAGGGTTTCCAGCCTGGTTGGTGAGGATTTTGTGGTTTCAGATGTGCGCTGTCTCTAGGGCTGGCTTGGACAAAAGAAATGGGACATCAGGGAGTAGTCCAGAGAAAACCAGCCTGAGGCAGGAAGGCAGCAGTGCCTTCTTTCAAGTCAGCTGAGGCACCGAAGCAGTGAAGGAAGATTTGATTATTAAGTATTATCTTCATAATATGTTTTATTGTTGTATGTAACCCTATTTCCCGTGCATAAGCAACGTTTTGCTCCTTACCTTCATAGCATAAGGTATGTTTGCTGGTTGGCTTTGAGACTTGGCCAGCATCTAAGCTGACGTGACCAAGGCTGGGCAGCTGATCGCTGTACAGCCAGCCTCGCTCATAGTGTATTTAATCTTTCTGCTTCTCCCTGTAGATTCCCCTGTTCACGCCAGCTCCACATCTGTGAGCCCATCGTCAAGTCTTTCCACAGGAAATTCGGTGGACGGGCACCACAACTACCTCGAGGCCCCTGCAAACGCCTCCCGGGCGCTGCCGTCCCCCATGAATGCGATCGGGTCTCCGATGAACGCGCTCGGCTCGCCATACAGAGTAATCGCATCCTCCATCAGCTCACACCCCGTCACTCTGTCCTCAGCCCCGGGCATGAATTTTGTGACACACGCTAGTCCACAGGTAGGCAAATATGCACGCTTGCTTTGCTACAATTCATGATGTTCAGACTGGGCAAAATCCCCAAACTTGAGGGAGTGGGTTGGCCGGTGGGGAGTTCGGTGTGTTTCGGCCACTTAGGGAGATCAGCTGTAAAGAACAATTTCCAGCATGTGAATCTTTCTGCATAAATCCCCCTGGCACAGACATAGAGAAGGCACCTCTATATATTTCAAACTACTCTGCACGATAAGGGGAGAGAGCTAATTCTCAGGTCTGTTCTCACCATGGGTACAGTCCAGTTCTCATCCACTGCATCTATTGCAGTGTGTATAACTATTGTATGTGGAAATAACTGGGATAGCCAAGGGCTGCAGCATGTGAAGCGTTCCCCTTCTTCCTGCAAAAGGATATCTGCTTTGTTTCATTATTTGGAAAGGAGACAGACTTTCTAGAGAGAGACAAATGTTAGTGCTAAATGCCAGCCACATACTCTGTGTTGCTTGTAAACTTTGCCCGAAGGAAAATGAAGCGCTCTTGTCCTTACTGCCTGAGCTCACTCAGGTGCTGAGGTTTCCTCTCCAAAAAGGAGGGGGACCCAGGCATTAGGGTTGGTGCCTGCCCAGAGCCATGGATGGGCTGGGAGCCTCCCAGGGTGGCTCCGTGGGGCAGGGACAGGGACTCAGTGCCAGGCCTTTGGGGCAGCATCTCCAGCATGGCTGGGACCAAGGTGGCAGTGTGAAATTTTGATAGCGTGCTGAAATGTTCTGGGAGTCCAGATCTAAGTGGAAATTCTGCCTTTTATTAACAAAACTTTGCGTTTTGTTAGTGGTACCTGAAGGTAGGGTGCGCTCAAGAGCCTCACGGCTCCTGCTGAAGAAGCAGCGAGGAGGTGGTCCCTGAACCCTCTCTGCCCCATACCCCGGTGCTACTCCACAGTCTGTCTGAAGCTCTTCCTAGTGCCTGCCACTGACACTGGGAGGGGGTGGTATGGGGAGGCCCCTGAAGAGCTCTGAGAGACTGTAAGGGTCATTTGGCAGGTCTGGCTTACCTTTTGCTGGCATCCTCAACTCATGTGTGGGTCTGGGCTGTCTGCAGTGGGCGTGCTGGCGTCCTTCCTCCCCTTGCACCGCCTGACTGATCCCCATCGACCTGACAATATTTGTGCCTGTGGCATCCAGGGCAGGTACTTCGTGGTGGTGAAGCTGGTGGCAGCATTGGCTGCATGGAAACTTTTCCTTTGGGGTTGGTGATGGTCCGGGAAGCGGTTTCCCCAATCCAGGCACCATGCCAAGTTCCCAGCTCCGAGGAGCAGGTTTCATTTGTGTTGCCTCTAATGCAAGGAGACAGCTGGGCCTTGGGGATTTGGCAGGGAGGCAGCTAATGGATTTGGGTTCAAGCAGTTGTCCCAGATATCATACATGATTGCACTTAACCTGCAGGAGTCAAGCTTCAAGGACACTGATGGCTAAAACTGCCCCATTTCCCCCACCCCCATACACCCTTCCTCCCTGTTATTGTCTCAAAGTGCAGCCAGAGAGAAAGAAAAGGTGGTACCTGAGCTCTGAGTAACATTTTAAACCATAAAAAGTTCCTCCTGGCTCAGCATCTTGCCAAGAAGTTTTCAGGGTAAAAAAGGTGGCTGGACACTTGTGGGAAGGAAGGAGTTGATTTCTCCTTTACTGGAGCCAAGTTCAGGTTTTGAAGGATGAGGATTTACAGCTGCCAGTGCCTGGGCTGGGTCTCTGCTGGGGAGAGTGGACCTCAGTTCCTCTGGGCAGTTTTTCCCTGTACACTTCTCTTTTCCAGTGGGGCAAAATAACCTGGCTCTTAAGGTGGTAATTTTTGCTGGGATAATTTGTATTTTTGATGTCATCAGACCTTTGAAGCTTTGAAAATGAAGGGACGGTGGTGAGGGAAGATGAAACCAGGCTTCACCTTTTTTTTTTTTCTAATGACAGGTTCAAATATCCCAATGAGATGAACCCTTCTTGTTCTTTGCTGAAACTCCCTGTGGAAATTATTATACTTTTTCATGGGAAACGGGCAATTTCTTGGAGCAAATGGAGAACTTGCAACAGCATGCATGAAATCTAGCGGTTTAGATGTTATGGAGACTGTAACGAAGGCTGTAGCTAGATTTTCATCCAAAGCCTTGTTTTCTGTCCCTGCTCCTGCCCTCTTGCTGGGAAGAAGAACTTTAGCTGATAAAGTGAGGTGACTGTTAAAAACAAGCTCAATGATGAAGAAACCATCCTCAGCCCTCAAAGTATGGGAATGGGTTTTGGAGAGACATTGCTTTGCCCAGACAGCTTTTGACAAGACGTGCTCAGTGGCCCTTAATCCCCACTGCCCTCCCAACGACAGCTCGAAAGCAAATAGCAATAAAACGAAGCCCTGGGCAACATCAGGCTTTGGTCTCTAATCGATGTCGGTTTGTAACCTTTAACTTGCAGCAGCCATGAGCAGCTCCTGGGAATCTCAGCTGGGGGCTCTAGGCCGTTTGCCTGCATCTCACTGCAGCTGATTTTCAGATGCTCACCCTCCTCTGTTTTTGTTTTTTTTCCAAATCTGGCAACCCCAAATCTGCTCTGTTCTCCAGCCTGTGATAGTATTTGGGAACCAAGATGGCCATGTTTTCATGTGTTTATGCAGATTTGCATACCACGAGGCAGGGAAGGTAGCCTGCTCAATACTTTGTTTTTTTTTAAAACATGCTTACAGCTTCCCTAGTCATGCAGCAGTGCAGGTTTAATTGCAACAAATCGCCTGGTTGCAAAGCTCTTCCTTACTAAGCTGTTAGTGCTTGAGGCTGCAAGCAGCCAGTGATCAGCATCCTCTAATGACGCAGGCAGGATCCCACCAGCCCTGTCGCTTGGAGGCTGTAACTGAGCAGCTGAGGCTTGCTGCCTGCCCTTTTCCAGCTCTGCTTAGTCCTGGCTTTGGTTATAGCATCAGGGCAGCGTGAAAGGCAATATCTGCTACCAGGCATCTGCTTAAACCCCTCCAGCTGGATTCACCAGAGGATGTCTCTCTGCCCATGGCAGCCCCATGGAGTTGCTGGGGATAAGCTTGTGGGACGAGCCCAGCAGGAGCATCAAGGGAGGGGTCAGCTCAGTTTGGGGAGGGTTTCATTGAGGTATGAGTCTCAGCCCTCTAACCTGTCTTGTGGCTTCTGCTTCTGCAGCTTAATGTCCTGAACAATGTCAACAGCTTGGAGGACGTCAAGCCCTTGCCGGGTCTCCCAGGGATCGGGAACATGAATTATCCATCTACAAGCCCAGGATCCTTAGCCAAACACATCTGTGCCATCTGTGGGGACAGGTCCTCAGGTAGGAGGGTTTTTTTTTTTCTTGGGGAAGGCTTTGTGTGATGAAAACTCCCCTGATGCTCTGAAGCAAGGCTTGTGCAAGAGTGAACACTGCAGAGGCTCGCTGGGGCCATACTGGCATTGCAGGATTCGTAGCTGGGTCTGGCTTAACCAAGGGCAGGCTGTCTGTTTTGCAGATTAGTTGCGCTGTGCCCAAAAGAGAGCAAGCCTAAAAGCCGTGCTTTTCTCCCTTATGTGTATAATCTCATTTTACATTTTGTCCCTGTTTATCAAAGGCAAATCTATCAAAATCACTGTGCTCTTATTTACCTGTGCTTTGTGTTAGCTGGTCTTTGGCTGTGCCTGGGTTTTTTCTCCTACCCCACAGACCTGCAGCCTAGCCGTGCCTTGCAGACCCCTCCATATCAGTGCACTGTTTGCTACCTATGGCTTTTTTGCACTTGCACTGCGGCTAGATGTGGCTCCACATCCTTCCCCTGGGATGTGGTCCCTCCTTATCACAGGAAAGCAATAGTCCTAAAATTTGACTGCTGCTGGTCACTGTTCCTGTGAAGAGCCACTAAAGCCAAGTCAGGCCTGCTGAGATGATACTCTGCAGCCAGTTTTCCCGCCTTTGGGCTTGGTTTGAGCTCCTCCATGCTGGAGGGAAAGGCAGATGCCTGCCTGCCCATTGACGGCCTCCTCTTGCCTCCCTAGGGAAGCACTACGGGGTGTACAGCTGTGAGGGCTGCAAAGGCTTCTTCAAGAGGACGATCCGGAAGGACCTGATCTACACCTGCCGTGACAACAAGGACTGCCTCATAGACAAGCGCCAACGCAACCGCTGCCAGTACTGCCGCTATCAGAAGTGCCTCGCAATGGGGATGAAGAGGGAAGGTATGTGTGGGCTGGTGGAAGGAAAGGGCTTGTAGAAATTTTCCTTGCATTCATTAGGGTAAATCTGGCTCTTGGTGGCCCTCCAAGGCTCGAGCATTCTGAAAACCCACACTGACAGTTTCAGGGCATTTTTGACCTCGTTTCGTAAAGGAAATGAGGCTGATGGGGAAGCTATTACACTGTATTTTTCTTCCCATCCCACCTAAACACACATACTGGTGACTATTGAAGCTATTAACTGATTTTGACCCAAGCTTGCCTTTAGTTAGTGGCCCTTAGTGGCCTGGACCCCTTGGACCCCTGTAAACCTCTGCTGTGGACAGCACCCGGCAGTGAGGAGTCCTGCAGCCTGCTTGTCTCCGGCATGAAGACCAACCTCCTCTTTCGTTTTCAGCTTACTGGCTTAATTTGTCACCACCTAATTCTTGCACTGGAAGATAAGGGTGGATGATTTATTTCTGTCTTCTGTCTTCTAGTTCTCTGTCATTTCCACTCTTAACCTCACCTTTGGAGATGAGCTCTCATACAGCTCACATCCTCTGGTGTTTTTGTGCTGCAGGAGAGCGCTGTATGGAAGCAGTTCATGTAGCCTCTTCCGTACTCCACATGCACTCACCACAACCCCCGAAGGACTCTGTTTCTGGCCCATCTAGACCATCTAAGGTGTTGATCTGGAGCGAGGATCTGACCTGAGGCAATTGGACTTAGAGGGATTTTGCACTGACTTGAAGGAAGCCTCCAAGAGCTGATGAGTGAGACGTGTCTGCAGTGGGTCCTGCAGCCCTGCCTCTCTCCCACACAACTCTGGAGAGTACGAAGGTTTTTGTAAAAGCCACCACCAAGTCAGTCTCTGCTGCGTGGAAAGGCAAGCCCGATGGTATGGGTGTTTATCTGTGCACCTCTGCCCCCTGCAGCTGGCTGCTCCCTCCTTGATGGAGCAAGGACCACTGAGCTGGATTGTCTCCCAAATTATACTGACAGATGCAAGGTCAGGTAATGACAGCTAGCACAGCATTTAAGCTGCTTTTTTCCAAGATAAAATAACTGTGCTGCCTCCAGAGTTGAGTGGTAGCAGGCGGTGTAGCCGTCCCTTTTGGGAGGCCACACGGTCCCCCTGCGGAGCACGCAAGCCGCTCCCTGTGTGGGAGCTCAGACTGTGCAGGGCAGAGCCTGGGGAAGTAGCTGTAACACTGGGCACAGGCTGAGCCTCATCCTGTTCCCTGTAGCATCATCAATGCTGTGCTGTCTCAGCTGCTTAGGGCAACGGGGAACTGCGAAATGCCATGCTTGCATCAAAAACCTAATCCCAGGCACAGCTCTCCTTTCCAGCTGGGTGCAAAGTGGTTCAGAGGACCAGGGTGTCAACACAACTTCCCTTTGTGGAACATGAAAATTTAAACTGCAGGATCTTTGTGGATCCTGCGGGGTTTTGGCTGCAATAATCACAGGGGCTTTCCAGAAGCTGCAGAAATTGGGGACAGATTGCAGCTTGAACAAGGAATCCTGGATGCGTTTGGGGGCTGAGTGATGGGACTGGTATTTCCTTGGCGTACTCTTTCTTTGACTTAGATTTTGATGACTTCAGAAACACTGCCCTGGTTTCTTCCTGTCCATTACCCTAAAGAGGACAAATGCTTCCCCCAGCTGGCTGGCACATACATGTGTCCCATGTTGCCCTCCCTTGCTAGTGCCAGACTGGATGCCCCGCTGAGCCATCTCCTTGGGTGCTGCCAGTTCCCCAGCAGCTGGGCAGTGTTGGGAACCACATCCTCCCAGCTGGGAGAAACGCAGAGAAGTGCTGAGCATTACAAAGTGGCCAGGAGTCTCAGTGCTGAGGAGCCTCCCGTGGTTTGGCCCTTCCCCTGTGTCGTGGTTTAACCCCAGCCAGCAACACAGCACCACGCAGCCGCTCACTCACTTCCCCCCCCACCCAGTGGGATGGGGGAGAGAATCGGGAAAAAAAAAGTAAAGCTCGTGGGTTGAGATAAGAACAGTT
>JAVKLA010000090.1:34489531-34502652 GCA_034782735.1 Sagittarius serpentarius | reverse complement strand
ACCACACTGAAAACACAGCGCTGTACCAGCTACTAGGAAGACAATTAACTCTATCCCAGCCGAAACCAGGACACCCTGAAAGCACCCTAACATAAGCCAGGGTAAGACAAGGCTGATGCAAGGGTTTATTTCCTGACACCAGTGCAAACAGCAGAGCTATAAAGACAAATGGGAAAGAAATCTTCTGATCCAAGTATCTTCCAGCAGCACTTACCTAATTGAGAAAATATGGATCAAATTCTCCCGCAGCCTTGGTGTGAGCTGTGGGCTTGCTGAGCTGGTCCCTTCCTTGCTGTCCCCTGGTGTTTACGCGGCTCCCCTCTCCTCTTAAAGGACTTTTTATCCCTTGGCCTTGCTGGTTTTCCCACACCTCTGGATAGTGATTGCCTGGTGCTTAGCTAACAGGTAGGCAAGCCATTAAGCTGTTAAATAGCGAAGCACCAAGGTCTGCCTGGCAGGGGCCAGCTTTGCAGCCAGCTTCTCCCCCACCGAATCTTCATTTCAGGTGTGTAACTGCTTGCAGCTCAGTACAGGCCGTTCTTTGAGACCAGGCCAGCTGCCTTCCTGGCCCTTAGGGGTTACAGGGCACTTTGGGCCCCTGCCTGGTGCTGTGCGCTCATGCAGGGGAGCGATGCTAGCAGGACGGTAGTTTTGGGACATTTCTCCCCAGCAATGAGCTAAACTGATATGACACCTGCTGGTCACTTTTTTTCTTAGCAGGATTCTCTTATTTCCCTTTGGGATTTCTCCAACAAAAGTGTGCGCCCAGGACTTCTGTTGAGCACAAGGCTTGGCATACCACATACACATGTCCCACACCGACCTGTCCTCCACACACCCAGCAGCCCTGGGAGTTAACAGCTGAGAGCTGGAGAGAATTTCAGTGATTCTGTTCCTCCGGTCAGTAGATACTTTGGAAAATGCGCAGAGATGGGAGAAGAGAGTGAAGACGTTGGGGTATTCAGAGGTGCTGGGAACTGCTTTCTAGTGGGGAGGGTTGGGAAGAGAGGTGGTGGAGGGAAAGGTGACACCACGGCTGGGCCAGGCTGGGTAATCTTTTGCTCAGGAATGAGATAGGCAGCGTGTGTGGATCCAGCTGAGGGTGAGGGACTGTCTAGCCCTGCTGCTGGATGCCCTGGCCATTGTGGGACTGTTTGAAGCACTCCGCTAGCACGGCAAACCTCAGGGTCTGGGTCCTGGGTCCCTCCTGCCTCTTGCAACATCTACTAACAGCTGGCTTCAGGCTGCCACCTGGAGCTATCAGTTCCTCTTTCCTCTATTCTGGAGCTTCACACCTTGGAAATCACAACCTTTTGTCAAATTTAGGGGCCATTGGTCTACAGCAATCCCAGAGTTATTGAGGGGGGGACACGGGATGACCCATTTTAATGGAGGTACACCTGAACTATCCATTTATTTTCTGTTCTCCCCCTCCCGAGGGGGTTTCTCATCCCTCCTCCCAGAGGAGAGGGGCCACACTGCAAGCAGGTAAGTGTTGCTGTGGATGTAAAGAGCCACCTTTCTGTCCTGCAGCTGTACAGGAGGAGAGACAGAGGAGCAGGGAGCGGAGCGAGAATGAGGCTGAGTCCACAAGCAGTGGCAGCGAGGACATGCCCGTGGAGAGGATCCTGGAAGCTGAGCTGGCAGTCGAACCCAAGACGGAGGCGTACAGCGACGTGAACACAGAGAGCTCAGTAAGGGGCACTAGCATCACTTACAGCTTGAGATGAGCGCCTTTGAGGTGCGATTTGAAAAGACAAACCCTATGTGAATGGCTAGCATTTTGCAAGGGGTTTTTGCTTCGCACCGCCTAAAAATCGCCAACAATTTTTCTTTTGAAGCTACTCTGAATGGCAACTAGAAAACAGCCTATACGTTACTCTCCTAGCATTTTTTCCAGTTCCCTTTGGCTTCAGCGAGTAGATAGGGCAATAGCTGGATGCTGGAGAGTCTGAGCCCTGTGCTGGCTTCCAGAGTTGTGCAGCCCTGGACGCTGCTTGTCTGCCCCAGTGAACAAGGCTAGAATGGAGCTGGGCATAGCAGGTTTACTGCTGTGGTTTTACTGATTTGGATAAAACTGCTGTTCATGCCTGTTCAGAGGCTGCTTGATGGCTTTTACATATGCTCTGGGGAGCCGGACTGCAGCCTGCCATGCAGGACCTGCTTTGCAAAGAACAGCAAGCAAACGGAAAACTCTAGCAACCAGATGATCTGGCTGGTTGTAGAGGAGATAGTAGTAATAAATATCTTCTTTTCCCACAGCTAAGATTATTGGCAATTTGATCATTTTACTTGTGGCTCTGAGTATTGGTAACTTGATCTGATGCTGTGTGCAGCGCAGACAGTGGTTATCAAAGATTTTTAATTGACAGATTCTCCTCTTTTCCTCTGTTCTTTTCGTTTTGTTATCACTCTTAATTAGACAAATGACCCTGTCACCAACATATGCCATGCGGCTGACAAGCAGCTCTTCACACTCGTCGAGTGGGCCAAGCGAATCCCCCACTTCTCTGACCTGACGCTGGAAGACCAAGTCATTCTCCTCCGGGCAGGTAATGTCCCCGACCTGTGGCCTTGGGCTATTCCTGTTACCCCCATCCCTTCTCTGGGCTGTGTGCTGTGCCAGCCAGGATGAATGGTGAATGCGAAATCCTGAGCTGATCCATCCCTGCTGTCACAGGGCGAGCAACCCATCCTGAGCTATGATGAGCAGTTGGCAGAAGCTGTGGATGGGGCAGTGGAATCTGCTGTTTGTTCCCCTCTTCGTGCAGGCTTGTAGGAAGGGCTAGGGGAGAGTAAATAAATGTGTCTTGTTAATGCAATTCCTAAAACTGCAGAACTTACTATGTGTGGGGCACGTTAGTGTGTAGCATGCAAAATGATTTAAATGGGTGGCTGATGCAAGGAATTATGTTTTTCTTAGGAGGAAAACCCGGCATCTTTTCTTCCTTTTTTTTTCCCCTCCCCCTCTGAGTCTTTTTCTGCACCTTCCTTGCTTCTGGTCAGGGTTTGCCACTCCTTGCAGTTTTGGCAAGGGTGCAGTTGGTACCTGGGGTCCCATCTGTCCTGTGAGCTGAGTCTGAAGACAGCAGGGAGAAACCAGCTCTCCTGCGTCACGTGGGACTGATTTTTTGCTGAACTACCTCTTGTGTCCTGCACACCTCCTCTTGCAGGCTGGAATGAGCTGCTCATTGCCTCTTTCTCCCATCGCTCTGTGTCGGTGCAAGACGGCATCCTTCTGGCCACGGGCTTGCATGTGCACCGCAGCAGTGCTCACAGTGCTGGTGTGGGCTCCATCTTCGACAGGTACGTGGCCTGTTTCTGGCATCCCCTAGCAGCGGTGGCCAGGCCGGCTCTGTCTTTCCCCTCTGAATGGAAAACATGTCCTTAGTGAGAACTAGAGCAAACCCATGGTGATTTGGGGCAGAACTAGCTTAGAATGAGGAGGGGACGCTTGACTGGCTTAAAAACCAAGAATGGGGTGAAAGCACCTTGGAAAGGGATTTGCAGCTGCAGAAGCAGATCTTTGGTTGGGTGTGCAGGGGGAGGAATGCTTCTCTGCCTTCTCTCAAGAGTTTGCCATAACTGGACCTAGAGCTAATACTGATCGGCAAGAGCTTTAGCTGGCAAAACCTCAAACCCCAGCTTGCTCATGTAACGACTGCACGTGTACTGTCTGTGCCATGCCGGCTCCCGGCCTGGCAGGACACTGCATTACCACTCTTAACACAGCTGGCATCTGTAAGGGCAGTGCCCATGGTTTGCACAGTGCAATGTGGAGAAAAACCCGCGTGGTTTTCCTAAAGTGAGTGCAAATTGCTCTCCATAGTCCAAACAGAGCGCAGAGGCTGCGTGCTGAGCAAAGTGAGAACGGGAGGGAATTTGATGCTCAGGTCCCTGGATGCTGTTGATGCACATGTAGAAGAGCAGTGTGTGGCGTGGCTGTCCCTCAAAGCTGCCTCTTCCTGCAGAGAGGATTTGGGAGTATTCCCAGTGCCTGTTCCCGATGCTTTTCAGCCCCCAGCCTTGCTGTCTGTACCTGTCTCTGATCATCTGCCCACCCATGTCCCCCACATGCAGAGTTTTGACAGAGCTGGTGTCCAAAATGAAAGACATGCAGATGGATAAGTCAGAGCTGGGGTGCCTGCGAGCCATTGTCCTGTTTAACCCAGGTAAGTCTGAGGCCTGGGGCAGTCCCAGGTGACACGCATGTCCTCTGGGCCACGGCAGGTCACAGGCAGGAGGGCTGTGGCAGTGAGCATCAGGACTGAGGATAGATTTGTCCCAGTCCCTGGGTGCATGATTAAAGAGAGCCGAGTCCTCTCCCGCCCATGCATGCAGTCACTCTTGCTGGCAGTCGGAAGGTCCCCTCTGCAGTGATTTCTTCCCTACCTGTATTCTGTCCCTCGTCTAGATGCCAAGGGTTTGTCCAGCCCCTCAGAAGTGGAATCGCTGAGGGAGAAGGTCTATGCCACGCTGGAAGCCTACACGAAGCAGAAGTACCCCGAGCAGCCAGGGCGGTGAGTGTCCCCGAGCAAGGCAGGCAGCTCAGGGCAGCACAGTACCCACCCTGGGAAGAGCAGACTGAGGCAGGGGTGTCTGTTCTAGCTCTGCCTGAGCCACCCTCAAAGCAAGGGCAGGACACCAGCCAGAACCCCCTGAGCAGCCGAGCTCCTGCAGGCTGGCCTGTCCCCTTGGTGCCCTAATCCTGGGCCAAAGCCTTTAGGGTGCCGGCGAGATGCAATTTTCTTGCTTTTCGATCCAATCCTACCCTCTGCTGGCTGAGCTCTCGAAACGCCGACAGCTGGAGCCGTCTCCATCGCTGCCAGCCAAGTGATGCGCCCGCAGCATCTTCTGCTATTTTTGGCTCTAGATGTGATCGCAGAGTGCTGCAAGCAGGACGTGGGGAGGGGGAGGCAGTCTGCCTGCTGCACCCCCTTGCAGCTGCGCCTCAAAACAGGAGGCGGTGGCTGGCAAGAGGCAGTGCTGAGGGGTTGTGCACCCTCTCGAGAGGCTGGGGATTTTTGAAGGTGGTTTCAAGAAGGATTTAAATGGCACCATGGACTTGTAAGTCACTAGTTCAAGTCCTGGAGAGAGAATCTGAATGTACCTAATTTTTGGTTTTTTTTAAAGTTTTAAAAAAGCTAAATTCTGTTTTGAAAAGATACATATTCCCTACACACATGCAAAGAGAAATGCTTATTTTGAGAGCATAGGGGAACCTAAGACAGAGAACTCCCTAAGGCATTTTTGGGGAGAATTTGGGCTCTGCTTTCCTAAGCCCCTGGTGCAGGCTTGGAAGCACATGGGAGAGGGCGGCCAGTGCCTCCCACATGCCTCTGACTCTACTCTCTTCCAGGTTTGCCAAACTCCTCTTGCGCCTGCCGGCGCTGCGGTCCATCGGGCTGAAGTGCCTGGAGCACCTCTTCTTCTTTAAGCTGATTGGGGACACCCCCATTGACACCTTCCTCATGGAGATGCTGGAGACACCCCTGCAGGTCACTTGATGGTCTGGCCTCTCTCTGGCCAGACCCTGGCCCCCCGTACCCCTGCACAGCCTCCCACCCCTCTGCTCTGAGCCCGCAAGAGCTTGAGAGATGTCCTCCACCCTCCGCTCCTCCTCGGTGGGATTGTCGTGTTTTTGTACAGCTGTAAATCACACCCCCCCTCAACCCTCCCTGGCCTGGCTGTGGGGGGGTCACAGATCCTCCGACCAGCTAGCCGTTCCCCTGCCCCCCTGTACAGATAATTGCTTTAAATTATTTTTTCACTCTCAATAAAAGCCAACAAAGCAAATAAAATAATATGAGAGGCACTGATTGGAGCTGGCAGAGCAGTGTCCTCTTTTGCTGCGGTCACAGGTCCGGCTTGGGACGGGGCTGAGGGACACCCTCCTGAGACTTTTGGGCAGGAACATCACTCGGGATATCACTGCTTGTGCCAATGGGCACAGTCCTCTGGCCAAGAGAGGACAGGCATTTTTGCTCCTTGCTCCTGCTAAGGAAAGACCTGGAGAAGCTTGCTGCCTTGAATCGGAACATTTCATTCCACCATCTTAAAAAAGAAACTCTTGGACTTTTTGAATTCTTTGAATTTTTAAAGTAATTTAAAAAATGACTTTTAAATGCGCTTTTTCTTTTCTGAGCTAGCCCAGCCACTGAGGGAAAAACCAAAGTGCTTCGTTTTGGTCCAGGTGGAGTATTTTGGGGTGACCCAAACCTGGCATGCTCATGGATAATTTTCATTTTTCTGAAGCTTCATGGATCCTCTTCTCAGGCTTTTTTTTTTTTTTTCCTCTCTGTATTTTTGCACTGGAAACAGGCTTTTCAACCCCAAATTTATAATCTCATACCTCCATAAGTGAAACCTGCAGAGAGGGAAAGCACAAGACACTCTAACAAACCTGCCTCAAAGGTCTGCCTGGTCTTTCCCCTGCTGCAATGGCACTGCTGGAGCTTCGCATCGCAACTGAGCTAACCAGAGTCAAATGAGTTAAAGACATTAATTTGTTCAATATGCGGAGCTTATCCTGGTGGGAAAATGTCCTCCCAGGAACCCAGCAAAACTGTCTGTATTATTATTCATAAAACAGGTGTAGTGTTAAGTGATCTGCCCCTTCTGACCCTCTCAGCAGACAGTGCGGTGAGATGCAGCCGTGCTTCGTCTGTCCGTGTGACAGATTGCACCGCTGCTGCTCGGCGACTCAGGGAAGTTCGAGGGAAAAGAGTAGTGACAACAGGAAAGAAAGAGGGATAAAAATGAAACATTTTGTTAAAACTCCCACACGGGGACATGATTCATTCTCCAGTATTTCACTGTGAGAAGGAAAAAAAGGAATCAAAAGAGCAGGAAAAAGGAACAAAAGCCCCAAATTATGAAAACTCTGATTTTTTTTTTCTTCTTTTTTTGTGGTGACACTGAAAAAAACAGGGTGAATTTCAAAGGGGGTGAAAAGCACTGGCCAAGGGGATGCTTTTAATTGAAAAGGTAATTTTCCGTTAAAAGGGAAGTGTTTAAAGACAGAAAATATTCAACCTGCTCATTGTCCTTTGCTAGAGTTTGACGCACTGCATGCAGACTGTGCTGGGGTCGGTACCCACACTGTGCTGCTGGTCAGACAAAGCAAGAGGTTACCTCCAGCCTGGGCTGCTACAGGCTTCCCCATCGAAGAGCTGCGGGCTCCCAAGAGCTGGTCCCCAGCTAGCTGGGTTGGGTTTCTTTTCTGCTTATAAAGCCCTGAGTTTCTCTTGACCTTCCTGCTATATCAGCTTTGATGGTTTAAATCAAGGAGGTTGGCTGGCATTAGCAGGCTTAGTGAGAGAAGGGCCGCAGGGGATGATGCCACTGCCTGAAGAGAGACGATGTGGTATTAATGTGTTTTGCTGAAATATAGAGAGGAAAACTTGAGGGTCCTCATGCTTGCAGCAGCCCTCTTGCTAAGATGGTGTCTGAGTGCTGTTTTGGAGCCCTGCAGCACTCAGTGGTAACTCAGAGTGTGCTTTGGCTCCGGGGTGAGCTGCTGCAGCATAGCGAGCTGAGCCAGCTGGAGAGGACAGGATGCTTCCACACCAATAGTGCTGTCTCTTTCAGGAGCTCACAGGCTGTCCTCAGCACACAGCTGATGCAGCTGTGATCTTAAGCGTTTACGTGGGGCGGCAGGGCTGGAGTTTCATTTGGCCAAGACGTGCAGAAGTGCTTTGGGCCATCCTCTCTGATGGGGTTTAAAGTAGACAATGTGATGCCTCTTGGTGGCTTACTTTGATGAGGGATCCAGAGTCCCTGATATTCCGCAGTGGCAGAACAGCTCAACACATGGGCAACCAATAAAAATAAACTGGGCAGAAGAGTGGGATCCAGCGTGTAGCCGGGATGGCCCTGCATGTGCCACTGCAGTCGGTGCAAGTAGAGCTTGCTAAGTCCCGTGAGCAATTCACCCCGACTGTCTCGATGCTGATCTCGGTCCGCTGTCTGTGAGCAAACCCAGACCACTGCCTGCAATACGAGCAGTTGCTTTTTGATTGGAGTTGGAAGTGATGGGATATGATAACCGAGATGGGGGCAGGAAATCTCAAAGTGGCCATTTGTGGCTCCTGGATACCCCTACTCTTGACAGTCTGCCTTGAGACCCTGGAAAGGTGGTCTCTGGGTTCTGGGCCACAAGGTCTCCAGGTTGCACTTCGAGCAGGGCTTGTCCTCTTTCTCCAGACGACTAGTGGGGTTTTTTTTTTAATATGTTGTGTGCTCGATCACCTGCTTAATGCACACCTCACCACACACTCCCCCGCCATGAGACACCGAGTATGGCTTCTGTAAATAAGAGACGGCTTGCTTGTCTGAACGTGTCACTGGCAGAGAGCTGTCCTGTGCAGAGGAAAGAAGTTACTGAGCAACTGAGCTCTACCTGCAGTCACTGAGGACCTGAGGTTTCATGTAATCACCTGCATTTGGTCCTAACCCTCAGATTCCTCATGCGTGTTGTGGGCCTCTGTACAAAATGCTGCCCGAGAGCAGTGCTTCCCCTGGCCTTGCAAAGCATGCAAAGCATAGGGGCGAGTCTCTACAGCCACCCTGAGGAGCAAATCCCACAGCAGTTAGGAGTAACTCACCGGTGTGGTTTTCCTTCAGGATGAATGGCTGCAGAAGAACAGCAGCTTGGCGTGGCTGGAGCTTACCCAGTCTGCAGCCCTGCAAAAACCTGATTCTCATAAAATAGTAGAAATCGTAATCATGGGTAAGCCAACAAAAACTTCTGTCCTTGCACATACATTCAGCCCCAGCTTGTGTGGGGTTGTAGCTGCACAAAGAATTCAAAAATAGCACTGAAGAACTCAGAAGTCAAGCAATACCAAAGTTTAAGTCCCTTCCATTGTGGTCATTTTTCCGTGCAGACGTACGTCATGATGGTGCCTTCACAATCCAGGCATCGGCCACTTTTCAGGCATAACAGGGTGCAGCTACCTACCCTTCCTACTGAAACCTGGCTCCTCCTATCTGAATTTTGCTCTTGGCAGATTCCAGTCGCTGGTCTTGCCACCTCTTCGTCTGAAGATCCAGTCACTGGTTTCCCCATGAAAACCCTCATAGCCTCAGATTAAGCGCTGACATTTCTTCCTTTGCTCTAGGAATAATAAATAAACCAGGCTCTGGAAATGACTGGTCCAAGACAAAGTGTCATTTTCTCTTTCCCACCACGCATCACATCTCATGAGCTTTCTGAACTAGCAGCAGGTCTGCGCCCCACCGTGGACAAGCTTTGTTTTAGTGCACAGGCCAAACGTTTCAAAGCATTTATTGATTCTGTGCTGCTTGCTCTGTAGTGCTCCATGGAGGGGACTTAAAAAATTCGTGGATTTAGCCACTTATGATGAGGACCTTGGAAAACAGAAAAAACCCTTAAACTCCATTGCTTGTGCTAAGGTGGATTTGTTTCTCACCCTGAAATCAAGCTGGTGTGTTTTCCAGCCCTGGCTTTGTTTGGGTTCTGTAGTGGCTGCTTCAGTTTCTACTGAAGTTCAACAAGAATGGTTCTGGATTGGGAATGAAAAAAAACCAAATCCCAGACTACAAAGGTCTGAGCTGCTTTGTGTTCAGTTCAGCTCTGGGCTCACTGCTGAATTTAGTGATGCAAGGGCATGTCCTATAGACCTGAGATGACTTTCAGGCACCGACAGTGCGACTCTGAACTGAGTGCCGCCACCACCACTGGCCTTTTGTTGAGGGCCTCTTGTCTGGGCTGGGCCCTGGACCGCCTTCACCATCACACCTGAGCTCCCCTGAGATGCTCTCTCGGCTGCTTGGTTTCTCTGCTCATCCCCTCTCTGTCCCTCCCAACTCTCCACTGTCCCATCAAAGGCCCATCAAAGGTGGGAAGCTGGAGAGGCTGTCCTGAGTTGGTACCTCCTGGAGCACCAGAGGGCACAGGGAGGAGGAGGAAGAGGAGGAAATCCACTAATTAGGAGGCACGTGGGGCTCCCCAGAGCTGACGGTGGCAGTGGGAAGCAGCGTGTGTATCCTCTTTCAGGGGATGATGGCTTTTATTTCATGGCAAGGTACATTGTGGTGAAAAGCACGATACAATGACAGAGAAGCCCTGATAAATCCCGAGGCGTTTGGCAGCATTAGTGGACAAGGACCAGCCTATACCGACGGAAGGCCAGCGGCTGCCGCCCCCTCCCTCCCTTGTCCCTCTCCCTGTGCCCTCTGTGCAATTAGCTCTATCCGAGACAGGCTTCGTTGGGGGGATTTCAGTGGTAAAGGGAGAGGATTTTATCACCCCAGGGATAGTTGACAGCGTTGGGGCTGTGGGCTGGTTTCTGGCTTCCCTCTCTACCGGGGCTGGCCAGCGCAGCTGGGTGCGCAGCAGCTGATGCCTATAAAGGGCTGTGAGGGTGGCAGGAGCTTGGGGAGGGTGGTGTGCTTTTTACAGGGGTAAGTGGTGCAGAGGGATGTCTCTGGGTGGTGGGCAGGACTTTGTCTTCTGGGTCAGGCTGGCTTCAGGCATTAAAGAGACCCTGATGAAGCTGGCTAGCTGGCCCGGTGACTCCTGTCCCAAGGGAGGTGGCTGGAGCCTGTGTAGGGAGGCACAACTCATAACCACCCTCTCCCTTGGTCTTCTGTGTGCCTGCTTCTGGGTCCAGCCCTCCCTGCTCCTGCATGGTTCTGCGTCTGCTTTGCTGGGCAGAGTTAAGGTGATATTGTTGCTGTGACTGTGGCTACCCACCCTTGAAGCTGAGTGCTGTTGATCTCTTTCCGGCAGCGAGCGGTGGGGACCTGCTGGTCCACTCAAGATCCGTGGCACATAACGTGAGAGCTGGGCAACCCCAGTGGGGAGATGGCTGGGGGACGTATGCGGCCCCTCTTCCAATGCTGTGCACTTGTTAATTTGGTAGGCAGCTTCTGTTTAATGCTGTTTTTCCCAGACCACCCAGCTTTTGTAATGCTTGGCTGCCTGCAGACCCTACAGCTAGAAGGAGAAAGCCCAGTCCTGCTTCTCCTCTGGTCTAATTCTCTTCAGCTGCTGCACCTAGTTCAGCCCTGGGTGAGGTAATCATGGAATCCCTGGCCCTCAGAGGCTGCAGTGGGCTGCCTGAAATACTCCCCCCATCTTTTGTAGGGCCATTGCCCGAGGTGAAGGTGTGCTTTGGGAGCGAGGGGGTTTGGAGTGTGTTTCTTGCATATTTTACTGGTTCGCCTGGTGACTGTCTTTCGCACGAGACCGGGTATGCTCCAGTGCCTGCGATCTGTGTGGGAGCCGGTGGATGCGTGTAAATCACGGGCGGCCACCCCCTGCTGCAGCCCCCTCGGTGTTACACACCGGGCCCATCCCTCAACCTGATCCTTCACAGAGTGAGCTGGGAGTTGTGCACGAGAGCTGCGAGGTAAGGCCCTCTCCAGATCCTTCCTCGCCTGGCGAGGAGGAGGAGGAGGAGGAGGGGGAATACCATGGGGTGACAAGGTCTAGGAGGGGAATGACTTCCCTCTCAGCTGTTCCTGCATCTCTGACCAGACCAGACGGGGCGGGCAGTCTGAGTAGATGAGCGAGGTGCCCTGTACAGGGCCGCAGGTTTTAGCAGTGCCGAAGGACGGCATTCCCACCCCACGGGGCTGACCCCTGGCCGTGTAAGGAAAATCTACTGCCCTGCATGGCTCTGCAGCGGGGGTGGGATGGGATGGGACGGGATGGCTGTGCTGGTTTGCGCAGGGAGGAAGAGCAGCACGCGGTGGCTGGAGCCCCTGGTCACGCTGCCGTCCTTGCTGGGCTGGTGTCTTCGCAATGTGGCTCCAGTAGATCTGGCTGCCCGGAAACTTGGCTGGAGCACCTTGGAGACCTTCAAGAGGGACAAAGACGGAGGCGTCGGGGCCCAGTGCCTCCCTGCTGCAGCTCAGCCTTCCTGGGTGTGAGGGATCAGAGCTGTTCCATGCCGACCTGTGTGATGGTACCAATGCTTTCGTGCCCAAGCTCCCCGAGTAGTTATACTGGGATACAGTGGAGCTGTCCCAGTAACCTGTTTCCCTCTCCCATGGGATTTTGGCACGGTGATGACCCACCGTGTTAATCTGTGGCCTCTTTCCTTCCTACGAGCTCCCAAAGGACATGACCTTGGTCCCTGCATCACCCACGTCATCTGGGCGTGGGGACCACTTGGTGACGAGGATGCCCCACGGAGAGGCTGGGACCGCTCCTGCCCCTGGTGCCAAGGTCACCGGTGGACACAGGAGACGAGGCCCCTAAAAACCTCTCATCTTCCACCAGCCTGTAGCGGGTCCTTCGCAGCTCTGCAGCCGTTTCTTCCCCCGCCAGCCGGAGGCGGGGGGGGGACGACGACGGACCCACCCCTTCTCCCTCCTCCGTCCCGGGGAGACCCGCGGCCCCGCGGCCCAGCCCCACCCGGCAGCGACAGGTACGCGGCCCCGGCCCCGCTGCGGGTGGCTCCGGGCCTGCGGGGCCCGTGAAACTCTCCGAAAAATAGCGACAACCCCCCCCCGCTCCAGGCAGGGGAGAGCCGGGCGGGACGGGAAATCGCCGGGGCTGCTGCGGGAAGGCTCCAAGTTTCAGCTTCCCCGGCCGGGCGGGATCTCTCCTCCGCGGGTTTCCCCTCCCCGAAACCGACGCGGTTTGGCGGAGCCGGAGCGGCCCTTCCCCGGGGCCGCCTCCCCCCGCAGCTCCGCGGTACCGGCGCCCGGAGCGGACCGGGCCCTGCTCGGCACCGGCGACGAGCCCTCCGGGGCAGCTCTCCGGCTTTGGTGTTTTGTTTTGGTTTTATTTGTTTGTTTGTTTGTTTGGGGTTTTTTGGGGGGGGGGTCTTCCCCCCCCTCTTTCTCTCCCCTCCCAGCACTCATTTTCCTTAAATTTTCGGGAGCGGCGGGAGCGGGGCACCCGGGGCGATGCGCAGCGCGGGGGAGCGCATCCCCGCCGGGAGCCGCCTCCCGCCCCGGCCGCTGCCTCCCCGGGCCGGGGACCGGCTTTCCCAAAAAAACTGCCGGCCTGGGCTTCTCCTGGAAGGGGGAGCTGACTTCCAGCCGGTTTCAGTACCGGGAGAGCCGCGGTGGCGGGGCAACACCCTCCGCTTTTTTTTTTGTTTTTTTGTTTTTTTGGTTTCGTTGTAAGACAAAAAGAAGGC
>JAVKLA010000090.1:34461577-34484296 GCA_034782735.1 Sagittarius serpentarius | reverse complement strand
GGATGGGCTTTCGTGGTGGCAGGTTTGGGGGGGGCGAGGGAGGGGGGGGCAACATCAAACCTGGCCATAAATGGGGAGGGGTGCTGGAAGTGCTGGGAAGAGTGGGGCTGCTCCGGAGGCTTAAAATCCATGTGAGGATGGGAAAGGCTGAGCCCTGCTTGCCCAGGGGTGTTTCACAGTGGGTTTGCGTGGGCCAAGCAGAGCCAGAGCCCTAGGGAGGCCCTGGAGCTGCGGGAACATCCCCATCCCAAAGCCCCACCGCGGGCGATGCCGGCGGCATGCAGGAGCCCCGCCGGCCAGTTCTGGGGGCCGGGAGCCCTGACAGCGGTGCGGTCGTGACGGGGGGTGCAGCTGGGGAGCGTGGCGACGGCGGGACGGCTTGGCACGTCCCCAGCCGCGGCGCAGAGCCCCGGCCCCAGCCCCGGCTGGCAGGAGCAGATGGCCAGCACATCTCGGAGCAGGCCTGGCATGTGGGCCCCGGCAGCGGAGGGGCGGCCGTGGCCCCCGAGCCACCGCCGCCGTGCCGGGCTCCCCGGCCGAGGGAGGCAGTTGTGTGATGCTCGCCCTGTCTTCGCACGGCTTGACGGCTCTGTGCCGTTGCCAGCTTTTGCACCGTCGTTGCAAAGCTCCTCCTGCTTGGCTCTAAAATCCCCTGCTCCTGGAGTCATGGGGTCACGAGGGTGCAGCCACCTCCTCCTCCGTGAATTAAAACGAGGAGGCGCATCCGGCTGCGAAGGAAAAGAAAAAGAAAAAAAAAAAAAATCCTTCTAAGTTCTGAACACGCACAAAAGAAAACACGTGTGAAGAAACCTGTCGGTGTCGGGTTTTTAAATCGCACCCAGCATCTTCGTTTTGGGGATGAGCCTGACTCCCCAGCGGCGTGGTCCCAGCAGACTGCGGCTGGCTGGGCCTGGGGGGAAGGTGGGATCTGCCGGGCTCAGGGCAGCACAACCTCCTCCTGCCCGCTGGAGGCTCGTCTGGCAGCTGCCGCCGTAGAGGAGAGAGGGGGAAGAGGTTTGAAGCATGGTGGCTGTTTATCTTGCTTAACGTGGGTAATGAACGTAATTGTGCAATTAGCTGCAAACCCTGGTGCTGTTTCCCCAGCCCGGAAGGGTTGCGAGGGGGATAATCCCAAACGGACTGAACGAATAAGGTGATGCTGATGCTGAATGCTTTAGGGCAGCCTGGTCTCACTGGCTGGAGACTTCCTATGGTCTGGGGAGTTTGTGCTGGCAATTCGCAGTCCTTTGCCTTCTCTCACCTGGGGAAATGGGACTTTTGGCTCTTCTTGTGGCTGATGGGAGAGAACGGTCCCTCCAGAGAGCCCAGCTGGGTCAGCCCAGCTACAGTGCCACATGCCCTCCGGAGGTCCTTTTCCCTTCTTGTCGGGCATCCCGTGGAGAGGACGGTGCTAACCTGGGTTTCTCCAGCTGGCCGGGCACTGGGGACAGTCAGGCTGGCCTGGGTGGGGTGGCAGAGCACGTGGCAGCTCTGCGGCATGATGTCCCTCTCGCCGGTCTCTCTTTTCCCATCCCTCGATCTTTGCTTCTAGCCCTTCCCATCCTTCTTGCTTCCTCTCCATCCCCACCCAGCACCTCGTCTCCCATAGCAAACCCCTCTCTGTCCTCACCCCCTTTCCCGCGGCTCCCAGAGGAAATGTGCCGACTCTTTGTGGGCTGGGATGAGCGTGGCTCTGGGGCAGCCAAATTTGGCCTCATCCCCACCAGGGATGCTGTGGTGGGTACTGCCAGGCTGGGCACAGGTGCCATTCCTCCTCTTTTTTTTTTTTTTTTTTTTTTTTTTAATAAGTCACCTTGTTATGCCGGTGGCGGCTGGAAGCAGAGAAGCAGCGGGATGCGGTGATGAGGGACGTTATGGGAGCTGCTGCAGGATCCAAGTTGGAAAAGCGAGGCAAGCAAAGTATGCCTTGCCCCCGTCTCCGCCGTCCCCTGTCCTCCTGTGCGCTGCTTACGGGGCTCCCTCTTTCCAAAGCGAGCGGAGAGGAGATTTGGTGTCTTCCCACTTCCCCCTGCCCTTAATTAGATTTGTGTCTTACAATTAGTGTTTGACAGAAAGGCCTGGAAGGGAGCAACGCTTGCCAGCTTGGGAGCGAGGCAGCCGAATGTACTCGTCATCTGTCCCCCCGTGGCAGGGACAGGGGTGGCTTTGGGGTCACCCTTTCTCCTGCTCATTGGCAGTGGGACCCTGGAGGCTGCAGGTCGGTGCTGGCAGAGCTGGGACCTGGGCGTCCTTGGGACCCTCCACGGTTTCTGCCATCTTATTTCAGACCTGAAATGATGTGGGTGTTGTTTTTTTTTTTTTCCTTCCCTTTTTTTTTTCTTTCTTCCCCTGTGGCACAGCGCTCCCTGAGCAGCCCCTGACAGGGCGCTTGGAGCTGGAGGAACTGCTTCAGAATTTTTGCAATCCTGATGAAGGCACCGAAAAGAAATCGGCTGGGGGAAGAAAGGGGGGTTTGTTTCGGTTTGATGAGAATTTTGTCTCCACCAGCTGGAGAGACAGCTGGGGTCCTCTCCTGCCCCGGCTCGCCAGCCCTCGCCTTGCCGGTTCTTCACCTGCTCGCAGCCGCCAGGCGCAGGGAGGGGTTTTCCGAGCCGCGGATTTAAGAGAGCCCGCAATTTGGTTTCTTGTTTGGTCCTTCCTCAGGGAGCTTTCTGGCATGTCTAAACCCCGTGCTGTGGTCACCCGGTTTCGGAGAGGGTGGTGGTCTCGGGTGATAACCGTGCCGAAGGCTGGCCGGCGTGTGGGCAGGATTTGCCTGCAGCCAGGGAGGCTGAGCTCCGCCGGCCCCCCCGCCCCTGCCAGCAGCAGTGGGGTGGCCTCAGCGTACCCAAACCTGCAGCGGTTTCTGACTCTGGTCCTGCACCTGTGCCCCAGGATGCGACCGGGGGTGCCTGAAACACCCTCTGCCTTGGAGGGGGAGAAGGGGACTTTGGGGGTGAGGGTTGGTCTCCTCTTCCGCTCGTAAGGGTGCAAGTCCCGCTTCTGGCTGCGGAGGGGGAAAACCCGACGGTTTGAATGAGGTTTGGGTCTGGATTCACGGTGAACCCCGTGGTGCGCAGCCAAGGAGGGGTACCCCATACATCCCATGTCCCGGATATTTTTCTTCTCAAGATGCAGTTTGTCCTTTCGTGCTCTATTTTGTCTCCGGCTCGTGCCCTCTGCAGACGCAAATGCGGGTGGGGACACTGACGCCGGCGCAGGGATGGGGGGGCCTGGGCTGGAGGACTGTGCCTTTGCCTGCGATTTAACAAAGCATCTCCTCTGTACAGGAGTAAAGAACAGCTTTAAAGCAGGGAGAAAATATTCGCATTTTATTAGGGTGAAATACTGGGGTTAACCCAAAGTAATATTTTTTTTTCCCATAAACGTGTTTTCATGAGAAATTTGAATTTCTGTGTATTTATAAGAGGTTTCAGAAGGGAGAGGTGGGGCGGGGGGGCTAACGGCGCTCACTGACATGGCCAACACTGCGCAGACGTATGTGAAAGCCTATAGCCACAGTTAACGCTAGTCTGTAACGTTAGTTTTGTTCCTCAATACTTGTAACCTGGAAGGAATCCTGCCCGGCCAGAAGGAAGCCAGCCGGTCCCCGGGTGTCTTCTCCTGGGGCTGTTGGTCCTCGGGGGCAATGGATGCACCCAGGTTGTCTCATGCATCTCCGTGAAACCGGCAGGCATCTCATGGCAGCTCTGTTGGGGGTTTGGCTTTTTTTGTTTGGTGTGGTTTTTTGGGTTTGGTTTTTTGTTTGGGTGTGGGTTGTTTTTTTTTTGTTTTTTTTTTTTCCTTAAGATCATCAAACCTTGGTTGCCCAGGAGAGAGGTTCTGTAATCCCTGGCTTCCCACCCCAAATATTTACGGACAGCCAGATAGTGAAGCTTTTGCGAAAGGCGTGGGGCAGGCTGACGGCTGAGCGGTGCCGTGCCAGGGCTGCGCTGGCAGCAGGGGCACGGTGTCGGGCTGGTGCCACTGGTCTCTCTTTATTTGTTTGGTTTTTTTTTTCTATCAGATGGCTCTGTCTTCTTGCTTATCTGTTTTGCTGGGATCTTATTAACAAAAGGGCAGTTTCTTCAGCTTGTCGGGGATCCTTCAGGTGCTCCACTTTTTGTAGGCTGGCTATTTGAAAATGGTGTTTTCTCCCACAAAGGTTTGAGTTTTCAGGAAGGTGGTGTGTGCGTTTCCCAATACAGGGGTGAAATCATGTTGTGTTCAATGCAAACAATTTATTTGCTCATACTGCACTGTGTGCTTGCATGCACCTGCCTGTTTTCAGTAGGGCATTTCCCATGCCCGTGAATATGATCCTGTTTTGGGTTCAGGTCTCCTGCATTAGTGCCTGGTCCAGGTATGATGGGCTACGGTCGCATGCAGGAAGAAGAGCTGAGGCTTGACTTCTTCACCCATGAAATGGAGCTAGAAATATGAATCTAGCTAAAAAAGGCTTCATTCATCATCGTAAGTGCTTTGAGCATCTTGCTGGGTGAGTTTGAAGACCGGGCATGAATTCTCAGTCTCTCTCCAGATTTGCCTAATTTTTATGTCATGCCTCCCTTTGTGTTTTCCACCTTGGGCTACCTTTGACCAAAGGCGACCGAGAGCTTGTGTTGCAGAGATACCACCTTCTCCCAGGCACGAATCAGTAGGATTAAGGCACCAATTGGTAGGAGAACCGCTCTCCTCTCTATCCCAGCACATCCCGGCAGGCAGCGGTGCTTCCCCTACTTCGGGGGTCACTGGGGCTCTGCGGCCGGCAGATGAAAGGTTCACCCTGCTCGGAGGCATCCTGCTCTTCCTCGGGGCGAATGCCTCGAAGGGCAGAGCACGCTAGAGGAGGCTTCCTCGCCCAGTACTTGTGCTTTGCGAGCCCATCAGGGCTCAGCATTCGTCTTTCCCAGCTGTCCCCCGTGTCGCTGTCGTCCGTACATTGTCTCTTAACGCTCCCTACCCCTCTCCTTCCCTTGTGGGCTTCATTTCCTAACGCTGCTCTTTAGGGAGAGCTTTCTGTCCTTGGCAGCGGAACAAATCCCTTTTCACGCGACCATCGCTCCTCAGCCCATTGTCCTCCGCCCCCACCGCCACCGTGCAAAATCTCCCTCCCCGGTACGTCTGTTCCTCTGGAATGATAACCACCGTCGCGGTGGGGCAGCGAAATCCCTCTGGGCAAAGTCCCCTGCCCTGCAAGGGAGCAAAGTGGGGTTTTAAAAGCACAACAAGAGGCAAGGGCGATTCCCGGAGAGTTCACCGTTTGGATGTGATTCATCTCTTCGGGACGTGCATCCTCTCCTCTGGTTTTGTGCTGCAGAGCTCCGCGGTTGAACCCGGAGCCTGTGTGTACCGAGGGCTCCTTCTTCCCCGCCTGGGGCCAGCGGGGCCACGTTATAAGTTGATTTTTCACTGCGTAGCATTGCCCGGGGTGGCTAAGCAGGAAAAGGGAGGCGGGAATTTTCTCTTTGCTGTTGAAACCTTAGGTAAGCATTTGGCAGGAAAAACTGGGAAAGGGGAGAGAAATAGTTTAAGGGACCTGAAGGCAGTTCTCAGCTGCAGCAGTTTTCTTATTTGAAAGTGTCGGTGTTGTCATTACTTCCCTCCAACCCCCGCCATCGTAAAAACACAGGGATGCTTTAATTGTCAGAATTTCTGCTTGGCATTTGCCAGCCCTGTTAAGTCTTTATTCCCGGAAAACCGCGTCTTAGCTAAGCAAAATGTTCCTAACCTCTGCAGTGATGTATCTAAACAGGAGGAGGCGGGAAATGGGCACGTGTTCGCAATTGCCTCCACAGGGGTGATTTTGATGCCACTGGATGAATAAATTCATGGGTGCTGATAGTGGGGGTGGACATTTGTCAAGGCACAGCCCCGAAACTCTTGCCCAATGACTTCTGTGTCGAGCCCAGATTGGGTCTGCCCTACAACCCACTTCTGGGGCATCTTTTCCATTTCTGGTCTCGGAGAGGACTGTCCAGGCAACAGGAGAGGAGGGAACGGCAGCTGTGCTGCCTGTGCGTTGGGCGTGCAGCACCCCAGCCCGGCGCGCTGGGTGTTGAGGGTGAGGTGGCAGTCCCCTCTCTGCTTGCAGGCCACTTTCTGTAGGTCCTGCAAGGGTGGACAGGGAGGAAGAGGCACCTCTGGAGCACCTGGTTCAGCCAAGCCAAGGTCTGAGTTACCTGATGGAGCTGCTGAACTCCAGATTTTTGGCTGCAGGGAGAGCTGAGAGCACCTTGCTCGCCTGAACTGTGTCCCTGAGCCCAACCATCCCCTTGGCCTGGGTGCCTGCGGTCTCTGGTGCGGTGGGATGGCTCGGGCTCGTGTGTCTTGAGTCTCACTTGTGCCAAATGGGTGGCCAGCTGGGTTGGCGATGGGGAACTGAAATACTGAATTATGTATGTCTCAGCTTCTCCGCTGCCGGGCAGAGCGCCGGAGTGGTATCGAGCAGATCCTTTTAAACAGCGATGCGGACGTAGGAGCTTGGTTAGGAAAGCCATTAAGTGTTTGAATCTTCTTGATGCCTGCTCAGGTGAATGTTGCTCCTTCCTTCTGCATCCGTAATTATGAAAGGCTGAAAGAGCAACCTCAGCGGACGGGCTTAAAAGTTTAATGAAGCTTAAAGTCTCATAGGTTGGGCTCTTGAGTCCGAGCTTGTTTAAGCTCTGGCCCTAGGAAGAAGGGTTAACCAGAAAGGAGGGGAGGCTTCCTGCATGCATTACCTCGAGGATGTTAAAACTCACGCTGATGGGAGGTGCTGTTGTGGAGATGGATTAGAAGAAAGTAATGGGAGAAGACATCAGAGATGGGTGAAAGGCCCTGCGTGGGGAAAGTAGGTCCAAGTGAGGCGTTTACCCTTGGCAGGGGGAAAGCTGCCCATGGCAAGGACGAGATTTTTCTGGCCCGGGCCGTGCAGGACGCATGTGTGACGGGTGCCCTCTGCTCTGCAGCTCCAAACCCGGGCAGCGCTGATGGACGGGTGCCAGGGTGCAGCAGGATCTGGGTGGCTCACCCGCTCTGTCTGGTGCAACGCGCTTCTCGCAGCGCCCGCCGGAGACGCTCCAGGCTGGGGAGAGTTGCCGGCGTGACCGCGCTGGCAGACTCCGACTGGGTCCTAGCAAGGGCCAAAGTGTCTCTGCCCTTGGCAGGGTCTTTACGGGAGTTTCCCCTGCAGCACCAAACTCACCTTTGCACCTTTTTTTGGCCGGCTGAGACGTGGAGCCGAGACCCCGAGCAGTCGGCTGGTGCAGGGCTGGGGGAGAAGCACGCTCTCTCTAGACGTGCCGCCTTGTGAATCTCCGCTGGATCCCAGGTTTAGTTTCGTGGTAAGGGTTTGCAGCGGGAACGACCTCTGGCTGAGCGTGCTGGGCTCCTGCCCGCTCCCAGCACTTCACCTTTCTCTTCCTCTTGCCTCGTGGCAGAACTGTAGCTCTTTATGGCTGGAGTGAAGATGGAAGAAACGTGGTCAGTGCTTTGATGCTGGGGTACGTATGGGAAAACAAATAGCTTTGTGGGACTGTTTCTCCACGGCCGACCAAGCTCAGAGGCACTGATGCCACCCGTCCTTATCCAGGCAGGGTGACATGAAGTGATGAATCTGGCTGCTAAACCAGAGAGCCCAAATCCACCCTGCTCTGCTGGGACGGCCCATCCCCATCCTCCAGAGAAAGCGCAATTTCCCTGCCAATAATGTCTTTATGCTATTTCCAACCATGTAACAAAAATCCCAGGAACTCCCTGAATCCTTGGCTTTTAAAGTAAATATACCCCCACCTCAAACTGATGTATTTTTGCCTGTTTTAGGCACTTCTGCCTCCAAACATCAGCCTTGGTCCTTCCCTCCCTGGCCTGATGCCTGCAGAGCACCGTTCTCACGCAGAGCAGCCGCTGGCCTCACCTCGGGGCGATGCTTTGCAGGTCTCCTTGGTTGGCCGGGGACGCGCATCGGGCACGTTGTGGGTGAAAGGTGCTAACGAAACAAAAACCAAATCTGCGTCTTCTCCTTTAGTGCCTTCGTGCTGGGAAGAGTGCAGCAAAATTCGACTGACATCGCATCTTGCCGAAGCTGCATTTTTTTTTTCCGTAAGGATTAGTGGTTCAAGAGCGGGGATTTTCAAACTGACAAGCCCTTGGCAGAGAAATAATTATAGTCTTTTTATGCTTTGTGTTTCTTAAGTAGTTCTAAATGACTTTTTCCCTTGGGGCATTTTTTTTTTTAAGTCCACAAAAAGTGTGGGGGAAAATGTGTATTTCCTCAGTGTCCTTGAAAATAAGCAAGATTTTTGTGGAGACCGTTTAAGTTTCAGCTATAAGATTTTTTTGCGTGTGTCTGTTTGCTTTAACCATGTCCAATCAAACGAAGTTTCTTGGCTGGTGATGCTTCAGAAGTGGATCTTAGCAATGGGAGATGGAGGGAGATGGATGTGATCACTTCTCGGCCATCTCAGGAATGTGGGTTTTGCCTCTGCAGTATATTCCCCTGGGTTTTTACCCCACTCCTTGCTGTAAGAGAGGTTTTCTGGGTCTGGCGGAGCTGGTTTTCCCCATCAACATCCATGCTTGTGCCAAGTCGTTGCGCATCCCGCTGGGAAACCCTTACCCTGTCCCTTTCATCAGCATCCTGCCTTTCCCTCCGGCACCCGGCCCCAGTGCCCGGCGGCTGCGGAGCCCGGCGGGGTTCGCCCAGCCCTGTCCTCCGCTGGGTCCTTTCCTCGCCTGCGCCTCCATCCTGACTGCTTTGGCCAGTCTTTTTAATTCTAAAACAGGCAGCGTGATGTGAAAAAAAAGCCACCCGGCGGTGGCTGAGGCCAGCTCCAAGGCACATGTGAGCTCATGCCTTTTATCGCTAGCAAAATTCACCTCCTGTATGTTTGTGTGCAAGCCCGTAATGAGGTACCCTAATTTTCTGAGCACGCCAGACATCTCTGTGTCACAGGGTGTTTTGCCGCGGCTCCGTCCCAACCCGGAGCTTTTTACTCCCGACTTTTTTGCCCCTCCCTGGGAAGAGCCTCCGGAGGATGCTGTCCTAAATCTCAGCTCTCCTGCGCCTGACCAGGGAGGGGGCTTCCCTCTATCCGTCCATCCATCCATCCGTCCATCCCTGGTACTAAACGCTGCTTGCGATGTAAGGGGGGGCCTGGGAGAGGACCCCACTGGCGTTTACACTCACTGCAATATAAAAGGGCAGCGCTGGGGCCCGGAGGGGCTGCGTTATTGCATCCGCTGTCAGGGCAGTGCTGGGGCCCTCCCCCGGGATTACCGGTGCAATATTCCCACTGCCGGCAAGGGGGATGGGGGGGGGGGGTGGGCAGGCTGCTGTTAATAATGGCGTTGCTCTACCTTGGCTTTATTAAGGGAGAGAAGCCTCTGTTCCTCACGCCCCAGGCATGTCTGGGTCTGGGCTTCATGGTGAGAGGGAAGGGGGTGGGAGCGGAGAGGGGGGCAGTGGGGAGATGGTGTTTGAAGTCATTAGAGCTGCTCAGTGGAGAGGAGGGAATTGCCAAGAGGGGTGGCGGTGGTATCTTGATGGGATGTCCTGCCCCAGCTCACTGCAAAACCCTCCTGTGGGCTCTGCCCAACCTACGGTGTTTAGCGAGCGGGGTGGTGAGCTCCTCGCTTTCCCCATTCCCCCCTCTTCTGAAGACCAGAGCTTGGGGGGAGGCCGTGACGTAGCTCCAGGGCTTACAAAGTCCCTTGTGCCCTGCAGATGTGGCGGGTGACCCTGCAGAGGGACGTGGTGCCAGGAGGGGACCTGCCTGCCCTGCCTCTCCTCTGCCCTAGCCATCAGTTCTCAGGGGAAAGGGTTTTTTTTTCTCATCTTCCCCTGTCCAGACGCTGCGAATCCCACTAAAACTTTTGACTGGAGCAGGGATTACGTGCTCAGGTTTCAGCCCTTGTCTGCGAGTGGTGTAAACTTTCTGCTGGAGCTCAAGTGACATTTTGTGGGAGATAGGAGAGTATTAAGTGTTGGTCCTTGCAGATAAAAATAGCTGCTGGCCCGACGACGTTTTTTGTCGTCTTGTCACTGGTCTGACCCGGCTCCATCGCCTCCACGCTGGCGCTCCCGACCTGGTCCTGTACCCGCAGCCTGATCCGGCGCCGTCCTGCTCCGAGCATCCCCACCTGCCTGTCACAGCGATGCTTTCCTCCCGTAAGCACCGTGGCCGGGACGGCGCCGGGCTCTCGGTGCAGGCTGGAGGGCAAACCGGACCGGGAGCCGCGGGTCCCGCATTTGCGTTCGCAGGGACTGGGAGGAAATGCTGTCCATCCCACTCGCTGTGAGCCCACCCTGACCAAGCACAGCATCCCCCTTCCCCGAAATCAGAGCCTGCGGATCAAAGCAGGTACCCCAAACTGCCTGTCATGGCAAACCCCGCTGCTAATGTGGGAGCCCTCCCGATTACAGGAGTCCTCATGTGTGCGCACGTGTCCGCCTGTCTGTTTTTCCCGTTGCTGCGTTTCAGAGCTGATGTTTTCATCCTGAGGTTATAGCCAGAGCTGGCTCGGGGCCCCTCAGCAGCATCGGCAGAGCTGACTCTTGCCGCTCCAGAAACACGGGGCTGGGGCCAGTCGAAAGGAAAGGAGAGGAGGAGGAGGAGGGAGCGGCAGGGTCTGGCTCGTTGCTGAGCTGGGACCAGATCTGCTGCTGGGAGAGGCTCTCCCGTCCCGCCTGCCCTGCGCCTTTCCCGGGCTCTGCTTCAGAGCAGCATCTGGCCGTCCCACCTCCAAAAACAGCCGGCGTGGCTCTGGAAGAGCCTGTGTGCAGCCAGCAGGATGGCAGCAGGGACAATTTCTCCTGGTGTTGACCCTTTCTTTCTCACGGCCGGGCTGGGAAGTCCCCAGGCGTTGGCCTCTGCGGACTGGGCATCCGTTGAGGATGCCTCCATTCTATCTGCTGTTCTTCCGATCCACCAGAGCAACTTTCTCCCTAAGGACCTCTTCACGGACCTCTTAGCTGCATAGTCAGGCTGCCTTCAATGCCACTTTTTACTTGCAGCCCTTAAATACCTTTCTCAAACAAATGAAGGCTTTTGGGGACAGCATCTTTTCCAAATTCCCTGTACTCTGCTTCAAAGCCCACCCGACGCTGGGGGATTCATCATCTTGCGTGGTGTCATCCATCAGCTGAAGCGTCTCTCCCGTCAGAAATAAGGAACAAGGTCCTCGTCTGTCTGGAGCTGAACTGATGCGATGGCACTTGGCCACTTACAGTAGTGGGCGATTACTGAGCCCCTGCCAGGAATTCTTCCAGTGGGATCGGGAACGCTCTCGGGTGTTAAATTTGTCCTGCAGCGTGTAACCTCTAAGTAGAGCCCGTCGTGTTTTGTAACGGATCATATGATGCCGGCGATGGCAGCCGCCCGCCCTGCATTTCAAGGTCAGCGCTGAGCTCGGGGCCGGAGGGGCAGCTCCTGGCTGCAGCCTCGCCTGGCCGCTGAGCCGTCTCGCAGGGCTCTGCTCCCTCCTGGGGTGAAGCTTCGGGTGCCTCGGGAGCTCAGCCTTGGAGGGGGAGGCTGGTTTGCTCCCGGCTGGTGAGGCTTGCAGCCCGCAGCTCGGGGTCTTCCCTTGCAGGGTGTGCTCCTGGGATCGGCGTGGCTCTGGGATGCAAACCCTGCCTGCCTCTGTCCTGCAGCCCGGTGAGGGTTTCTCGTGTGCCACCAACACACTGTTTCCGCATCTGGAAACCGCTGTCCCTTAGCCAGAGCCTGTGCATCAGGTGCGGATCCATCCCCTGAGAGTTTTACGGCATCGTGCCGAGGACGGGACCTTCCAGCATGTATATAGACAATATTCCCTCTCTCTCAGTGCCTTAAAAAACCTCCCAGTAAGGACTTCATCTTGTATCCCTGAAGCTGGGGAGAACTGCTGTGCAGAGAAGGGTTTGCTGGCAGAGGTGAGGAGCGCAGGGTCCTTGTCTCGATGGACAACCAGCGCAGGGATGCTGCTGCGTGCTCTGTCCCTTGGCTTCCAGCCCCTCGCAGGAAGGCACGGCCATCCCCATGGGAAGAGTCTCCCATGGTCTTTATCTATAAATAAATGTTTTAGGCCCATCACTGTATCAAGCAATTAGAAGGGACTTTTTGGACAGGTTGTTAAATAAGAATTAGTGGAGGCTTAAAATATTAATGGGCAATTGGCCCTCGCCGGTTCTCTTGTTACGTGAACGTTTCATTTATAATTTGGACCCAAGCTGGGATGTGCTGAGAGATGCTCAGCCTGCAGCCTGCGCACGGGGGTTAACGTGGTGCTCTCTCCTGCCAGAAAATAATAAAAGCCAGGGACTGTCTAGGGATCGTGCGTGAAGGATTAGGAAGAGGATATGCACGGGCCTGTCTGCAGCTGGTTGAAGTCTAGCGCAGAGGGGTAAGCCTGGAAATCATTGCTTTCTGATGGCTGTGAGGGGGCCAGCATGGAAAGGGAGCTTGTCTCCTAAAATCTGGGTTGCTCTGCAGCCGGCCGATGTTTTTAGTGGGAGGCAGCGAGTGGTTTCTCTCTCCCTGAGAGATGTCTGTGCTGGTCGGGAAGGAGGAGGCACCGTGGGGTGGATGCTTCTGCCTCTGCTCGCCAGGTACTACAGTTGTCCAGTGTGAGCGGAAGGCGCCGGGCTCCAGCAACTGGGGGTTTTGGTGCGAGCCGAGGGTGCTGGGTGCCAGGGCCTGGGGTTTTCCACCTTTCTCCAGGATGCCTCGTCACATCTACAGATTCTGCGGGGAGCCTGGCTTCATCCACAGCATTGTCTGTGGCTTTTTGTTTTTTAAATCTCCAGGTCCCAGAGCCAGGGGATTCAATGAAGTCCTCCCCTACCTTTCAGTAGGGAGCCCTTCCAGCTCTCTGGCCATGGGGAAAGCTGGAAGACGCTCAGGTCTTGCGTTTGTTTGACTTCTTGACATTGGCAGTGCCGTTCCCTGAAACGGTCACCTCGAGCTGGCTCGGGAAGCCGGAATTGCGTCTCTCTGGGTTAGCGAGTGCATGAAGATTTCCTAGCATCAGTTATTCAGCATTAGGGTTTACCTTGCAACCACCACACTCGTGGAAGGTGTCTGCTGGGGTGGAGGCATCCGAATTCCCCAAGGTGAGTCAGGGCTTTATGACCCTCACCCAAGAGAAGCATGTTGCTTTTGTGGCAACTATTAATTGCTTCCTGAATTTAAAAAGCATAAACAAACTCGCTTGCCAGGGAACGAGTTACCCAGTGCATAAATGCTTTGCCATTAATCCGTGGCTGACCCTGACGATGATGTGAGGACCAGAAGAGCTTTCAAAGAATTTACCAGAAACCATTTCAGGGGAGGTTGTGTGTTGTAAATCCTTAAGTAATGGGACGGAGGGAATTAGATTAGATAATAGTTTGCAGAAACCGGGCACGATTCCCCATTGAGGATCTTGAGCTCATTAGAAACATAGTGTGGTGAGGCGAGGCCCCCGTGCGTCCTTATCCCAGCGACCGACGAGTGAGTTTACAACCTGGAAAATGAGATTATCAAAGGGTTTGTTTTACGCGCTGCAGTAACGAGCGACGTTAGGGAGCCAAGCAGGGTCCTGTTACATCCAAAGGTGCGTTGTAAAGCTGCAGCGGTTCCTGGAGGAGCAGCCCAGGACGGGGCTGTTTGCGCTGGGTGGAGGATGCCCATTGCATCCGGCGCCCATGGCAGCAGCGGCGCCGGGGCACCTTGCAGCCTTTGGCCTGGGTGTCTCGGGTGGTCCCATGCCTCTGCTGAGCTCTCCCTGGCTCAGGGAGCATCTTCAGGAGGACTTTTAGCTGCGGTAGCAAGGGAGGTGGTGTCCTATCTTGCTTTCACAATCTGCCCTGATGCATATGTCCGTCTCTTCGCCCCTGCCGTGAGCTGTCCCAAAGCTGTCAGCAGGGTTTCCAGGGGGCCCCAGCCCCTCCTCACCAGCTCCCCAACCTGTGCACGGGGCTGCTGAGCTATTTCACAGGGAGATGCTGGCACGTGGGGCTGTTTGCTGCCCCCCCCTCCAGCAAAGCCTTTCATTTGCTTGCTACCTCCGCTGCTTTGCTCTTCCTCAGGCTACCCCTGCCCTGGAGGGAGGAGGTTGGGTGAGCTTTAGGGATGCCGGTGGCTTTTGGTGACGGACCTGCTTTTACCATCTGGGGCACGCGTTGGGTTTTCCCCAGACGTTTGGAGACGGCGCCTGCCGCAAATTGCCGGGGAGCTCGGCAAACAGTGTTAATCCACTCTCATTTGAAAGGGCGGGCAGGCATGGTGGGGTGGGGTGGAGGGGAATGTTTTGCCTGCGGCAAAAAAGTGTTTCCCAGATCCAATATCTATGCAATGAGGGGTGCCGCGGTGGGAGTTGTGCATCCTTTCATGGGGCAGTGCTTGCAGGGAAAGCCGTCAGCGTCCGGGCTGCCTCGAGGCCTAATAACAGTCTTGCTGGCTGCCTGGGGCAAGGTGCTGGTGCCTAAAAGATCAAATCTGGTGGCTGATATTCGGCTGCCCGTTAACGTTGCCGTAGCAGATCGCATCCGGCTCGTCCGTCTGTTGTGGGGCCGCCTGGCACATGCGCGGGTCGGCGATGTGTTCAGGACGGCAGTGCCTGACGCCGGGGAAGGGGTAAGTCTAGATTAGTGTTGGGGCGAGTGGCTTTGCATCTCCAGATTCCACTCTCTCCAGCAGAAGGACAGAGTTCAAAGGGGCTCTGGCCTTCTTGGAATAGGAAACGGCAGGATCCACCCCGGAGCCTTTTCTCCTCTTGCCCAGAAGGGTCCCGCCCCAGCCGAGAAGCCCTAAATCCAGCTGGGTGTGGAAATGGGGGTGGAAAGGTCCATGTGAGGACCGTGCTCCATTCCTACCACTCCAGTGCTGGTCGTTCCCCTTGAGCACGTGTGAGGTTGCGTTTGATCTGGGTCTCAGCTTGGGGTTTGTCTTTATTCTCCTTTAGAAAGCGGGGGAAAGAAATTCAGGAGGCCCCAGAGGGATGGGCTTGGAGCAGGGCAGCTCTCGCTCCACGGAGCAGGCGCCGGCATCCAATTTTCTGTCTCACTTTGTTTAATGGACCTGCGAACCCATTGCAAAGCCAAGATTGCACAGGCGAACGCCCCGCGGCCAGATTGCAGGGTCTTGCTTAACCCAGCGCTGCTGGGTTTCTCCCCACAGTTTTCATGCGAGGTCTCAGCTTCACCTTTTCACCAGTGAGAAACTCCCCAGAGCGGCACGGCCGACCCTGGGGGACGGGGTTTTCTTCTGGAGGTGAGTTTTACTCAGCCTTATAGATGCTTTCTGGTGATATGTAGGTAGAGGTGGGAAGCACCTTGTGATGGCCACAAGGATGGAGAGGCTGTTTTGCACTACATTTAGATGTGTCCCCTGCTTTCTCCCTCTCAGGAGGTGGCTTGGAGGCACCTTTCCGCACTGGTGACTCTGTGCCTTAACCAGCCTGGGAGGTATCAGCTCAGAAGGTGCTCAACAGGTTGGCAGGTGACATCATTAGGCTTCAGTGGTAACATGCTGTGGAAGTAAGCAGGGAGAATCTCTCAGCAGTTGGTTCCCTAACCAGAGGCTCTGTGTTGCTCTGACTGGGCCTCTGTTCGTCCTCACATGGTTTTCCTCCTGATGTATACCTCCCCCACAGGCTTTCACAGCAGACTCGAGCAGGCTCTGGCTCTCGGGCAGGCTTTGGCTTTCTGCCTGCGAATACGTGGCCTCGTGGCCTGAGGTGGCATCACTGCTGAGTTTCAGCTTTGTGCGAGTCCTTTCCCACCTCTGCATCCTGCAGAGGACTGCCAGGGACAGAGGAGGTACCCGAGGGAAGGGAGGTGCTGTAGAAATCAGGGCATGGTGGCCTGGTGTGCCACGTCCGTTGCCGTGTCTGCCACCCCTGCCCGGTGGGTCACATCCCTGTATGGCTTTGGGGTCCCAGAGGCAGGGAGCACCCGGTATGGATTTTTTTCTGGGAAACAGGGGCAGAGAAATACAACATCCACGTTTGCAAGCCACCAGGGACTTCCACCTCCCGGAAGAGGAGGTGTTGGAGGTGCTTGTGACGCAGCTTGTGGAGGGGCTGGGGCGAGTTTGGGAGACTTGGGGTCCCTTTTGCACCGATGCTGCTGGGAGAGGCTGTTTTTATCCGATGTTTTCCACCTCTCCGCTCGGCAGCGGAGGGTGAAGTGTCCCCCCGCCTGCCCCGGCTGCCGGCAGGGCTGTGCAGGCAGGACACGGGCAGGGAAGGAAAGGAGGGGAGGATAACGCCCCGGCTGCAGGCCCTGGCCATTTCTGGATGAGTAGGTCATCTGGGTGTGGGAGGGGAGCCGGTGTCCAAGCCAGCCCGGAGAGGCTGAGGTTGGGTGTATGTGCGATTTGGGGGAAAGTGAGAAGGGATTTCTTAGGCGAGAGGAATGCAAATTTCCTCCTTCGCATATGTCTCCCCTTCTTCCAGTTTGCAACAAAAGTCATCAAATTGCCCAAGACCTGGCAGCAAGGACAGGCCGAGAACAGCCCACAAATCACGGGAAAGCATCTCCCCTCCTCCCTGCCTGCCTCCAGATACTCGTGCATCAGGAACCACTTTAATCCCACTTTGGGCGATAAAACTCCTGCCCCTTCCCGATGCCGGGTGGCTGCACAGCCCAGAGCCTCCGGAGCTCCTGTGCGCTGTAGCACCGGTCCTGGTGGGTTAGAAATCGGGGTTTCCCTTGAACTGGTTGCACTTTTAAATCCTCCGAATGGTCCAGGGAAGGGCTGGAGCGCTCAGACATCAGGGATGACAGCAGCCTTTTGGAGGAGACACCGTGACGTGGCTGGTGTGACTTTCCTTGTTCCCAGGTGGTGGTGGGGACAAGTGGCAGTGACTCGGGTCCTGCTCGGTCCGCCTGAATTATCAGGCACTGCGAGAGGAGACAGCGACTCCCAAGGATGCCCAGCTGGGGAGCACCAGGCTTTGGGGGTGCAGAGCCCCAGCTGAGAGGCTGAGCAGCCGTTGTGTCTCAGGATGAAGGGTGCTTTTAATGAGCCCAGCCCTTTCCTTGCGATCCTGCCGGCTGCTGTGTTATTATTTGGCAGAAAGAGCCGCTGGTGAAGCAGAGCTGCAGAGATCGGGCGAGCCTTTCCGAGCTCTTCTGGTCACCCCGGGCACCACGGGGACGGGCAAAGTCCCTCCTGCCGCTGCAATCGCAACGTTAGCATTGCCGCTGAAGGGGTGTTTCATGCCGTTTTGTCTGTCTCGCTTGGGGCTGTGAGAGCAGCTGCAGCCCCCCCATCCTCCCCCCATGAGCGCTTTTGCAGCCACCTGGTTTGCACCAGGAGGTGCAGGTCCGTTACAATCCCCTTCAGAAAGGCACTCAGGTTACCCCATTGTGGTCATTTGGGTTATTATAAGATTTTCTTACGAGAAAACAATTCTATCCTTCTTATTATTAAGTGTAGGCTAGCAGTGGTACCAGGACTAGGACCGCCAAGGTGTCCCACCCTCAGGGTCCCCACCTCGTCCCGTGTCCCGTAAGACAGTGATGGTGCAGCTTTCACCAGGCGGTCCAGGGGCTCGTGTAATGGAGGAGACACGGGGGGACTTCAGCCTGGCTGGAGGGCCGGGGCATCCAGCACTTCGTACTGGTCAATACACAGCGTGCAGTGAGCGAAGGCGGCAGCGTGAGGCTCTGCAGAGGAGGACAAATCACTTCTATGTACGACCGGGGAGTGGGGGTCTCCTCTCGTAGCGTGAACGCAGCTGTTGGCTCTGCGACCGACTGCTGTCCCCCTGCCTTGCCCGTCCAGGGTGAAGGTGGGAGCCCTCTGCCACCCCTCCCCTTCCCGTATGTGGCCGATCCGCCTGGGGACCGAGCCCACAGCCGCTGCTGAGAGGGGAGATGGTCGTGTGATGGGGCTTCCCAAGCCCAGGCAAGGGGAAACGGCTCCAGGTGAAGTCAAGCTGCATTTAACAGTTCTACCTGGGGTATTATTTTTTCCTGCAAGGCACTACCCCACCCCAGCAGGACGCCCTGCGGATCGCCAGTGTGCGGTGCTGGTCCTTCTTCAACTCTCGCGGTGAAACCTTGCAGACTGCCCCGCTCGCTGAGCTGCTCGGGGGCAAGACCCATGACCTGGCTTGCAGGAGAGCCCGTGGGCTGGCTTCCTTCGCTTGCCCGACACACTGCTCCCGCGCCCAGCCGCTTTCCGCTTCCCTGCTCCCGTCTTCCTCCTCCTGCCGCAGCATCTGCTCCGGATGTTTTTCCCCCGGACTGCTGAAGCTCTGGTTTTCCAAGCTGAATTTCCTTTGTTTCTGTTTTTTTTTTTTTTGTTGGTTTTTTTTTTTTTTTTAATCTCTCCAGGGTCCCCTTCAGACTGTTTTGCCCAGTTCCATCCTCTCCAGTTTATTATCTCCTGCTAATGTTATTAACATGCTAATTAGTCCCTAAATGCAATTGCCAATGAAGATGTCAGGGCTGATACTAACCCTGATCCTTCAAGTCACTCTTTTTCTCTGAATTCTGCAGATTGCTCCGCACCTCTCCCATCGTCTTGATTATTTTGTCTCGTTTGGCTTCACAGAGCGATGCTCACACCTGCGTGAGTGCAATTGCTCCCCTAGTAAAGACTTGCTGAGACGCGGCGTAGGGTGGTTTGTGAACCCCCCCAGGGCCAGGTTGGCGATGGGCGTAGCTCTGAGCGGCATTTTCTGGCCGGTCCCAAAGCCTCGTCTCAAAGGCAGGGTGTGTGCCTGGCTCTCCGTGGCAGCCACCTTGGGAGGCAGAAGGAAAAGGACTTTGGAAAGGGAAAGAGCGGCATTTGCCATCCCGCCTATACACTCAGCCCTCTGGCTGCTCGGGCGTCGTGCAAAGGTCTTCCATGACTATAAATAGGCAGAGAGGTAGGCAAAGAGATGGTGAGATGGGATGGGGACAGGCAGCGAGCCAGCCTTGGCCGGCATCTGGAGCTCTCATTGCCTTCGTGCGCAGAAGAGGTGCGGTTTGTTCCGGCCACGCTGCTCTCGTCAGGCGAAGTTTGCCCCCGCAGAGCCTATTTTGGAACACAAAATCCCCCTGGTTACCTCTTGGGGGTCCCGCAAAGAACCGGGGCCGGCTTACGGCGAGGTGCCCCGGCGCTGCTGCGGGACGTCGAGCCACGTGCTTTGAATAGCTCTGTGCAGACGTGGCCTATGGAGATGAAATGTGGCTCTTGACCGATTGCGAATAAATCAGGGTCAGGAGCTTGAATGCTGGCCAAGAAACCCAAAGGGATAAAATATAGCTTCTCTACAGACTGTTAGCAAACAGCACGTGGGCTGAGATCTGCTAGATAAATTTATGCGCTGTGAATTGTTCACCCAGCTGTAGAGGAGGGATGGACAGACCCATGGAGAACTAATAACCATATGTGGTGGACATGCCTTCGGCGCTGACCTTTAGAGGGTTCAGCAAGGCTGGGAGGTGGCACGGTGATGTCTTCTTAGGGAGGTCACTGGGAGGGAATGGACGCATGTGTTGCTTGGTGCGAGAGAGGGCGATTCAGGCTGCCTCTGCCCTGCACGTCCAGGAGACAGGCTGGCAAAATAAATTAATGCCCTTGACCTTGCTTTTCCCATCATGTCATTCGACATGAATTGAGGATAAATACTGGACTCTTTGCCTTTGCCTGCTCGTTTCCAAGCTTGTGGGACTTGCTGGCCCGAGAGCTCCTGTTCCTGATGCAGCCCAGGGAGATCAGTTTAAAATGGGAGGAGGTAATAGGGAAACAGTGAAAAGCTGGGATTCTCACCCAATCCAGGCTGTGGGCACGGGGCCTCCAGCACCCGCTGTCTCCCATTTCAGGTGAAACGCTGGGAACTGGCAGCACTGCCCCGGCCATGGGGGCTGCCTCCTCTCGCTCGCCCCAAATCCCTCGTAGCCGCAAAGAGGAACATTGACTTCATGTTGGGATGAAATGTTCTGGCGGCAGAACCAGCTCCAGGCAGACCGACTTAATGAGCCTTTGGGCTCGGTTCAATTGCTTTAAACCAGAGAGATGGGCCTGAGCCCAAAACACGGAGCCAAACAGCCTCGTACTTGTCCAAGCTGCAGAGGAGTGTGAAGAGTTCGTGGCTGGTCCCTCGTTTCTCTAACCAGGCATCTGCTTCCCGCCCTCCACCCCGGGACGCTGGATGTGTGCGTGCTGTCATCGGATGGGACCGGCTTATATATCGACAGTTTATATGTCAACATCTCCTGTATCGACATCTCTGTCCTGGCTTTAGCTCAGCTTGCAGGGGGACCCGACACCTCCGTGGGTACCAGACCCTGCGCCATAGATCTGGCTAAGGCGGGGGCGACTGCTCTGTTTTCTTGTCTCATTTTACCCCAGCGCTGCAGGGGGAACTTCAGTTCCCCTGGCTGTAATTTAGAGAAATGTGGGGGGAAAAAAAAATTCCCACGTTTTGGGGGAAAAAGCATTTCTCCCAGATGCTGGGTCAATCCTGCGCTCCCAGGCTGGGCTGGGCAATCCGCCTTCCCTAGGCTGCAGGGGATATGGAGGGGGCTGTGGCCTGCCTCTGCTTTCTGGGATTTGCAGCACCATTTTGAGGTTGAGAACTGGAAAGAGAGGCTTTTCCCAGGCTGGGCATCTCCGGCAGCTTGGGAGTCTTCTCCAGGACGGACCGGCCGTTAGCCGTGCCCAGCATCTCTCCTGCACTTTTGCAGCGGGGTAGTCCATACCCCAGCCCCGGCAGGCTGCGGACTGGGACTCCCGCTGCGGTGGCTAATCCAGCAGCAACCCCCCCCCGCCCCCTTGCCACCCCCACTGTGCCTTTGCCTTTGGGCTGTGACTTTTGACACGGGCAGGACACATTTAACAGTGTGCTCTGAATGCTTCGCCAGTGGTGATCCGGTGGGTTGCGAGCTGCGGGGCTGTGTCACGGCTCCTGCTGGAGTGACACCAGAGCTGGCGTCACCATCCCAGCGGTGCTGGGGCCAAATAAGAGCCACCAAAGGCTGGGGCGGCTCTCCCCGTGTGCAGGGTGAAGGATCCCTACCATGACTCGCACTACCGTGTGATTCGGTGATCTCGTTTGTTCTTTTAAAAGTTATTTAGACTGCATCGGAGCAAAACACAGCAAGTTTTTAATGCTGACTGATTTTTCCACCGAGACGTCTTTCCTTTCTCCCTGCGGCAGTGAGGATTTTGACAAAACCTCCCAGGGAAACCACAAATAAAACCCAGAGCAATGAAATCAGTGTGAAAAAGTGTGACGTGGTGCTTGGGTTGGACGTGCCCATTGCTTTTGGCGAGGCAGCTCAGAAAAGCCCAGCACTGCACAGGCAAACCTGAACATTTTGGGGAAAAAAACTTCCTTTTTTCTTTAAATTTAAAGGATTAAGTGATTTTGCAAGAAGGTGTCATTGCGGTCCTTTGCTCTGTGGCCAGGCCCCCTGGTCTGTACTCCTTTATCGTCAGGGTCTAGTCCCTCCTTTAACAAAAAAGGCATCTGCCAGCTTTTCTGGAGAGCAAATTGTTGCTGGGGCAGGCAGGAGAAGCGTGCCCGTGCTGCTGCCTGGAGCTGCTTGCTTGTCACACGCCAGGCAGGAGAGCAGAGCTAGAAGGGACTCCCCAGCACCTAAGCAGCAGGAGGGAGGTGTCTTTCTTACCCCATTCCTGCCCCAACAGGCTGGTACGTTTAGTGTTTCAGTGAAAGAAATGAGACTTCTGCTGGGGATGGGTGGCTTTGGGGGTTGAAGGATCTAACCTACTACCCGGACACATTTGTTATTGCTGATGGTGGCATTTGGGGTCTCCCTTGGTTGCAGTCATTAGGTTCCAGAGTGAACGATAGGCACAAGGTAGTTTACACTTGTCCCAGGTGTGAGAGGACACCCCAGCTTTAATTTAATACCCTTCAAAGATGCTTCCTTCTAGCGGGAAGGATTAGCAACATCATTTTTGCTGTTGTCTTCCAGAGGGTCTTCCTGGGGGTTGGCAGAGCCCTGCCCTGACATTGCTGCCCTGTGGGCTCCCGTCCCACCGGCTCCGTCTGCTAGCACAAGTTTTGGTGCCAGGAGAGCCTTCTCCCAGCTGAAGGCGTTGAGCCATCTTCCACGAGGGGTTCGCAGCTAATTGGTACAATCAATATTTGTTTTGCAAATGCAATTGGAGGGAAAGAGGGATTGAGAGTGCCAGAAATTCAATTGACCTGTAAAAACAGATACTGTGTAAAGGGAATCCTTTCCCTGCCAAGCAAATATTTAGAAAGGAGAAGCAATAAAATGAATAAGCAACAAAGTAATATCCTGCCTCGACGGCTGCCGGAGGCTGCTGGGAAGGGCTGCGGCCCCCGACGCTGCGATAACCCCAAGCAGACGAGCGGCAGGAACCTGTTTCCTAGAGAAAGCATGTTTGCTTTTACCGTCTAATCCATCAAAAGCTCGCCCTGATGCCTCGGCGGCACTCGAACCTGTCTCAGGTAGCCCGGCAAGCTGGGCACTGACGCCGCACCCCTGCAACCGCGACTGCAGCATGAGCCGGGTGGTGGCCCAGGGGACAGGGCTGTCCCTGCACCCTTGTCCCCCCTTGCAGGGGTCTCTGCTCCCACATCCCCGCTCAGCCTCCCCCGGTGCCCCGGCGATGGGAGCACACCGGGGAGGGCTGGGGGGTGCGAGGGGTGCACGGGGCAGAGCATCGTCGATGGTTCGTGTCTGGAAGGAAATCCCAGTGCGTCAACACTCGGCCTCAGGACGCCTTGGCGTGAAAATCGAAATGGTTAAGGGGGGGGGGGGGGGGAAGAGATTTTTTTTTC
>JAVKLA010000090.1:34444391-34460206 GCA_034782735.1 Sagittarius serpentarius | reverse complement strand
GCCTACATTTAATGTCTTTTTAGATGAATATTTCCAGTCATTCCAGAGCATATTCCTCTGGCATTTCCAGCGCGCTTGTTTAGCCGAGTAGTTAACAAACTTCATCGAAACACATGTTATAGTGCTCTCTAGTGCACGGAGCTATGAATGAAGGATGCCTCTTTTGAGATATCTCGATGCGCAGCGCAGCTTTTGCTCCGGAGCAGCCTGTTAACCACAACAGCTGCTTCCCATTGTGGAAATGCTATTGAAAAAAAACCCCAACCCCATCCCAACAACTTGACAACACACGCAGATGATATTTATGCAAAACCCCGCATGCGGGTGAGCTGGGGCTCGTGGAAATAAAAGATAAGGCAAGAAATAACCCAGCCGGGAGACTGATATCTCCCCGTTGGCAGCGCCCGGTGCGCTCCCGCGGATCTTGTGTTTGCCGAGCCGGGCCGAAGCAGCTGGTCTCTGTGTCCAACTTAGTTTATTCTGTTTAGCTTTTATACAGCCGAGCGATTTTTATAGCCGCCGGAGTGCCGGGAAGCTCGACAGGATATTGGCCGCCTCCTAATGAGAGTTTGCCGCGTTGGCACGTCGGCACGAACGCCCCGTGAATTTTAAACGCCTGGGAAACGGCAGCTCCCGCGGCCCTGTCCCCGGATGCTCAGAGAGCCCTTGGGGGGGAACACGGGTTTTCTGTTTAATAAAGGAAAATGCAAGCCTCAATTGTAGCCTAGGAGACTCGAGAGCAGCCGGGAGCCCCAGCATCAGGGCTGGACCCAACGCGCACCCACCCGCATTGCCCTCAGCGGTGATGCTCCGGGAAAGCCCCCCAAAAGCCAGGGGAGCCCGTGCTGCCCTGGGCAGTTGGGGATTGGGGTCGTCCTGAGCATGAGGTCAGACCTGTGGGACCAGGCTGGCGGTGGACGTGGTCCTCTGGATTTGCCTGATCCCTTTGTGAACCTTGTTGGTACAAGGTGGGTGTAAATTTATGGCATCAGGGGAGGTCCCCAGCCCTTCCTCTGCTGGGAGCGGGGCTGGCTTGGACACTGCATGAGGTTGCTCAGGGCTGGGACCAGTCGAGCGCTGGCTGTTCCCGAGGAAGGAGGTTTCTCTGCTTGATATGAACGCTCTTTCTTTTCCTTTCTGTTTGCTTGTTTTGTTTTTTTTTTTTTTTTTTTGTAACCCTCCTTTTGAAATGCGGAATGAAAAATAGAAAAGTCTTAATTTTTGGTTTTGTTTCTATTTTCATTTTTCATCACAGGAGGTTTACAACAGATTCAGATGCAAATATAATGACTTGCAAGAGGGGGTACCCTAAGCTGGAACAGAATGAAAATTGTTCCTTTCCCCCACGGTGGTACAGCACGTCGAAAAAACAGCGGGTGTGTAAAGTCCCTGAGGGGGTAGGAAAACCAGCCCACAGGATTTTTTAGCTGGGATTTCTGTTTCTTAGAAAGCAAAAAAAAAAAAAAAAGGTTTAAAGATCATCACATTTTATCCACAAAACGAAAGACAGGAAGAGCATTTCCTTCTCTCCTAGTTATTCCTGCCCCGCTTACAAAGCCGGCCAAATCGGGGTGGTGGCGGTGGCGATGGCACATCCTCTTGCTCCTGGTGACTTTGCTTTTCCATCATTTGCCTCCCCATTAATCTCAGTACAAACAAAGGCTCTGAAGAGACAAGCTGAAAAGCTCCTGGGGGTACGTTTAAATCAGTCCTTTCTAATAATGTCTGTCGACCTCTCTGTGGAAGCGCTGCTCCCCAAGGAAAGGACACGGAGCCGCGGCAGCGTGCTGAAATATGGTGGGGTGTAATTAATTCTGACCTCTGGCTCCCGCTCACTCACTCTCAATATTAAATTTGACTAGTGATATTGTGGTTTTTCAATTATCCTTGTTTTCTTGGGGGCATGGGGCGGGGGAGGGGGTCGCTGCTCGAAATTCAGCCTGGTGGGAGATGCATCGGCTGGGATGCAGAACTGCCGTGCCGCCGGCTGGGTGGGATCAATCCTTGGGTCGTCTCCATTGGGATGGCTTTTGGACTTGGACAGAGTGTTGTGCGCGCCTCTCCCTCTCCTACCTGTGTCCCTCCCGCCTCCCAAACCAGATGCTCGATCGGTGCTGTGATGGGGCCAGCTCCCTGCCTGATGCTACACACTGTTATGGAGGGAGGGGGGGCACAAAAAGAAGCAGCCTTTGGGGAAACGGGGAGGAAAATCAGCATTTTGGTCTTGTTCTTCTGGCCTTGCCCAGGAGGTTGCTTCCTGGCCGCTCCTGAAGTCAGTAGTGGATTTTTCTCAGACTCCCCGAGGGCCTGCGGGGGGGACCCAGAGCCATCAGGTCCTATAGGACCTTATTGGTGAAAGTCGTCTTAGTATGTTCTTGATCAGCAATGGAGCAACTTAAAGCAGCCTTAGAAGCTCTGCGCTTGCTTGACCTTTTATTTTGGTGTACAGAAGGCTTGCGGGTTGCTAGTGTATTTTGGCAGTGGCTGTTTGCTTGGAAGGCTCCGTTTGCCTGTTTGTTTAACCCTCTCGTTCTAGCAGTGCCCCTGCGTGTCACGGCGTGGTCTCTGGAGGGTCCGGGGGGTGTTAAGTGACCACTTTTGGACCTCATCCAGGAGGCAGGGATGCAGGTGCCCTTTCCTGGGAAGGCTCGGATGGTTCACCTGGAGCAGCAGGAGGGTTAAACAGCCCAGCGCCAACCCCCTCCTCCTCTGCTGCCCCCCCCTTTCCCCTTTGCCACCAGCTCCCCAGCACGTCCCTCCTCACCGATGTCCTCTGCCGTGGCACCAGGCGCCGGGAGGGGACGTGGGACCTGCTTAGGTGCCACTGAACATCAGGGCAGGAGCTCATTTAGAGGTGCTCCTGCAGGATGCCCGTGCACCGACACGGTCCCTCCAGTTTAACCCTTCCAAAGCCTCCGGAGCCCCTGGACGGGACAGTCCCCCTCCTCCACCCCCTGGTCCCCCTCCTCTGTGCCTGGCCATCCCTGACAGCGGCTCTGCATTTGAAAGCAAGCTGTGCTTGTTGCTTGTTGGCATCTACGGCTGTGACAGGCTCTCCGAGGCCGGGAGGTGTGCAGGGCTGGCCGGGATGCTGGATGGGGAAGGACCATCGGGTTTGGACCCTGAGAGAGCTGGGTTAGGTGAAGAAAGGTGAAAAGCAGGACTCTCAGGCTTCACCTCCCTTCCTCGCTTTCCCCGGCCTCTCGGAGAACACAGCCACCAGCCAGCCGCTCAGAGGTGGGTTTGCAAAAGGCCAAGGGCTGGCTTTTTGGACTCCCCATCCCTGGCTGCCGGCAGCGGCTCGGCTGGACGCCGGGGAGGGCTCGCACCCCGGGGCCGCGGAGACGAGCTCGCATCAGCCCCCAGGGCGAAATAAGCCCGTCTCAGCCTGGTTGCCATGTCCCCTCGAAGTGTCAGAAGACGCATTCAGGCAGCAGGAATGAGAAGGGCTTGAGCCGGGGGGGAGGGAGGAGAAGGGAAATTAAAAAAAAAAAAAAAAAAAAGGAAAACGCCACTTGCTGCAAAGCGAGCGAATTCTCCAATAAACCCGAATCTGCTGAGAATACATTTTACAAACATGCAGCGAAGTTGGCTGCTTTTGTTTGGGCGTTTGTTAAGCATTAACTAAAGAATGCCATGGTCCAGCCTGCTCGGTGTGAAACCTAATTCTCCCCCTTTCTGGAGCCATGGCATGGAGTGCTCAATTTTTTTCTCTCTGTAGGACTGCAGCCTTCTGGTACTCCAGCCAAAAAACACTCATATTTTAGCAAGCTTAGCCCCGGCCCCGTTGCCAGGCAGTAAAGCGAACACTTGTCCGCCTCAGGGGGAGGGAGCCGGGAGCCAGGGAAGGGTCAGGAGAACAGCCCCGGGGAAAACATCCCTTCTCCGTCCCACCGGAGAGCTCTCCGAGGGCTTGGGGTGCGCGGGGAGGGAAGGTGGGGGGGTGGCTGTGGGTGCTTGCCTCCGTCAGGCTGGGAGCCCGGAGACCTAGGGTGGGTTTGGAGGTCCCCGGGATCGCTGGTGCCGGGTTGCCCTCCGAAAAGCTCTCCCCGTCCCCAGGGCACGCCAGCCTGCTCTCCGCAGCGCTGAGATGGACTCAGCCCTTTCCTAGTCGCTCCCGTGGCCTCGGCACCCCTCCTGCCGGGGCCGAGGGTCCACGTGGTCCCCCCATGGCTGCGGCTGGGGGCTGCCCTCGCAGGCACCACGCGGCGGGGTGCATCCGTGACCCTTCCTTCCCGGCAGCAGTCCGTGCCCCGCAAGGGCCGGAGAGGGGTGAGGCGAGCCCAGCAGCAGGAGGACAGCGACTCGTTCCCAAGCCATGGGTGCAGGGTTGACAGCGACTGGCATTTTTCCACTGCCATCCTGTCGAGGACCCGGTGCTGCCATCCCCCCTTCCGACGAGTGACAGTGAGTGAGGAGATGACCCAGTGCCAAGACAACTCAGTCCGGCGTCCTCACTCCCCGCAGAGCCCTGCAGCTCGCCGCCGCCAGCCTCCTCCCGCGCTCCTCACGCCGTGCATGGCCATCGGCTCGTCCCCATGCCAAGGTCACGGCTCCGGAGAGGGTCAGGGCTTTGCTTTCCAGAGACCCATTGTTTGGGGATGGCTGTGAGCACGGCCGGGCTGGAGCTCACCGTAGCCCCGATGGGTTAGTCGGGGTCTGCTTAGTCTTCTCCTGGGTCATTGGCAAGAGCAGGAGATGAGTTGCTCAGCTCTCTGCACCGAGGCGCTGGAAAACCCAGCATCCCTGCGGATGCGTCTGCTGCGGGGAGGCGAGCAGGGCAGCTGCCTGCACCGCTTCGTAGGGACCGGTGCCAGTGGCACCCACCCCAGCCCTCGGCCAGGAGCCTGCCCTCGGGGGCTGCCCCTGCCCCTCTCACCGCATCCCTGGGCCAGGCTGGGGCAGGCAAGGAGGAAAGCATCCCTCCGCCCGGCAGAGCTGCCTTGCCTTACCCGCCGCCTGAACCAAGCCTCCACGCGGCGTTTGAGATTTGTCCGTCAGTATTTAATATCGACGTCCCTGACCCGCCGCCCCCTCCCCGGGGAGGCTCCGCAGGGCTGCGTTTGTATGCGGCGCACGCAGACAGACAGCAGCCGGGAAGCGCCCGTCAATCACATCCCCTTTCAGCCTGTCACCTCAAAATAAAGAGAGAAAGAGGGGGTGGTAGCTCCGATGGGAAACCGGGGCAGCCCGCGCCGCTCCCCCTCCATCGGTGCCCCGGGGAAGGGATGTGCCACCCCAGAGGTGGCTTCGGCCACGTGTCGAAATTTCTAGGTATCAGTGATGCTGTGTGGATGGGAAAGCCCAAAGCGGAGGTCTGGGATGGCTTTCTCGAGGAAGAGGAATTGCGCAGAGAAGAGGAACCGTGTTCCAGGGGAAGGGGGGATGTCTGTAACGCCGGCTAGCTCGCCTGGGGCTCTTCCAGCAGAAAGGCTGCATTTTTAGAAACGGCAAAATATTTTGTTTCAAGATTTTTCTTGAAACCCACCATCACCACCTTTCTGTTTCAAAACTGCAGATTGTCATCTCAAAAGGGACCTAAATTTAAAAAAAAATATTTTAATGCAGATTAATCAATACAGGAAGAGGAACGTTTTTGAGATCAGAAACAAGAGGTTATGTGTTGTGATAAAAATTGCTTGCATCACCATATTTTTGTTCCAGTTCTTCCTAAGTTGGGTGGGCTTGTTTTCATTTACAAAATACTCACTGTTGGCTCTTCGATGAGGCTTTTACTGAGCGGCCCGTGGCAGGCTGGGTTTCCACCGAGCATCACAGCGCTGAGCGGGTCGCCCCGTCCGGTGCCCTGCCCTGTGCCTGCCAGCTTCGTACGTGGTTAAACAAACCCAAAGGCTGCCAGCCAGGCCTGATTTAGCTTTTGAACCCCGGGCTATGGAGGGACGGGGGGTGTGATGTGTGTGCGGAAAAAATCTACTGAGAACTGAAGCCCGCAGCATCCCTAGGGTGGCCGGAATAAAGGTGCTCCCGTTGCAATTTAGGGGTTGGTAATTTGTTCTTGGTTTAAAACCTGTTGAGGTCCCTGGGCAGAGCCTGTCCTTCTTCTCTTCTGTGCAGCCTCCTGCAGAGAAATGTAATCTCAAAGGCCCCTTTGCAGCTGCAGGGAGGCACAAGGAGGTAGAAAGGGGAGAAAAGATGGCATTTGCTCGGCAGCCTGCCGCTTGCTGCAGGAGGGAGCTGGGCACAGAGCTGAAGATGCCAGAGGTGGAGGAAATTGTTTCCGGATCCAGGCTAGTGTGTCTTGCTCAGGCAAAAATGTTGAATTCATTGCTAGATCTGGTGCTGGAAGAAAATTTTCCTTCAGTCCCATCTCAGGTTGACCAGGGGTGTTTCACTTGGGTTATCCATGCAGGGGGTGTCCATGCTGGAGCTATCCTATGTGGGGCTACGCCTATATGGGGTTATTCCTGAGTGGGATTACCCATGCGTGGGGGTTATCCATGTATACGGTTGTCTGTGCAGGGGGTTATCCGCGCATGCTCTTCCTCCCCAGTCCCCGTAGAGGAGCTGGTACCATCCAGGGCTGGTCCAGGGCTGTAGGGATCTAGCACACCAGCGGTGCCCTTTGCTGCTCACCCCCCCCCCCTCCGCCCTTACTACCTATGGTATGCTGCAGTTTTTATGCCTGTGACCTTTTAGTGCCTAAGATCTGGGTTTATTGTGGGTTTATAAGGAGCTCTTTACGGTTTCATACTGTGGAAGAGGTTTTATGGGGATTTCTCTGCATCTCACGTTGCCCAGGGATGGGGGAGTCCTGCACTGGGCAGTGAAAGACGCCTGGCCTGTCTGGCATCCCTCAGCGGGAGCTGCTGGGGACTCAGCAGTTTGGAAATAAAGTCATTTGTTCAGCGACCTAAGTACGGCTTTAAGTGTCTAATATTAGGCAGCCATTTACCTAAATCTCACACCTTCTTGTTTTGCAATACGCTTTTGGCTTAGAAACATCTATCGCCTGGTTGGTGCTGCTGTGCCTAATTGACGAAGGTTTATGGCTCTCTAATCAGTGCCCTGGAAATAGAGATTTTGGGCACATTAATTCGTGAAGATTAGATAGCAGTAACGTAATAGCTTATCAATATTTTATTACTGAGAGCAGTTAGTAATCCCAACAGGTAGGTCTTAAACTTCATTTAAACAGGATGAGAATGTGTTACCAGATGAATACAAATCGCCTCCACTTTGACATAAAAGAGACATAATTAAAGACGAAACGACTACAGAAATGTTAACACAAGCCTGTGTTTCTCAGAGCTGCAACAAGATAAAAATGACCCTTCAGAAGGGATGCTTTCAAGGGAAAATATATCCTGCTCCTCCCCGGGCAGTCACAGGGATGTTGGGAATACATACATCTTAGAGACAGGCAGTTGCATGTAAACCTTGGAAACTGAAGTTGAATGTCCAAAAATAAAACCTACTAATGGCATTACCTGGAATTATAAACTCCCTAACCTCCACCTTTTATTTGATGATTTTCCACTTTCTGTAGCAACAATAGTGTTTTATAAAAGCTTTATAACACCTTTCCTACTTCTTGGGGGATGATGCTACAATTTGCTGGGCGCACCGAGGATTTGGCTGGCACAGGGAGAGCGACGCACCCCGTCCCTGTGCTTGCCACCACCATTTTGGGAAGACCTGGGAGGGAGCGGGCATAGCCCACGTGCCGGCACAAAGTGGCTGTGAGAAGACCCCGAGGTGGCAGGGAGCCGACACCGATAAAGTGGGGCACATTTGGGGGCCCCATTCCCAGCCCTTCGAGCCCTCGACACCCAGCCCCAAAGGCTGGCAGGCACCGCTGGCGGGTGGCAGCGTGCCCTGGCACCCTGCCAGCTGTGCGCACATCTGGCGGGCAGCTGTTGCCCTCCGGCGCTCGGTGCTCACCAGCCGTGGTGTGGGGCACCGGGAGGTGATGCTCTGTGGCCGACCCTGCCTGTTGGCGCGGGGAGGCAGGCGTTATCTTCTGCTCCTGCATCTATCTGCCCTCCTCGCACTGGTGGGACGCGCTGCCTTGCCAGGGCTCGCTGGCTCCACGCAGGCAAGCGCTGATCTCTGATGAGACGGGCACAGATGTGACCAGCTGTTGCCGACTCTCCCGGGCTCGCTGCCTGCGCGGCGGAGCCTGCCTGTCCCCCTCCGGTGGTTTGCACAGCTGACCGTCTTGTTTATCGGCTATTGGGCAACTAAAGCGGTGAAATGAAAAGGTGAAATGAAGCCTGGCGGGGATTTCACGGGAGCAGAGGGTGCGCATGGGCGGCAGCAAGTTGCATGGCCCTTTGCTGCTGGGGAGCTCTTGTTCAACAGCAGCTCGGGTGTTAGGGATGCCTTTGCCTTGGGAGCTACCTCTGGGGCACAAAGACACGCGCGTGCCTTGCTCTGCCCCCCGTCTCCTTGTTTTTATGGGCTACCGAGCCCATCACAAAAACTTTTAAAAATTATCCCCATTTTCTGATGGTTTTGCTGCCAGGTTTTTGCATACATCTGGTCCTCTCCTTGTCGGAATGGGGCTGACTCAGCACTTTTCATTTCCTACGTGGGGTTTTTTGTAACAGCCGAAAAAAAGAGAAAGGATTGAAAGCCCGCTGGTGGCTGCAGGGCTGCCCTTCCCCTCCCCAGCCAGCCAGCCCCCCGGCCCCGCAGGTCTCCCCTGGGGATGACACACGGGACGGGGACCACGGAGGTGGGAGCTATCTGGGGCCGGTGGAAGGCTGGACGCAGAGGTCCCCATGCGGGTCCCTGGGGCATCCCCGGGCTGGGACACGGGCGATGCTCGGAGATAACCTCTGCAGGATGTGTGCTGACTTCTGACTTCTCTTTCTGGGCCAAAGTCATCAAGACAGGGGACTAATAATGTCCAGTTCCCACAGATACTTAGGACGAGGCTGGGTAAACAGTGATTTTTTTCTTTATGGGGCCCAAGCCAAAACCACAGATATCTGGGGGGTGGCGAAGAGGTTCTGGTTTGGTACCTTCAAATATCTCTACTGGGGAAAACATCCCATTCACTTAAAACACCCAGCCCAGGATTTAGCTCCAGGTGCCTCCAAGTCCTCTCAAGCCAACCCTGATGCTGCCACCTCCACTCTGCTCGCCTCAGTTTCCCCAGCTGTAAATCACTGATCGTGCTGTTGAGCTTCTCGGTAGGGACGTTTAAAGTCGGAGAAAGAAAAGCCCTGTTTCAACCTAAAGTGTCATTGCTGTCATTATTATTATTGGCTTTTGTGTATAAAGCCAGTGTGTTGAAACCTGGGAAGTGTACAATTAGGGATGCCTCAAACACTGTCACATCAATGTCAAGGAACAATCTGAGCTTTTTCTTTTCCTTTTGACATATCAAGTCTTCAGTCTGTAAGCAGCCTTAGCCCAAAACGTGCTGCTATGGAGATTTTTGTGTTACATTAGACATTCCTGATGTGTTTGCAAGCAGGAACGGGGGCTGTTCCAGTGACCTAGGCCAGAGGGATGGGGTGGCTTGTGGGTGACCAACAGCGCAGATGCTTTCTGCAGGTGCTTGTTGAGAGGCACGGATGAGCTCACTGGCCCCGCTGCCATCTCCAGCATCTCCTTACGTCTGGGTGTGAGCTGGAGACAGGTGGACGTGTAGGGTTGGCTAGATAAAACTCCTGTAGATGTGGGGTGTCCCATGTCTTGTGGTGGTGGTAGCTGGACTGTTGGGTTTGTCACCTGTTTGCTTTTCACCTGGAGCGTCCGGATGTTGGGTCTTTGTCCTTTGACCGCATTCACGGTAAGCACCTGGTAACAGGTCAAAAAAAAAATGCCAAAGTTAACCCAAAGGCAGCATCCCCCTTTGGCACAGGGCAAGCTTGCAGCACGTGCCGTGTCACTGCGGGGTGCCAGCACCATTGCGCCCAGCGCCTCAATGCAACCAAAGCACCAACGGGGTAACACAGTCATCCTGTGCCAATGCCGTATCCCTTGTCCCCAACGCCGTGCCACCCGCTGGCCGCAGCCGCGGTGCCACCGGCCGTCCCAGCGGGATCTCCTCTTGCTCCCCCAGGCTCTTCGCGGTGAAGTGTGCCGGGTGCCTGGAGGCCATCGCGCCCAGCGAGCTGGTGATGCGGGCCCAGAAGAGCGTCTACCACCTGCGCTGCTTCTGCTGCTGCGTCTGCGAGCGGCGCCTGCAGAAGGGCGACGAGTTTGTGCTGAAGGAGGGGCAGCTCCTCTGTAAGGGCGACTACGAGAAGGAGCGGGAGCTGCTGAGCTTGGTGAGCCCGGCTCTGTCGGATTCTGGTAAGGGGCCGCCCGCGCCCAGCGTCTCCCTGGCTGGTCCCGCTCCGAGGCCCCTGTGAGCGCGGTGGGGTCTGGAGGCGAGGTTTGGGCTCGCGAAACCCCTGCCCCATGGTCTGAAGGGGAAAGCTCTATAAGCACCGTTGCATCCTCCAGCCAGACTCTCTCCCACCTCCGTGGCAAGGGTGTGAGCGGGGACCTCGGCGGTGGAGGGGCTGCAGGGCTGGAGGATGCTCTGGGGACCATCCCACCTCATTAGGCTTGCTTCTGTAAGGGTTTGTGCTCCTGGCCTGTGCAGGACACCCGCACCCCTTCCCGAGGGGCGTACAGCCTCCCCTGGTGCAGGAGGGAGGGCCGTGCTGGCTGAAGGTGACACCTCCCATCTCCCCGCTCGGGGAAAAGAGAGTTTTCTTCCTAAAAAAAAAAAAAAAATCATGGTCCCAAGCATCCCACCAACTACCTTGGCCTAAACCTTCTGTGTCGCTCCCCTGTGCCTCACTGTCCCCACCTGGGACTCTGGAAAGGCTGAGTGCAAGAGGTGAGCTCCTTCGGCTGTGGCCACCCTTTTTAATACCGAGGGGAAACTGAGGCAAGGGGGGCTAAAACACGAGCTGGCGGCAGGGAGCCTGCAAATCTTGCGTCCCCAGCAGCTTCCCAGGCAGCCGATGGCCAGAGCCAGGCTGCAGACCGTGGTGACGCTGCGGGGACAGCGCAGAGCCAAGGGGGGCTGCAGGAGAGATGGCACCGTGGCTGGAGGTGGGCAGGGGGCTGCCATCCTGCTCCAGCTGGGGCGTCACTGCTGGGTTAGGCTGCCCAGAGCATCAGATCAGCATTAAAATATGTATCTACAGTCAACAAGTATCACATCTGAATGTTTCCCAGGAAGACAAATTTAGTAAGAAAACCCAGCAACAGGGGCCGGGGGCGGGTGGAAATGACCTGCCAGCAGAAATCCTCGTGTTAACGCCATCCCCGCAGAGCCCAGCTCCTCGCCAGGCTGCATGGCCCCACGCCGTGCGCCGAGGTCGCTCGGCTCCTCTTAAAAACCATCATCAGGGGAGAACCTGCTCTGCGCAGGGAAGGATTTACCTTCAAAATGCCGTGCCCTGGAAAGGGCTGCTGGCTAGCTGGGGGGAGCCTGTTTTTTCCCTGCTAGAGCAAAGCTCTAGGATTTAAAAAAAAGTAGAAATCAGCATTAGGAGCCTGTTTGGGAGGGGGTTGTTAAGGTGCGAAGCGGGGCAGGTCATGGGCACGGCAAAGCCCGGCACTCACCGCCAGGCACAGGCGATGCTGCAGCTGGGAGAAGGTGCTTGGGGGGACAGGGATGGTTTCAGTGGGGATGGAGCAAAAATTGCCCAAAGCCCATGTTTCTCTTTAATATCATGCTCCTTTGCAGCGAGAGGCCGGCTGCTTTGCAGCACTGCCTGCGGCTGGCTCTGTCTGAGCTCTGCAACCCCGCTCTCTTGAAAGAAGAAATCCTCCCCACAAATAACGGTGATGATATTTAAAAAATAAAGAGCGAGGCTGTGGGAGGAGGTGAATGGGGGGAGACGGCGAGTGATGGTCCAAAGCTGGAGGAGCTGGAGAAGCAGGAAAGCAGCAGGACCCGGCGCGCTGGCGCTGGCTTTTGCCTTAGCCCTGGGAAAGTCCTTAATTGATTGAAGAATTATTATTTTTTCCTTCTGGGATGTGCAAACTCTTTCAGTTAAAATAGGAACCAATGAGGAGACGTCAGGCAGGAAAATAAGTGAATTGGCCACAACGGCTTGGGTTTATTCCTACTGGGGGAAAAGGGCAGTTTGGGAAAGGTTGGGGAGCTTTTCTTCCCCAGCGACTCATCGGCCCGTGGTCCAGCCCCTCTGCCAGGGGCTCCGGCCAAACCAAGGGCTTCAACTAGCAAAAACCTCCAGGGGAAATACTGCAGTGGAAACTCCAGCTGAGACCCGAGGGATGCGAAGGGCCAGCGTGGGAGTCAAAAGGGCACGGCAACCCCTTGGCTGGTCGGAAACCCAGCCCGAAGCCCCCGGCATCCCCTGGCAGACCCTGGCCTGGGGGGTCCCGGCCCTTCCCATCTCCCCCTAGACCCCATAGCTTAGCCCCAGTGCCGCCCCTGCCTGGTTTTGGTGGCCACCAATAGTTTGTCTCGGGATGTCGCATGGCTCTGGGGACAATGGCACGGCGGCGGCGGGGGGGGCCAGCCCAGGTACACATCCCACATGGATGCTCAGCATGGCGCGGCTTTGCCCCCTTCTGCTGCATCTCCCCTGGGGACCCCATCGCCGCGCAGGGGGATGCAGAGGGGTGTCCCCACTCCGGCACCGGTCCCAGATGCCCTTCACCAGCAGCGTGCGATGTGCTTGCCCAGCCTCGCTCCTGTCCCCCCGCTCGCTGCTTTGAAGCCCCCCGCCCGCCCTCCCCCCAGCCGCTGTGCACCAAAGGCCACTTTATGAGAAAGCGCAGATAAAAAGCGAGCCATATGTTGTCTGTAATCTCCCAAACCCTCGCTTCAATTACTGCCTCCCCCGAGCCTCCGCCGCCCAGCCTAAGTAAACAAGCCCCTCTGAAAGAGGACCCCGCTTTCCAATTAAAAGCGTCCTAACGTTTCTCCTCTCCCTAAATCCTCCCGAGTGAGGAATGTCCTGGCCCCGGCGGCGGGATGCGGGCTCGGCGGGTCGGGCCGAGGGCACGCCACACAATATCCATCGCCCCGGCCCCTTCCCAGGTGACGTCAGGGGCAGGCCTAGACACTCATTAATTTCTCCCCGCTCCTCGGTGGGGAAAGGCTTGAAAGGGAAAGTTAATTAAAAGTAATACCCCGCCAAATCCGGCTTCGCTTTTCCTTCTTTCCCTTTGACACTGGGAGGGATTTGGGGAGCAGGTGCTGGAGGCGGGGAGGGCTTGGGGGGGCTGCTCCGAGCGGGTTTTCCCCCTTGGCATGGGTTTTGAGCATCATTTCCTTGATGGAGTCCATGAGCCTCTGGCTCCCCCCTGCCAGGCTCTGCCCCTCCCGGACAGGAGGGGATTGGGGCGCTCACCTCATGTTAGGGTGCAAAGGGGTTCAGGCACCGAAATGTCCCCATTGGTTGCCATTCCTCCTCCCAGTATTTGTAAAAATCTCTAGCTTTCCATCAAAATTAAACTTCAGGTTTCAGGAAAGCAGGCAGCTCGGCAGAGCAGAGCCCCTGCTTCTGCTGGCACTGAGAAGGAGGCAGCAGTGGCCGCTGCTCAGCCCCATTAGCCATCAGAGACTCCCCACCCTGAGCGTCCCCAGCGCTGGGGCTCTCAGACCTACTGCATTACTAAGTCCCTCGCGTTGGTTCATGCAAGAAAACAGCAGTTCGTCTTTCTTGTCGCCGCTGCCGCCGTGGGCGTGCCGTGAGTGTGCGATGAGCGAGCGGGGAGCTCGCAGCAGCAGCAAGGCTCTGGCTCCCGGGGGCCAGCACCCAGCTCCGGGCTGTTTGGGGACTGCCAGCCTGAAGACCTCTCCCTGTCCCAGCCCTCCCAGCCCACAACACAGGGCCGGTGAGCCCAGGAGAGAGCCCAGCAGCGTGGAGGGAAGAGGTAACTGGTACCCGAGAGCATCCTCACTCCGCTGCCGGGATCATTGCCTCCCCTCGGCCCGGAGATCCGCTCCTCTCTTTCCCCATTCCCAACCGGGCTGCCGTTGGATTTACGCTTTTCTGATGTGGGTGATCCATGATTAGCTCTTGCCATGGGGTTCGACCTGACCTGCTTTTGTCATGAATTACTATGAGCCAGGCTCACAAGCCCCGGTACATCCCCATCTCCTGGAGATATGGCAGCCCCGGGACGGGACTTGGGCCAAGCACCGCCCTGCAACCTGCGTCTGCATCAAACCAGCACCTCAGCTCTGTTACCGACTCCCAAACGGATGGTGGAGGAACTTTCTGGAAAAGGCTGTAAGTGGTTTACGGCTCGTGAGAGGGAAGGACCTGTGCTGTCAAACCTGCCTTACGGCCCTCCCACGCCAGCTGAGCAAGCGAGGACGCAGTAAATGAGGAGGGCTGGTAAGAGGCAGGGCAGCGCTGCCTGCTTTCCTGGAGCAGCTCCTGCCCGAAGGCCCTGCGGCCCTGAGCGGTGGAGAGCAGCAGGGAGATGCCCACCAGCGCCTGGGAACGCAACGGAGCAGCACATTCCAGTGAGAACCCGAAGCGTGAAGCTTGAAGCAGCCTGGGCTTCTGTCCAGGGAGATTTAAAATTCCATGGAAGGGGGGGAAATATAGGTGAAAAGGCGCCCCTTATATTTGTGATTAAATGTCTGCGCTCTACATGGAGTTGACCTCCGTGGTAGGGCAAATCAGGAAGGGTTTGCGAGGTCTTGGCTAACGCGTTGCCCTCTCTGAGCATCTCTGCTCACCCTGCACCCTGACCCTCCCCCGGCCTGGGCTGCCCGGGCAGAGGGACCAGATGCCTGGTCACCAGCTGGGCTGGGGGACAGCCCCAGGGGCACAGTGGTCCTCGACATCCCCTCACGTAGATGCGACCTTTGTGTCCCTGTCTAGATGTGTCCCCACCTGTGGCCTGGCAGGAAATCCCTGTGGAGCAGGCAGGGATTTGGGTCTGATGGAGGGAAAATCAGGTGTCCCAGGGTTTCACAGGTGCCCAGACTGTTGGGGAAAAGAAGAGCCAAAAAGCCCATCTGCTGGCTGAGCAGCCCCAAACTAGGAGCCACAGCAGATCTCCGCCTCTCTGAGCCTCCACGGGGCAGCTGGCCCCAAACCTGAGCTCCTCACACGCATTCACAACAAGATGCCCACCAACGCCAGCTTGCTTTAAGTCCCCCAGATTATTTTGGACGTGCTGGAAAACAATGCGTGCTGCCCGTTGTCTGTAAAGGACCTGCTTTTTCCCCCCCTCCCCCGCTTAGGCAAAAGTGATGATGAGGACAGCATCTGCAAAATGGGCCAAGCCTCGGGGAAGGGTGCCGAGGATGGGAAGGATCACAAGCGGCCCAAGAGACCCCGGACGATCCTCACCACACAGCAGCGGAGGGCGTTCAAGGCATCGTTTGAGGTCTCCTCCAAGCCCTGCAGGAAGGTATGAGGAGAAGGCCCCATGCTCAGCCGCCTCCAGCCCCTGGGGATGTCCTGGATGCCGGGCAAGGACTTGCCCCAGCTGCTCTGTCCCCTCCTAAAGTCCCCCTGAAAAGGTGAGTGGGCTGAGATGCCACTGTCATTCCTCTCTTCAAGGTGCGGGAGACGCTGGCGGCTGAGACAGGGCTGAGCGTCCGTGTGGTGCAGGTCTGGTTCCAGAACCAGCGAGCAAAGGTGGGTGCAAGGGGTAGGCCCTCGCCAGAGGCCAGTGCTGGGGCTCCCCTCCCTCCTCGCTTTGGCCTGGGGATGATTTCACCTTGGATTTTTCCCCCTTCTCGCCCAGATGAAGAAACTCGCCAGACGGCAGCAGCAGCAGCAGCAGGACCAGCAAAACACACAGCGCCTGAGCTCAGGTACCCGCCTCACACCCAGCTCTCCCCGCACTCAGGGTCTCCCTATTTCCCAGCCCTCTCCAGGCTTCCCAAGGGAGCTGCC
>JAVKLA010000090.1:34420112-34444372 GCA_034782735.1 Sagittarius serpentarius | reverse complement strand
ACTGTGCCAACGACTTGCTCTCATCTTCCAGCCCAGACGAACGGCGGCGGTGGCAGTGTGGGGCTGGAGGGGATGCTGAACCCCTACACCGCTCTGCCCCCGCCCCAGCAGCTGCTGGGCATGGAGCAAAGCGTCTACGGCTCCGACCCCTTCCGGCAAGGGCTCACCCCGCCGCAGATGCCCGGAGACCACATGCACCCCTACGGTAAGGCTCTGGGGTTTGCCTCTTGCCTTCTCTCCTTCGAAGAGATGCTGGGCTGTGGTGGGGGGCTGCGTGGCGGGGGCATGCGTGGTGGGTGCAGTGATTTCTGCGAAGGTGGCGGTCCCCTCCCCCCGAAATCCTTACACTGCAAAAGCTGGGGGTACCGGGCACTGTCAAAGCGCCGGAGGAGAAAGCAGGCTCTGAAGCCCTTCTGCTCCTTTCCCTGCTTCCCAAGGTGCCGAGCCCCTCTTCCACGACTTGGATAGCGATGATACCTCACTGAGCAACCTGGGCGACTGCTTCCTCGCCACGGCGGACGCGGGGCCGCTCCAGGCGCGAGTGGGGAACCCCATCGACCACCTCTACTCCATGCAGAACTCCTACTTCGCCTCCTGAGCGCAGCGTGGTCCCCGGCACGGGGCAGCCCCCGCGCTGCCCCGGGAGGGGCTGCGGAGCCCCCGGGGTTGGGAGGGAGGGGGAAGCGACACTGCTGGGATGCTGTCAAACAATATGTTGTAGCTTGGGATTCCCAAGGAGCGAGTTAAGTTATGGGTTGCATAGTTTCATGTTTCTCTTAGGAGCCTAGGATTAGGGACAGGAGTGGTTTTTGCAGCTGGCTGGTGGATTTTCAAATTTCGAACGGGGAACCAAATTTCTCATTTCGGCAGGGGGAAAGGCAGGGGGAGGGGGAAAGCCTTCCCGTGGGAGCACCCCGGTGCCGTATCCCCTCCGCACTGCCTTCGGCTGGAGCATCAGAAAGAGCAAACTGATCTTCACGGCGGGAGCCCGCAGCATCAGCCAGGCTTTGAAATTTGAAAAGCTGACAACGCTTCGGGGAAACAGGGGGAAAATTTTGCGGCGGGGTTTTCCCTCTGTTCCCTTGACCAGCTTGAGCGCTTGCTGTTTAAACACAGGGACTTTTAAAACAGATGTTCCCATGTGAATATAGAAAGCTAGAAACCCCTAACATCGTCCCTGTCCCTCAGGACGGGGCTGTGTGTGTATGTGTGTGTGTGTGTGGGCATGCACGTGTGTGTGTGCAGAGCCGTGTGGCTGTGGGTGATGTACCACGCAGCCACACCTGCCAGATTGTATCAACAAAGTTTATTTCTAAGTCTATCAGAAATTTACTGTACAGCAAAAGTAACTTTATTTTCAGCGTGAACCATATTTAAGGAAATACTCAATGCACTTAAGTTATAAGATGAAATAATTTACTTTTTATAAACGTTATGTTTAGGTTGCAAAAGCCCAGTGGCAGGGAAGGAACATCAGTTCATTTCAGGAGATACGTTTGGGTTTTGGGGTTGGTTATTTTTGGTGCTCTCAGGTTGCCCCACTGGTTTTGAGGTGCGGCTGAAACCCAAAGCAGAGCTGGCTCCAGGGACCTGCTTCTCTGCCAGCAGATCGATGGGGACAGCACGGCGGCCAGGTCCTGTCCCCACCGCTGGACACGTGCAGGAGGTCGGTGCGGGCGGGACAGCGCTGCTGGAGCTGGCGGATATCCCAGCCCACCAGGGCTCAGCCGGGCTCCTCTGCATCACCTCTCTCCTTCCCACAGCAGGACGCAGCCTGCCTCTGCCAGCCACCCCATCCCGTACCCTCAAATATGGGTGCTAGACCGGTGTGAACTGCTGTCCTGGCTCTGGAAAACACCGCAGCCCGTATCGCCACCCCTCGGGCGAAGGAGAAAGGAGGGAGAGCCCTGCATTTCCCACCCCATGCTCGGGTTCATCCCTGCAGGAGCCCTGGGAACCTGGGGAAAGTTCTCCCGAGGGTCGAGCCTTTAGCTGACCCTCACCTCATCCTTACTCTCGTTTTCATGCGTTGTGTCCTTTTGTGCTGCTGTTCACAAATGATGTAAATGACAACCCGTAAAGACATGCAAGTGACTGTGAGGCTCAAAACACTGGCTCGTTGCCACCGTACGATCTGACACTGAATGTAGCGGGGTCCGGAGATGGCTGACCCGGCGGGAGATGCTGACACACTGTCAGAAATCGCATACCAAGATGAAATTAAAAAGACAAAGAAATCTCGGGGAAAAAAAAAAAAAAAAAAGCCTGGTCTTTTCTTGCGCGGGATGTCCCCTTGAATCGGAGAGGGAAGGGTTTGAATCGTCTCCGAAGTCCGCAAGGTGTTGGGTAGAGTATAGCGAGACCGCGGAGGAAGTTTCTGCTCCTTGGGTTTTCTATATGAAATATTCTCTCGTCTGGGACTAAACTGGCCCTTGAGGGTCCTCTGCGGCCAACAGGCAGAGACTGGTGGATGTGGAAGGTGACACATCTATCCCTGGCTCCCACCCAAGGTGGCAGTGAGGGGCTTGCTAGGGCTTTCCACCGTGCGTAGCAGGACTGTGCAGGACTAGCTCAGCTGTGAACAACCAACTTGTAGCCATCTGCAGGCAGCGGAGGAGATGACTCCCAGCCAAAATGACAAAAGAAAAAGGGAGGCCAGACACGAGGCAACCTTCTTTACAACAAGGAGGGATCTTGCAGAAAGGATGGGGGGAAAAAATAGGAAACTGTTTTGCATGTTTGCCAGCTTTCTGCATGGACTCATGTGTGTTTGTACCACCAGAAAACTCATGTTTGCATCTGCCCATGGTGTTTCTATGCTCTTAGCATTGAAGGAGAGCTGGAGAAGCCAGGACAGCCAGGTTACTAGCAGAACATTTTCCCAAACGGACGGACTCTTGGCTTAAAACTCCCTGCAGACCTCACAGGTATCTTCACATCCCTGGTTGCCATCTCAGCTCACTGAGCAGAGCATGGTTGGGAGGTGTTCGTCCCCCTCCAGGGCAGGGGGACGGCAGGAGGGGGAACGCATTTCTGCAGGTCACGTTACCCCATAAGTGCTCTCACCTGGACTATCACTTCACCGTGAACCCCAACCCTCTACGGCAGGGCCATGGGCAACTCCATGTTAGGACTGCCTACAAGATACGGGTGGGTGTTTCCCAATAGGAGCTGCTCTCCTCACAGCTCCCTGACATGGAAAGGTTCCATGAGTATGTGCTGATGCCACCCGGCTGGGGGATGGAGATCCACAACTCATTGTCTGAGATGTTCAAAACAAGGTGCTCTCCTTCCTGCCCTTCATCAGTCACTGCTGTGCTGTTCCTGTGCTATAAAATGTTTTCCAAGCCCAACCTGGAGAAAAAAATATTCTAAAATGGTGTGACTGTGAAGAAAACTTGTGATTTTTATTTTGCAAGTTGTAGTTTCCTAGGAACAGCCTGGATTTCTTGGGTTGGTTTGGGGTTTTGCTCTATTTCAGGACAGAAGGGCACGGCACCTGACCCTGTGACTGGCAACTGCTGCAAAACCCCCCAGCCCAGGAGCGTCCAGTTTGTTCCAGTCACCCAATCAGGTCTTGGGAGGGGGTGCTGGGCAGGCTGCCTGACCCAAACTGCTTGGGACCGTGTTCTTGGTCATCCTGCAGCTGAGTGTTTCCCCTTGCTCCCCAAAGCGAAGACTTATTTTTAATCACTGCACAGGCTCTATTTTCTCTTGACAATAACATTTTGATTCCAAAACATCTCTGAGCCCTTATCTGGCCTCTGCTGCCTTAAACGTGAGCTGAAAAAGCACAGAAAGAAGGCTGGAGAAATGGTTAACATGTAGGTGAAGGCATTCCATGGAGAATTAAATAAGCTGTACTGAGCTGCAGGCTCTTCTCTTCCAGCAGAAGTATCTCGCCTGTGCCCGCTTGCTCATTTGGGATGTAATTAGTGAGTCACCAGGTGAAGGTGTTGCAGGAGGGAGGGTAGAACCCTATAAAAGCAGGATTCACAGCTTGCCTGGGTTTGGGAGGAGGTGGCAAGATGTGCCCTAGGAAGCTGCCTGGCCTGATTTGAGATGGTCTTGTGAAGGACAGCAGGGTAGGTGCTTATGTGCAAATTTTGCTGTGTTTCTAAAGCCCTTGCTCTTTCTGAGAGAGGTTTATGTGTTGGGGAATTTCTTTGTAGAGACTGTGGAATTTGTGTGTACTTTACTCTTGCAAAGCACGAGGGTGATACCTGTTAAAGTGCTAGTATTCTTTAACGTTGGCTAAACATAATCTTTTAGCTGGTTGCCTCCAAAACCAGCTTCTGGGTGGATAACATGAAAAGGCAAAATGCTGTCTTTTAGTTTGGCGTTTCGGCACAGGAGACCTCCACAGCAGCAGGGAGAAGGGTTGGACCTGTCCTGGCATGGACATGGTTGGGGAAATTATGGCTTGAGATTTCTCTGTCACTGAGCTTGGTAGTCTTGAAGAAATGCTGGCTGGTGCCAGTGGAGCAGAGGGGATCTGGGTGGGGGTGAGGCTGACAGTCCCTGGGGGCTGGAGGTGGAGATGCCCTTTGCTTGTGGAAAGGGGGCAGGTCTGGGGGAGGTGGAGTATGTGTGGTGTGGAGGGGCCACCTGAAGCCAGCATGAGTCTGATTTGTAGGATCCAGCTGTAGGTAACAGCTGGGTTAACACCACCCCAGGCTTGCAATAAAAAAATGGATGTTTTCATTAATGGTTATTAAAATTGCCTGAAAAATTCCCCTCACCTGGATGCTTTTTAAAACATCGTGTTTAAAGGTGTTGGTTTTTTTTTTTTAATCTTTTAAAGATAAGAGGTTTGTCTTCCCCACCCACAGCTATCTCCTATTTGAAAAATGTTCACCTACATCAGTCTGGCTCTCCATCAGCCTAACTATCAATTTACACTTACCAAATTGCTTCCTCCAAAATAGAACACCCATAAAACCCATGTCATAAAGACTAGTTACCTACTTTTAAAATCTTGCAAAAATGTAATGGCATGCTATGATAACTGTATCTCAAGGTGCGTGCGTGTATATGTATAAAATTATTATATATAGTATATAATTTTGGGGAAGGATCAGTATTGTGAAAGGGGGCATATCTTTGTCTACTAAAATCAGCAGAATTCACGGTCTTAAACCTGTCCTCCTGCAAGTTGGCCTGTGTGCTTGACAAGCCAAACACAAGACCAGCTTGCAATTGTGCAGTGGCAAACGCGGGTCCTCCTGTCATCTGGCTTTCATATTCTGTTGTGCCTTATTTCAGGGTGTGGACGGATCCTGCCAAGGCAAAACTGGCTGGGCCTTATCTTCTGCAGGTGATGGAGTCACCGCATGGCAGATGACTTCTTGTCAGGGTGGGTGGTTGGATGTCTCTGGGTGGTGGGTTTGCTATGTTCAGGACTTCCCGCCCTCCCTGGGCTGTGCTTTCATGGTGCTCCTTTGCCGTATTGTGCTCCATGTCTGAGCCCGCTCTTGGCCTGGGGAGCGACTCCTTAGGACAAATGATACCTTCTTGTCAAAACCAGGAAGAAAAGAACAAGGTCTGACATGCAAACAGGCTCTACCTTGCTCTCCAAGGCAAGGGCAATGCCAGGAAAAGGTTGGGAGCTGACCTTCGCATCTCTAGTGACTCAAAACAAAGCCCCCTCTGTTCAGGCACCGCTCGGTGGCCAAGGAAAGATCAAGTCAGAGATTACTTTTCAGTTGAGGACACCGATTAGATGATACTGATAGCCAGGAACGAGCTAGCTCTGAGTGATATTATGTTAATTAACTTGCTCTTTGTGAATGGATGGTACAGGAGCTTGTGGCAGACGCAGACTGGAGTGAAACTCAAAATGGTATTGGCTGGGTTTGCATCTGGAGATTTAAATCATGATGGTATTTTTAGGTATTTGTGGGAGCCTGGTAGTGTGCAGACATAGGAGTCGGAGCAAGCAACTTTCCTGGAAGCATGTCACCTTGGCAGCAGATGCTCTCCAGGAAAACCACCTCCAGTTGAAGGGTTGGATCCTTGCCTTGCTCAAAATGGCCTGGCTCAGCGTGTCAGTGGAGCTGTGCTGGCTCCTGCCCGCTGAGATGTGGGCCCAAAGCGGACAGCTTCCTAGGAAAGAAGAGCTTGGTGCAGTGAAGGAGGCCCATGTGTGAACTCCGGTGCACAGCCACCTCCCCAGCCCCTTGCTGCACAGGGTGTTCGGAGGCTGGCAGGGTGGGGGCCGCTTTCTTGTGTGATGTGGGCAGGCACTGGTACACAAAAAGAGCCTGCAGGAGAGTTTCCCCACATCAGTGGGTTGACTTTCTGCACATCTGAGGTGGAGATGGAGAGGGCACGAATCCCAGGGAAGCCACAGGCAGGATCTTCTTCTGGAACTGGACACGGGAAGTGGCAAATGCTGTTTTTCTGCTGGGAAAAGACCGAAGCTTTGGTTGTTTCTGTCACCTTTCCAGAGTGAAATCATTTGCCAGATGTCTGATGTCTACAGTGACGTTGTTCTGGGCCCAAAATGTCACCCATCATTAGAAAACGCTTGTCTTGTGACACATGATAGGGCTCAAACCACTAAGGATGAGTGCCGTGGCCTTATGGTAGGTCTGCGAGCGAGATCCCAGGTAACACCAGCTGTCCAAATCTGTGACTTGCATTCGCTAAGTCTTTTCTTCTACTGCTCACCATCTGCATGGGAAGTTCATTTTTGAAATGAAATGTTAAAGGCTTGCAATGGCAAGGCAGGAAAAGTGTTAGAAGCTCTTCAGGAGTAAAAAGGTGAATAATAGCTTTTTATCTTGTCGGAGATCAGACCAGATTCTTTTCTCCATTCCTCTGAGTGGCAATGTGTTGGTCATGAAAAGGTTATCTTGTCAGCTGTAGACCTCCTAGACACTGATGTGGAGGCTGACATGTGCTTGCTTGGTTGACATGTATAAGTTCACAGGCTGAGGACGAGCATATCCAACTGCAAACCATGTCAAAACACTCCAAGTGATCAAATACTGACAGCACTTTCGGTGAAGAACAGCAGATTCCCGCTGCCTCGGGCCCTCTGAGCTGCTGCTTCAGAGGGGGAGATCAGATTTCGCCTCTGATGACCCTGAGAACAGGGGGCTCATTCAGAGGGATGCTTGGTGGATTGAATCATGGTCTCAGGGCAGAGTAAATAAATGTGTGGCAGAAGGCAGGCAGACCCTGTGGCACAGAGACTGGAGCTAGTGGTGAACCCCAGCAAGCAGTGCCCTAAGGTCCTTATCGACTTGGTGGCTTCAAGTGGGGTGAAGAGCTAATGACCCTTTTCTGAGCAGTCTTATTTAGGACTTTTAGAGAGCCCAGACAGGATTAGTGCTCAGGAGAGCTGAGCTTTGGTGTCTCAGATCAGTGCTCCGAAACTGGCTGGCCCCCAGCAGGTCTGGCTCTCCTCTTGCCTCTGGTCCTTGCGGTATGGATGCAATAATATCTGCTTTGGAGAGGAGAGGCTGTGAAGGGAGGTATCCATGGAGCCTCGGGCTTCTCTGCGCTTTCCCCGAGAGCATCTGCGAGGAAATAAGTCTGTGCTCAACACAAGCTCAAAATAATAGGTGAGCACGGAGGGCCCCGAGGCTGTGCACAGAGAGTGAGGAGGAGAAGATGGGAAACAGTGAGCAACCACCCGTTTGCTGAATGAGGCAGGGACCGTATGGAAAATATAGCATGAGATCATGGAACTAGAGATGCAGCGCAACGCCTGTGCCTTGGGTGGCTGATTACGTTGTCCTGGCTACCTCGGGCTGGTGTCCCAGGGTTGAAGGGTTTGGCTCTGCAGCCAAGTGAGTGCATGTAGGTATTTGGGAAGTAACTGGAGAGCCCCTGAGGAGTTTGGGAAGAGGAGACTGGCGAAACTCTTCCAAAAGGATTAGCTGGAGCCTGCCAGAAGCTATAACCGGCTGTTGGCTGCTCTCTCTCCTCCTGGAGTAGGCGGAGGAGTGAGGAAGGAGCGGTGACATCCCAGTGCTGCCAGCAGAAGACCTGGGGGCTCGGGCATATGAAGCCTCATCCCATGGGGCAAAGACTGCCTTTGCAGGGAGCTCTTCAGCAAAGGCTGGGGCCGGCGAGCTGGAGACAGGGCGAGAAGCTCGGGCAGGACACAGTGGTTAAAGGACAGTAGCAAATGTGGCAGAGCAGCTCATCTGAAAAAGGGGATGTTAGCCGCAGGTGGGGCCAGGGTGGTTGGGGAAAGTGAGGCGGTCACTTGCCTGTTAAGACAAAAGGAGCAGCCCCACCATGGGTGACCAGGAGGCCTAAGGAAAGGCACAGTGAACCATCTGAAAGCCTGTTTTGATCCTCAAATTTAAGGTATGAGAAATGGAGCCAATTCTCAGCACCAGCTGGCTGAGCATGGCCAGGGTACTCCAGCCAGTGGCAGGGAAGGAGAACAGCATGGCTGGTGTTTGACATGGGAAGGCCACTGGTCAGGCTGGGTTACCTGGGAGTGTGAGATGGGGAAGGGACACTGAATCCAGAGAAAAGTATCAGTGAGTCTTTGGCAAGGAACTAGACCCATGAAGAAGGCCAAAGGCAGATGCTATCCTCAAAGGCACTACAGTGTGTTGGGCAGCAGTGGTGGGACCCATAGCCCATGCCGTGCCCCAGAAACGGTTGTGCAAACTGAGCTGCTTTGCCTCTTTCCCGAGCTTTACAGTTCCCATCAATTAGAGGCTAATCACTTCCTTCAGAAAGCTTTTAAGTGCAAGAAAGCTTATTCAAGATGATGAAATTGCCTCCTAATTGATTATTCCTGCAGTTTAACAGCTGTTTCCCTGACTTGCTTATTGCTTTCCTTTCCTCAAAATAAAAATCTGCTGTTGATACGACCAGCTCACCTCCAGCCAGGAGCTTGTGAGGTGCTAACAAGTGTTTGTGGCAGTACTGGCTTTTGTGAAGGGACTGACAGAAGTGCCTGGTGGAGAGTGTATTAGCTGGGGCTGGTGGGGTAGTGCTTCCCCATGAAATATGAATAAGCGGAGGAGATGCTGCATTTTCAGTCCTGCCCGTGATGGCCTCAAAGCTGTGGTGTGCTGGGGGAGGAGGAAGAGTCTTGTTTCATCTCCCAGCCCTGGGCCACCCGAGCTTAGGGTGCTGCCTGACCGCGTGCACCCGGCCAGCCCCTCCCGATAGCATCAGGGCGAATACAGTAGGTGCTTTGTGGTTGGGGGGGGATCTGGTTACTTGGGAGCAGCTCTGCTCCTGGGGAAGATGATGACAACGTGCTGGGGGGAAGCAGGGCCTGGAAAAAAAACATGACAGTGCCAGTTTGTGAATCCCTCTGGGATTTTTTCAAGGTGCTTCCTAAGGAAGAAGTCGGTGGGGTCCCTGCACGTAAGGGCTTTATAGCCGATTACCTGATCTGCATCTCTGCTTGCTTTTGCTGACATCCTTAATGCTGTGTTGAGTTTGCTGTGCTGTACCACAGCCCCCTCCCCCTGCCCAGGACACGTACTCCCTTTTTAGCTGCTATTACAGCTCCCACTCTGCATTCCCAGCAAGGCTGGTGGTGGCTCTTCTTTCTTTTCCCAGCAAAAGTTTTTGCTTTGCTTTCAGCTCAGATAGGGCTAGTGCAATTGCCTGGCCTGTCACCTCCTTGCCAAAATAATTTTTGGGGCTGTTGTAAAATTTCTGCCAATTGTGATAGGTTAAAAAATAGGTTTCTGTGGGTCTTGCATAAAGAGATACTGAAGAGATCTATCAATCTGTCCACCACTTCTCTTCCCCTCTGTGGGGAGACTTCAGCATGAGCACTGCCCTTGCTGGGCTTCAGGAATTGCATTGGTGAGCACTGCTACCCATGTCATGCCTGCAGCTGAGGTGTGAGGCAGGGGTCACGACTGCCCGCCAAAGGGACGTACAAAGCCAGGGGAGATCAGGCTTCTCGGTAGCTGGGCTGCTACAGAGTCCTTCTGGGCAACAGGTTTCTCTGCCTGAGGAACCCCATGAGTTTTGCTCAGCTGAGCTGACACCCATGAGTACCCTTGACGTGCTGGAGTTGTGGAGAAGATGTGTTACTGCTACTGGATCATTCTTTCCCTCTGTTGGAAGACCTAGCCAAAACGGGTCAGAAATATGCTGTTATTTATTGGCCTCTGATCCAGGTAGCTGGCATCTTGGCAGGGTCATTAAGACGAAGTCCTTTACTCTTCTTTCTAGCTAAGCGGTCTTGCTCTGCACCACTCTTTTGGCAGCAAGCTCTGGTGAACGTGAGACTGAAAGAGCCCTCTGGAGGCTCTCGCTGAGAGTTGAACAGTGTGCAAGCTTCTTTCTGTGTAGATGTCTTGAGTCACCCTGATGACAGCTGGGTTCCTGGTGGGGCTTTCTGTTGCATGGGATGCTTCAGTGAGGGGAGCTAGAAGGCAAAAGGGCTTGGGAGGTCTGTGGGAAATAGAGCCGTGAAATATAGAGATGGCGATGAAACTTTGCCATCTGCTCCAGAGCAAACCAACTGCGGGGAATATTCGGAGCAGTGCCAACACACACAAACTTGCTCCTGCAATGTGGTTGCAGCCCTGCTGGTCCCTAATAAAACCTACAGTGCACCTGGAAGCCTCACCTTTATGTCAGAGAGTGATGGGAACCTGTCCTTCAGACCCAGGCAGGTTGCAGTCCTGTTATTCTGAGCTGTGCTTTTGGTGTGCTGCGTACTGGTGGGTAACTGGTGTGCCGCTCATGCAGCAGGCTGGCTGTCCTGGGAGAGACCCTCCGAGCTGCTTTTCCCAGGAGGGTGCACCTGGTTGTTCTGTCTGTTAACATCCAGGGATTGGAGGACACAAAATACTGCTCTTGACACACCACCTGCATGACGCAGCCCAGACTGAGGGCTCTGTGATAACCGGCCGATAAAACCGAAACTGCAGTGGCGTGCGGACTTGGGCAAACTTCCCTTGCGGGGCGAAGGGATCCAGTTTCAGAGCTAATGGGTTTCCCAGGATTTGCAGATGTGAATTATTTGCATTCTTGACTCCAAGGTGAGCGCAGGTGCATCAGATGGTCCCTGTGAGCACCCCTCCGGTGTGCTGTCCCCCACCTCTCTGGGCGAGCGCACAGAGCCCCTATTGTGCACCGCTGCCTGTGCACCAGCTGCCCGCAGGAGAGCCCGCCGGGTGCTCAGGGTGTTGCTCGGTGCTGTCTGAGTGACGGTGCTTTCTGAAGGTGTCTCTTCTTGCTCTCCTCCAGGAGAGAAGCCGTTTACAGCGGCAAATGCTGAGCTGGCCCTTGGGCTTTTGGTCAGAGGTCCAAGGAAAACAGCCTTTGCTTTAAACCACCTTCCTTGCATTTGCTCTGCTTAAACTCCAGGACTGTTTAACGTGCTTCAGCTTCTTACAAAGTTTCTGTCAAGAAGGATTAGCGGCAGGCTGACAGATTGCTATTACAGCCCCAGTGAACTTTTAATACCTGCCAGTAAGTTCTGCAAGTCCCTTAAAATCCTCCTGTGGGTGCTTGGGTTGTGGAGCAAAGGCTGCTGCTTAACGCAGCTGGTATTCAGGGTACCTCTGCCTCTCTCTCTGAGCTGTCAGCATTAAGAAATGACCTCTAGCGATTTCTGACATTACGTTCTCCAAGGCCCCAAAACTGCTTCCTTGATGCAAATGGCACCCCTTTTCCCCAGGGGGCGAGGCGCTGCGGAGAGGGGGCTCGGGCCTGGAGGTCCCCCAGCAGGCTTCAGGCAGAGGGGGAGCAGCAGCACATCTTGGCTCCTGCCTGTCCAGGGGTGGGGGTGGGGGTGCGAGCAGAAGCCAGGGTGATTTGGGGGGCGGGTGGCCTCAGGGGCTGCTGCCTGTGCAGTCTGATGGCTAGGATCAGCACGTCACTCAAGTGAGACGAGCTGTTAGCCGCCCTTCGGGCAGGCTTGGTTTGAACTAGAGAAGTCGTGGCCTGCAGTCCAGGCACCCTAGTAAGTGTCAGCAGGCTGGTGGGTCTGGAGTAGATGTGTGATTTTTCTTCCTTGTACCGAATTTTGCATCTTTTTTTTTAATTTGAATTTTGATACACCTTTTCCTACTACTGTCACCAAAACTGAAATGACATCAGCGTAGAGGTGAGCCAAGGAATGGCTGTCAAATGTCCATGTGGTGGAGTGGCTGCCATGTGAAGGGGCTGGTGCGTGGCAGTGGGTGCGCTGATGATGTGGGTAACTCTATGATGCTGCAACTCAAACAGCTTCTCTCCAGGATCCCTGGGGCCCTGCTGGGTACCAGCACACCTCCCACAGCTTTTTTTCGCCTTCTAAATCCCCAGCTTCTGGAAGCGTGGTATGTGTGGGAAGATATTTGCTACACTGGGTAACTTCCACTTGTGGGGAAAAAAGCTTGAAACTGCCTTTGTCAAATTCCCTAAACTCAAAAGCTAGAAGACACCTAGTACTTAATTGAAGGCACACGAGTTTTTGCACGCTTAGGACAAAAACTGGAAATGGCTTTTGGCCAGGGTCTTTCTGACCATATCCGAATATGGTGTGCTCTTTAGGTTTCACATACAGGGATGCACATTCTCCCGGTAGGCAACTTGCATCCAGAGTCTTATTAGCCTTTTGAAATGCCCTCTTTCTCTTGTGCCGTGTTGGACAAGTTTGTGGAGCTTGGCAGAGGTACAGTTGTTCAAAAAGAGGCTGCAGCTGAGCAAGATGTCTTATCTTGGCATGGCCAACACCAACACATCATGGCCGGTATTTTGGCCTCCTGCCTGCAGGACGTGCCTCAAGGCACCCAGCAAGTGCTGTGGAGGTGGATGCTGCGTACCCTGCTGCCATGGGTGTGGTAGCCAAAACTGGACCTCTGCTTGGGGCTGCATGTGTGTCTGGCAAGAGCTAGGACACCGAGGTCTCCGTAGCAAATGCATGGTGGATGCAGATACAAGGGGGAGCCCCTTGTCAATGGAGGAGGATTTGGGGTGCTGGGGGAGCCAGGATAGGCCCAAATTTGCTGCTGCTTGTGGAGAGCTTGAGCATGAGAGGCAAGGAGAGTGAGAGACCTTGGTTTCCCAGTGGCTGTCCCAGCCCAGCCCTGCTTGAACTGGGTTAACTTGGGCAGCTGCGCTTTTAAGCATCTTTGATTTTTTTTTTTTTTTTTAATTGTACAGCAAAATGCTTTTTGGACCGGGCTATTATCCCTCCAATAGCAAAATCCAAAACCAGAAGAGAGAAAGGGGTGAGGGGAGGGAGGCAGGGAGGGAGCACGAGAAGGGGGCCTTTGAAGTGAGCTGCCCAAATGAAACGTGTGACATCAGAGAGATGGCAGATAGCTGGCAGAACAAGGCTGCCTTTGAGCTTACCTTGGGCCCGGCCAGTGCACACTTTACACCCCACCTCCCGAAGTCGGAGATGAAAGATGCCCCAGGCAGCCTGCCTGACCCCATTGCCTCTGCTATCTCCACTTGATTGCACAGTGTTTTGCTCCAAACAATTCTTCACTGTCTGGGCCGCACAGGTGAATCTCCCGGCTTGGCTCGTGAGCGGGGATGCCGTGCATAGCAGGGCTGCTTTGTTGCGGTCGCTCACCTGCTTGTGGGGTGGTTTTCTTAGGATAGGCATTGTTCGACAGCAGGGGACAGAGGAGGGGTGGAAAGGAAAGGATGGGGCAGGACTGGGCAGCCTGGGGACAGGGAAGGGTCTGGGGGGGATATGGAGTCAGGGAGCATCCTTAGGGATGGATGTATGGGGGGATACGGAATCAGGGAGCAACCTTGGCCAGAAGACTGGTGAGCCCAGCAGCTTGTGTCGGATGCTCCAAGAAGGGATCCAGGCTGGATTTGAAAATAATCTGCTTCTCCGTTTGTTACTGGATTCAACCTTCTTCTGTCTAAAGCACCCTGTTTTTTCCCCACTTGGGGTCCTCGTTTTCAAAAAAAGTGTGGTGGAGGGAGGACGTCTGCATGCATGTCTATACTAAGAAGAAAATGTACCTTTGAGAAGCTGTTCCGTCTCAAAAGAGACATATGATGGATTTGCATAAAAAAATGAGATGTGGGGAAATGGCTGCAAATAAGGCACACACCTAACAGGCTAAGAGGGCAATGGGGGTCTGAGAAACTAGACAGGGATTTGGGAAAGGAGATGGTGGTAGGTCATGTGTTTGGGATTGGGGATCTCCTAGCAAGTCTCCATGCTGGGCTCGTGGAAAGGAGGGTTGGAGAAACACAGGTCACAAAGACTGTGTGTGTGTGTGTGGGAAGGTGCATCAGAGTTCCCCTCAGAGGGGCTGAGGCTGTCAGCTGTGTGGACCTTCGCTGTTTCTCTGTCCTCAGTTTCTTTGAAGTTGGGATATACTCACCTGGTGTGAATCATGAAACCAATCTTCATAGGCTCCTTTAACAGAATTTTACATTTGCCACCCTCTCGCTGAATATCATGGGGCTGTGGAGTTTTCTGCCTGGAGAAAAATCAGGCCAGAACCCAAACTGGAGGCCCCAAACCATAAGCCAGGACACAACCAGTGTTGCCATAAGCAGGGCTAGAACAGATTCCTCCTGACTGGTTAATTTCTGAGCGTCTTTGAGCAGTGTAAAGGCCAGGTGGGACCTGTCTCCCATGCATCCACTAACTGTTCATGACTGCTCTCATGGGACCTGTGTCCTTCCACTTGGCTTGGGATGGTAAGGGTAGATAGACATTCTGCCAGTGAGAGCTGGTGGTGCAGTGTAAGGGCTATTACAGCAGGAACAAATCAGAGGGCTGGCCACCATCAGCCCCTGGTTAGATCAAGATGGAAAAGGATTGAGTGTTAGAGCCAGTCTTTAGAAGATCAACAGCCTGTGGAACTCAACCTCTACATGTGCTCTGTAGATGGACAGGCTCAGGAAAGTTTCAAGTCTTCAAGTAGTACCACAGATGTGTCCACACGACCTTCTCAGTGGGTCCTTCCTCAGCAAATGCAATCAGAGGCAATTCCTGGATTCATGAGAGGGGCAGACTTCAAAACCCTGAAGGGCATTTGCACAGTTGAGCTCCACTATGAAGATATGAGCACCCTTTTGACCTTTACTGAAAAGATCAGAGCCAAGTTTTCCCTTGCATTCAGTGACTTGTAAAGACTGAATGCCCTAAAACCAATGTTACTAGTGGGAACACAGAAATTAATTGTGTCAATCTATCACTCATCTTGCCCTATTACATTCGGTGATTAGGACTTGGCCTCAAATACGTGAACAAAGTGTCTTCTGTGACAGGTAACTGCTGCACAGGAGATGGCAGTGCATGACTTAAAGTGGTCAAAAGCAGAGCACAAGAAAAGTTGGGGTCCGGCACTGTTTTTTCTAGTCCAATGCAATGCTTTCCTTGCCTGGGTCTAGTCAGGTCAGTATGGCATCCTGGGAACAAAAGATTAAGTCTGCAGAAGTCTGAGTTGCAAAGGAAGCAAAGTCTTCAGGACAAGTTCCCTGACTGTCTCTGCTGATGGGCAATGAGCAACTTGCAGAAATTTGCTTGGTAAGGACTTGTGAAATGGTAGAGTTAGAAAAAAGTAAAATAAACTAGCAGTAGGGGGAAGTATATGGAGAAGGCACGCATTCTGTTGTAAAAAGTCTTGGAGCAGTGCTAAGGAATAACACACCAGGTTGATTGGTCATCTGCAAGCAGACCCTGGGGCTGGGGGAGATGGCTTGCAGGGCTGTGTACAAGCATTATGGGAGTGACCTCCCCAAAACTGTTTAGGGCCAGGCTGTTTGAAGGTGTGAATGACACCAGTGCTTGCTGTGGGCATCTTTGCATCACCGGCCACTGTATCACCCTACCCAGATTTGGCCTCCAGGCCTCAAGGAGCAAATGGTGGTGATGCTGACCTGCTCTTAGTACACAGAGAGCTTGGAGGCTGGGTGACATGGTCAGGTTGCAGGCATGGCTGTGAAACCCAGCTGAAGTTCCTGATGTCTGGAGGGTAGATGTAAACTTCAAGAGAGCCTGGCTGGGTAGCAACTAACAGGTATGGCAGCACAGAGCTCACATTTGGGCAGAAATGACTCCACCTGGCTATGGTTTTAAGTTCAACTCATGTCAAGCTTAGCTTTAGACTAGCTACTATGAAGAAATTACAGCTTTGCTGTGCACACAACATGCCTGGACAGCTTTCATCTTGTCACCAAGCCATGCCGTTTTGTCCAAGTAAAAAGCTGCTTCTCACCCAAGATTACTGCTGAACTCTAGGCACCCCCAAGTCTCTTGGGCCTGGCGTGGTGAGCTGCTGTTGGCCTCGAAGAGCTGCCTGGAGGTGGCAGGGGGATGACAGCCCCCCTCCACCCTGTGCCCACCCCTCCGTGGGAAGGAAGTCATCTTCCCACTGCAGACCCACTGAGTGTGGCTGGCCTTGTTCAACAGCAGTGGGGGTTCATCTGTGCTCGCCCATGGCAATCAGAGGGTTACAGCTTGAGGTCAGCTTGGGAACTTGTTGATACCCTTAAGACAAGGCTCATTTCTCTAGTGTTTCCCAAACTAGTGCTGGTGGGAGAAGAAAAGCCTTGCTGCCCTATAGCAGCATCCCCATGTGCTCCCTGTTGCCCTCCAGCACAGCCTGAATCCACAAAATAAAGCCAAACTGGGCCGGGGGGGGGGGGGGGAAGGGGTGGGGGCCCAAGCTATTCAAGGCAGAAGAGCTGTGGTATCTATATTGGTTAGGCTAAACAGGCTGACCACCAGATTGAAAGCCTGATGCAGACACCTGGATGGGGACATCCAGGCAAGCCCCTGGGCTTGGTAGTACAGTCATGCTGTACCTCAGTTTTCCACCCGTCACTTTTCCAAGGGACACTTTGTCAAATCAACTAGGACAAGATCTCAAGGCACGTAAATCACGTAGGCTCTGAGGGTGCTGGACACCTATATAGCTTTGCGGCTCCACATCTGAGTTTCCTTCCTCTACAAAATGGGGAGAAGTGTGTTTTCCTCTGGTTCCTACTCCTTTAGGGTAGGGCTGTCCGTCAGAGGGCAGAAACATTGTCCACTGCAGCTGAGCCTTTTGAAGGCTGCGGTGCTAATACTAAACATCTCTGTGCTTTTCTGCTTCACCAACATCTGTGTTCACTAGAAGGTTTGCCGGGGCTGTGCCCAGGCACAGAGCTCGGCACTTCTCTGTGGCTGGTGGGAAGGGGACAGAGGGCCCACATTAGGAGCTCTTCCCATGACAAAGGGGAGTTAATTTTGGGTGTGGAAATTTAGAAGGGGACCTCAGTGGGGGAAGAAGGGGAGAAATGATAGCTAGAGCAGGCACCAGGGGCCTCCTACCCCATGCCCTGACGCAAAGCAGGGCAGGCTCTGTGCCTGCCCAACCTGCACCGGGTATCCTCCAGTGACCAAGACTGCAATGCTCTCCTGGAGCTGCCATTTGGGAGCTTCTCCAAGCCTTTTCCTGTGCTCCCTTCCTCCCTGTGGCAAGGAAAAGGAGGCAGGGAACACCACCAATGAAACAGAATCTGCTCCCTGCTGAGGAGGATGAACTGCAGAGTGGGGGGGTCCTGCCTTGTGGTTGAGGGGTCACGGGAAGACATTTCCACCTCTTCACTGGGGCCCAGCTCTGGGGATGACCAGGGGTTTGCAGCACTGGTGAAGAACCTGGTGCTGAGCTGTCCCATGGCCCTGGGCTTTTCCAGCCTCCCAGTGCCCCTTTGCCATGAGGGTGGGACTGCCGCTGTCCCTCCCTGTGGGACCTCTGCCTTGGAGGCGGCCATGGCAGCTTGGTACCCGCGTGTCCCCTTCCTCCCTCTCCTTCATTAAGGCGCCGATCTCTTCCCAATAACAAGGGGGCTTCTGTTCGACAAAACCTGCCAATTAGTCATTCTGGCTGGGTATAAACGTGGCACTTGAACAGCTGAGGGGACGGCGGGCAGTCCTGCCCCTTCTCGCAGAGTTGCCAAGCTTGCCATTAACACAATGTGACAACTAATCTCTCTATAGCATCTGACTGAGCAATTTTAATTAATAGCTCTGTACGCTTGCACACACACCCCTACCCCCTCTGCTTTGCACAGGTACCGCATGCCTTTAAAGCTCCTTCCCTTACATTGGAGCCCGTGTGGATAAAAGGAGGAAAAAAAAGTCTAATTCTGCCCCAGTTAGTGTGGAAGCACTGCTTGTTTGGGGCTCTGGCCCTTGGACTGAGCCAGGACTCGCTGCCTCCCCTTCCCCTTTCCCCTCTGTGGGGCTGAGGACCTCGATAAACACGGTGGCTCTGGGGCGGAGGTGTCTTCTCAGCTCTGCTGGTGGTTGGGATGTCCCTGCGGTGGCCCGTGGGAGGTGAGGGGGTGGCAGGGCTGAGCTGGCTTTGCGGGCTGGATGTGAGGGAATTGGAGGGCACTGAGGGGGCATTTGTGCTGCTCCTCCGAAAAAGGCTTCCTGGCTTTATCCAAGCGCGTGATAATGTCAGAAAAAAAAATCCTATTTCAATGGCCAGGTTCTCCCCTGATGTGAACAGCCACAGCTTGGCAGATGGTGGCCGTTGGGGCCGCAGCGGTTTTGGTGCAGAGGTGTCCCAGTTTGCTTTGGAACAACCGGGGGGGCTCACCCGTGGTGAGCTTGGATGCTGCTTTAGGCAAATGTTAGCTTGAGGATGCCTGTTTTGGGCCACCACTGTGGTTGCAGCAAGAGCAGGGCCAGCCCCAGGCATGGCCGGGAGGGATGCGGGAGCCCGGAGAAGCTGGGCTGGGCTGCGTGGGTCGCTGCAGCTGGAGCAGCACACGGATCCCCAACAGAGAAGGAGAAATCATTGCGGTTAGAAAAAGAGCTGGACCTTCCTGGTAAAGACTGGCAGAAAAAGCTGGACACAGGGGAAGGTGGGAAGGCAGGCAAATTGCAAGGGTGTGGAGGAGTCCTCCCCATCCTCCCCCCAATGCCTTAATTCAGTATTTTGGTGTTTCTGATCCAGGTGGTGCTGTGTAGCCAAGACCAAAGATCGTGTCAGGGCAGCTGAACATCCTTAGCATCATAAAATTGCTCAGGCTTTGGGCACTTGGGTAAGAGGAGCGCATGGGTTCATCTCTTCCCATGGTGACGTGGCTCCGCCACCACCCTCCTGCAGCTCCCTCCTGCCCAGGGGCTGCTCAGCGCTCTCCCTTCAGGTCACCAAAGCAAGTCCTCAATGGCAGCGAAGAAGCACCACGGGGTGCTTAGGCCTGGGCAGAACACCCATGCTTTCTGCAGGCTCTTGTCCCCGAGGCACGTGGGCGTGGGGCTCTTGCACTGTTGCCTTGGCGGAACAGCTGCAGTGGGTCACGCCGTGGTGTCGGGAGCCCATAGTCTTGAACAGTCACCCCGTAGGAAGGTGGGGAGCAGAAACCACCACAACTGGCGATGCTCCTGCCAGGTCTGGCCTGCGGGAGTTGCTTAAGCAATTTGATACTTAGGTAATAAATGGGGGGAGCCCTTGTTCTCAAGAGAAGGCTATGCTGTTGGAATACTGTTGCGTAACACATCTGTGTCTGGGAATATCCATCCAGCCTGGAAGCGTTGCTCGTTATGGACAAATGCAGGGGCTTGTATTTTGCTTTGTTCTTGTGGAAAGCACAGGCTTGTGTCCCCGGGATATAGATCTTTCACCTTGGAAAGAAAGGAGGTGTGTGGGACACTGGGGTGCTGTGCAGGAGCCCCTTTTCTGGAGGTGGGATCTAGGAGGACATGACCAACCAGCCTCATATCCCTTTCCCTCTGCTTGCGCTCGTTCTTTCTGGCTTGGTCCTTGCTGGGGACTCCTGGCTTGGGCTCACCGTTCTGTTTGTCCCTCTCCTGCCTTTGGGGCTGCCCAGGCTGTACCCCAGTGCTCTGGCTGCTGTTGCTGGAGGGTGCCTCTGCCTTGCTCTGGCAAGGAACGTATCCTGCGTGTGATAGGGGTTGGGAACACCCAAAGGCACCCTCGGTCCCTGAGGTCCCTTGTTGCGCTCAAGACCCTGGGCGCCCAAAGCACAGCACCAGGGTGTCTTGCAGTGGGATGTCCCCCCGTCCTAGGGCACGGGCCTGGCTGCCTTACGCTGGGTGAAGCTGCCCGGACGCTTCGAGCATCTTGGCCCCGCAAGGACCACCGAGGCTGTTGCATTGCACAGAGCAGCGAGAGCTTTCCTGCTTCCAGCTCGCCCTCCTGGCAGAGAGATCACAGGCCGGGACGCGGTGGAGTTGCCTTGGCCAGGCAGCTGGTGAGTGCAGCCACCCGTCTGCAGCCTGGGAAACACGACGTGGACCAGCCGTGCCCCCACCCAGCCCCGGGGAGAGCATCTCTGCCCTGCGGCGGGTACCAAGGGGATGCGGCAGGGAGCAGTGCAGAAGCCGGTGCTCCCCAGTACCCCCCCCCCAGCCCCCACCATGGCGGCGGTGGCAGGCGGACGCAGGACCTGCCCCATCTGCCTGCGCAGCAGCGCGGCGGGGAGCTAATGAGAAGCAAGGTGAGAGGCAGGAGATGGGCTGACAACTTACTGGCTCCACAAGCTGCCGGTGGCACACGGGCAGCAGAAGGACGGCATCTGCCCCCCCACCCCCCAGCATCTCCAGCCTCATAATGAGGTTATTATTGGCCCGCTGCTTGACGGCCAGCACCAGCATCTCTCGCCTCTTCATCCTCCCAATTCCCACTTGTGGCTACAGAAGCGGTGAGTCAGGGAGGAAGGGATCGCCCTGCCCTCGCGCTTGGGTTTGGCCCAGGCCTTTGGTGGGAGGGAGGTACGGTTTTGACCTTGCTTGCAGCGGAGACGGTGCTCCTCTGCTCACTGCCTGTCCATCCCTTTTATTATCTCTTGAAGGTTTCTGGCCCGTTGCAGCCTCGTTTGACAGGGGGAGAAGTCTCAAAGATAATTAAGTCCCTACAAGTTTTGTGAAAATAGGCAGATGAAGGAGAGGGATGTGATGAGGGCTTCTGCGGTGGGGAGGGCTCCTGATGGGGAGGCTGAGCCAGGGGCGGGCGGCTGCCTTGCTTGCAGAGCTTGTGGGAAGCCCTTCCTGAGACCTGACTTGGGAAACTGGGGAATGATGCTTAACTGGGGGTTTCCCCCCACACTGAGTCTGCTGGGGGGAGGATGGGATTTCACAGGGAATGCCCAGGAGCGGTGAGATCCCAGTGCATCCCACAAAGGAACTCGCATGTGGATAAGGAGGCATCACCTCCTTAAATATTTCTGAAGGATAAAAAGCCCTGTCTGTGTGCATGCCAGTTACCAGCACGGCGCAGCGTGTGCCAGCCGTCCCTCTCCCTCTGCCTGCAGAGCACCAGCTAAAAGGCTCCAAACACTTCTCATCATCCCACCCCATCCAACAGCAGCTGCAAGTGCTGTTGCTGAGGCAGTCGCCCTCAGCACGCTATTAACGTTTGTATTAATCACTAATGCAGCATGAGAAACTAGTGTGTTACCAAACTCCTCTGACGTCCAAAGGCTGGGAAACCAGGGTGCGGAATGGCTGCTGCTCACCCGGCTCTGGTCCCCTCCTGCCTTGGCATTAGGGACCTGCTGGGAGGGACACGTAGGTGCCACCGCTCGCCGTCCCTGACCCCACGGCTGACCATGGGGACCCACTTCCAGGCACCCATGTCGCACCGTGGCAGGAGCTGCCCGCAGTCGGGGTGCCGGGCAGGGACCGGCCGGCGCTTTCGCCTCTCGTAGCAGCTGGTGCGGATGTCGCAGCCGATTACGTCGGGGAAGGAGGTGAGCGGGAAAGCGGTGACACCTCGCTTATGGCGCCCTGCTGTCGAGGGGCAGATGTGGAGGCCGACACATGTTCGCTGCTGCCGCACCGCTAATTAATCACCTCTGCCATGGGGCCGTGACGGCAGCTTGCCCCATGTAAAGGGTGTGGTGGCCCCACTGCGGCGGTGATGGGTGTTTGTCCCCATGTTGCCCCTTCGAGCCACATCGTCCCATCTGTGGGATGGCGGGATGATGGGTCACTCCGCCAGCAAGCCTTAATGGCGTCGGGTTTTGGCTACTGCAAGGAAGAGGTTGGAAAGGCGGGGCGCTTCGTTCTCGCCCCTCGCACAGACATCACTACCCTATAAATCAATGGTGGTGCCGGGGAGGCATCCCCCGGCTTGAGCACCCACAGGAAATCGGGCACCCCGAGACCCAAGCACCTCACCTGCACCCCGGGGAGGGGGGGGGGGTGTCAAGCAGACATGGTGTCTGTGCTTGGAGCTGGCAAGGTGTTCAGGCAGACAGGAAGGGGGATTCTCTTCCCCCGGGAAGACCTGCAACTTCTAAATAATACAGGGAGCAGGCCCTTTTTTGCAGAAAAATGTTGATAAAAACGGGACTTTGGGGGTGTTTTTCTGTTTGCTCTGGCACAAGTGGCAGAAGCCAGGCGTTGCTGCTCCAATTTGGCTCACCAAAGAAACCTCAGGTTTTTTTGCTGGGAATGTCTCTGAAATTCCTGACGAGTCTCCCCCAGCCACTAGCATCTCATGGGGGGTCAGCCACACCAGTCCCCTTTGCCTGCTTGGCCTGTCCCTGGGCATCCAAGGGGGACAGCGGTGCTGGGGAGGGAGGAAGAAGCCCCTTCCTACCTGTTTGCTCCAGCTTTCCACTGAGTCAAACAACTAGATTTTGTAGAAAACCCTGGTGGTGGCCTGGCTTGGGGGACGGAGGACGAGGATGCAGCGATCATCTTTGGGGATGCTCTGGGGGTCAGGTCCCAGTCCATCCCCAGAGCACCGCGGTGCACGGTCAGCCCTGGCACACCACCAGGAGATATGGGGGACAGTGGCTAGGGACCCCACAACTGGTTGGAGACCTCTCTGGGGCCTCTGCAGGGTTGTCTCCGCTCCTCTCTGCGGGCAGAAGCCTCCATCTCGTGGCCGAGCCCCGAACGACAGATGGACTGTGGGACAGGAGGGACGGGGCCTGGGGCCGTGTCCTCGCCTCGGGGGCTGTGGCAGGAGCCCACCAACCCACGGCCCTTTGCTTCATCGCTGACCGTATAATTAGCTTCCCCCCACTGCAAATTCTTTGAGTCCCCCCACCCCCAAACTGAGCCGGCTATTTTTATCGCTCGATTTCTTCTGTGCGTGCGTTATTTCAGTAGCCAAAAGTTTTCCAGAAGGTTACAAACTCTTCCCCCTGCCCCCCCCCCTTTTTATTTCTGAAGCTGGCCTCAAGGCAACCAAGGAAGCAGCAGGGCAAAATTAGGCAGCAGTGCATCCCTGCTCCTGGGGTGTGTGGTACCTGGCTGAGAGACAAGAGGAAAGGGGGGACCCCAACCAGCCTGCAGCAACTTCTTCCTGTATGGGGGTCCCCGTCCCCTCAGGCCCTTGCTGGGGGCATCAGGAATGGGGCTGTGCCTGAGCAGGATTTGCTCATTAAGCTTAACAGCCAGGCCTCCCGCAATGGTTGCATTTCTGCACTCTCGTCTCTTAAATGTGAATGCGAGCAGGGTATGGGATGCTAACCCTGGCTAACCCAGGGTGAGGCAGGCCTGCGTGCCTCAGTTTCCCTATTTCACATGACCTTGTTCTGCCTTTGCTTCTCCCCCAGCCTAGCCCCTACTCCAACCCTTGTAATTAATACAGGGTCTAGCTCTGCCTTACAGCATCCAGCAGGTTTTTTCACCCGAAATCCTCAGCTCACTTAACTAATGAGCTCTCTAACTTTTTTTTTTTTTTAAAAGCAATGGGGCAGCTTTTATAGGGCAGCTCATTCTTGACTCGGCCACCTGCACTGCGTAGCGCTCTCAGGGCTAATTTGTGCTCACCTCGGGGTGCTGCAGCCTCAAGTGCATCTCAGGAGGGGTCATGGCAAGCAGAAGAAGTCTGTCCGACCACATTTGCAGGGGAAGGAGTCCACGATGCTACCCACTTTCTAGCCTAATTCTCCCCGTGATGGATTTTGCATGGGTTGGCTCCAGATTTGGCAAACCCGGTTATATAGAGGACACCCCTGCGGACACCTGCAGACAGAAGTGCCTGTGCTAACCGCAGCAGTTGCCTTCTGCTTTCCCTCTTCGTTTAAGCTGGATACAGAAAATCGGGAGGGGTAACCCTGGTCTCACGGTGCTCTCATGGAGAAAGCAGCCTCTCCTGGTTCTCGCTTTCCCCCATCTGTTATCAGCGGCACAGGTACAGCATGTCTGCCCGGGTGCTTCCAGGGCATCATTTCATTTAAACAATTCCCAACTGCAGCTCATCAGTTTACTCGCTGTCATCTGGAGATGGCTGCCCGAGACAGCGTTTGGCTGAGAAGTCCGCTTCGCACAGATCAAGGACAAGGTTTGACAAAAACCCAATGAGACAAACGGCAGCGAAAAGCAAAGCCTGCCGACCAGGGCTGGGCGACTCTGCCACCCATCCATT
>JAVKLA010000090.1:34408329-34420091 GCA_034782735.1 Sagittarius serpentarius | reverse complement strand
GTGGGTCTTAACCCTCCTGTGGCGGGTGAGGACCATGGGGGTGACTTGCAACAGGCCAAGCACCACGTTGGGATGGGAAACCTCTTGCGTGTGTCCTCGTGGTCCATACCCTACCCCAGGGTGGCGGTCCCACCAGCCGTGTCCCCACCACCGCTGCAGGGCTCCGTCCAGCAGCGCCTGCCCCATGCCTGGAGCTCCCCCTCGCCGCATCTCCCCAGGCTAGTGTGCAAACGGAAGGCACTTCTTTTATTTTCTTGCTTTTCAAGAATTGAGACCTTATTTCGGCATCAGGGCGGGATTTTTTTTTTTTCCCCCCCGTTTCAGAAGTTCCACAGGGAATTTCAAGAAAAATGGAAACGTTTGCCACACGCCCCGGGACAGAGAATGGGGCTGTGAGCAGCTTTCATCTGGTGCAGCCTTCGCTTCCTGCCCTGTGGGATAAAAGTCCCAGCAGAAGTGACAAAGACTCATAAATCCTGCAGAACAATTTAGTTCTTTCTGGAAAAAATCTAGTTCTTCCTTGAAGTGGGACTGAGAGCTGGGTGTGACGCGGGGTAAAGAAAGTTTCTGCAAATGTCTGTCTCTTAATTAATATTAATACCTCTCCAGCTTTTTATCTCTGCTTTAAATAAAAGGAATCCAGCCATGGCAGAGTTCCCACTGCATTAAGAAACTCGTGAAAGCGGAATGATGGATGCTTTGGAAGATGGCTCTCATTAATGTCTAATCCTTCCCATCAGCCCCACTTGTCCCTGACACTTAGAGCTTGTTAACCATTTTTTGCAACTGTTTTCAGGGACTTCTGAAACTGGGGGGAGATGGCATTGCTTCCGCCCCTCGCGTCTGGGTGACAGCGCGAAGACGAGCACGGAAAAGTGGTTTCTGGTTTGGGTGCAACTACTTGCCGCTCTCTCTCCACCTGCCTCCCCCAGCTTTACTGCAAGAGGTGTCTCCCAGGCAGACCCCAAGGTCGCGAAGCCAGAGCTTGCTGGATGTACCAAAGATGTTTCTGTTTCTTTATAGGCTATAGCCATAATTTTAAAGGCTGTGTGCCCTTTACAGCAGTTGTTTCTGGGTGCAGGACTGTGTGGTGTTAGGGAGCCGAGGAGCTGGGACTGTAGCTGCTGCCTCCTCTTGCTGCTTTGCTGTTGTTAAGGGCAGTCAATCTGGGGACCCTTTGGAAAGCACCAGCTCCTGGATTCATGTGAATAAGTACGTAGCCTTTCTTTCTTTTTTGAAATAAAATCACTTTAGCGCATGTGGACAATACAATAGGTTTTGAGGCCGGAAGGGAGCAATAAGGGGTTTTGGTCTCCACGGGGTTACACCTAGAAAATCCAGCGAAGGGGGCCTCTCCCCTGGGCACAGATACGCCACCGAAACACTTTGCTAGCAGAGGAAAGCTTGTTGTGCTCATCCCTTATGTTTTTGTCAGGCTCTTTGCAACCGTGCACCTTTGCAGCAAGAGTGTGCTAATTGCAATGGTGATAGTGAAGTCTCCTCTCTTTTTTTCCTCATTTATATCCAGGTTGCAACGTTAATTAAGAACGTGTTTCAGTGGCTGGTGACGGCAGGACATGCTCGAAGAGGAAAGTGCCCGTCTTTCTGCACCCAGCCTCACTGGCTGTCCTTAAAGGGAGGTCACAGGGCACTGCCAGACCTCAAGGGACCGAGTCACCTATGCCACGTACCAGGAAAACGGGCCTCTGGTCCTGCTTGTGGTCCTGCAAAAAACCCCTGGCCGCTCTGCCGAGGGGATGCTGGAGATGCTGAGGCTGCCAGGAGCAGCTCACTGAGGTCTTAAACAACCTGGAGCTCCTGCACCCAGCCCAACCATGCGGGATAAGCAGGCCCTGGCCTTTGTGGAAGAGAAAGGCCACCCAAAATCAGGACAAGGGCTAGGCTTAGTCACACACGTCTACGTTTGTGTTGAGAGGGATGGGTTGAAGTGTTTCTCGCAGCTAAATATTGCAGTAAGGCTTCCAAGTAGGTGGGTGCAAAGCCCCTTGGAGTAAATCAAGCCCTCGATGGGGACGTGGCGCAGCCGAGGGCGGCCGCTTCTGTCTGCTTTCCACTAGAGGTAGCTGGAGCCACGCACAACCCACCCAACAGCCCTGGGATTTCCACATCCCCAGCCCTAAATCAGCACCGATATAAGTGATTAGCCTGCCATTAAAGGCATATATCCCACCCCAGGAGGTTGTTGGTCTGCAGTTCTCCCTTCCCTGCGTGGCTTCTCTCCCCTGCCTGCATCCCCGCATTCCTCGCACCACGGAAGCTGCGGCGGCGAAGGCTGCGTCAGCGCTTTCTTGGTGTAAACCCTGTACTTTGGGCGCTTTTTAGAAGCGGAGGCAAAAAATCCCCTCTGCTGCTGGAATTCATCACACGGCTTCTCAGCCTTGGGGACAGATGTCTGCGACACTGGAGAAGGGAAGAGTAAACTGCTTTTAGCTGTTTATCCTGCAGAGGAGGAATAGGATAGAAGTTTGGTGGTTTAAGGCGATTTTTTTTTTTTTTTTCCTTACTTCCCTCCTCCCCCCTTTTGCCCTTCTAGCAAGTTTAAGACGTAAATTGCCAGCTGACTCTGTAGCTGCTGTTTACAGAGGGGTGAGGAATAACCACCTGAGCTGGATGGGTGATGGGGCACTTGGGGGGCAGTTGGGTCTAGCTGCAGGGGCCCCTCTGGCTGAAGGGTTCCCAGGGTCAAAATGTTTTGGGTTTGGGTTTTGTTGGTTTTTCTTTGTTGGGTTTTTTTTTTTTTTTTTTTTTTTTTTGGAGAGGAAGGAGTATGCAGCTGCTCCAGGGGAGTTGCAATAACTTTCAAAGCGAGGAGGGAAAGAAGGTCAGGAGGAGCGGGGATTATCTGCCTTCCCTACTCCCAAAGGGATTTTAGCCCTGACTTTTAATAACAGCCAGGAAAGAGGCAGACTTCATGCTTACCCAGAGGAAAAGGCCCTAATAGTATAAAGGATCAACTAGAAGAAAAATCCTTTTTATCTCTCATCGCCATCCACATGGAGACTGCTGTGCCAGGGATGGCAGCCCCCACCCCGAGCCTGCCTTGGAGCTTCTGCAGTGGGTCGGGGTCCTGGCTGGCACTGGGGATGCTCATGCCACTGGTCTGGCCATGATTTGCTGATGGTGACAGCGTGACTTCCCTGAACAAGGTCACTGGTGCAGCTCTGTGCAACGTGATGGGCTTGTGCGTGGATGGAGGGCGAACCCTTGGGTTCCTCTCTGTGGCCACCACGTTGCCCACTCCTTGCGTGGGCTTAGCAAGTATATCTCAAAACAAGTGAGGTCTCATGGAGCTGAAGGTATTGGGGAAGAATGAATTGGGGTTGTGTGGCTGTGGCCATCTGCAGCTCCTCAAAGGTCTCCCAGGCCTGCAGCATGCCACATTAAGAAGGGCTCCTTGTCTTTTCCTGATGCCACTTGAGATATGGCTGCAGGTCCTTAGCTGTGTCCTCCTCTTTGGTCGGGTCTTCTGGCCGTCAAGTATCGTCAGTGTCATTTGGTCTGGCCAGAGCCAGCAGCCACCTTGGTGCTTCCTTGGTCCATAGGGCAGGAAGAAGCTAATGAGTTGAGAGAAACAAGCCTTTCTGAATGGAGGGGCTGGCACCTTCTTGTGTTTCGGTCTAATCCCTAAACCAGCGCTGGAAGTTGATCTCAAATCCATTCTTGACTTCTTCTCCAGAGGGTTTGCCGAGGGCTGGCGGGTGGCATTTGGGGACAGTGGAGCGCTCGCCCAGCCCCACAGGATGAGGACGGGCACACGCCGGCGAGCTTTGACAGATGAAGACTGTTAATATTGAACATATAATTACGCTGGCCAAGGCCGAGAGTCCTTCTGCGGCGATGTGTATGGAGGCCATCAATATTAAGGTGAGTTACTAAATGTATCTCAGAGGTGAACTGAAAGGCATTTTGGAGGTCCAGGGCTGAGTTTCGGGACTCTGCCATGCCACGGCTGGTGCCGAGAAGGTTCTTGCTGGCAGCGCAGCAGAGAGGAGAGCTGCTTTCCCTGAGCCTCTCGAGATGTCTCCGTGTTTGACAGTGAAAAGAGGAGACGGGCATGGCCACCCGGTGCTGCCGAGCTCAGCCTTTCTGAAATCAGGAGATTGGCTTAAAATGCTTATTTTTAAGGACTGCATGCTGCAAATTAATCAACCTAATTAAAATAAATTCTCCCAGGGTTGGGTCTTTTAGGGTGCTTGGCTTTCTTCTTTCACCAGGCAGCTGGAAACTTTGTTGTGGTTGATTTCTAATGCAAGTTATTCTCACCTAAGCCCTCAGTTCCCAGAGCTGGGGCTTTAAAAGGCACTTTGGATGCCATGGGGGTGAAGCTGGGGAACTTGGAAATTGTGCTGGGAGCTCCCAGCTCCCTAGTGAGAACTTTTTTTATATTTATGGAGGAAAAGGAATAATTTCCCTCTATCAAAAATGAATGAAAACTTGAAAAATCTCTACCAGGTTTATTTATTGCCTCATCTATTAAAATAGCCACATATCTATTCAAGTGTGGGGGCTGTACCTTATCTTTTCCATGAGTCACAGAATACATTTTTTTTTTTCCCAGAGAAAAGGTATCGCTGAGTTTCTCACAAGGGAAAAATGTGCTGGAGGACATCAAGGGCATGACTTGTCATCGAAGCAGCCGGGCAGCACCACTGTCCTTCTGCCGCTGCCGTCCCGTAGCCCTGCAAATGCCTTGGCAGCCAATGCCAGCCTGGCAGCCTGTTCCTATCCTTGCTGGTGAGCTGAACCTGGCATTTTCCCCACCTCTGCACCAGGAGCCATCCACTGCTGGTGAGTGCTGGCTGGGTTAAAGAAGGCAGAGATGCTCTGGGATTCCTCAGACACCAGCAGACCTACCTGCACCGAACCTCTCAGGGGGCTGAGGGGCTGTTTCTAGCAGGATCGGGCATTTGTGCCTGCGTTTCTGTGCTGTGGCATGAAGGAGCCACGCACACGCGTGCACACACACATGCACGCACGTGCGACCTCCTCTACCGTTCTTGCTTTGCATTCAGTGAAACTGCTCGTGTTAAGCGTAAGCTCTGAGTTTCTGCTAAGCCAGTCCTATGCAGGAGCTGATCTATCGGTGCTGGAAGGGACACAGCTGTTCAAACACCAGATGCCCCAAAATATGTTAATTCAAACCCCAGAACAGAAACCCCCTCCTTTTTTTTTTTTTTTTTTTTCCCCTCACTTCCTCTCACACTGAATTGCAAACTCACAGCAGGGCAAGAAATTAAACCTGCTTCCCACGATTGCACCCCTGTGCGTGACCCTACCTCGGACTTAGCCGCACACCTTTGCTGCAGCCTGGGCTTTCCCTCTGTCCCCGGGAACCATCGCACCGAACAGATGTTGCAGGTTTGTGGGTACCTGCCGAAAAAAGACCCGGCGGGGGAGCTGCCATCGAATCAGAGAAACAATGGCGGCGTTTAACACGGTGGGGACAAGGAGGGGCAGCCCCCAGGACTCTTGCTGTGGGATCCCCCCCTGCCCCGGGATGCTCTGCCCAGGGCTCGACTTCCCACGCCTCCCCACAAACAGGCAGGACAAGGGAGACCAGCAGATTTACTGGTGAATAAACCTTGCTTAGAAGTTATCCACAATACCGCAAATACTATTTGCGGGGCTCGATATTATTACAGTAAGTGCCAGTTTTGCTAGAGCTGCAAGGACCCTGCGAAACCTTAGGGAGCCCGTACCTTTTTCCATAACATGGCACTGGTTTTAACTTTCCGCAGTATTTTTTCTCGGCGTGAATCAAGCCGAGGACAGCTTCGGCCACGGGCATGGCTTGGGACCTCTGGGGCCAGCGAGCGACTGGGGCTCTGCAGGGGCTGGAGGAAAGCCAGGGTCCCACTGATGGAGACTTTATTCCTCAGGGAGCGACAGGAGGGGAGGTGTGGGGGCAAAAGTTGTGACTTCATTAGTGGTTTTTGTACGCACATCAGCCCGGGGCCAGCGAAGGGCCTGGCTCAGCGGGACGGGCGGCACTTTCTCCTGCTGTGGTTATTTTCCCATGGGAGCCCCACACCCTTCCTGCCCATTCCCTGCCATGGCTCAGAAAAAGCTTTATTTATACTCATTTAGCTGCTTGCCTTCTCCCTAATTGAAATCATTAACCTTCTCGCTTAATGAAGAAGAGGACTGGGGTGAGGGTGGGGGGGTGTCGGGGCCGGCAGACCCCCTCCCAGGCTGCTCGGCCCAGTCCCTCGACCGGCTGAAAACGTGATTTTGAATTTGGCCACTGGGAGCTAAAAAAAAAACCAACAAAAACCAAAAAACAAAACCAACCAAAAAAACCCAACAACTGCATCTTGGTCGGGGGGCTGGCGGGGTACGGTTCCCTGTGCCCCCTGGGGCCGCGGCGGGGCTGATGCTGGCATTTCATCTCGGCGGAGAAGTCATCGGCTCTGACCACGGGGAGGGCTTTGCCCGCCAGGTCCCACATTGCTCCCCTATATTTAGCCCATTATGAATATGGAAGAGCGTTGAAAATGATTCGCCCAGACATCCCTCTGTCCAGCCGAATAACGTCAAAGGCGGGAGCGGGGAAGGGAGCCGCTCGCCCTGACAGGGGCCCTGGCCCCCGCCTCGCCTCGTGGGTCACAGAGTGGGGTCCCTGCAGCCACGTGCGTGTGTGGAGGAAAAAAATCACACTTTAGGGACCCCCATCATGGGTGTTTGGGGGGTGTTTGGAGTGGGTGCTGTGGGATGCTGGCTGGGGGAGCACTCCCCCCACCGCAGCGTGCCGAGCAGGCGCCTGGGGTCTCAGCTGGCTTTGGAAGGGGCCGCGGCAGGGACGCCGTGCAGTGCCCAGCTGCGTGCCGCACTCTCCAAGGGCACAGCGGCCTCATCCCTCCCTCCTTCCCTCCCTCCCACCGCCTGACACCCCCCGGCTGGCTGGGCACAGCCCCGGCGAAGAGCCATGGCGGCCTGGGATCCGCAGCCTGGGAACCGCTGGCACTTGCTGCGTCCTATTGAGCTCTCTCCTCTCCTCTCCTCTCCTCTCCTCTCCTCTCCGGCAGCGGGGAAGAGGCATGTTGCCGTCCTGGCTGGCTTTGCCAATGCCCCGGCGTCCCCACTTTGCTGCGCTCAGGCTCCAGCATCAAACATGCCCTGAACATCCCAGGCGTGCGGCCCGACAGCACGTGGCTGCTCCTCTGCTGCGCTTTGCAGGGCTGCCCCGTGCATTGAACACCTTTTCCCAGGGCGAGCAGCTTTCCCGCCCTTTTGGGAGCCCAAACCTGCTCCACAAGCATTTGGGCAACCTCCTGCCCTGCTCCGGGGCACAGACACCCCTCCGTGGGTGTCTGCCCCTCTTCGCCCGGTATTTTCCTCCCCTTTGCAAGGAGCATTGCTCCGTCCCGAAAGCCAGGCACTGATGGGGAGAAGATGCAGGGGGCAAACCCCCTCCCAGAAGACCTTCCGCCCGCCCCCAGCTTGGTTGGGTTGGTTTGGAGTTTGAAGAGCACTTTGCGCAAAAGATTACCGTCGCTTTTGGGCATAGCGGAAAAGAGGGAAAACAGCTTTATTCAAGCCGTTAATGAAATGTCATTTGCAATTCACTTCCACGGCCGTCACGTGGCAGATCTGCAGCACCCCCGGGTTGCACCGGCTCACACGGCGGGGGGCGGGGGGGGGGTGTTACTTCGGAGGGGATTATGAGAAGTGGGGGAAATGTACAAAAGCATCGAAACATGACTGCCCCGTCCCCAGAGTTCGGAGGCTGTGTTTGCCGCGGGTGCTGTTGCCCGGTGAGGTGGCTCAAGGGACAAGGCGGGGGTCAGCAGAGACCTGGCAGAGCAACGCACCTTTTCTGTGGGGTCTGCCCCCAGAAATATCCCTAGGTTTTATTTTTTCCCACCTCTCATCCCATATTTATATCCCTCACGTTGCACGTGGGCAGCCAGGGGAGTCCTGCTGCTTCCCCCCGCCCCGCCCCACAAGGCTCAGCTTTTCCATCCTCTTCCCCCCCCACCCCGTTACCTGCCCCCTCTCCCCTCCTCCACCCCTTCCCAATTTCTGAGTGATCCTCTGCAGCTGTGAGCAGGTTTAACTAATCTTTCTGTCAGTGGGGTACTTTATGGAAATTGAAAACTAATTAACGTTCATCTCGGCAGCTAATCGCATAAAAACCCACTGCCTCGGCCTCCCTCGTCTTAAAATAATGACGTCGGGTGAGCCGGAGCAGGGAAGATCTCGCTCAAGCCCACCAGGATGGCATCGCTCCCCGAGACAGCGCCGGGATGCCCCTGAAGCCCCGTACCCGGGGACGGGTCACCTTGTGCCGACGCTGGACCTGGCTCCTGACCCACTGAATCCATCTTGCCCACCCTTCAGCCCTTCCTTCTGCCTGCCTCAACCCAAAGGGTGAGGAAAAGGCATTTTGGGGCAGTTTGGGGAGAGAGGGTGGTGTGGGGCTGGGAGGGTGGTGGAGACGTGCGGTCAAAGATGCTCTTGCCCGCAGTGACTCATTCGGCTTTAATTGCTCCCTGAAGTCGCCGGCTGCTGGCGGCGCTGCATCAGAGATGTCACGTTATAGTCATGCGTGAAGAGCTAATGGTCAAGGGTGACACCACCAACAAAACATCCTCAGGGAAGCTGTCAGCAGCAGCGGGGGATCAAAGGGCAGGGAGGGGGGGCCGTCCCACTGCCAAGGGTCGGGGCCGCTGCTGGAGATGCAGGTGCCCAGCGTAGGGGTGGTGGCAGTGCTCATGGGGGTTTGGGGCCAGAAAATCGCCCTGTCACATCAGGGACGGTGCAGGCAGTGCCTGAGCTGAGAGTGCTGGCTCCTCCCAGGATCCCTGGAAAAAGAGTACCTTTGGCTTTGAAGCTTCACGTTGGCATGGGTTGGGAGGACTCATGCTGACGGCGTCACTGGACCAGCGTTAGCTGGTCTTTGCTGCCCCTTGTGCCAAAGGGAGGTAGCCCAGGTGTGATAAACCCGGACCTGAAGGTGGGTCTCGGGTGCACAGCTCCTGTGACAGCCACGGGGACACCAACCCGTCCCTTTGGGCATCCGTACCCTCCGGCGCCCTAGCCGGGATGCTGCTGTGCCTGGGCTGGTTGGCGCCTACCAAGAGTTGAAGGGGAGACCTGGATGAAACCCCGTCTCGCCGATGCAAGAGGTTAAGCGGTACAGCCTGGTGGGGCTGCTTTTTCGGATGCTGCCACCAAGACGGGCCCCAGCACGCAGGGGTGCAGGCTGTGCTGCAATGAGAGCGGCACGGTGCAAGGTGCCCATTCCTGATGCCCTCCTCCCCAGGGGTCACAGCAGAACGCAGGCTGCTTCCCTGCTTCGCAGCAGCGCCAGCGTGGTCCCAGTTCGCATTTGGCCCCCTGCTCCCGTTTCCAGCTGCTTCCCACTGCGCTGCTGCTGGCTGCAGCACCTCTCCCCCTGCCACCGCTGCTCCGGCAGGATGGGGTAGCAGCTCCCTGCCCTCTATCAGCAGGAATGGCTTAGAGAAAGCCAAGCGAGACAGCCACGCTGCTGGGACACACGGACCAGCCTGCCGGGGAAGCAGCCCTGGCCGCAGCCATCCCACCGAGAAGCGCAGCGAGGGAGGAAGAGTTATTGCTGCAGTCACACACCAGCTATTACCTCCCAACAAAAGGCAGCGTCTGCACAGCCGGGAGAGAGCCCGAGGACAGGGACAGCCCTGATGACCTTGAGAGGACGCGCAGCAGACAGGCCGAAGCCCTGATCGCCCCAGACAGGTACACCCGTGGGCACCCCTCCACCTGGCCCGGCGCAGCAGGAGCCTCCCGGGATGCTCCCCGCAAGCCTTCAGCCGCGATCAGCTTCAAAACCTCCTCGCCAGCCCCTGGCCAGGGTGGGTTTGTTGTTTGGTTCCCCCCCCCCCCCTTCCAGCGCACATCAAGCTTTCAGGTTTCTGAAAGGAGGCAGAGGCGATGATGTTGCCGGCGCTTAGCCGCCGTGAGGTGCCGGTACCAGGTCTAATACTGGAGTTTGGCTACGTCCCTGCAAAGCATCATTTTCCAGCCCCTGCCTGGCAGCTGGAGCTTAGCAGGAAACCCGCTTATAATAACTAGGGATCAAGGCTAAGGTGACAGCACCAAAGACCTAGGGGAGCAAGCCAGGGCTTTCACCCTGAGGCTGTGGGTCAGGATCCACCGACTGTAGGCCCGGAGGCTGAAACACCGGCACGGTGAGAGCACAGCTCTGGGACACCCGGACCCGAGGGTGACGTCCTTGTGCTGCCTCTCCCCCCGGGAGAGAAGGTACATGAGGGCACCCTCATGCTATGGTGAGAAACCACCTGTAGACAAGCAGAAACGACCACCTAGCTGGGTTTCTGGTCTCTGCCCAAATTCACTTTGGCGAGGTGTTGGGGGGGGTGTGTGCAGGGGCAGGGGAAGCACCATCACCCCCACGTTCAGCTCCCCACAGAGAGCTGGAGAGGAGCAAGCGGCCAGGGCTAAATGAAGAGGGGGAGCGGGTGGCCAGCAAATATCAAAAAGCAAAAACCAAGCTGGACTTCGGAGCCAGTTAAGTTTGTATAATGTGAGGGAAGCACTCATTAAAGACATGGTAGCAGCTGAACTCTATATTCATTCCTTTAAATGCAGTTTTCCACGGGAGCAGAGTACCTGCATATCATTAGTGCCAAACATCTCCAATAAGGCCGTCTCCGCTAATATGCCGAAAAGAGCTTAATTGACTTTGCTTCACAGTGAGCCAGGGAAGTTCCTCAAACACCTTTTCCTCTGATCGGGAGCAAAACAGGTCTTGAGACAAGGGTACAAATGTGGGTGGGTGGATAGAGCTGGCATGGCTGGATCGCCCCATGCAGGGAAATGCTGCCAAACGGTGGGTGACCCCGGAGGGGTCACTTTTAGCTGGTGGGGAGGAGCTTCAAAAACGCATCGTGAGACGGCGGCTGCCTTCCCGGGACATGCGGGGCCATCGTCTCTCAGTGCCCTGCGGCGAGCATGAAGCCCCAGCATCCTGCAAACTCCTCGGCCACTGCCACTGCCTGTAATTGGAGGGATGGAGGAACCCGTCCGAGGATTACGTGGCTAATGATCGTGTCTGGCCCTCCCCATTTCCCCCAGTGCGTGAGCAACAATGCTGAGCCGCAGCCTTCCTGAGCCCAGCGTGTCCCCTCCATCAATGCCCTCATCCAGTGGCTGCAGCAGGGCTTGTCCCCGCGCTCCTCTGCACTAGGCTGCACCGCCAGCAGCGTTGCAGAGCGCTGATGCTATCGTGACACGCATCGCACGAGGGGGATCCTGGCCTCTGAGGGCTGACACTGCTGGCCACACAGGCAGGGCAGCAGGGTGCCCCACGGCTTGTCATCAGCGCCCCAGCACTGACGGCACTGGCCGCGGCGGCTGCTGAACCTGCGGCAGGACGGCTCTGCGCCCGGGGGGAGCTTTGCGGTGGCGGCACCTCCAGTTCGCGCTACTGTCCCCTCCTGTTTTGCCAAGCATGAAACGCATTGCTTGGGCTCGCCGGGATTACAAATCCCAGGGGGTCTGTAGGTCCCGGGAGCTAGCACACTACCAAGACACTTCTACCTATATACATGCACGTGTATGTGTGTAAATACATTATGTACATGATTACATTTATGTCTTCTGTTTCCTACAGAGGTCACAGCTGTGTGGCTGCCAGCCTTTTTTTGCACAGCAGACTTTTCCACAAGCCCAGCTGTGCTGGAAGCGGAGGTGATTTATCGGAGACACCCCCCCCCCCCCCCCCCCCCCCCCGCCCGCGC
>JAVKLA010000090.1:34386179-34402382 GCA_034782735.1 Sagittarius serpentarius | reverse complement strand
AAAACCCCCCAACCAAACCCACCACCATCACTTTTCACATCACTTGGGTCACAGCTCAAAAGCACAGGGGAAGCGGCAAGGCCGTCGTCTCGGACAGGTCAAAATAAACTCAGCATCATCATCAAAGCCCCCCCCTCCCAAATAATGCCAAAAAAAAAAAAAGAAAAAGAAAAGGTAATTTCTGGGTCTCAACGTTAAGAAACATAAAATGTTAGACTGTACCTATTAATGCTCACTATTCCAACCATTTTTTTTTCTTTTTAAAGTTTTACAAAATGAATTACCGTCACTTTTTAAACATTGTGTAAGAAGAAATGAGTGTGCACAACTCTACACTTTTCTAGCATTCTTGAACTAATTCACAAATGCGAGAAAACGGAAAAAAAAACAAACCATGGGAAAAACAAACAAACAAAAAAAAAAGATGAATGTAGGTAGTTTGATGTTATAAACTATACAGGAATGAAGCGCTTGTTGCCACAGAAAGAACAGGGACGGGACCTTCCCCCTGTTCAATTTTGCGTGCTAAGAGGGTCATTTTTTATTCTTTTATTATAAACACTATTAAATTCCGACTGCGTTTTTGGTTTTTTTTTTTTTCTCCTTTATCTGAATATACAAGAACATTCATTATCAAATGTTCGTTATCATCAATACTACAAAGAACGAGACACAAATTGCAAGAAACAATGGAAAATGTTAATAAAGCTGAAAGAATCGTCGAGTTTTTTTTGTTTTTTTTTTTTTGTTTTTATTTTTTTTGAGTTTCTGCAGGTTTTTTTGTTTGTTTTTTTTGTTTTTTTGTTTTGTTTTGTTTTTTTGGTATCGAAGTCAGGTTTTTCTGGGCAGAAAAAAATTTAAAAAAAAAAGAAGAAAAAAAACCCACAACACTCGGGGTTGGGGGGGTAGGGGAGGAGAAACAAAATCCAAAAATAAAAAAAAACCAAAAAAACCAAACACAAAGAAAAAGGCAAGCGAGCGGCTATGCCAACATGAACCGGAGGGACCAACCGGGGAACCCAGGAGGTGACTGGCAAAGTACCGTGGAGTAGCGAGTGCCCTGCCTGGGCAGGCAGCGCCGCGGGCAGGGGGTGTAGGCAGGAGGGGCAGTGGCTGCAGGGCAGGGGAAGGCAGGCCTGGCATGGGCCAGCTCCGGTAAGCAGGTGGTTTCGGCTCGTTCCCGGTTGGTTTCCAAGAGGTACCGTGGCATTCCCGCAGGCACGGCACTGCTGCCCCTCCGGAGAACAGACCTCACCCAATCCCGCGTCCCTGAAACGCTTTGCCGGAACGGTTCTGTGTAAAATAAGCTGGAAATGGTTAAAAGGCTGCACGCTGGGGGAGGCCATGGGAGGAGGAGGAGGAGGAGGAGGAGGGGAGCGGGAAGGTGCCGTGGCTTGGGAAGATGGGCAGCACACCCTAACCGTCCTCGCAGGGAAATAACCTTCTCATTGCTCTTAACATATTCCCAGCCGCGAGACAGCCCTAGACCTCACATGTCGCATCGCGCTCTGCCACACGGTCCCCATCCCCGGGCACAGACGCGAAAGGAGGAGCGGAACGTGTCTCACCGCTGGAGACATAAAAACCAAGCAAGGAGCAGCTTGTGCTGTTTCTCATCCACCTTTTGCATCCTGCTCTGATCCCACCAGCTCAGAAACAGAAAATCCACCGAACTGGGACGTTTTCGTGTTTGGGGGAAGGTCACAAATTTCAGAGCGGGTGTTTTGGAGCCTTCTGGGCTTGTTCGCCAGGGAAAGGCAGGCTTCACCTCCGCTTCAGGCGAGTCGCGCTGCTGGCCTGTGGGCACGCCACCGCTGCGGCCTGCAGGCCAACCACTATTATTTTTTCCAGCAGAAGAGCAGAAATTTTTCTGGCAGAGCTTTAATTTTAAATGGTTCCTGCTTAATGGTGCCCTGCACTGGCAGCTCCTGTCTCGAGATGGCTGGCACCAGCACGGGCAGGGTGGGCATGGACGTGCAAGAGCAGAAGATGTGGTCAAGAGGTATTAGGGTCCATCCCAAGGTGCCAGACATGCTGCACGCACAGCGGTCCCCATGACACCCAGGGTCTTGTCGCGGACTGGCTCAGCCTCCTCACGCCCGCTGGAAGAACCGGCGGCGAAAAGTACCACCCCGGCACGAAGCTCAGCCTGTTGCCCAGGGCAGACTGGTATCTCCTCACCCTGCTCTTCAATGAAAGCCATGTCGTCCCAGCATCAGCTGCCTGAAGGGGTGTTCCAGCAGGATGAAGCCTCGCTTACCACCCATCACCGGTTGTCCAAAGAGCAGACCAGAAAAGCTGGGCAGCAGATCCCACGAGTTCTCCCACGGCTTGGGGTGCCGCTGCCCAGAGTAACTCCCAGGATAAACCCGGCAGCTTTAGCGGAGAGACATCCCCAAGCAGGGCACCCACCCATCCTACAGAACTTCACCCTCAAGCAAACCTGTTGCATTAACCGGTATCAAAAGCACCCGACGCGCTCACCCCACCACATCCAGCCTCCAGGATCCCGCTGCCTGTCCCTCGCTGCCTGTCTGGCAGGGCTTTGGGAAGGCAGCAGGTGCCACCAACCTCTGGGGGTCCTGCCTGCACCGGGGAACCCACCTCCTCCTCTTCTGCAGCACGGCACACTCCCGAAAACACGAGCCAACACTCCGCAACGCTTTCCTTGCCAGGAAAAAAACTCCACTGCTGGCCTCCCCAGGTTCTGCGAGAAAACTGCTGGGGTCCCATCAATCATCAACGCCTGATCCCGTACAACACCGCAGAGGTGCTCAGTGCCTTCATTCGTTATCAGCGATGGCCATTTCTCGCCCGCCTCTGCCTCGTTTCCTTCCCTCCTCTCCTTCCTTCCAACGGCGGGCAGGGAGGATGGTGGGGTTTCATGGCTCATCCAAGCTTTGGGATGTGCGGTGGAGCAGGGCAGGGACCGGGAAGTGCTGGCTGTTTCCCCAGGGCTGGGAATGGGCTGGTACCTTTTGGAAGTGAAGGGGAGCACGCCGGTTCCTTCTCCTGTGTGCACGGGGAGCTGTGTTCACCCTCCCCGTCACCGGCAGTGCCCGAGGGACAGCTCACCGAGGCAGGGCTGGGCACGGGGAGGCGATGCGCTGGCTGCGGCCAGGGCCAGTGGAGACGAGGCGGCAGCAGGGCTGCGGTGGCGTTTCCCTACGGAGAGGTAGCGTGAGAGACGGCGGGGGGGGGCAAGCGGGGGCTGCCTGCTAGTAAAGGAGCGAGACGTGACTGAGGTACGTTTGCGGCTCCTCAGAAAGACGCCAGCGCGAGGCCATACACTGCTTTGGGGTTGTTTGTGTGGCGGCGGTTGATTTTTGCTTTTCCTCCTTAAAGTCCTTCTACCCGTTGACATATCCTTCGGTGGGAAGGGGTGAGGGGAAGGGAGTGGTGTTGTGGCGGTGGCAGGGAGGGGGAGAGCGGCTTCTACCCAGAAAAGAAAGGGAAGAGAGTATAAAGAAGTGTCCAGATTGGCTGAAAAAAGCATCCCGACGAAGAGAAGAGAAGAGAAGGAGTCTTCTTGTGTGTGCTGATTGGGTTCACCTCCAGTCTGACTGCTGCGGTGTTAGGAGAGGCCCCCTCCCCTCCCGCCCCCGCCGGGGCCGGCTCAGCCAGGGATGCAATTTGCTGGGAGATCAGTTGGAGGTATCAGAGTGAACGCTGCCAGGGCCTTCTGTGGGGGAGGTCACCGACGACGGGGTAGTAGCGTCTTGCCAACCTCCATTAGCCTGCGGGAAGGGAGGCAGGGAGATGTCAGTCACCCAACGGCACGCCCAACCTACCCAAGCCACCCACCCACCTCGGCCCACACCCCTCCCCCTTCTGCCTCTGTTGTAGGAGCCGAAGATGTCCCCTCCGACTCCCCCATCCCACCACAGACCACGGGGCTCCAATCAGGAGGATGGGGCCAGAAACAACTCTGTCAGAAACAGGGGTTTTGATAGATTGCAAGCAGTCATGGAAATTCTGTCCCTTAAAAAGTACAAGTCTGCAGAAACCCTGAGTTCTGGTTGTTGGTTTTTTTTTGGTGTTTTTTTTTTTTTTTTTTAACCCCCAAATAGGACCCTTCCCCATACGGAAGAAGAATAGCAAACACCTCACTCCAGAAACCCCATCCTGGGACATTATCTGGACTCAGATGCTACGAACACGCAGAACAAGCAATGGGTCCCAAGGGACCGCTGAGCCGTGCCGTGTCCCCCAGCATCGCTTCATGTCCCCCCCTCGCTGCCTTTCAGGGCACCCCTCCTTCTGCGTGGTCCCTGGGCAGGGGGAAGCCATCAGCACCAAGCCTCGTCAACATGCTGCCCACACGACTCTCTTGCCAATGCAAAGGCCATCCACGTTTGGAAATTTGGGCCACCCCTCTGCCCCCAACGCAGAGCCTTCCCCTCCTCGCTTTGCAGCAAAACCACAAATAAATTTCTGCCACCCTGGGGCTGGTCCTCCACGCTCCCCGTGACCCCTCCTGGAGGGACCCCAAGCCACAGCGTAACAGAGGTGCCACCACCATATCCCATCCAAGGGCTCGTACAGCAAAGCATGGCGGACAACTTGTTTCTTCTCCTAAGAACAGACGCAGAGCCAAATTCTCCAGCCTCTCGAGAGCAGAGCTACCGGAGGGCCCTGGCTGCGGCAGCGCACAGAAGCTGCTCCTCTGCGACTGCCATCCCCTTCGGAGAGGAGCAGATGTCGCACCCAACCTCCTCTGCTCACTCTGACATTGATTCAGCGCTCGGCTAATTATTCTTTCCCAACCACTGCCCAAACTCAAGTCGGTAGCAGCCGCCGGCCCGCTTTAGACGTGCCCAGGCTGCTTTGCCCTCGCTGGCTGCCTGCCCCGCTGCCTCCAGCGCATGCCATCCATCACTGGCCCCAACAGCCGGGACCCTGCAGAGCCCCAAAGTGGGGTAAGGGTAGGAAAAGCCTCATTGCGCCGAGCAGCCGTCCAGGACTTGCCGGTGGGTTGTCCACGCTGCCGACCAGCTCCTGCCCGCCCGAGAGGCAGCCGAGATGGGAGCAAAGAGCTGACCATGGGCGAGCCGTGGGAACCCACGTTCTGAGGGATGAAACCACCTTGCAGCAGGACATGCACAAAGCAAAACCGACAGAGGCGTGTGCGCACACACAGTGAGTTTGTGTGTTCTTCCATGCACACGTGGGAGCATGCAGACACGCTCCCTTACAAAGGGGTTCAGGCAACAGCAAGGAAGGCAGGACTCACAACCTGAGCTTGCCAGCAGGTTAGCAAACCCTGCTCCACTTCACCTTGGGTGCAAGCATGAAACCAGACTATGCACGAACATTACCAGCCCCATGTGCCCCCCCACTTGCAGAGACCCCGTGCGTGCCGTAGCCACCACCTTCCATCTGCAGCCAGGCCCCGACCCACCATCCCTGCGCTCCCTGAGATGCAATATCCACCCTTACACGTCTTGGACCGCTGCAAGAGGCAGCAATTACTGTAGATTATCAGCCCGACAATGACAGGCCGCGTAAAGAGAGACACAGAGCCAACTCCACCGCCCCAAGACTGGCATATTCAAGTACACTTAGGACATTAATAGCAATTTACGTGCCATCAGTGAGAGAGAACCACAATAGCTGTGCTGGCAGCCTCTTATTACCAAGCCTGTTATTTGTTGGAGTTACAAGCTATAATCACAACAGAAACTTTCAAAACCCTTATCTTCCGTGACGCACCAAATCTATTTCGGAGCTGTAATTGCTATGTCACTGGAGAGTTTGCTGCTTAATGCACTCAGATGCCATTTAGTGTTTGCAGGGTCATTACGGCGAGCAGGAGGAGGGAGAGCAGAGGGGGCCGCGCGGAGCAGGGCTCCGTCCCTATTGTGCTCAACTATTTTTAGCAAGGCTCTTGCATGCCAGCCGCGGCTGGAAGGAGCGAGAGGGAGAGCGTCTCGCAGACAGCGACTGCGGTGCCTCGATGTTTAGCAACCTGCCCCCCCAAATGCTGGGGAGCCCCATGGTACGCCAGACTGGCAATCAGTCTTCATGTGTTGCAGAAGTTTGTGCTGCCGACGACCACCTCGGTCACATCCAGTGGGAAGCCAAGAGCATATTGGGCAGAGGCCGACCGGGATCGGGGCACCCTCCAGCGACTCCACACCTTCCTGCTCTCCCAGCCTGGGAAGGCCCCAAGTTATGGGTCAAGCAATGGAAAGGAGGCCCCAGGATTGGCCATGACTCTACCATCTTGATGCCATCCTTTGGTACAGACAAGCCCTCCATGAGGAGGCCGGATCCTTCCCCAGGCAGAGGGCATGTAGGAACCGTACACTCTTCCTTCCTTTCCTGGAGTTCACCCCATTGCTGCACGGCTGCACAGACCAAGCCATGTGCAGGACGCATCCGATTCCATCCAGCCGGCCCCGCCTCTTTCTGAAGCAAGGAGATCTCTTGGGATCGGAATGTAGCAAATCCCTTGGGATCTCCCTCAAAGACAAAGGAGTCTTCCGAGGAGGCTGCTGCTCCTCGCAGACCCTCCGAGAAGCCCCTGCACGCAGCTGTGACTTCTTCTGAAGGGGCAGAAGCCAAAGACAGAGCAATGGTCTCCAGGACACCTCTTCAAATGTCACCTTCTGGTGCCAGAGCACAGGCAAGGTCTTGGTGGCTGTCCAAATTGTGGAGCCCTGGTGACGGACTGCTGAAACAACTGGGTTTGGCGCCCATTTCTGCAGGTCTCTCAGCAGTTTTGTCACCTCCAGCAAGTCTGGTTGGCTCTCTGCCCAGGCCTCCTACGTGGGGCTGGGAGATGACTTTCTGCCAATTTTTAATGGAACCTTCTGCTTCGCAAGGAGGCTGTCTCGACGTCCCACCTTCTTTGACCAAATCATTGTCCCACCATCAACAGGGCAGGGTGTCAGGTGAGCCTCCAAACAAACCAGATCCTGGCAAGTGTGACAGACTGGGAGTAGCCTCAAAGAGGTTTCGGACCTCCGAGCTTTTAAGGGCTTGTATCAGGGTCTCCTTATGAGATGCACTGAAGCTCTTATTACACACCAGAGAATCCATCCATGTCTGGCCATCACTTTCCAAGGGTCACGGCGGCAGTCTTCAGGAGACACCAAGACATCTCTGATGGATGGGGCTCGGGCACTGAAGCCCTGCCAGTCCAGCTTCTGTAGCCCGGCTCATGATCATGACGGTGAATTGTAGCTTGATCGTGATGGTGAACCGTAGCTTGCGGAAGAGCAGAGCAAGAACTTTCTTTTCAAGGCCCAAATTCTTGGAGAAAGGGGTCTCAGCACAGGCAAGGAGGTCTCGCCTCCTACGGGTACCAGTGCCCGGTGGTCCTTGCTGACAAGAGCGGATGCAAAAACTCAGCGGCACAACCTGCCACTGACCACCGCCATCACGGCGACACGCACTGCTCTGTAAATAGGCACAGCTCTGCACAACAGTGCTTTTATATCAAAAACCTTGCACTCTGATGAATTTTAAAAACATCCCCTCATTTTAGACCTTTAAATGATCTATAAATTAAAAGTCCAAAAATAAACTTCTGAAATATTTTTTTCTTTAAGATGACTATAGCTCATTTGTTAATTAGCAGACAGGGGACCTAAAACACTTTGTGGATTTAGGGCCACGGGGCTGCAGCAGGAAGGGCAGTGTTTTGGGCTGGGACCTTCCAAAGGATCACGGCAATAAGCATCCAACCTCTAGTGGAACCCACCAGAACCTGAACATCTAAATGCTTCAAAACCCCCAGCTTCGGGGACCTCCGGCTGGGTACACACACAGACCCCCACAAACAAGCACTGTCCAGAGGGAGCAGACACCTCTCACTTAATGGTGTAAAACCCACAATCTCAGAGCTTGCAAAAAGGGCTGGGTCAGGCCCCAAACGTCCCCCTCCTTTCAGATTTGGGGGGGGGGGGGGGTGTCCCTCCTTCCTCTCAGTGCTACCCAAGGCAGGGTATCCTCAAGACAGCTCCTGCCTCTACCACCCCTCCATCACCAAGAGCATTCCCACCCCTTGCCAGGACCGGCACTGCCCAACGCCTTCTCCACCTGTGGAGGAGAAGGCGGCTGTTTGCGTTCTGCCTCAGCCATCGCTGCAGGTCACGGAGATCGCGATGGCTGGGACATCGCCCATTATCCTGCTAATGAGACAGAACCAACTTCAGCCCTTTTCGCCCTGCGGAGCAGTCTGTCAGCCGTCGAGCAGCAGAGCCACGGAGGGAACGGGGCTTTGGGTAGATTCCTGTTCTCAGCTGTCATGACTTACACACATTTAAAAATTCATCCTCCATCAAGGAAGGCAAACCCCGAGCGTTGTCTCCTCTGCCAAGGTTTGCAGCGGTGGAGCTGGGCAACCTGCCGCTGACTTCCCAGTCCTGACGGGCTCCGGGGATGACTCAACCTCAGCCCCGTGCAGACATCGCTGTGACAGGGCTCTTGACTAGGTTTCGGCTCATCTCCTTCCAGCAGCTCACGGGGATGCTTGGGTGATGCGGGGACGGCAGCTTTCTGTGTCACTAGCAGCTTTCCTCCGCATCCCGCTGCCCCTCCTCAGCATTAAAGGGTTCAGGGGAGAGGCAGGGAAGCCTTGCCGGCTATGAGACAGCCACCCTGCCTGCACTGAGCAGCTCCCCAGGACCTTGCCCAGGACCAACACTTCCCAGAGGGCAGCCGTGCTTCAGGGTGGACAAACTGGAGTCCACCTAGCTGGACGGGAAGACATTAAGTGACAACAAAAGCTACAGGCAGGAGCATGCTGCCTGGGATACAGGGGAAACAAAACATTTGGGGACAGAGAGACAACCCAGAAGGTCCTTCCTAAACTACCTGCTCAGCTATGGACTCCCTGCCTTGCTCCCCATGCCTACCGCAGCTTTATGGGGAAACAAGGAGTCACCCCCAAATCCGGCTGCTCCCTTTGCCCACCTGCCACCCTGCCCCCCTCCGAACAGCATCCAACTTGGGCCAGTTTGGGCTCCTGCCCTCCCTGAAAACCAGCCTGAGGAGCCATCAGATGCCACTATGCCAGATCCCCGTTTGGGAAGCGCACAGAGGGACCACTGAGCCCCTGCTGCTCTCAGCTCACCAGTTCCCAGTGCTGCTCGTGGTTAACACTGGTTCTCCCATTACCACAGCCAAAACCACCAGCCCAGCTCTCCTTGTCCTATTCAGCTTTCGAGTTTCCACTACCTCTTTCTTCTCCTCTCCCCCATCGCCCCCTCCCTGCCTCGTAATCCCCAGCAGCAACCCTCCCCCCCAAATTTTGGCTTAACCCAGCCCACTGTTATTTTCCAAGCCAACTGCAACTGTAATCAGCTCATCCTCTTTCCTTGGGGGGTATTTTAATTTATACAAAAGTATCATCTCTTATCATGATCAGCCTGCGATTCATTTACTCTCCAAGTATTAAAAAGCCAGAAAGGGAATAAATTCAGCGCACGGAGAAATTAATGCGGAACGATAGGCTCTTTCATGTGGCATTTCCAAGCGCCGTTTTTGCAATGGGCTTATGTAATGAGACATAATTATCTGCACATGTTCAATTACATTACTTCACAAATCCTCCCTGCCTCTGCCTCCTGACGTCAAGCCGCCCGCTAAGCGCCGGCACCCACAGGAGAGGGGAGCGCAGCCCCCCGTCTTGCTGCACCCTTCTCCCTGTGCCAGCGGTGGCCGCTTGCACGCTGATGGCCCGAAGACAGTCACACGCAAGGTGAAAAAATGGCATGAGCCTTGGCCGGGAGAGTGATGGGACTGGACAGTGCACTCCGCTGGGGTGCTCGGCCGCAGGACCGTCGTCCCACCTTGAGGACCACCACCTTCCTGCCCAGCCTGAGACCACCCCACCTCAACCTTCAGCCTCCTGGATGAGGACTGCGGCAGCCAGCTACGTCCAGGGCCAGCCGCCCCCTCCTTTGTGCCACCCCGGACACCACCGCCACCACCCACTCGGTGCTCACAGCCTCCTTTTCCAGGCTGCCCTCTTCTCCCAGCTTGCTGTCACCGCCGCTGAGATGGCGGACGATTGATCTGAGAAATGAAGTTGGATTGCTGTCCCGAATCTACACTGGGTTCTCCTTGTGTGTGTCTGATCGATTTCCCCCTGTGCGACACAGCTTGTCGCTACGAATTTTCATGCTAGTCAGAACCCGCCAGCGCACCCCAGAACAAGAAGATGCTCTGGAGACCGCCCTCCCCCTTGCATCCTCCCCCAGTCTGGTTGGGCGAGGTTTTCTTGGGTTGATGTTGGTTGGCTTTGGGTTTTTTTTTTCCTCCTTTTATTTGCAATCGTTACTGCCGCCAACCCCATCACTGCCGTGCTTTCGGATGCCGGCGAGGGATGGGTTATTTTTAGATGGTCGCTCCGGGATGGTGCCATTGGCCTCCGCGTGGAGCCATCTCTGGACCGGGGCGTTCGCGGTGACACTCCCCACTGTGGTTACGCGAGGTGTCACCTGTTTAGCAGCTCCTCTCGGCCGAGCGCGTGTGGCCGCAGGTGCCGGGCGAACGCTGATCGGCTCTGACAGTCCTAGACGCCAGCTGCCTGCACAAAGCCTGCCCGGTCGCCACTTTTTTTGTGGGCAAAGCTCTGCCGTTGGCGTGACCGATACAGAAGCAATAAACTAGGTGACCGTAAAAGCAAAGACAAGTCCTACTAAGTGGCATTCTGAGCCCTATGGCTTTGAAATAATTGGTAGTGAGAGAACAAAAATGAAAAAAAACAAAATAAAACAAAAATGCAAGCCTATTTTTTTTTTCTTACACTGATGCCCTGCGGACTATACATCTGACTTGCTGCGAGTCCGTCACTGTATCCTCCTGTCTGGCTGATAACATGGCGAAGGGTATCCACCTAAACAGACCAACGACAACAAAGACACAAATTAGACTGAATGAAAGGTCAGTGGAAAGCTGCTTTGGTTCATCTTTGGCAAGGTAAAATCAAACAAACAGTAATAATACTAATAATGAAAATAAAGGTATATATATAAAGAGGGATAAAGGAGAACCGCAGTTGGTCTTGTGGCGAGAGCCGAGCCAGAGGACTGCTCCTGCCTCCCTCACCACCCCCTGCCTGCCCTGGCAGCCCCGTCACGCTCTCCTTGGTCCCAAGTCTTTCAACAAAAAGGGCGGAGAGGGAGAACAGCGTGGCAAGCGTGAGGTGGGACCTCCCGGAGCACATCACCGAGGCCAGCTCCACCATCGCGCTCGACGACCCACGTTCCTACCCCCTTCCACCCTTTGGCCCCAAGCACCTGGGAAGCTCACGGCAGTGGAAGGATATCCTCGGAGTTGGCCCAGCACCCTCATTTTGGAGGGCCCAGAAAGAGAATATACCTACCATGGCAAGGCACCGGCAGCTCTCCTCCAGACACCCCGTTCCTCTCCCTCCACTCCCCCCAGCCCAGCCCCAGCAGTGGTACGTGTGGCGAGCACGTCTTGTCGCCCATGGATGGCACGCTTGCTCTGCGTCCAGCACTGCGAGGCGAGCAACCTCGGCTTTAGAAAGCTCTCCTTGCCCAATGCAGAAGTGTCAGAGTGGCTGTCGTCTCTCAACACAGTACAGAGCGTTAAAGGCCACAGAGTGGACTCATGGCACATCTGGACATCAGATGGGAGGTGGGAGATCTGAGTGACTTCCTGGCTATTTTGAATTCTTTCTTTTTGCCCAAAGCATGGGTTGATGTTTCAGTAACGCTGCTCAAAGCTCCCTCGCTCTGTCTTGCTAGTGCGTACGTGGGTTGTGTGAGTGCCTGTGCTTTGGGGAGGTGGGGAGATGGTGAAAGGTGGCTTTTAATTAAAAAAAAAAAAAAAGGTAACAAAAAAATCTAGCTCTGTATTTGAACATTTCTTGCCTTTCAGCAGACACCTGGTTTGGCATCAAAGGAGTAAGTGGAAGCCTTGTAAAACGAGACACCAGTCCAAACATCTGGCCCCTTCCCTTGGAAGAATAAAGCAAGCAGAACCTAAACCTTAGCTGCTTTCGTTTGAGTTCATGCCTGTTCTCCTAAACCTCCTCTCCTCCTAGTACGACTATCAAGCCAGAGCCAAATGCATTCACAAAGTGTGGGCAAGTCTCCTCAAGACCATGGTTGTTGGTTTGGTTGGGTGTTTGGTTTTGGTTTCGGTTTCTTTTGGATCGATTTTTTTTTTTTTGGTGGTTGTTGCTGTTGCTTTTTTTGGTTGGTTGGTTTTTCAGTTTGGTTTGCCTTTTTAAAGTGTTGGTTGTTTCGTTTGTGCTGGTTGAGATTTGCTCTTTTCGGACGGGAGGGAGAAGTGCCAATACAATCAAAGGCTCCTCCAACACTAATGCATTCACTGGCAGTACATCGGATGGGTCCCTACCTGTGACTGCACGTTGGCTCCAACCTGGGCCCCTTGGTAAGAATCCCCATTGAGAGACTGCACGCTCATGAACAAATCTCCAGAGTTTGACATGTTAAAAGAACTGGAAGAACCTGGAAAGGAAAGAGTGAGGCACCTGAATCACAGAAAGGAAAAAGATCCACCCCATGACTCTCAGCCAAGAGGAAGGAACAACATGCAAAGCAACCACAAAAACAAAACACAGTCAGGTTAGTAGTATGAAGAACAGAGCAAGCAAAAAAAAAGGATGCACTCTTCAGGTTATTCAAAGCCACATGTTGTTACAGCTTAATGCCAAGAACATTCTTCAACAGCTCCTCAGCTGGAGGAAGGATTCTTCATGCTTTCGACGGAGACAAACAAAACCCAGCCTGCAGGACTTGGACAGCCCCTTCCCTTCATTTCAGGGCATGAAAATCCTTCAGGCAGCTTTGAAAATCTCAGTTGTTGGAGGTGTCCACCTGGCAGATGGCAGTGGAGAACAGAATTACCCAAACAAGTCTCGCTACCGACAGCAGAAGCCTTTTCAGTAGGGCGAACCAGGCCCATGCTACTGCTGTTTCCGAGAAGCTCAGATCAGGGTGGGTAAGTCTACACCGTGCTGCTCTCTGCAGGGGGAGCACATCCAGACACCATCCAGTTCCAAGGTCGGAGCTCCTGCTGAGCCATGGGGAGCTCTGTGAGGAAGCGGGTGTGGGGTTTGCCTTCAGGACATCAGGAACCCATCACTGGTGGGAACTGCAGTGCATCAGGAGCTAAGGCTTGCAAAAATGTGAAGGCACCTGGGCTAAACTCCCAGCACCCATCACGCTGGCAAGTGTCTTTCATCGCGACGGGCTATGAGAGTATGCAAGGGTATCACTGCCCTCCTCGGCCAGCTGCCCCAGGAGAACGAGCTCTGTAAACAAATTCCCCACTGCATGCACCAGTCGCCAACGTTAATGCTAAAAAGTGATAACGGTGAAGACAACTGGGTGGGATCAGGATCAAAAAAAAAGCACAAATGAAAAGAAAAAAAAATCCCGCCTTTGCAGAAACAAGGATTTCTGCTTCCAGCTTCAAGATACCTGAGCACCTCCTCAACTACTGAACGGGAGAAACAAACCCATCGTATAACTGGAAGGCGGGTAAGAAGGGAAGGGGGTTAAAAATAAATAAAAAGGTTTTATGGGATTATTTCAGAACTTATCGTGCAGATCAGCGCGTTAAGTGTGAGACAGCTCAACGTGCAAAGTTTGGTTATATACATGACGTTAGCCTTGGAAAGGAGAGACTTCAGGGGCCCAGGTCAGCTACGCTTTCAGCTCCAACCCCAAATACACTCTCATCATCTCCACTGCCACTTCCAACTTGGAAGACTGGCAACCACAGTCCTGGTGGAATTGCCCAACTATGGCTCATGCGTACGCTCTGAGAAACACCTGGCAATCCCCCTCCCTTTGCTGGAGAGGGAAGAAACATTCTGGACAGACCCCAGCTCCGCCTTGGAGGTGGACCAGGACGGCTCCTCTGAAGGAAGCCACCTCCACGAAAGGTCAGGAAACTGGTGGGAGGTCTATGCTGGCGACTTCAGGTTCACTAAACTCGCGGCTGCTCTCTTTGCAACTGGCTCTTTTGTCAGGTGCTCTTCTGGCACTTCTCAGAATTGAAGGAAAGCAGAAACATCGCTGCTAGATACAACGCTCAAGACAGTCAAGAGAAAAGACTCATCTTGAGCACAGTGAGTCTTGGATCAGGACCCTCCCACCGGTGCCTGAAAAGAGCAGAGCCAGGAATAGCTCATTGTCTGTGCTCACTGTCAAGCCTGCCCAACCTGTTCCGGAGAGCAATCCCACAGCGCTGCATAAAACAACCGGGACTAGTCAGAAGCCAGCTGTAACCATCACCTCCTCTGCTCAGCTGGCAAAGGGCTTCTGTCACTTCCCGACCTCTCAGGTTACTTGCTATTTTAAAGGCAAAAAACCTAAGGAAATGAGCTGGCAGACTGAGGATAGCCCACCCTGACACCGCTCAGCTTTAAGCGTGAAGATGGGCACTTTTCACATACACAAAGATGCTTTCTACCCGGTTTTCCGAATGATTGCTTCGACCACTGGCATAAAAGCACAGGGCAGTAACGTGGATTCATACTCCCGCAGTGGCTGAGAACCAAAGGACTTCGCAGCTACCGCTCACAAGAGGCAGAGACTATTTTCCTGTTCTTTTAAGGTGAGCAGAAACCTTTCAGATCACGCAGATAATCAGCAGCAGACCTGGGAAGAGGACTCGGGAATCCCTGAGCACCTGACAGGGCACCGCTATCGCTCCGCCCCCAGCAGAGCAACATTTCATCCCACCTTCCCCTTCCAAAAGAAAATTATAACAATAATAATACATAAAAATGCCATAAACTTAACTGATATTTTATTGAAACTTAACAAAACTGGCTGTAAAATTGAGACTGGGAGGGAGGAAATAAAAAGAAACAAACAGCCACAAACTCTAGTTGTGAAGAGTGCCGGTGTCTTGGAAATCATGAGGAGCGCTGGAGATGTCACTTAGAAGATATACACTGCTATTGGCACAGGGTATTTTTACAATATATGTGCATATCTAAACGGTAAATATGTCTTGCCGCTGATGTGGATGCAAAGATAAATATGCGCATACCAATGGCCCCGCATGTATGGATGCATTTGTATCAGAGCCGTAATTGCAGAGAGCCCTTTGCGCTGCCGCTCTGCTGCTTCAGCACTCCGCTGTCTACATACCAGCCACGTATGGAAAATTATGACAGCCCGAAGTCTCAGAGACACGGCTAAGAGGGGCTGATGCACCGGGGTGGGAGAGGGGGCAGGAATGTGAAGAGCTCTGAAAATTAAGACTCTGGTATCCTCCACGGAGACTAGATCTGGAAATACAAGTCTAATACTTCCACTCGAGGAGGCTCCATCGTAAGTCTAATCTGTCCCTCTGAAGGCTCCATTGTGGACACACCAAAGGTCTTCAGTGTTCATAATTTGATCTGGGGCTCCTCAAGAACTGCGACATAACAACCATCTTTGAGCTTGTGAACCCAGAAGGAAAGGGCTCTGACCTTAGCATGGAAGTCCCTTGATGCTAATTGTGTGCAGATTAAAAAAAAAAACCCCACCAGAAAACCCAACACTTTTCGTGACTTGTAGCAGTGTGGGACAGTGGTTCATGTTCAGCATCCAGACATTTTATCAAACCCAAGACCTATCAACACTATTCCTTAGTGCTGAGTTTCTATCACGTCATCACCAGCTTCAGAAAGAGTGCTGGAAATGTTTAAACAAGCTATGGCAGTCAGATCTTGCCAATGGGTGAAAGCCCACATCAAAACAATGCCCGCAAAGAGATCTCTTCCACCCCTAACATTTCTGATGAGCAAAACCCACTTCTAGTTTGCCTCCAATTCAAAAATCTTCACAAGCTTGACTGCTGGTATTTCTTGCACCACTTCTCCACCTCTTCGGAGAGCTTCTTCTCCGGCTTCTCTAATGTCTTCTCTAATGTTCTGACAGCCTCAACTTCCACCTCAAATTTTCCAGGACCACTGACAAGTCCTTTTCTCTACAGTATCTGACAATTCAAATGGCATCCAGAATAAACAAACACAGTAATGGTGTTCATTGGAGCTGAAATCAAGCCATCCTCTTCTGCTGCCTCGTACCACCTACCACCAGTGAGACAGAGATCCAGCACACTGAACCACTGAAGTCGACTTTGGTCATGTATACAAGACTCCTAGTTGAAGTCAATGGCAATGCCATACACGTGCTGAGAGCACAGAATTTACACACACCCCCCCCCGCCGTACCACACAAGCAGCTGCAG
>JAVKLA010000090.1:34369145-34386169 GCA_034782735.1 Sagittarius serpentarius | reverse complement strand
TTTCCTTGTGTTTCTACCGTGGCAAAATGAGGGAAGAACTTGATGGACCATGTAGCTCCTCAGCTGGACAAAGCTACCAAGTTTGACAGCAGGTCTAAAAGCCTGGGATAACCCAGCAGGACTTTTGTTCTTTTTTACTTGCCAGCCAGCACTCAGGACAGTGACACCACGACCAGAACAGCCTCTCTGCTGAAGCAGGGTCCTCTCCAGTGTTGTGCTCTGGACAAGTGATTGCCACAAGTGGAGGAAGGCAGAGAAGAGAAGGTACAGCAATTAGGTCTGTGCCTCATGAAGTACATTTCCAGACAGCACGATCCCCTCCATCAGCAGCTTTGGAAGATTTTTACAAAACAAAAGGGTGAGCAGGAATAAAACAGTTCAGGACCATTTTGGCTGCTCTGCATGGAAGATTTCACTGCATGTCATCACCTGTGTGTGGCCCTTGAGGACTGTGGTTGGCGAAAGGGTCTGCCCATATAAAATCGCTTTCATTTGCCATGCGGTTTTCTGTGCTGAGATTGTCCAGGCAATCAAAGTGAGGATGGGGAGTTGTTAGCCCAAATGAGTCAGACATCTCAGCTTATTTGAACATCTGGCTGATAAAGCCCAACTGTGCGTATTCAGGATGAAAAGGTGTTTGACATTCAGGCCTGGGTGACTGAGGATGGGGGACCCTGTTTTGAACGTGCCAGATGGCTAGACAGATGCAATCCTTGCCCTTGTCAATGTGTGGCCAATCTCTTTGACTGACTGTAGCCATTCACCGATCTCCGGTAACATGGGCATCAGCGCAGAGAACAGATGGGCCTGTGTAGCCACTGCAGAAATGAATTTAGCTCCTGTCCCAGGTCCCATCGCATCCAGTTCCACCTCCTCTTCCAACATCATGGCTCTCCAGGGACTACACTGCTGGTCGCTTCTTTCTCACGACCTGTCCTCTGCCTACTCTCTTTCTTTCCACGTGACCTATGATGTATTTAAACCAGAAGGTCCTACGAATTCCCAGCAAATCCTGTCTTTATTCAGGCTCTTTCCACACCAAAGTCTCAGCTAATGACCTGAAAACAGAAAGAAGTCCACGGTGTAAGAGGAGAGGCATCATCCACCTTAGTCCTTCACCTCTTCATCCACTTCCACGTTCCTCCCAGGGCAGTTCAGCACATCTGGATGGCTCACGGCCCTTGACACCATCCTCCAAATCTTTCACAGACAGGTATTTCAGACCTAGTGTGTACAGGTGTGCTTCTCGCTGCCAGCACCTACAGACAACCTCAAGCAGGGAAGGTCACACGACTCCAGATGTCCTCAGGATGTGCCTTTGCCCCACAGTGTGACAATACAGGGATGCTTGACTCAGCTGTTACATCCACATGGTTCAGCTGGGGAGATCTCAACCTGGGATTCCACTGTTGGAGAGAAAATCCTGAGGCCCTTCCAGCTGTCTTCTCAGGAGAGGACTTACAAGGACATCCAAACCCCCGTCTCTGCAAGATGACCCAGAGACTACTGCGGTGCTGACAGCAGGGCCTCCCCGCTGCTCTGCCACTGCTGCAGCGTACAGGGAGGGTGGTAGGATCTGGGCCAGGTTAGAAACACCCTGCTTCTAGCAGAAGAAGGATCTCCAGGACCCACGTGCTCCCCTCACACTGATGTGCTGCTTTAGCACCGCCACCACATTAGGCACGTGAAAAGAGGTCAGTGCTTCTGGAGTGCAGACAAGTGAGCCAGAAAGAGGATCCAGGAGCTCAAGCCTTACCCGTTAATAACCAAGACTGTCTGCCCTTCCTTGAAAGTGCAGTATTATCCAGGGATTATCTTAGCTGTTTACTGCAGGGTACCGGCCAATTTATCTTTGAAACAGCCGTGTTACTGCCTGTGGGGAAGGCGAAGAAACAGCCTCACACCGGAGCACTGTTTAACTGGGCAGGCACTGGGGAAATGCCTGTTCCACTACATGCAGGCCAGATCCAAATCCACTTAAGCAATTTGAAGCTCTTCCCTTGCTATTCCAGACCTTTGGATCTGACTTCAGTTGAAGACAGAGGAAAAGAAAGCAAGCTGTGTCTCTTTGGTCCAAGCTGATGTGGACTGCAGGACAGCATCACAGGCAGCAGGCATCTCCCTCAACGCATGCAATTCCGCTCTCTACCCTCCAGCCTTTTCTACAGGGGGGTGTTAATATCAGGAGACCCCACCCGACCGGGTATTTTGAACGAGCTCTTTGGAAAGGATGACGTTTTTAAAACTGCAGCTAAATCTTCAGCAGTTCAAACAATAGAAGGAAAAGGGAAAACCACCTCAAACAAACAAAAAAGAAGAGAATCAAACAAAATTCCTGCAAACCATCCGTCCCTGCAAAAACTCTGCTGCGTCCACCTGAGCCCTCTCAGCACCTCAGCTGAGCCACAGCAGGCGGCACAGCTCGCTCACAGGCAGCCCTGGGCGAGGAGGAGGTGGGAGAGATGCCTCCCCAGCAGGATTGCTGACCTGCAACGAAAAGCTGCAACATCTCTGCTCTAGGTGGCTCTGGGGACAGACACACCCCCACCCCGCCCCCAGCAAGTAACACGTCCCCTGGAAATTAAAGGGTTGTGTGTAGGGATGTCTCTCCACTGCCCATCTGAACCAGCCTTCTACCACTTGCTTCTGTGCAAGCCATCCACATGAGTCCCTGCAAGGTGCGGACGAGCTCTCCAGCACAGAGCGATCAACCACCGCTTACCACATTAGCTAGCGGGTAACGGACTGACTGCCTTTGCCTTCCCGCCGTGGGGCTGGTTTGGGAGATCAGCCAGAGACCCATGCCACTGGTTTCTCTCCTTGTTTGACCCCTAGCTCTCCACTTTCCACTCAAATCCTCCAGAGCTGGGGGTGCTTCTGGGGTGCGATTCCTCTGATACCTGTCAAGGCAGGGTTGCACTCACTATAGAAGCATGTCCTGATAGCAACCAGCATTTGCACGGTGTACCACTGGTGGTCTGCTTAACATCCAGCTTCTCCTGCCGCTCACCATCCTCTTTGCTCCCCCACCATTTCCTTCCTCTTAGTAGACTACCTGATAACAGCAACATCACACCCCAGTGAAAGGGTACCATGAGCAGACACCGAGCTCAAAGGCACAAGAGTGGCACATTCCCACTCTCCCTCCCGCCCCTAAAAAGAAAACAGGCACACAGATATTTGCATGGATAATGAAGTACATGGCACCCATGAAGTTCACTTTTTTCCCCTCCTTTTAAACAAATCCCAGTTTTCCATCGCTCTTGGGAGCGGAGCACAACCAGCCAACCGCAGCCTGGGATCATTTTTGGGTTGGCCGTCCTTGTGGCAGGCGCCACGTATGAACTAAGCATCGTTCTCTAGCGGAGGAGTTGAAATCTGGGCAAAGTGCTCTGTGCCTTTGACCCTCAAAACAAACAAATGGAAACCACAGCAAATGGGGAGGAAAGGGGGAAAGGGAAGGGAACGACCCATGGATTTGCCTGGATCGCACTGACACAAAGGGAAAATAAAATTCACACAGAGCACACTCTTGCAGGTGATCCAGACACTGTCATGTAAGCAATCAAAGGCAACCACAACAGAAAGAAAATCAAAGGATAAAAATCTACCCCAAACAACCCCCAAAATGGCATGAGTTAGGACATCCCAGAAATGCTGGGTTTCATCCATTAGGGCCACTCATGCTTTCAGCCCCAGTGAAATAAAATCATTATGCAACAACTTTTTAATTATTTTTTTTTCTCCCCCCAAAGTGCAAGCAATCCCAGCAACATTTTTCAGATCATTTTTCTGGTTTTCTGTTTACCATCCATGCATATAACACCCAACATGGCACCATCAGTCACAAGGTCTGATCACATTGTTTTTCCAATGAAAAACAGAACAGAGAAGGGGAAGAGAAAAAAAAGATAAAGTAAAAAAGAGGGGGGGGGAAAGCAGAGAAAATAAAGTATCCCCCCCAAAACAACCCCAAAAGCCAAACCCATCTCTTTTTTTTTAAAGAGATGACAAAAGTGAGCCAACCAAAAGCAGAAAATAAAAATTGAAATAACCAAAAGGAGAAAATAAGAGAGAGATTGGGGGGGGGGGGGGCGACAAACAAAAAACAAACACTAACAACCCAAAATAAAAAAAACCCAAAAACTAACCAGCTGAATTGGGAGTTGAGGGTGAGTTAGCCTGGCTTCCATGGGCTGACACATTGGTAGCCGTGACAGCCGTTTTGGCAGCATAAATATTGGCTTCCTCTTGAAATTTACCTATGTTCTTCTTGTACCGGATTCTCTTATTTCCAAACCAGTTTGATACCTAGAGCAAGTTTAAAAGAAGACAAAGACGTTAACGTTTCGGCTCTGGCAAGTGCGGCTGGGTGAGGAAGGTGGATTAGTTCAGGTTAAGCGGTGCATATTCTGCCCCCCCCGCTCCCTGCCCCATCGTTCCTAGCTCTGGAAGGAGGCACCTTCTACCCACGCATGCCACACCAAGCCCAGGAAAGGTGGTGGGACTCCCTTGGGAGCGCTGGGTTTCTGCGGATATATCTGCTTCCTCTATGGATGCGACGTCCACTCAGGGGATGCTCCACAGGAACTGCTAGACCTACCCCACGGATATATCAGATGGGTTTAAAAAAAACTGAGAAAGTCAAATGACCGTGAAATTGCACAATTTGAAAACAGGTATGTGTCGTTTTGGAACTTTTTATTTGCCTCCTCCACGGTATCCCTTTGACAGGAAGAGATGCTCTGATTCCCAGTTGCCCCTTCTCCCTTTGGAGAAGCCAGTGCGGCTTTCAGGGAGAACACCCAATGGATTTACTCGGGCCTGGCTGACACACAAAATTGCCTTGATAGCCCTGAAGTTCTGCTTTTGATCCATCTGAGTGAAATCAGTGCGAAGGGCTGAAAGCGGAACTTCTTCATCCAGCTGAAGTTGTCTTTGTATGGTTTAGCATGAGCCACTACATAAACGAGGAGCTCCAAGGGAAGGCTGGAAAGGGACCACAGGGCTTGTCTTAAGACCTAACGTTGCTCCCAGGGAACAAGCGTGTCCCTTGGGAAGGGGCAGGAGATGTTTCCATTGTGTTCGCCCAGAGACCAGTATGGGCCTGATGTGTCTAAGTGCCTAGAAATGTGCTGAATGGGGCTAATGGATTTATTTAAAAAAAATAAAGAAGCAGGATGAACTTCTTCACAAGTCATGCGGGTGGCTGAAAATGATGGGCCAGATCTGAAGGCAGAATGAAGTGGTGCAGTTCTGCTCATGCAAGTACATCAGTGCTCCCCCTTCCAGACAGACTGCGCAAGCACCAAGACACAGAAGTCAATACTGGATGTTCACCCTGGGAAGCTTATGATTTTTTCCTCATCTTAGGGAAATTGTTTTGGCTTGGGTGTTGATAACTGAAACCCATATGCTTTTATTCCTATGGTGCTTTCTATCTGCAGTGCTCCTAGAGCATTCAGCAGCTTCTACATAGAAGTGGCTTCATCCACCAGTTTACCTCCTACTGCGCTGCAGGTATCCAATCCTGCTCTGCTGCAGAGCAGGAAAAAGAAAATAAAACCTGCACAGACTCCTGGGAGGCAAAAGGTAGTAAGTAACTTTGATCAGCACCCAACCCAGATCTGGGAGCGAACGTTTCGATGGCACCAGGAGCAGGTGCTGTTTGCGAGGAGCTCCATTCCACTTCTCGGTCCAGCTTTCTCATTAATGACAATGTGCTCCTTCGTGATCTTGCCACTTGGCCATCTCTCTACAACAGCTCTTCTGACTTCAAATGCTGTAGCCGGTGGGTGAACTCTGAGCGCCACAGGGAAGAAAGTCGGGATAAATGGCCACCACAATCAACTGTCATCTTAAAACTTGTGAAGCAAAGAACCTGCCTACCCCAGTCAGCCTTTGAGTTCAGATCAACTCTGCTCATGACTTGCACAGATTCGTGCTGTCCCATGTTCCCACTAAGCCTCAGCAAAAACAGAGACCTGGATTCGTGTTTGTTTCTACCTTCTTTGGACGAAGAAGGGAGGGAGATCCTGGAGACAGGCACAAAGCAGCCTTGATACAGCACGGCCAAAAAATATCCTAAGTGCAGCATTTCTCCTGGGCATTTTCTCTTTGCGAGGGAAAAGTTGTAAGTGTGAACAGATGAATTAAAAGTGAGAGGGGAAGCGTCAGGACAGCTGTAGTTTTACTTGAGCCAATATGTGCTGTCTCTTGTAGGTAACTCTGGGCAGAATCAGCGTGTGGGTCTTCCGACCCAGGGGATGCAATCGGAGTCACTCAGCAGGCATTCAACACGGTGATGACACCTACCCTTGGATGCTGTTGCTCCTGCTGAAGGCAGACATGCTCTCACAAGGACACCAGATGCTACGGCTGTCTTCAGTTTACTCAAGCGACGAACAGGCATGTGCCTGGGGCTGGGAAGCGGCCCAAGACGGGGAATGCAGTGGGAGCCTAGAGGGAGCGCTAAGCTCACATGAGGACAAGACTACCAGAGGCCATATAGATTGGCTTTCAATCACACAGCTTGCTCCAGAAAGAGAGGAAATAAAGAAGGGTAGGCCTGAGCAATGTACAGCTGAAACTTCAAGGACTGAGTGTACTCCTCACAAATCCCAGCAGCTCTCCGGTCAAAGTAACAGACTCCAGCATCTATGTGGCTGCCTTGAATGTATGGAAATAAGTCAATTTGTCTTTATTGACCACCTTTCTTTGGAGGATAAGCAAGTCAGTGAGATGTCATGTTCCGCAGCACGTAAGTAATGACAGAGGGAAACGACCCTGAGAAAGCCCACCCTCCTTGAGCACAAACTACAACCATTAGCCTGTCTGACTCAAACCCTTCCCACCAGGACCTTGTCCATTCTACCTTATCGAGCAAAAGCTGCTCAATTCTTCCTACTGCCTTTGGATCCCTTGGCTTGAAGAATGGACTTTCAGCTCAAACAAGCTATTCTTGCAAGCTAGCTCAGCACTAATTCCTTGAGGAGAAAACTTTGCCTCTGTGAGTCACGCCACATCATTTCCGTGCTGTTAACACCTTGGCTGCGCACACAGCCATCGCTCCATGACGTCTCCATCCCTTCTAAATCTGCTCCCAAACTCTCCTTTACCATCCACGGTTTCAATTTGCAAGTCTGCCGTCTGCTCTCCCATCCACTTACACTAACTTGCTCTAAACTCATTTAGTAATTAAACACTTTGGGACATGACTGACTTGACTGAGGTCTGGAATGCCCTTCACCATGCTAAGGTTTCCCCTTAGCAGTAGCTGTCTTTGCTGTATTTCTGAGCTCTCTCACCTGTGAGACTGTGATGCCGCATTTCTTGGCTAGCTCTTCTTTGGCTTCCTCACTGGGGTAAGGGTTGCTGAGATGGGAATAGAAATACTCATTCAGGATTTCCGTAGCCTGCTTGTTGAAGTTTCGTCTCTTCCGCCTTAGCATGAAGAAAGAGAGGGAAACAGAAGGAAAAGGAAAGGGAATCAGTGCCAGGGATCCAGAAATAGGAATGCAATTGTAGATACTCTGACTTTCCTCACTTCCCTCCCTCCTTCCCCTGCTCCTGGGAGCATAGAGTGCAGTAGACTCACGGCCAGGAAGCTTCTCATCTGCACCTTGCTGGTGACTCCTCTCTCAGCACCTTCCAAAGCAAGTAAGTCTCCGTCTCAAATTATCACTGTATCCTCCAGCTCACAGAAGAGTCTTAGAACTGGCACCCAGCTCCTCCACCTGGGAAGGTGACTCCCAGCACTTGGCTGCCCTGGCCAAAGACATCACTGCTACTCTGCAAAGCTCCATGCTGAGAAAGCAGCTCTGGATATATCCGTAGGGAAGTCTCATTTACAGCTGGGCATTATCTGTCTGCTACCTCTTCCCTCATACCCTTAGTGTAGCTAGCTCTCCTCCCCATCCCAAGCTGCAGCCCCAGCCCAAGCCCCAGCCTGCACGTAACCAGCTTGGGGAGTGAAATAATTCTACAGCAAATCAAAAATCTGGGACAACAGAAACAGAAGGAAAAGAATAGGAACCTAGAGGGGACAGGATGGGCTGGAGGATTAGCTTTCATCCCTAACTGAAGTGCACATTTTTGCCACAGACGTTTGTTGCAACATGCCACAGAATTTCCTTCCGCCACAGCAGAACCAGGATGTGCAATTCTCACACGACAGCTGGGAGCATCCCTGAGACAGAGGCTGGATGTCTTGAAATGCTGTCCCCTCCCTCGCTGAGCCACAGACCACTAAAGGATAAGGAAGGTAGATAGCCTCTGCAGCTCAAGACCAAGAGACGTGGCCCTTCAGATGGACCTGAATTCACTCCAGAACCTCAAAACACCTCTCCCAGGCCTGAACAATACTGCACAGTGGGTGGCGAGAAAGGTTTGGTGGGGTGAACTCACCGAGCATCCAGAAATCGGGAGCGCAAGATCATGACGGCTTCACACGTGCTTTGCTTCAACTGCATCTGGATGGAGCTGAACTTGCGGTGGATGATGCTCACCATCCGCTCTATCTCCTTTGGCGAGATAGGTCGGGTCCGGCTCTGCTCACGCAGCAGGTTCATCACGTGGGTGGTGAATTCATTGCATGCCTGGGATGGCAAGAAAAGCAAAAGAAACCCCAGGATCGGAAGGTCATTCGATGGCGTCAAGGACAGTACAGAGGCAACGCTGCTAAGGAAAGAGACGCAAGTGGAGGCCTCAATGGCTGGGGCTTTTTAGGGCAGATCCAGAGCAAGAGTGTGCTGGTGCTCGGGGGAGAGATAAATTTCCCTCACCTGGCAAGCAGAGGGCATGAGTGACTGCCAAGAAACATGCTGAGAGAGGCGGGAGCCAATTTCTTTGCTCTCAGGGATCATGGATGGAGCTGGGGCAGCTGAAGCCCTAGGGCTCATGTAAAGCACGAAGGAGTCCCAGCCACTGTTCCTCTGGATGGGACTGGAGGAGCCACAGATGTATCTGAGGAGGACCATGAACATTTTGACCCGCTGTTCCTCGTCCCGCTGCCCCAGCTGGGCCCCAGCACCTTGTGTCCTGCAGAGCCCCTTGTGCTTCACAGGAGCAGCTCCCAGAGAGACAGGCCCTGCTCCGCACTCTTAGCAGATCAGGTAAGAAGTAAATAATGATAATAATTAAAGCCTGAGTGAGGCAGAAGCCCTGACAAGTAAGGGCAAGCAGGTAATAATCCCAACTAGTTTGCTGCTGGCACAGCACTGTCTGGCGGCTCCTGCTGTCCCCATGCTGTGCTGTGAGGACAGGGCAGCAAGAGGAGTCAGGGGCACAAGGGAAGGGCTTTGAGGCCGGATGAAGGCCCCTTCATTGCCCTCTACTCCATCCCCATGATCACCTCGCAGGCACGACAGGATCCTTCCGATTCCCAGAATCAAGCCCCGAAAAACAGGTGGAGACCAGCACTCGGACACTGATGGCTTGAGAAGCCTTCAGCACTCCTGGGACATAAGTAGCTGCTCTGGGACAGCGTCCCCAGTTCCCAGCCCATGATGGGGAAAAAGGGGCTAGCAGGGGAAATAAACACTGATTTGGTGGACTGGTGACAGAGGCTTGACTTACTATCTCTCGTCCCACCCTTCCAAGCTGAATCCCACCCACGGCTCAGACCCAACAAGGAGACATCCCCAAGGCCAGCAAAGCCCCTCCAATTGCCCATCACCAGCTTCAGCTGACAGCTCCCATCTCCCAGGGAGAGCACTGGCTACGAGAGCTCTCAGCCAGGCGCCTCTTTGCTCCCAGACACCCAAGCAATTTCAGCTCGTCTCCTCTTGGTGTGAAATAAAGAGCATTAAAGGCAAAATTGCTGGCGAGCGCCGTGCTGTCACAGCGGCAGCCAGACGCCCGAGACGCCAGGCGCTGAGCTCCCCCAGCCACCAACAACTGGAGTGGAGAGAGGGCGATGGAGGTTGAGAAACCCTGAACCCTGGTTTTGCAGGACTGCAGGCGGCGATACCGGAGATTTGGATCGGCACAGCCATTTGCAAAGCAACTGGGTGGCAAAACCAACCCTGTCAGTGCATTGTGAGAAGGAAAGATGTGGACCATCTCACCCCATGGGGCTGGGGTAAAGGCTTCTCTCACCTGGGTGTCCCTTTGGGGAGCAAAACTGATGCAGAAACAACATCAGAAAAGCAAACAAACAAAACTCCTGCCCAAGGGGAGGAAGGAGCAGAAGGTCCTTCCCTGAAGCCTGCCCCTGGCTGTGCCAAGGGTCTCTCCTTGGGCTTGGGTGGCAGAGGACATAGGGTCTCTCTCCTCCTCTTCATTCTGGGGGCTGAAAGATAACCCCTGATGTGCTCTCCGCTCCTACCCACGTGAGATGGCTGAGGCTCCCTCATGCCGCACCACGCCATCTCTGTGCCTCAAGGGAGTGACAGCAAGGGCTGAGGACAGCCACCAAAGGTCATCCTTCCAACCTGCCTCCTGCCTGCTCCCTGGGCCCTGCCACCCCCTCCCCTTCTAATCCTCTGCCAAAAAGCCTTTCACGGCGTGACCACGCTTGGCTTCTCCAAGACCAGAGCCCTGCCTGGCCACCCTGACTCCAGCTCAGGGGCACCCACCTACAGTAGCTCCACACCATCCCCAGGCGTAGGTCTGAAGATGCCGACCAGCGGCCTCAGCTTGGCCAACGCGGCACCTGAAGGGGTGAGACATCCCCCGGCCCCACCACGCATCCAGTTAGCTGGGTAAAATGGGGGCTGGGCTGCCTCGCCCGTACAGACCCCAGCGCCGGCGTCCGCTCACAGCCCCGTCACATTGGCAGAGACAGCGCTAAACCAGAGACCTGAAACCCCGCCTGGCCCCTGGCTGTGGAGCCCGCCCTGCACCTGAAAAGGAGGGATGCTTTCTTGCTCACACTCCATAAACCACAACCCCGGGGTAGAAACCACATTCACCACAAGGGCAAGCCGTGCAGCGGCAAAGAGAGGTCTGCAAAACATCTGGAAGCGTTTGAAAGAAAGCGGTTTTGAGCGCTGGCCTGCGAAGCTTTTCATGCAGTTGTCAGTGTTACCAATAGCTGCATTCAAGACCCAAATAGTTTTTCTTTTAAGAATCATTTTCTACAAGAAAAAAAGACACTTTTTTTTTCTGGAAAAAGAACTTTTCAAGCAGAAAAAATATTCAAGGAAGATTTTGATTCAAGCCTCGCTTGGAAAAGTGCCTGCACCAAGGCCAGCACCTCAAAGAGGACTCCCCCTTCACAGGGCCCATTTTTGGCAAGACATTTCACACGTTGGCTGTGAACAGCGAAAATCAAAGGGGCAGCCCATGCTGAGCCTATTCTCATGCCACATCCCAGCGCAAAAACCCAACCCTCCCAACCCTAGGAAAGCACATTTTCATTCCAGTACCAAGCAACAGTTTGCGTTTGCCCGTACGCTCCTAACAATAGATGTCAGTAGCGGTCCAGGCTGCGCACATCCATGCCACGGTTGCCGGCACCGGACGGCGGCTCTCCTGCCCGCTCCGGCTCCTGCTCCCACCATCCCATGACCACCACCCCTGCGCAGCCCTGCTCTCCGCCACGAAGGAGCCTGTTACCTGCTCGTACTTCTCCAGCTCCGTGTGGTAGATCTGCCGGATCTGGGAGAGTTTGGCTCTGTAGTCAGAGTGCTCCACCGAGTTGTCAGAGCCGGCTCCTCCTGATGCAGCGGCAGCAGCGGCAGCAGCGGCCGAGCCGCCTCCTTTTTCGGGGCCCGCTACCCCCTCGGCCAGGAGCATGTTGTCTAACCGCATCAGCTGGGGATCCGTGGGCTCCTCTTCCTGCGCTCCCCGAATGCTCAGCACTGCAGGAGACACAAATTGGAGAGGAAAGCCTAAGTCGCGCCCGGGCCTTAACTCAGAGAAGGGGACGCTCCTCCAAAAGGGGATGCTCATCCCAGGTCGCACCGGCAGGGCTCAGTCCCCATCAACGGGGCTTTTCTTCCTTTCCCGAGGGTACCCCAATAGGCAGTCTGCATCCTGATGCTCCAAGTGCTCGTCACCAAGCGCAGCTCCTCGACTCTCCAGCCCAGCCGCAGCAACGAGGGCACTCCAGCTCCTCGCTCCCTTCCCTGCCTTTTCCCCTCCTTCCCACGGGGAAGAAGTAGGGCAGAACCAGCAGAGAGCTCACCGCAGAGGTAACCCAGAAAGCTACGCTTTGCGTTCAAATACGCAGCGAAACTGCTAGCAACGCCAACCAAAACCACAATAAGTGCATCCATTCTTCCTGCCAGAAGTGACAGGGACCATATCCTGACTCAAGCACAAGATGGGAAGCTGGGAGTCTCTAGCCCAGACCTCAGCTCACCCGGGTGTCCTCTCGTGACACCTAACAGGTCATTTACGGCCTGATCCTGCATTGTTTGCATCAGCCGTCAACCCCAGATGGCAGAGAAAGATGCACAGAGCCCAGGGCTGACCGTGCCTCAGTTTCCCCATCTTTAAAAACAGATGGACGGAGAGGGCCTGCAAGGCCATACTTTTAGCCACGCAGTGGAAAAACAAGCGAAAAAATGCACGAAATAAATTTTATTCTTTGGAAAACACCCTTTTTTTTTTTTTTTTTTAAATCAAGTTGTTCCAGTAAAGTCTAAAACACGCCAAGAAATGGGGCAACAATAAATTAATCTTCCTGGAGCGACTTTCCAAGGAGAGAATTTTCCTCCCCTCCTTGTACTCCCTGCCTCAATTATTGCCTCATGTAAAAGTCCTTCTTCTGCAAGGGCTTTCCTGGAAAAACCACGTGGGAGCATCCTGACCGCTCGGGCTGTCCCAGGTCTGAAGGATGGTAGTGCCCTACGTGCCCCCCGTGCGTGTCCCCGTGATCTGTGTTTGAACACAGAAGCATAACCTGAGATTTCCGCATGCACACACGCACAGGTGTGCACAGCTGCAAAATAACTAAAGTAAGTAAAAGAAATCCTTCATGAGTGAACAAAAAAGGCATTTCCTGAGAGAAATGAATCATATTTCCCCATCTCGTCTGGCACAGGAGCTCAAAGCACTTTGTAAATACACACACACACCCCCCGCCGCCGAGCACACGCTTGTGGCACATCCAGAGCCGTGTAATGTTGCATGGATTTTAATAAAGCCGTGCCCGCTTACACCCGAGAGGAATTTGACCCCCCAAATCTGCAGCGCAAGCAAGAGCAAGTGATTTTCCCTGTCATTTAAAAAAAAAAATCTAAAATCAGTTGGCAATAAGACGCAAAACCAGAGCAGCTAAAAAATCCAGGCAAACACCAAGTATGGTCTTCCTCGCTCTGAAATAAGTTGAAGATATAGCTATTGTCAGTATAAAATGGAAGTAAAAGACCCTGTTGAGAGGTTTGGCTAACACTAAAAAGAGCTTTTTTTAAAGCCTTAATCTCTACTGAAATCATTGTTTTCAGGACTCCAGCATTTACTGACATTTTTGTGATTAAAACAGTCACTGTCAACAAAGGTGGGAAGGTCACCGGGAAAGAAAAGATAGAAGGCGGCCCAACAACAGTAAATTTGCAATAAGATGAGCTAATAATAAATAATTCCATGCTAGGGAGGATCGTTTCTATATGGAGGGATGGGGGCATAGTGCCAAACTTGGAGCCGGGTGCCAGCTGCCAAGCCCTGAGGAGACAGGACCGGCATCTCCCCACACCGCGGGAGGCTTCCCACGGCACCGCCGGCACCCAGCCACACGCTTTGCCGATGAATAAATCAGAGGTCAGATTTCATCAGGAAAATGGTTTGGGGTCCGTGGTCTATAAATTGAAATAAGAGGTAGAGGTAGCCAAAATCCTTAAAAAGAGAAGAGGAAAGTGGGGAGGTGACAGGCTATGGGCAAGACACAAACTTGCTATGAAAAAAAGAGATCAAATTCCTATTTTTCCAGGGGAAAAAAAAAAATCACTAAATTAAAACACATCAAAAGCCCAAATACAAATTGAAAGCAACACAGCTTAAAAAAAAAAAAAATCACCCCCCCCCCCCAATAAACAAACCAAAAGAGGAGTTGCCAAAACAGGTGTATCTGGATTTCAAAAGGGAAATATTTTCAGATTAAAAATCTCAGGAATCATCGACCTGACAGGTAGGCACAAGTGATTAATTAGTTTATGTTTAGAGAGCTGCTTCCTGATGAAAAGCGCTGTATAACCCCTGAGCTTTATTACCGTGCAGCACACACGGACCAGCATCCGCTGGGTGCGTGCATCCCGAGCCTCCAATGGACGCACGTCCCCGCAGCAGAGACCCGAACCCAGCCGGGGACCGTGCGGAGACGGCCTGGGCTTGGCTGCCCGCTTGGAATGAGGCTAGGGAGTAAATAAATGGAAAGGCCAATGTGTCTAAGCAGAACTGATGCTGCCTATTTATCCCTGGAAGGCTGTGCTCAGCCGAGAAGAAGACAAAATGATTATTTAAAAGCTCCTGTTTTATCTTCCCGGCGCCATCCCTGGCTCCAACACACCTCCTGCCAGGATGCCGTGCTCCTCGTCAGCTCCGACCCTCCAAAATGCCCCCCGTGATGAGATGCAGCCCCCGCTCTGCCTGCCCCAGGGGCTCGGGGTGAGCTGGTACAGGCAGCACCCAACCCGCAGCGCCTGGGCGGCCGGTCGTGAAAGGCCCCCATGCTCCCCAGGCTGCCGGCTCTCCCACCAAATTAAAATAAAATAAATTAAGCAGAACGATCCTCAGTGGTCCGGCAGCAAGCTGGAGCCGAGGGGCTGCGGGCATGCTCCCGTCCACGCCTTGGCACCCCCAGGACCTGCCATTTGCTGCTCCTGCTTAAAGAGAGGGGGAAAAAAACTCAGGAAGAACAAAAAGAAAGATAGCGACTGGCAGCCAGGGGGGGAGGAAAATTCATGCAAGACTTTCTGTCCTTGGCCGCTTTCCTGCTGGCTCGGCGGCTCCAGGAGCCGCGGCAAATGCCGCTAGAGGGTGCTCGGCCCTTGCCGAGGTCCCCCACTGCCTCAAAATGCATTTTTTAATATAAATATATATATATGCACACATGCAAATATATATATATGTGGATGAATTTTAAAAGCAAAGCCAAGCCACGCACCTTGCACCGCTGCGAAACACTGCCTGGCTGACTGCGGAGGGGAACCAAGGAGCACGGCTGTAGCAGGGTCACCGTCACCGATGCCAGCAGTGGGAGCAGCTGGGGACCGCCAAGCCACCAGCCTGTGGTCCGGTCACGGACACCACCAGGGTCACGGAGACCCGTTCCAGCAGCTGGGAAATGGCTCCCAGCTCACACGCTCGCTCCTTCTCCCTCTTGAGGAAGGTATCACAGCCACGGTGTGCAGAGCACATCATCCAAGTCCCAATCCTGGGCTGGCTCGGTGGCATGGCTGCGGTGCAGGACAGGGGGAGGTGGTGGCTGGACTGGCCTTGGAGAATCAGGCGAGGAGACAAAGCTGTAAATGGCTTCCCAGCTCCTTGCCTGCCCTGTGAGTCAGGGACGTGGGATGGAAACTGCATTGAGTCACCAAAGCTTTCAGAAGCCCCAAGATGTTTCCCACCAACCTGGGCATCTCCAAGGAGCACCTGCAGAGCAGCCAGCTCCACGCTCACATGAGACGGGCAACCAGCACCCCACGTGTGTCTGTGTCCCCACACCACGGTACCTGTGCCTGGTGACCCCACGTGCTGGGGTGGCCGCGCAGCCTGATGTACAGAGTGGGAGCCAGGAGGCAGGAGAAACAGCTCTTGCCAGACATGGTGCTGGCATATACCTTCAAAACAGACTGCACCCTGGAGATGGTCTAGGGCTGTGAAGACACCTAAGAAATCCACAAAGGTGGGTACCACACTGCTCCTGGTCCTCCATGCTACCATCCCCTCCCTAATTGCTCCATTCTCCTAGGAGCATTTCTCCAAAGGGACCTGAGGAGCCAGCTCAGCACAGGAGCTGAGCACACAGCCACTCCTCTTCCCCAAGGCCACTTCAAAATGCTTCAGCTTAGCAACTCTTTGCTCTCCACCCCTTCTAAACCCTCCAGATCAGGGGTGCGTGGACAATCCAGGCAGAAGGCAATCAAACATGATGGGGGTGATGGCAGCAGCTTAGCAGGAGACTGTGGCTGAGCAGTGACAACAGAAAAGGAAGTTCAAGCCTCCAAGCTCTACTTTTCTTCTAGAAAGGGCAATTTATCCTACTGTGGTCCATGTCCTCAAGCTGAGGAGATGCAGGAAGCAGGGGTCCGGCCCGGCCAGACTCCCAGCATGGGATATATCCATTCACAAGGGGATGCGGGCTGCGGTGGTACAGCATTCCCCACCGTTTCTCATCCTCGTGTCTCCCCTTGGGGGCTGCTGCATGTGTGTGCGCCCATCCCCAGTTAGGTGCCGGCCAGGACTTCTGAGGTGGAAGCTGAAGACCAAGCAGAAGACGCCAGAGGAGGCTAAGGCAAGGTGGAGCAGCGGCAACAGCCTCTTCAGGGATGCAATGGGGACAGCTTGGAAGAAGACGACACAGTGAATGGCATGAAGCCAACCCAGGCTGCAATGATGAAAGAGGTGCCCCAGAGCCGGCGTGGCCGTTGGTTCCTCAACTTTCTGCTGACTTTAGCAGTCAAAAGCACGGTCCCTTGAAATGTGCTGCGACTGCCTGGTTAAGATCCCCTCCAACTACATGAGCTGGCAGGTCCTCTATAGCTCCGTTTGCTAACACCACGAGCCAAGGGCTGGTCCCAGCAGCTGGACATTTAAACAAAACCACCCTAGAAAGAAACCTGCTGTGTGGTTTTAATGAGTACGGGAGGAGTGCTCGCCCTCCCGCCCAAGCTGGGCTGCTTCTGGACACGTTTTCTCATGGTTGTTTCTGCCCATTCCCAACTTGCTGAATTGCCTTTCCAGGGGGACATGTTAAAGGAGAAGGAGTTTTCAAGTCAATGATTGCAACTTATCGAAAATGATGTGCTACTTAGCATCGGAGACAAGCATCCTGGCAGGCAGAAATGGGAAGCAGTGCCGGAGCAGATGGGAGTAATTAGGTTGTGATTTTCAGAAGGGTTTTCTTTCCTGCCTCCACT
>JAVKLA010000090.1:34289762-34363244 GCA_034782735.1 Sagittarius serpentarius | reverse complement strand
GTCATTGTTAGTTTCTTCCTTTCTGTTCTATTAAACTGTTCTTATCTCAACCCATGAGCTTTACTTTATTTTTTTCCAATTCTCTCCCCCATCCCACTGGGGGCGGGGGGGAGTGAGTGAGCAGCTGCATGGTGCTGAGTTGCTGGCTGGGGTTAAACCACGACACTCGTGGAGGCTGGATGCTGCTCTTCACTGAGAGACAAGGTCTCCCACTCCAAATGCATTAGAAGTCATCCCTCCCCATGTCCACCTCTCCCCCAGCCACGATACCAGGCAATTCCAAAGCCCTCTCCATGAAAAATCTGAAAGTAAGTTATATGCCTATGAGGATATGTCCAGTTCAATGCACAAGAAGCAACCATAACCAAAGGTATCAGAAATCCCACCCCAACTCCTGTAGCGTAGCCAGCATTTAGATGCAACACGTCAGCCGCTGGACAACTGCAGGTCCATACTCTTGGGGGTGGCCTGTACTGGGACAGTATCAGGCCACTTCACAGTGTTATAGATGTCACCCAGATGACAGGACCAGAGCCAGCTTCCCTGGAGCCTGTATGCATGTCACCCCTGTGTGTTTTTGAAGTACCACAGCTCTCCAGGATTAAATGTTCCTCTAACTCCTTGCAAACTTCCCTTACACACAAGTTCTTTCTCTCTATGCTATACACAGATCGCACTAACGCCCACCTGAATGCTCCTCCTCCATTTACTTCGTTTCCAAGCTTGTCCCACTCACAGCACCACAGAGACCTCAAGTTCGCCCAAGCCTCGACGGCCCATCAAGCTAAGACATGCTACCTTGAACCCAGCTTTGCTGGGATTCAATGATCTCAGGCAAATAAACGAGCACATTTCTTGCACGATGCTCAGTCCCTCGCGCCACCGTGCCGACCTGCTGAGCCTGGCGTCAAACCCGATCCTCCAGCACGCCAGACAAAGCCTGACTCTTTGAAAGGCAACAGCCGGTCGGCAGCATCTTAAGGCCAGAAAACAGCTCCGAACGTTCAGTTCCTTCTTTAAATAGAGGCCCCTCCTGTAAACGATCTGTTTGGACAGGAGGGAGAGTGCTGCAAGAGTCCAAGCGCTTGTGAAATAGGATCGGCTGCCTTCGCTCCCGCTCCATTCAAAACATGTGGGGGGAAGAAAGAAACCCAAAACTGGCAAGGCAAGAGGGGAGGGGAGAGACACCAGAGAAAATGGGAAAAATAATTAAAAAGGATCAATTAGTGGCATTTCTGTTTCAAGGCGCCTGCATGTGTTTAATTATATTCCATGCAAGAGGTTCTTGACACAGATTTCTGTGCTGCGGGGCGGTGGCGTATCAGGATCCGGCTCTACCTTCTGCCCCAGACAACCCCTCTCAGGGCTTTACCACCAAGCTCACCCATCCGCACGGTTTGCAGTACCCTCGGGCAGAGGGCACCCAGCCCCACGGCGCATTGGCCAGACAGACGGACGCACAGCTCCCCCCTGCTCCTTTGAGAGAGGCCCCTGCCATAAACAGAGAGGAGATTAAAAAGGGAGCAAAAAAAAAAAAAAATAAAAAAAATCTTTGCCCAACTCCGGCTGCGTCCCAGATCAAAGATCATCTCCAGCGAGGCCATCTGGTCCTTGTAAATGTAAAACCAAATTGAAAGCCCTGCCCTCACCTCCTCTGACTCCCTCGGCAATATTGCTTTTACCGGCCAGGGACGGGGAAGGAGCTCGCAAAAGGCATCTGTATGTAATATAGAGTCCCCGTGCAGCTGGGCTATAGGTTTGTGACCCCCCTTTTTGTTAATCACAAAGCAGAGGTAAATGTTTTCTTTGGAACTCCAGGGGCCCCGTTATTCCCAGGGGCCTTGGGAAGAACCCACGGCAGCAACCCTGGGATGGCGGAGGGCTGCTCTGCATCCCCATCACTTCTCGCTGGCTGAGGACGGGGTTGTCGCCCCTGTCCCGGTTTAGAAAGGGACACACCGGGAGGGTAAGATGTCCCCACCATCCCAGCAGTGTCCTCACCATCACAAGAGCCACGCAGCACTCTCCTTCCCCAGCCCAAGCAGGTTTCTCCTACCACTGCTCCCTGCCTGGGATGCAAAAGGGGATGCAGAGGCCAGCAAATAAACAGAGAGAAAGAGGAGGACTGAACCGAGCACTTCCAAAAAGAGGATACAATGCATCTGAGCCAAAAATGACTTGTGAAAAGCCCCGCCATTGCCAACCCAAATACTCCAGGCTCGACTTGAAAGGCAAGTGGGATCTGCTACAGAGAGGAGAAAGCTACACGGGAGATGTCGCAGGCAAAGAGGAGGCAGCTTGAGGAATTCCTACCCATCAAGCTTTATTGTGTTATTCCAACTAAGCAGAGACAAAAAGACAAATCTCAGCTCCCTACTTTCATTTATAATTGAACCCAGTCCAGAAGGATGGAGCAAGTACCATCTGTAATGCAGAGTGCATTAGCAGCCGGCAGAATGAAATATTCAAATTACTGTAGGCTACCTCGCATTTTAATGACAGGGTTACAAAAACCTGACTTGTAAGTGGAGATTGGACTGGAAGAACAGAAAGTTTGTTTTTCCAGTGCATGAATTAACCTAACAAAATGCTACTTTCAGGAAAAAAAAGCATTTGCATGGGTAATTCTGCAACATATCCCAACAGGCTCACGAGGAAAAAAAATATTATTCCATTTAGCTATCCTAATTGATATATTGTCCAGGGAGATGAAAAAACTCAGGGAAAAAAGGGCAAGACTTTTTCCTTTTGACTGAAGATACTAAATAAATAGACGTAGGCGTGCATTAACCTAACCAACACGTACAGGTCCCGTACACAGGGATGTGAGGCAGCACATACGTGCACCCATGGGGTGTGTCGGTGCAATACTTGCACGAGTCGGAGCCTTTCCATGCTGTGCACAATTTGAATATGCAAATCACCCCTTGATTTTCACGCCTGTGCCTGCGCCGGGATCCATTCGTTTTGATATCGTTAATCAGGGCTGCCGAAAAGCCTGACACAGTAAGTGGCTGTAGCCCCTAGCAGTAGTCAAGATAGAGTGACAGGCTCCATTTAAGATGTCACAGCATATAATAAAGTGTAAAACTATACTTAAAATAAACGAGATAGAAACAATAAACTTGACTCTGGGTTTGAACTTTCTGGGATAGCGGCAGAGAGACGCGAGCACATGCGTGTGCAAGCGGGCACGGGGCTGGGGCGCCTCGAGGGGACAGTCCCCCACCAGCCTACCACCCAGGTGAGAGTGAGGAGGGCTGCCTCCCGCGTCCTCCGAAGGAGCCGAGCTTCTCAGCAACCCTACGATAACAACCAGTCTGCACGTGGGACATCCCTGGAGCTTCTGGAGGTGGACGTTAAGGAGAAGGAGGAAGACAAAGGAGCCATACCCGGGATCTGCTGGGGACTGAGGGGACGGCCAGGCCACGACGGGCATTCCGATTCAGGCAAGGAGCCCACTGAAGGGGCTGAGCTTTGCTTCCAGTAGCTCAGCAGAGAAGAAGGGATTTACCCACCGTAGCTGTCACCTCCAGGCACCTGAACGGAGGTTGGAACAACCTGGTCCAAACCACCCTTCCCTCCCGGGCATCCAGGGAGCATCGCCAGCTCCTGGCCATGCTCCCAGGGTGTCCCTGCCCCTCCATCCCCAGACGGTAGCGCCAGGATGGGACGGAGAGGCAGCGATGTCCTCAGCATATCCAGCCTGGGCTTGGCCCCATGCCCCAGGACCAGGAGCCACAGCAGGTGCTGGAGCCCTTCCCTGGCAGGATCAGGATCAGGCCCATGCGGGGGGGTGGGTGGGGGTGAGGGAGCGGGGGGAGGGCAAACTAACAAGTATAAAAGCCCCATTTCACTCCCCAAATCACCTCTCCGCACCCCAAAACCTCCTGTGCACCCAACGGCAGCTCTCTGTGCTGAGACAAACCAGCCGCTCTCCCTCCTGCTAAGCAGTTAAATTAGAGAGTATTCAATTAATAACAGCTGAATATTCTGTCACATTTAGGAAGATGTATGGTAAGACAAGCGAGTTGTGATGTCTGTGACAGAAATGATAAAAGTTCTCCCGACACAGCCTGGCAGATACTTGGCTGGAGGAACCGCTTGCTCTCATGGACTCCAACGTCAGCGCAGACACCAGGCCCAGCGCCGCCTTCAAAGGAGAGACACTCCAAATTGCACAGGAGAACCCTTGCCAAAATCATTTGCAGGCAGATCCCTCCCACCCTTCTTCTGGGATCCATCTGAGATGCAGGGACGAGACCCTGGCGAAGACCTTGGCCAAGAAAGGTCTCAGACAGCGGCTGCCAGCCACCACGTGGCAAGCATCACTCAGCAGAAACTCAAACCCTCCCATGTCATCTAAAGGCCATTCCGTGACACTCTTCCCCCCGCCGAAGCTGCCTCAGTTTACCCACCTGCAAAAGGGACAGTGACCATATCCCAAGCAACCCACCCCAGGGGAGACCAGGGCAGCACTTGCACGGCACCACGACCACGGGCAAGCGCCTGAGATCCGGTAAGACGTTCTCCATCTAATTTACAGAGGTGGCGTGGCCAGGGGACACACGGGAGCAGCGCTCTCGAGGCCACCTCCTCTTCTTCTGAGGAGTTGTTTTTCACTGGTGTTGTTTGCGAACACAGTTTTGTTGCTAAGAAACTACCTTCACATTGCTCGGAGAGCAAAGACAAAGCAACCGTCAAAATAACACTGTATTTTGACAGTAGCCAGATCGTAACCATAAATGATCCATTTTCCCCGCTCTCCTGTATGCTCCTTAACGTGGTCTAAATACCATACTCCCATATATGACCTGCACCCTCCACATACAGACGCATGGCACGTGCAGGCACCGGGGACCCGGGACCCGTGTGCGGGGGGGCTCCGTCGCACCCATTCATCCCCCAAGCGAAAGCTGAAGGAATCAGACCAGGGAAGAGGAGGGGGGGTCTTCGGGGAGGCCCCACCGCTCCCTTCTAGGCAGGAAGGTGGCACAAGGCCTTTAAGCAAGAGGTACGTGAGAAAACACAGGGAGAAGGTAAGACCTCTGCCCATGTCCACAGCAGCTAGCTCTGCGCGTCGGCCCTTGTTCGGGAAGAAATGCAATTATCTGTTAGCTTAAGGTTTGTTGGGTGGGTTGGGGTTGCTTGTTGTGGTTTTTTTTTCAGTCATAGGGGAGAAAAATGGGGGGAAAAAATAAAAGCCATTCACTGCTCAGTTTCCAAAGTGCTCTGTGCCTCTTGCTGCTTTCAGGATGGGGAGATCCTGCCACAGAGGGAAGATCAGAGCACCCCCTCACCGTCACCTTGACACAGGTATGTTCCCAAGCCAGGTCTCCAGCATCCTGAAAACCAGTTTGCCAACACATCCACCTCTCAGGGCAGGAAGACTTCTCTACCGTTCCTGCCAGAGCATCTCTGGCCCCTCTTTGCTGGACCCACTGCAACTGGGAAGCCCTGGATAGGTCCCAGAAAAGATGTTAAAAGCAACACACCTGCCCCCCGCCCAAAAGGCAGGAAAGGGGCAAAAGCACCTCCGGAGCAGCAGCAGCTGCAGGAAGATGCTTCTTGTGCTGATCCAGGACCATCCAGGATGATGCATGAAGCGAAAAGGCTTGGTGGGCACGGCGGTGCAGTGACGTCGGCAGTGCCCTACTTGCACCAAAAAGCTAGAGAAAAGCAAATGGCCTGTTTGCAAAAATCCCATGTGCCTACTAATAACTGGGAATGAAAACCACTTCACTGGAAAGCCTCAGCATCTCGGGAAGCGCCCTGAGCAGAGGCAGCGTGCTGCAGTCAGGTGCCAGTGAGACAAGTGGAGCAGTGGGCAACTGCTGTGCAGGCAGGGATGAGGGTAATCGCTGCGCAGGCAGGGGCACGGACCTCGGCTCCTTGTACCCACCCTGCTGCAAAAGCCCCCCGGGGCCACGGCTCTGCTGCTGCTGATTTACGGGCAGAGGGAAAGGCAGGTAAAAGGCAAGGCTGAAACTGCAGCCCCTCATGCCAAGGCAACCCAAAGGGCCCTGTGCTTTTGCAAACCCCTGGTGCAAGAAAGGATGCCCACATGGCTCTCACCACCCCGGCTGGACAGCAAACACGGACCTGCTGTCCTTGACCACGACCCACCTGTGTCAATCACCGGCTCGAGAGCTGACCAAGAGCACGGACTCACCGCCAGCGAGGGACTGCATCGGTCTGCTTTACAGCCCTCGGTGTGCACTTGTGCAGACAGCAATGCCTGCAGGCAGGGACCAGTGGGGCTTGGGAGAGCAGCGCCCTGCCTTGGATGCTTTTTAGGGCAAATAAGGAAGAAAACTGAAGCCTTGGGAAGTGATCCCACAATATCTGGGTTGTTTGACTCTTCCCCTGGGCCAGCTGGAGCGTGGCTCTGGCTGATCCCTTGTTCAAGCACAAGACACTTCTGCACGTACCCGAAACCCCAGCCCAGCACTGAATGGCTCGTCTCCCATAGAGCAGCAGCTTGCCATGTGTGCTTTCCCTGCCAAAACCCCCAAGCTCCACCCCACAGTAGGAGAAAAAGGGAAGGGCGAGAAGAGCTCTGTCGAAACCCACCAAACCCCAAACAACATTTCTCCGCAGCAGAACAAAGCCCTCGGAAATCTCTTCTCTGCTTGGGTCCCCCGACCCACATGAAAGCGGCATTTTTCTGGGCTAATTACACAGGCTGCTCTGAGCCTCCTGGCAGAATACGAGCTGCAAAGGCAGACATCAAAGGGCTCCCAACTTTAAAATAAATAGAGAGCAAAGACGGCGCGGTCCGCGGGAGATCTCTCCCGTTGCCTGTGCTGGCCGCCTAGGTTGAACGTTGGAGGTGACTCAGTTCAATGAGACCCCCGGCAAGGAAAGCCAGGGGAAGGCGGAGGGGGGGGGGGGGGGGGCGGCGCAGCTAGTTTTCATTTGCATGGCATGTTCGCAGCAGGCACAGGCACGGAGCAGGGGCTGGTCCTTGCAGGACGAGCCACGGTCGCAGCAAAGCTTTCTGAGGCCTCCATCCGAGTGAAGGACCAACTATGGAGCCTGTCTGCTAGCTGGGGTGGGCAAGCTGTGGGGCACTGGATGGAGTGGCCAAGGTCGGGTTGTGGGAGAGGATGGGACAGGAGTCACTGCCACGTGCCAGGCAGTGGTGGCTGCCACCACAGCTGGTATGAGCACCAGCCCTGGGTGCTGCATGCCTCAGTTTCCCCAGAGCTGAATGCACCCACTGCACCTGGAGTTCCTCAGATGGGATTTCCCAAACAGGTCCTTCACTCTCAAGAGCAACCTTCTAGAGGAAGCCTTGGACCTGCTCAAGCGGAGTCACAGCCTGTGCCTGCAGCTCCTGATGAACAAAAAACCTGAGCTCTGCTGCTTCCCGTTCACTTGGGAGAGCGAGAAGATGCCTTTGCTGTCCCCTCCAGGAAAGGGGCTTCAGCCCCAAACCACCAGTACCCCACGGCCATCCGTCCCCCTTCCTGACCCAGAAAGCGGCAGACTCTCCCAGCTTTCAGCAGGACACCCGAACGTGCCGGGCACGATTTGCACTGGGGAAGACTGGCGAAGATGAAGCCATCCTACCAGCTCCTCCGGCCCCCACCTTTCATCCTCTCCTTTGGGCTTCATAAGGCCTTGCAGCACAGCCAGTACATGCTCCGCAGAGCAACCGGCCCTCGCTCCTTCTCACTGACGAGCGCAGAGAGATGCCTCCAGAACAGCAAGGCATGACCAGAAATCCTATGGGTCTTCAGGCTCTGGTCCTTCCAGGGGCAGCAATTACCCACGAGTGCTGCCGCGAGACATTTCTGCAGTGCCTTAGAAAAGGACAGGGGCAAGGAAATTCACAGGAGACGCTCCGATATTCAGGAGGATCAGCGCAGACAAAATTGCCACATGAGGGATGCCAACTGTGCTTGTGAATCCAGCCTGGTCCAGCCCTTGGTCTCCCCGCTTCTCCCCCAGCCTTGGCTCCAGGGGCCCGGGGGCAAGGAGGAGGGCTGGATGGCACCCCGTTTCCTCCTAGGGAGGAGAAGGAAGATGAAAGGAAGGATGAGGCTGGGACGGCCGAGCGTGGGATGTGAGGGGAAGGTGTCAATTAAAGCAATGAGGCCCTCTGCATCCCCGCGCCTGACAGCCGGGCTGAGCAGAGCTGACAGCCGGAGCGCCGGCTGGCTTCCCCGTCTCGCTTGCCGGAGCACGCTTCCCCCCCTGCGCACCCCCGGCTCCAAACCGGCAAGGCCAGGGCACGCGGACACCAGCAGCAGCACGGTGTCCCTTCCCCTGCCCCCAGAGATGCTCCTAATAACGGGAATTATCATGATTTAGGGCTTAAGCAGGCCACGGCCAGCCTGGAGGCGGATGGCAGCGAAGTGGTTGGGGCCGGGTGGGATCGCAGAGAGAGGCACCGGATCATGCAGAAATAACTAATGAGTGCTGCAAGGTCTCAGCCCCTACGCAGGATGGCATCAGCCGGGTGCTGGGATGCGGGAAAGGTGGCAATCCAGCAGACATCAGCTGGCAACTCTCCCCCCCGCCCCCCGCTGGGCAGCCAGCCTGCATCCCCGCTCCCCCTTGCCTTCCCCCGGGAATTGCATCCCGGGAGCCCCCATTTCAACCCCCTGCCTGCCCTCCCCGCAGGCTCAATCCGATTACTGCTGATACACATCTCCTCCTGGGCTCCAAAACACGCTCTTCCCAGCTGAAGGATTCGCAGGGACACGGAAAACTTGTCCTGATTGCGGCGTTAATGGTCGTGTGGCCCATGTCATCACCGAAATGGCCTTAGGGGGAGAGCTGATGGGTCTCTGAAGTCATCAGGACTACCCCACCTCATCTTGCTCCCCTTATTAAAACCATTCATCCTGGGAGCTAAATGAATATGTTTCATCTTCAAATGCTGAGACACAACAGCAAGCAGGCAGAGATCTAATAGAACAATACCCATCTAATCATGCCGATTTTTCTCTCCCCATCCTGCCTTCATATTACACGCACGGCCACAAGACCGAGCCGGGGCTGCGGGCAATGGGCGAGGACGGGGCACGGCACGCTCCCAGCTTTGCCCCCGCCCGTTGCACCTCGCCCCCCCCCCCCCGCCCTGGGTCTTCCTCCCTCTGCTGCAGTGGAAAAAGCCCCAGGACTTTAAAAACTAATCAGCCCGATAGATACCGAGCCTAACAAGTCTAAGGGAGCCAGGGAAGCAGGGCAAGCCCTCCGCCACCAGCAGACCCCTGCTTCCCACGGGAATACGGCACGCCGTACCGTCCATGAATCATTTTGGCGCTCCTTCCCGCACCCACCACAGGTTTTCCCAGCTCCCGTTCCCTTAGATACAGGGTTGATCTTTTTTCCCTTGTTTGCTAAAGCACCTTTTCGCATGCATGACGCTGGGGGAAGCATAACAATTTAGTGTCTCTTGCATATTAAGGGTCTCCAGCAAGGTCCCCAGCTGGGGACAGGGTGGTGGAGGACACGGCAGGTGGGAGCATCGGGAAGGGCTGGAGATGGGAAAGGTGGTTAATCCGCTGCATCTTTCAAGAGCCTGCTGGAGACACTGCTGGCCTCCCCTTCCTAACCAGAGTTTGCACAGCAAATCCCCACTCTATCTAATTATTAACGATAATAACGGTGGCTGGCTCGCTGGATGCCATCTGGAGCCCTGCCACACGCGCCCGCTGGCCCCGGGAGGGCTGGGAAGGGGGTGACCCGTGGGGCGAGGGCCAGGGTTGGGGGCCGGCCAGGCAGCGGGTATCAGCTCGGGATCGCCCCGAGGACCCGGTAGGCCCACCCAAGCTGCTGTGCTTGTGTTCGCTGCTGTGGCAGGCTTCATAAGGCTCCGCTCTTTGACTGGCGTTGAGTTTATGTGAAAGTAATTAACAGTAATTAATCCTTAATTACAGTAATTAGCCAAGTCGCAGTAAATTAAACCACATCTGGAGCAGATGAGGGCTTCCGAACGGGAGGCTAGTGCAGGCGACAATCGGAGAGATGCTGAATTCATCTGACAGCATCTGATTAAGGCTACCTGTTGCAAGCGGCTCATTTGCATCGTGTTTTTGTTTGCGTTTGGTAGTAACCCTTTCAGCCGGGCTCCCACCTCCGCTCCCCCTGCCCTCTCCTACCTCCCTATCTGCCCCGGCAGAGCTGCGCGGATCTGCGAGGAGGAGGCAGCAGCTCCAACCCACGAGCCGAGGGTTTCCCTGCCATCCCCCCCCCCCCGCCACAACCAGCCCAGGCTACCCCAGGGCAGTGGGGATGAGCCGGCATGGGGCCAGGGAACCACTGGGCTCCCTCGAGCCCTCCAGAGAGCAGGAGCTGCTCAGGGGGTGGTACCTAAACCACCCACCCCGCAGGCAGGCACTGGACAGGGGACGACCAAGCAGGATGGAGGCAGAGCGGTGGAGGCAGCCAGCTTCGCTCCTCAGCTCCCCCACGTCCTGCATCGTAACAGCTACAATAATAATAACAATCATAAAAGATCTGGACTCCAAAGGGGAGCACATTAGCAAAAGGGGGCAGGTTATTATTAATACCACTCAGCATTTACCCAGTGCCATGCAACCTCAGAGACCTTTGCTGATGTTTAGCCACGCACACAGGCAGGGGGAATCCTTCCCTTCCCTTTCTTCCTACAGCGGAGAAACCACAAGACAGAGAGGTGAAACGAAGTATGAGAGGCTCAGCTACGGCTTGTCATGTTTGAACGCTGAAAGAAAGAGCTCAGGGAGCAAACTGCGCCGTGCTGATTTGGCTTCATGCCTTCATCCCACGCAGCCAGGACGCATGGTTGGCTCTGAGCTATTAGAAAAATACTGGGGACAATTCACAGAAATACCTTTCTCTCTTCTGGTCCTCAAACTGCACCACTCACCAGCACCCCAAACCTTGGGACAACGATTTCCATTAGGGCAGGGAGATGCCAACGGGATTTCAAGAGCCGAACTGCAACCATGATAGTCCAAAAGCAACTGCCTGATTTCAGTAGGTATCGCAAAAGCTTCAGGGCTTAATTGCATGCAATTAATGAGCATGAAGGTCCTGTGTATCTTGCCTTTACATCATACAGTGCAGGGTGGATGGGTGGTATACCTAGGCTCCCGAAGCCTAGGCAGGGAGTGCCTTCGATACTGAAATACTGCCTCTCCTCTGGAACTAAAACTGTTCAGGATTGCCAAAGCCAACAACTGCAACAGGCCCTGGAAAGGATCAAAAGAACCTCATTTTATGAGACTCAGCAAAGAGCTACGTTTGCCTCTGATTGCAAAATAAAAGCAACCTTTTGAATTTCCTGCACACACAAGAGCCTTGCAGAAAAAAATGTTTCCCCACCTCCGCTTTGACTCTGCATCAGGCAGGATTCCCCCCTACCGCTGAAACCCAGCCGAGCGCCGAAACAGCCACCAAACAGCCGACGTACAATGCCTGTCCGGCCCAGAAACGCACTTTGCTGTCTGTGTCTTGGTTGGAGAAAGGGGAATTCACAGCTTTCCTCCCCTCCCAAGGAGAAACGTGGTGTCCCTCGGCCCCCAGGGCCACCAGCCGCCAAACGGAGCAGAAAAAATTACGTAGACTGAAGTGATGCTCCACCCAACCTCACCTTCCTGAGCTAGGCAGGTCTCTGAACCTGGATGCTATCTTGGGATGGCTGCGCCCGGCGCAAGAACACCACGGGCCCACCGAGGGGGAAAGGATTTTGCAGTCAACTTAAAAAAGTAGGGAGGGTTCCTGATTCACACACCCAAAATGAACTCATGCTGTCCTTTCAGTGCTATTTTTTTTTCAATCAATAGTTTTCTAAATAGATACTCCATCAGCTTTGTACTTGAGATCCTTCACAGCTATAGCATTTACAGCAAATCACATTATCTTGCTGCAGCCAGATTTCTGGCTAAAAAAAAAATAAATTCATATGAATAAAAGATTCCCTCACAAATGTCTTCAAGAAATACACCCCCCAAACCCACAATGCCAACATTTTGCCTTGCACAAAAATAAGATAAACTGGGAAGCTGTAACCAAATAGGCAAAAAGCCTGCTCCAGCCAGGCAAAAAGAATGCAGGACATCGCCCTGCTAGAGAAGCAGCGATGACCTCAGATGGTTTAATGGGGGAGGCAGGAGAGCCTGGTTGTGGCTGTTTCTCCTCCGCAGGTATCGGTCAACAGCTATCTGCACAGACCATAGATGCTAAAGACGTGGCCTTCAAAGCTGCAAAATATTCAACATTTCAACTTGCGTGAATAACCATGTTTCCAGTGTATGGGCAACTCAACACTCTTGGGAAGACAGTCATTTTGGACCCAAGCAGATGTTTCATTTCAGCTTGTGCACATCTTTGTATCCAAATTTCCTCCAGTCTCTCTTGGCTACAAAGCTTCATCTCTGCACACACAAAGAAGCCCCTTCCCCACGCACTGAGAGGCTCAAGAGAAGCGGCTCCCAGGATAACTCTCAGCTGTCCCACCCTGGATCAGGACATGATGACAGTGCAGGAGAAGCAATGCAACCTCCTCTGCTCACCTCACCTCACCTGTTCCTCTCAATGCTGGCAAAGACTCGCAGGAATACGAGGACTGGGTCAGTGCCTGCTACAAGATGCATCAGCAATGTTGCCGTTGGGTCCAACTAAACCCAAAGCCCCTAAATCTCCAGTGTTGCTCAGCCCAGTTGCCCTACCTGCTCGCAACTGGTACGTCTCAAACTTTCAAGCCTATGTCCTTCGTGGTGGCTTCAACCCACGTAAACAGCAACGTGAGTCTCTTCGGCTTTTACTTATGCGGCTGGGAACACACGTCCCTGCTCTTTGCACTACAAATTACTGGGAAAGCACCAAGGCGAAACATCCCTCCCATGTCGGTGGGGTGACGACTGTCAACTTCACCAAGTTGACCCTATCCATCTTTTCAAGCCCAAATAGCCCCTTGGGACTTTTGGTGCAGAAGTTCTTCAAAGAGCAACCCAGTAGTTGCTCCGTTTCCACTAGTTTTGCACCAGGTCAACTGAAGAAACAAATACAACCACAGAAAAACTAATGACGCCGTGAAGAGGGAAGGCACATCTCGATTCTCCTCTCCAGAGGATGGGAGACGTGGCCATACCCAGCGACACGGCCAGGTAGGCTTCCCCAGCCATCAAATATCACCATTTTTGGACCAAATATGAGTGTGGAAGTTGTAACCTGAAAACAGAACGTGTGACGTGGGGAAATTCCCAAATAAAACCAACTAAAAAATAAGCCTCTAGGCCTTACAGTCCAGGAAGGCAACATGGCCCAAGGACCTGGGGCTGGGGAGGCAAGAGGCGGCAGATCTGCCCAGCCCTGCCAGGGACCTGGCGCGGATGCACCTCTCATTGCAGACGGATGCGCACACGCACGTTTTACGGACATGTGTGCGCTCCTTTCAGGCCGAAGACTCAGGTCCCTCCTCATCTGCACAGTTCGAATTAATTATACACTTTAATTTCATGAATTATTAATTTGATTCTGACTCGGCAGCTTACGATTATCCAGCGCTACAGACTATGCAATTCCAGCTTCATTAAAACATCACCAGCTGCCTGAGAGACAGACATTAAATAGCAGAGAGTAATAATAAAATTAAGCTCCCTCCGCATAGCAACAGAGTCTTCCCCAGCCGCACGCGGTGAGGGCCCAACTAGTAAATAGGTCCCTTCCAGGAGCTTTATTTCCTTCCCGAGGCTGGTCCCACCCCGCTCCCTCGCTGGGAGGATGCCGTTCCCGGGATGCCTGGCAGCGGAGGACTGGGGGTCTGCAAGAGCATCCCTGTGATGGGGGGCATGGCCGGGCGATGAGGGTGAGCGGCGTCCCCCTCCCAACGCCCTCCTCGGTGCTCGCAGCAAGGACGGGGAAGGCTCCGGGGCTAACACTGCCTCCAAATAAATAAAGCTGGAGCGCTGCCTCCCAGCGTCTCCCTGGCAAAACAATTTATAGAGGGAAAATGTCGGAATTTAGACATTCCATTTAGCTGCTTCAGAAATCTAAGGACCCCAAACCTTGTGGGATTTGAGAAATCGATGGAATTAATTAAGGGAGATGTCCAGCGGTCTCCGCTAAGTAATCAGCAGGTACAGTAGACCTGAAATTCTATAAAGAAAAATGGGAAGGGATGACATTGAAGGAGGCAGTGGGGATTAAAAAATGAGCATCCGAGTGGTAAAGGCGCACACCCATTGATCGCTGCATTACGGATTAAGGCTTCAACGAGCAGCCAGAAGATTCTGTAGCAGAAAATGGTTACAGAGGATGAGCATGAGCAGAGCGGATATATATAACCTCTGACAGCCAGGAACAACTGAGACGGAGGACAGCTCTGCAGCGAACCCCAGAGCAAGAAAGTTTTGGGGAAGGGGAGGAAGGGGAAGCGGGGGCGGGAGAGCTCAGAGGGAGCCATTTTGTGCTAGGGAGACCTGCCCGGGAAGAGGGACCGGTGTCCCCTGCCCACTCCGGGGAGGAAGGTGGAGGGGGGCACCCAGAGCCGGTGCCAGATGGGGGGACACTGGGGTGGGCAGTGAGCTGGGGAGGGACTTGCGCACTGGCCTCGGAGGCTGCTCCATCAGCAAACGGTTAATGCCTGGGAATGAGGCGCAGCCCAAGCAGACATATACACAGAGACTAGACCTGCCTGCCTGCGCTGCCTCCTGCCTGCCTGTCACAGGGCTCTCCAGACCACACTTCACCTCTCTGCCCTGCCGTGGGCTCTCAAGGAGACCACTGCCCTTAATCCTATGCCCCTTGGTGGTTCCCGTGCTTTGGTTTCCCAGCCATCCCACCTCCCATGGGATGACCGCATCGGAGCCCGGGAAGGCACCGTTGCCACTTGGACCACGTCCATGTGGCAGCAGCTTCCCGAGGTCACTTTGCCCACAGCACAGCCCCAGGATGCACACCTATGTGCCCCCGAAAGCCAGGCTGGACCCTCCTCACGGGGGCAGCTGTGGGCAGCAGCAGGCAACGCTGCGTTCAGGGGCAGGTTGCCGGTGAGCACCATCCACCTCCAGGAAGGAAACAAGTAGGGCATGATCATGTCTTCAGACACTCTGGGTATGTACCGGAGGGGAATAAAGCAAGATCACCCGGGAGGTGCCACCCTGAAACCCCCCAGCACGCAGCCGCCCACCCACGCAGCACTAGCACCACACCTGTGCCACAATCTGGGACCAAGCACAGACAAGACTTGCTTCTCCAGAGGTCCCAAGCATCGCCCAAACCACGGTACCCGACCGTCTTGCACGGCAGCCAGTTCAGACAAGACTTCAGCAATGTGGTGAATTCAATTTTCCACGCTTAAAACGGATCCTCACTGGGAACGTTACAGCTGCATCCAATGCCTTGTGCAAACAGAGCTGCTGCCTGGAGGAAACCCTTGGGAGGCAGCAGCAACCCACCCAGCCATCCTGCCTTCCCGGCCAAAACTGAATTGGGATTGTTGGAACATGTCAACGAGAAATTTAAAAAATAAAACCAAACCCCCTAGAGCCACATGCAGCGGCAGCTCTGTGTCTGCAGAGGTCGCGGGGCCAGGGCCAGCCCCCCATCACCCTCCCACCCGCTCCTCATACATATGCATCATTGCAAGCCAGCGCGAGCTAAATGTCAGCGGTGCCAGCACACGCCCGCAGCCAGAGGGGACCCTCGCTTCGCAGGACAAAGGCAGGCGCTTTGGGGTACGGGAGGCATGGACCGGCCAGGCGCAGGGGGGTGAAGGGCTCACCCCACACATGGACGCAGCTGTGGGCACCCAGCTGCGTCAGGAGGTGGTTGCAAGCTAGCGAGGCTGATGAGGCCGAAGCACGCTTCCAGCGAAGGGCTGTTTGCAGCCCCGTGGGTGCCTGGATGGGTCTGGCAGCCCCTGTGCCCCCACCCTGGCACTGCTGCTCCCACCACCACCACTCCCACACACAGAGGAGGATCTCCATCCTTCATCCCTTAAATATCTTTTAAAAGTCTGGTAGGGACAAAAAAAGCATGCCTGAAGGTCATGGGCATTTTGAGCCAAACCCAGCGAGAGCGTGCTGGCTGGGGAAGGGTCTGCAAGAACATTTTCCCTCCCCACTGCGAGCTGGGCCACCTTCCCAGTCCTGCAGGAAACACACAGCTGTACTTGGATGGGCAACCTCCACGGAGCACCTCTTGTGTGGCTCTGGGAGACAGAGCAGGACACCAAGTGGACCTTGTCCCCTTCATCATCGAGGAAGACTGTCTCACCTTCTTTGTTACTGGTTGAGGGACACGGAAGCCCCAGTCTCTGTGCCAAGCTGGCCACATGGACCAGGGGACACAGGATGGGCAGTTGCCTGTTCAAGGTGAAGTGAGATGCTCCTTGCCTGCAGAAGGCTGAACACCACATCCCCAGACCCAGCAGGACAAGACACCAGCATAAAGAGGCCACGGCCTCACGAGAAAGATGGGTCCAGCAGACGCAGCAGCATAAACACAGCTCATCCTTTCTCCCGAGAAAGGCTTCCTGTGTCCAGGCTGGACTCGACAGCTCTCTCTGCCCCCACGTCTCTGCACATCCTTGGATCAAGGCCCTCCGGCTCCAGCCCCAGGTTCCCTCGAGCCAACCCCAACCTGCCCCCAGGCAGGAGCTGCCAATCCCACAGCCCAAGCCAACAGCAACACCTTGAAATCGCACTTGGGAGGCCTTACGGGTGCCCAGCGACACGCCAGGCGGTGTGCGTTTTACAATCCATGTGTCGAAGAGCCCTAAGCAAAGGCTGTAGCAGATGCAGAACGTTCAGCAGATTCCTTCCCCTGGCTGCATTACAGCGGGAGGCAGGGAGCAGCCCCGGCCCTCTGCCCCCCCGCCTCCCCGGCCCCCAGCAGGCATTTGGCATCCAGCGCCACGAGCTCCCGGGGCAGGCGCGCTCATCGCCACAAACATCCTCCCTCAAAGCAGGACGCCTTCTCCCATGGGGCAAACATTAGTGGGACAACTGGAAACGTTCAACTTGATTATAATGCTTTAAGAAAAGGTCACGGTGAAATTTCAGCGCTTTACCTTGAGCTCTGTTTGTTCTCTGCGGGATGAGATGGGAAGAGTCAGCTTGCCCTGGCTCGTGGCATCCGCGTAGCTCTGATTGCATTTCATGGGCCGGCAGCAGGCTGTTGAGCCACAGCAAACCCCCCCCGCCCCGGGGACTGAGATAAGTCACTGCGGATGCACTTGTAGGGGCACGCGCTGGACCACCACACCATAGCCGGACCGTGTTCTCACTCCGAAAGTTGTCCAACCCTTAGCTGATTTTGCACTGTGCTTGCACTTCTGCTCTCAAAACAGGACAAAGACACCCAAAAAGCATGGAAAAGCAGCCAGCAATTCCTAGACAGCATCTCCCTCGGAGTCGGGAAGGTTTTCCAGCATGCCATTTGGCTTCATCTTTTCAGGCCTCAAAGGGAGCCGTGGCCAAAACCGCAGTGAGGCAGCGGCACTGTGGGACTCGAGCATCACTCAAGCATCCCTCAGAGCACGGGTGACCCTCGGCCACCACGCCAGCCTCACCAGCACCTTTCCCTGCTCCTAGAGAGGGAGGGCAAAGCAAGGGCTGCCAGTACTGAAGGTCTGACACAGCTCCTGCCAGCACTATGAGCCGGACCAGGTCTCAGCCCTCGCTGAGCAGCCTGAAGCTCAGGAGGATCCCGGCTTCCCCAGCCCCTATCCTTGCACTCCGGCATGACTGCTTTGGGACTCATTAACAAGCCACTTTGCTCTCCAAGCTGAAGTGCACAAGGACAGCCCACCAAAAGGCCCACAGCTGGTGCAGAAGGCAGCCAGCGCTCCCCAAAACACACGGGCACAGGAGAGGAGCAGCCTAGCATCCTTCCTCCTCTGCACGTCGGAGCGGGAGCAGCTCTGACCCGCAGCAAAGGGTTTGTTATCACTTGGGCAAGAGGAAAACCAAGGTCAGTTTTGTTTGTGGCCAGCTGCCCCCAGCAGCGTTCCTGCTGCAATAATTAGATCTGTTGTTCGACAATTGGTTGCCGGGGGAGCTCTCAAAAGGTCTCCAAGCAGAGCCAGGAGAGGAGCACTAGTGGAAATCGAGCCCACTGCACCCGCTGGGGTCTGGGCTGCCAGGTCCAGGTCCAGGCGGCTGAAGGGAGGAGGAAAAGCCACTGGGAGCTACCTTCAGCTAGGATGACTCCCCAGGAAAAGGAAAGGGAAGCCAGCAGAGGGGTTTTGGGGGAGATTTTAAAACAACCAGTTCCAGCAAACCGGACCGAAAGCCCGAGGTGCTGAGTGCTCTTGGAGCACCTGGAGGTGGCTGGGAAGGGCTCGGCATCCTTCACCAGAGGCGGCTGCATGATCCAGTCCGCAAACTGTTCCCCAAAGGGGAAACGGTTCGAGACGCTACCGCAGCGCAGACGATTATTTCCTGACCCCTGCCGATGCAGCTGGAGCACACGGCCGGCGTGACACTCCTCCACAAGCCAGGATGCAGCTGATGGGTCCCCTCGGCAGCATCCTTCCGCTGAAAGCCACCCTCAGCAAAGGTGACGCTTGCTTCAAAGCTGAGGAGGACAGAATCAGCTTTGGCTTGTCAGTGGGGCCGTTGCGGACCCCAGAGGCAGGCAGACCCTCGTCCCCGCAGTGCTTGCTCTCACTTTCCCGGAGCACGCAGACGCACCTGCCTGCGGAGCCGGGATGCTGTATTCCCACCACTCCAGCAGTGCCACTTGCAACAACTCCCAGCTGCTGCCAAAAGGTATTTTTAGCTGCATTATTTATTTGAACACCTGCCTGAGACTTCAAGGCAGAGTACGGAGCCTGAGCAGCGGAGGGAGGGAGGGAAGGAGGAGCGGCACCGGGAGATCTGGACCATTTCCACTGGAAGATTCGAGAGCAGAGACACAGGCGTGATGGAACAAGACTCGGGCTACGCCGAGGAAGAGGATGGGGCGGCTGGGATCACACTCCTGCACCACAAACAGCACCAGCTTAACCCAGCTGCTGGGAATAGCTGAGTACCAGTGCAGACTGGGAAGAAGCTCTAGCCACCCTCATTGAGAGGCTGCCTTCAGGGAAATTGGGCTCATTGGGTATCGCACCGTACATGATTTCAAGATGCTCTGGCCCAGCGTGGTGTCTGCAGCAGGAAGACCCAGGTCTCACTGCCGTACATCATGTTTTCCATGTAACCACATTTTGGGGAGAAAACTCAGCAGAACTGCCCTCTTTCAAAATGCCTCTCCTCCGCACAAAACCAATTCCACCCCAAAACCAGCCCATTGCCCTGTTTTGGAGAGCCAGCCCCAGAGAAAAGAGGACGAAGCGAGCAGAAAGCAAGGGAAGGAGGGATGATGCGAGGGAGGACAGACATACTTCACTCTTCTTCCCAAAGACGGAGATGCCCTCAGGGGTTGGGGGGGAGAGGGGGGCACGGGGTAATTGAGAGGCACACAGAAAGCGATACAACACCCCTGCAGTATTTTTGCACGCCTTTCTTGCCACCCCATTTACTGATATGAACAAAACCTGCCTCCTCCCTCCCCTTCTGCTGAAATAATCCCCCCTTCTCTCTGAAATCTGCCAGGAAAAGGAGAAAAAAAAAGAAAAGGAAAAAAAAAAGAGCATCTAAAAATAAAGGCCAGGCCAGAGTATGCGCCTCTTGGTTGGGCTCCTGTGCTCACAGATCTGCTTATTTTGGCCTATCTCTCCCCAGCGATAAGGCAGCTAACAGCCCGTTATCAGCCAGTCGGTGAAAATGTGCTCCAGCCTGATTAGGGCTCAGTCTTTGCCAAGGTTATAAACAGCCGTTATCGTTCTCCCAAACAGAATAATCCGGACAGTATCAGCTCAGAAACATATGGGCCACACAGCGAAGATAGCCGCTGACGGACACTTCATTTTAATTGTAACGAGTGGTTAGCAGCAGCCTCCAGACAACAGACACAACTGCCCAATTGGCAGTGGGTTCGCATCTCTTCCTGCATCCCTCCTCCCTCACGCTCGCCGCTGCTTTTCTCTTCTCCCCTCTGCCTTCCTCCCCTCGACTTTGCAGACCCCTGGGTGAGCATCCCTGCAATGCTCGGAGAGCCCTTCCCAGTCCCTGTGGGGCTGGAACGGGGCGGAGGCGGGGGGAGCGGGCAGGCAGCAACACCCTCCTTATCTCCGCAGGTGCAAAACGGGCACTCGGTAGCGGTGGCACGAGTGTGGCCGTGTCACACCTGATGGGCTCGCGGCCAGGCTGGCGTGAGCGGGGAGCAAGAGGGTGCACGAGGCCGCTGCGATGGTGGGGAGGCACCCACGCCCACCTCTCTGCAGGGGATGGAGGCAGAGCGATGGGTCCCCACCGGAGAGCACAGCGCCCGTGCGCCTGGGTCCCCCCTCCATGCAGCATCCCAGCGTTTCCTCGCTGCCTGCCCGTATGCCAGCTCGGCAGCAGGCAGGGCGGGGGAGGAGGGGCGGCAAACCCTCATTTCACATTCTCCCCGTGTCCCTTCTGTGTCATACTTCTCCCCCCCCCTTTCCCCCCTCCCTCTCCCCAAAAGGGGTGGTTTAGCTCAGAGAGTCTTAAACACATTTGCATTCCCAAGACAAGCTTAGGCATAAATTCATCTCAGTGCAGGGGTCTTTTTTTCTTTTTTTTTTTCCTCCCCGTGCTCCTTCTTTTTCTCCCTTCTCCTTTTCTCTCCAAACCCGAAATGAATTCAGTGAGAACCCTTGCAATTCCAGCACCGTCGCGCTGCGCAACGCGGGATTACAAGGGATCCGAGGGCTTTCCTTTTCTTCCGACTCACGGCGTGCGGTGTTGCTGCTTGGTTTTGTTATTAACAATACGCAGGGATAAGGCTCTTAGCCCCATTAGCTGCACTAACCTTCTTCCCACTTTCTTCTCCAGCCAGCCCCAGCTCCCAGAAAGCGCACCTGAGCTCCATCCCCCCTGCAGGGAAAAAGCAGGAGAAAAAGGGGAACACCCCACCCCACCCCCAAACGACCACAAAATGTTAATACGGGGAGGCAAGCTAAAACCTTAGGAAGACCCAAGACTGAGCTTCAAGTCACGGACGTTTTCTCAGATAATCTGTATTCCTATCTCGGTGCCAGCGGAGCTGTGATCAGAATATCCAAGGTCTCATAAAAGATTCAGGGCTTATTGACTTCCTTGCCTTCACTGCCGGTTCGCGGTGCTCCCGCCTGCTCCTGCTCAGCCTCCAAAGCACCCGCTGCCCCTTGCAAGTTGCCATCACAGATGCCAAAGTTGAAGACATCTACTTCCGCGGCTGTGCTGGACCAGCAGAGCGGAGAGGTGGAGGGAGGAAGGCTCTCCTCCCGAGCAGGGGGATCTATTCCCAGCCCCCAGACCCAGTGAGAGGCGCTTCAGGAGGCCCTTTGCCCCACTGGACACCCCCACCCCAGAATGAACCCCTCTTACATGTCCCCACGGCCATTCTGGCAGCACTGGCCACCGTGGCGGGCAGGCGATGCTCCGCGGGCAGGCGATGCTCCGCGGGCAGCGGGCAGAAGAGCGGATTTATGAGCTACTTTAATTAGAGTCACACACGTAGGTGAAATCATCTCCAAGCTGGAAAAAGAAAACTTAGAGCAGGGACCCCTCAAGAGCAGGTTTCCCCCCGGATCGTACGCGGGATGAGCTCTCCGAGGGCTGTCTCTAGCAGCACTGCAGCCCGGTTTTGCTGCATAAGCAGCCCTGAGCAAATGTGCCGACCAGAGAATTCAGTCCTTGCAAATTTATGATCAGTGTTACTCGGCTGCAGCCCTAAGGAGAAGGCAGGGGATGGGGGCAAGCACCCAGCCCTTTGGAACGTGCCATCCCACCATCACTCACGTACTCACCGGTTTTAGGCACAAAGTATCAGGCGAATGGTGAACGTGGTATAGACTGTGTAGTTTACATACTGGAGGTCTTCGTACAGGAGTTACACAGAGATGTCCATGAACACCACGTACAAACAAGCGTGATACAACCATCAAATCCACCCAGGCACCCTATTAATTGTATTTCCGCGTCACCTAAAAGCCTTACATATGCACCAAGACTCCATACTAGAAGGCACTGTACAATATAGGAAATAAATCCATATAAAATAAAATACTGTGTAAGAATATGTAGATTTATATATACGTACAGGCTCAAACTCACACATGCACTTGTTTGTTTACACATCGTATGTGCATACACCCTCACACAGCACGTGCGTATACACCCCTGCAAGGCATATCCAGACACATACATATATACATATCTGCACATAGATATAGACTATTTATACATACACAAGCTATACAAACGCTCTACACACCCTGCTCAGTGACAGCTCAGATTTTCAGTAATATCATAATATTATTTTTTAGATCAGTTAAGGTATAAAATGTGCGCTCTCTCAGTCTTTAATATTAATAAGTCTTGTAACTAGCAGTTTCTCGTAGCTCCGAATTCTTGAGCACAACTAGAAAGGGCACTTATCCTGAAAAATCTAATAAATTTACAGTTTTATATACTTCCTTCAATTGTAAAAGTCTTGTTCAATAAACTTTAAAATGCCACTATAGAGCAATAACACAGACAGTATAAACCCAGCCCTGGGAAAGCTGTGCAACCAGAAATTGTTCCCCTTTCTGCTACAGCAATAAAGTTTTATATGTTTGAACTGACTGTAAAAAGGTTTGAATGTTGGCAACTGGGGAATAATCTGTCTTCTTTATAGTTATTATCATATTTCCCACAAGACCCTTTGGTCTGTGTCAATCCTTCTCGTATATGACACCTTTGTACTGTCAGCGAAAGCAAGAATACTTAACTTTTTGCGTGCGCGTGCGGCTGTGACTGGAGGTCCTTCGCTCTGCTTTTCTTCAGATTACAGCACCCGGGAATAAATTACCTGTGACGTGCTGCAATGGAAGCCTTTTACCAAATCAAGCCGATTTGGAGTGCAAAGCTCCAAAGGAAAAAAGGAGGAAAAAAAAAAAGGGGGGGGGGGAGGGGGATTTGTGGATCAGTTCTCAAAGCGCCAGAGGAAAGAGCAGCTGCCACCAAATGGGAATGCTGCTGTCCCCATGGCTCCCCAGGACACTGTGGCTGCACCCCCAGGGCAGGCAGTGTCCCCCATTGGTGGCATCTCCCCCTTGCTCCTTCATAAGAACGAGACTTTGGTTCAAGATCGGCTCCTCCTGCCCCTCCACCACCGTCTGAAGGCGAGGGCAGGTCCAGCACCAGCGTTCCCAGGTTCAGCGGTTGGAGGCAGAGCACCCAGATGCCTCCTGGACACAAACATTTTGGGGATTCTCGCTGAAACCCAAAGAAATCTGACCCAGACCCCAAAGAAGCAGCACGGAAATACAAGGAAATTCCTCAAACTCATCCCTTTCACAAACAGATGATGCTTTAACCAGTTGCAATTTTTAACTAGCTGGGACCTCACAAACCAAGATGAGGATGAATTTTGTCATGAGACCTACAGCATCCAGCTGATCTCCGGAAGAGTCGCTGCGGCGGCAACTGTGGGGTGCAAGGACGCAGGGGAACCCGGTCCTCAGACTTCAGCAACCCAACACCACGCGATCCCTGACTGTGAATCACCTTTCAGGTGGCAAAGATGAGGCTCAATCAAGAGATTGAGATGTCAGAAGAAGTGATGTTAAAGCACGTTTGGAAAATGAAAAATGAGGAGTCACCAGGACCAGATAATACCTGCCTAAGAGTTCTGCAGGGACTCAGAAATAAAATGATTGCATATTTTCATTAGCAGCTCAATCTCTCATTACACTAGAGGACACAAAGTGTCATACCCTATTTTTAAAAAATGGAGTGAGGTGAGCCACAGATTCACCGACTTGTGAGTCTCACTTCAGTACCGGCTAAGATGATAAATAGATAGGATAAAGCCTTGAGATGGACACGATACCACTGAGATTAAGTAGCAGTGCCCGTAAGGAAGAAGAAAACGTACCTCGCTAATCTACTGCAATTGCTGTGCACCCAGCAACAGAAGGCACGAAGCACAGCTGGTGTTGTTTGGAGTCCCCCAAAGTTTCATCAGTTGACAAATTTAACTCTTCTCCCAGCCTAAAGGCTGGTTAAGAGGTGGAAGAGAGTAGGAATAAATGGCTTTTTCAACAAGGCCATGGATGTAGAAGGTTTGCCCACTGCTGCTTAATAAGTTTATTGCCAGGAGAAGAGCCTGAGCAGCAGCAGGTTTGAGGAGAACATGAGCGACGGGGGTTAGCAAGGACTCCCAAAGGCCAAGATACTCCTCCAAGGACGTGTGAACGAAGCTCCATGAGCTGGAGATAAGATGGTGGGTAAAAGTCAGCGAGGGTAAAATGCACAAGGAAGTAATTTAATTACTCACACACACTGACTATGACAAACTTTGCGCAGTCAGGCCGGACGCCTAGCGAAGCGTGAAGGGAAGGGGCGGTGAGGGTTGCCAGGGCCGCCCCCCGCCCTGAGGCTTCTCACCCCCTGCAAGCCCATCATCCTTGTCAGAAAGATGGAGAAAGACTTTTTACCAGGGCTTGCAGTGCTGGGACAAGGGGTAATGGTTTTAAACTAAAAGACAGATTTACATTAGACACAAGGATGAAATACCTTGCGATGAGGGTGGTGAGACACTGGAACAGGTTGCCCCGCAAAGTTGTGGATGTCCCATCGTTAGAAGTGTTCAAAGGCCAGGTTTGATGGGGCTTTGAGCACCCTGATCTCGTGAAAGGTGTCCCTGCCTATGGCAGGGGGGTGGACTAGATGATCTTTGAAGGTTCCCTTCTCCGACCCAAACCATCCTATGATTGTGTGGACCTGGAAGCAGGAGATAATGCTGCCTATGGGGTCTCCTCATGGGGGAGCTACGGAGAGCCTCTGTAAGGAGGAAGGATGGAAACAAGCACCAAACGCTCATTAGCCTTCAAAATACAATTTGATAGTTAAGTGGATGACTGGAAAAGCCACCCATGTGAACCAGAAGAGGTCAGAGACACATGCAGCCTGCCCTCCCCCAGGTGTAACCACAGAGCTGGAGGGGCACCACCCGCCACAGCGTCTCCCCACCCAACCCGTCCCTCCAGGCGTGAGAAGTGACGTCTGAAACACAAACCAAGCACCATAACCACGGTGTTTCAGTTCTGGACCCCAGCTTAGCACTTTGCACAACCAGCCACAAATTAAGGCAAAGCCCCTCGGCTTCCCAGCACCTCTGCCGCTGACGAAAGAGAACGGCCAGGTCGAGGGCCCCTTCTTCCCCTGCCCTGCTCCAGGCCTGTGCTCATCACCTCGCCGGCTGAGCCCCCACGACCTCCTCCCCCACCCTCAGCAGGACCCCCAACTCAGAGCCTCCCCAAGCGAGCCATCGGGCCGCTGCTTGCCGATGACTGCATCCCTTTGCACCTCCCAAGCCGCACAAGTCCCTTTGCTAATGAGCGACGAATAATCTCTTGGTGCTCACCGTGAAGGTGCTCCATCCCGGCTTTGTGGCAAGCCCAGCAAGCGCTTGTGCAGGGCAGGGGGGTCTGCAGGGACCCGGGCAGCGCTCCCCTCGCTCCGGGGGGACAACCCGGCTCTTCCCACCGCACCTCAGCATCCCAGCCCCGAACCTGCCGGATCTCAGGGCCACAGGCGAGCGGGGCACGCACCCCCCCATCCCGCCAGCGGACTGGCGAGGGTTAAGTCCAGCCGGCAAGGCGCATCTCTGTTGCAAGAGTCCATTACCTCCCGCCACATTACCTCATTCATTTCTTATATGCGGATGGTTTATTCTCCCATGAGCACCCTCGCTGGCAGACATGGCTAGTGTAAAGTCCCCTCCCTCCCCTGTATTTCTCTATCCATCACATTTAACACTCTGACAGTAACAGTCTATAATGTTTCTATTCTACAAAACCGCTCTGTCAACTCCGGGCTTCCAGAGCAGCAACTGAGGAAAATAAATAACATCAACGCCAGGCCCGACAGTATCACAGCTTGCTTTCTGCTGGGGGTTTATTTTTTTTCTTTTTTTTTGAGGAAGGGAAAGGAAGGGAAAAAAAGGAGAGCAAGAGAGAAAGGGGGAAAAAAGTGCAGGCGTGTAACGTGCAGAGAGAGTTTCCTTCCCACCCAAATGAAGGGCTGGGAGACCCTCGGAGATGGGCGCTTCCGACGCAAAGGAAGGGGGAGCCTGCTGCCCCCACCCTGCACCCGTATTCCCCAGGGACACGGTGGCTCAGGCGAGGGGGAGGCAGGGGACTGTTCCCTAGCTCCCCGTCAATGCCAGCTCTGCCTCCACCAGCCGAGGGTGAACACAGGCAGGCAGGCTATTGCCGGCACCCAAGGGCAGGAATGGGCCCCGGCAGCGAGGGGCAGAAGGGCTGCAGCTCCTGGAGATGAAGGATTCAACCCGCCGTCGCCCACCATAACCCCCATAGACCCCGCAGCGGCGGCAGGCAAAACCCCATCTTCTCCACACCATCCCCCAGTCAGAAATCACTAATCCACTTAAATAATCCACTCCGGCTTGTGGCTTAGTGGCCTCACGGTGTTTTCCATCTCCTTTCACTCCTGTGAAATTCCCTGGAGCCGAAATCAGGCACGCGGCGCAGCTTGGGGCTTTGCCTGCTCCCTTCTGCAGCTGCACGGGCGACCCCAGCACCCAGCGGTAGGGAAGGCAAAGGGGAACTGCACCCAAATAAGCATCGCCAGTAACAGTAATAATAACAATAATAAACACCATAAGAAATTGCCTGGCACTTTAGAAAGTGAAAATCAAGCAGAAAAACTCCACCTTTTTCATTATGTTCGCTCTTCCTTGATAGGACTGTGTTGGTGTGTATTTTAAGTCACTGTCCGCAAGCTCGCCTGCCTTCTGCATGAGCCACATAGGCTTGACAAACAGAGACCTGCTCAGGTGGTGTTTTTCATTGGGAAAAAAAAAAAAAAAAATTAAATACATGCACAAGAACTTTCCCAATCAATCGGAGAGACACACAGCCCTTGACAGCCCTGCAGACTTGGGGGCTGTGCTCACCAGGCAGCTTATGGAAACCAGCAGGGATACACCTGCCCACCGCAGAAAAATGAGAAGGAAACGCGTGCGAGGGCCAGAGGGAATGCTTAGAGGACAGAGAGGTTTGGAGGACTCAGAAAACATGGGGAGCAGGCAGTTGTCCTCGCAGCCCCCCCCCCGTGATTTGCTTCCTCAGTGCCTTTGTGTAAAGCAGCTCTGCAATCAAGCTGACACCCTCCAGCTTGACACCAGACAGGGCCACCGCCAGCCCCGGACAGGGATGTGCGTGAGGCTACACCACCCCACATCTCAACAACTCCTTCAAGTGAAGAAAAAAAAAAAAAGAAGAAAAAAAAGGGGGAAAAAAAAAAAAAGAGCAAGCAGAAAACGGTTCCCTCTTTTGTTTACATACCTGCCAAGGGCTGACACTGGCTGCTGTCAGTCATTTGTACGAGCTGACGGTTTTCTAGCTGAAAGCAACACAAGCGATAGCAAGGCAAGCAATAAAGGGACGGATCCTGCTCTGAGAGCCCCCCGCCCCCCCCTGCCCTAGCTCACCCTGCGAACTCTGCTCTGGAAGAAAAACACACTGAGCAACCAGAAAGGCTTCGGGTTTGGAAAATGAACTGTGGGCTCTGACCCTTTGCAAGGGAGAGCATCACCTCTGCGGGAGGGATCCCCAGGCAACACCAGCCCCAACCTCTGCCAAGCATCTGAAGTTTGGAGAATTTGGCCAGAGATGGACAACGTTTGCACTAGAGCATCCTCTCCAGGATTCCCCTGGAGAGGGGTGGCTCACGTGGCACCCTCCCCGGTTCAGGTTCCCTGGCCAGACCCTGCCTGTCCTCTGCACCACAAGCTGGGCTTTGCTGCAAAGCCCCCGGAGCCGCTCAGAAAACCCTGAGCCAGGAAGGATGCTAATGGGATTTAGGCTACTGTCTGGAATGGGCTAAGGGATTAACACCCCAGAAGCAACTATCTTTGCCACAGACTCCCGGGCCTCTGCCGGGAAGGGCCTTTATTCTGCCGCGAAAAGAAACTTCCCACTTGCAAAAGCAAGAATAAAGCTTCCCGCAGAGGTCTGACAGCATAATATGCATGCAGGCCCATGTGTACGCACACACTCCCTATACAGGCATGCTCGCAAGGGGAACGTGCAAGAGAAATACAAAGAATTAAGGAGCAATAAAAGGTGCAAACCAAACTCTGAGCTTTGATGTGAAAAAGCGCACAAATGCATTTTTTTTTGTCAAGCTGTATTATTTTCCATTCATAAATATCCCCCTCAATAGCTATATACGTACCCAGATAAAATTTGTATTTAGCTAAGCCCTGTCACCGGGAAGCATGTTATTTGCTCTTTGATCGCCGTCGTTATTCAGTTTATGAAAAAAAAACAACAAACCAACCAAACCTCCCTTTGCCCAAGGCGAGAGGAGAAAGCAGGCACTGGGACCGATCACAGCGCCACCGGAGAGCAGCTGGTGGAGAGAAACGTTTGCAAACGGTTCACAGGCTGAGATTTGTTTCTAGAACCCAATCATGTTTATATAATTAATCCATTTCCTATTTACTTTTGCATCAGGATTTGCTGACAAACAGTTCACAAAGCCATGAAGTAAAAGCAGTGGGTTTGGGAGCGGGGGGGGAGGGCTCACAACTTGTTTTATTTACTCCCCAAACTCTGGGAAGACACAACGCCCTGTGGACCGACGCGGCAACTTTGGCCGTTGTGTGGAATAGCCAAACCTTCCCGGTTTGCTGCGGCCAAAATTCAAGGCTGGAGACTCGCTCACAGGACCAGCAGCATCTTCCGCTCGTGCCCGCAGCAGAGGCTTCCTATGGTCAGAAGCGACGGAAGCAGCGGTGCACGGGGGCAGGGAAATCCATCCTTTCTAGCTTCAAGAAACATAAGATTCGGGATTTTTTTTATGTTTTTTTTTTTTCCCCTCAGGGCTGAAGGGAACTGAGGAAAGCAGAAAATCCTCCGGTTACAGCAAACGCAGCCCTCCACGGCACCGCAGGCTCAGAGCCCCGGGGCTCCCCGGGGAGCGGCCGGCGTGCGCACCAGAGGGCAGCAGCGCCAAAGCCACCCACCGCCGCCCTGCGGCCCTGAAAATGCCCAGCTCCTATCGCGACATTTCTCACCACGCACTCGCTTTCCACAGAGAAAGGGGAGGCAGGAAAACGAAATCACCGGCCGTTTGACCCCTTTCCTTCACAGAAAGCTCGGTGGCGCTTACCAGAGTCAGGAGCAGCCGTGGACCAAACTCAAGCCCTTTTTGCAGCTGCTCTGAGGACATCCTCAAACACGGCGAGCTTCACCCAGGCGCCGATGGCTGCCTGCAAGGGGCTGGGCCGCCGCAGCGCTACCCGTCAAAGCACGCCTGGCTGGGACTCGGCCGATGTTCGCTGCGCTCGGGCACGTCTGGGCTCTGAAAAACCCAGGCGCTACTGCCGAGGAAAGGTAAAGAGGGTTGTGATGGAAAGCCGTGGGGGAGGCCCAGCGTGCAAGCAATGCATCGCTGCGAGCATCACTGCATCGCTGCCAGCATCCCTCCCGCAGCACGCCTGCAAGAGGCCACGGGGCCAGCTCAGCTGCGGGCAGCGCAACGGCACCGACGGGCCGCAGCCTCATCCTGGGTGCCCTCCTCTTGCCGTGCTCCTGCCTAGAGGCCACCTCTGGAGATGATAACGGCTAATGAAACCCGCAGCCCACCGATAACGGGAGATCAGGCAAAGCAGCGGCGGTGGCGGCAGCAGCCAGGCTGCTGAGCGGGCTGGGATGCATGTAATCAGAAGGGTTATCTAATGCTAGTTTCATTCTAATTGAGTCACTACCATATGTCACCCTGCAATAACAACGCAAGCAGCATGCAACTGAATACATATTTAATTCACATAATGGGTACAACAGTAGAAGTAATCAAGGCAGTTTGCCATAAGCCATAAAGAAGTGTAGCGTGTTCCTATCGAGGAGCAGCCTGCGCTCGGGGAGAAGGGGATGGCAGGGACATCATGCCACTGAGAAAGCTGTAAAGGAGGGGGGGACCCCCCCAAAATCCGTCCCAGCATGGATTGAAGGCGAGGCGGCCATTCGACGCGAATGGAAATCAATGGCAGAATATTGTCGACGGATCGTTAGCCCCTTCAATATAATTAACAGTAATGGATTTATTGGCGGAAACTTAATGATTTGAATGTTAAATACCGGCCTGGAATTGTGGTGCACAGTCCAGCCGAGGGGCAGTCGCTTTGTTTCCGGTTTCTAGAAGGACCAAAAAATTGAAAAAAAATCAACCCAAGCCAAGAAAAGGTGCAATCCCAGAGGCAGGGCCAGGTGGCGGTGGCCGTCCCTGCTCCCGGTTCACCCTCCTCTTCCAGTGGCACCTGACGGCCCCGCTCACCGCCTTCATTTCCTCCCGCAATGAGAAGATTAATACGATTGAGGACCACTCATCAATATCTTTGGACAGATCAACCGGAGTTTTCATTAAAGCCATATTAATGCTTTTGGATACACAGCTGCAGACGGGTTCGGCTTCAAAAATAAAGCCCCGAGAGAAAAGAAAAGAGGAGAGAAGCAGTGTCCGCTCCCAGCTGGGAATTAACAGAGCGCCGGCCAGTTCCCTCGTTAGTGGCCTCTCCCACCAACATGTTTTGATGTATATTTCATGAGGATAAACAAACATTCATTTCACTTTGGGAAGGTACTTGCTGTAATGTATTGGCAGCCTCACCAGCAATGAGGGGACATTAATTTCAATTCTGGTGTTTAAACACTTTGTTGAGTCCCAATCATTCATCCCTGGCTCAGCACAGCCCCAGCGTGAGGGGAACGATGGACAAGCAGAGCCCCGACCTCACCCTTTTGCAGAGCCTGCTGGAGTTTAGCTGCTATTTAAATGACTTAAGAAGGACCAGACATTAGGAAAGAGGCGGCTCTACATGACTGCTTGCCTTGGGGTGCGGCCTTCAGCCATCCCATGTATCATTAGAGGAAGGCTCCCAGCCTACGTTGGGAAATACCATCCCTGGAAAACAGGCTCCGATGCGTATTTGCAGCTACGATGAACCGCAGGACATGCCAGAGATGGAAGGAGGACATCTGTGCTGAACACTCCTGGGTCTTCCAGGAGCCCTCAGCCCTCCACGTCTGTATCCCCGTTAAATGAGAATAACGGCAGTGCTTTTCCCAGAGGGGTGCTGCAGAGCAGTCTCTTAAAGATGGGCAATTCTCAGTCCGGTACCAAAAGCCAGACCTCGCTTAGAAAACAGTCTGCTCAGTCCATATGGCTTGCCTTGCAGGGACAGGGGACCAGATGCGCAGGTGAGGACCCATCGCATGTACCTCCTTCCAAACCAAACGTTGTTCTGGGGTAACACCTGCAGCCAGCTCCCGGCTTCAACTGTTTGGGTAGATTTGCTCATCAGTAGCCTGCACCCCTCAATGGAGTTTTGGAGATGCCCAGGCTGTATGTGAGAAAATGCCGACAGCATTCCCCAGGGAAATGCAGGTACGGATGCAGGTGGTTGCGTCTTCTCTCTATCCGTGGCCCTTGTCTTCTCACGTGCACCGCTAAATAAATGGAGCTGGCAGAAACTGCGCAGCAGAGGGAGCAAGAGAGGTCCGGGCATGGAGAGTGGGGACATCTGGGAGTGGGAAAATGGGAAGCAACTATGGCCTGGAAAAGGACACAGCATCCTGCTGCACAGCGGAGGAGAGCAGGACAGGCTGAAGAAAGAGTGTTCGGAAAGACACCACCACTGTTACTACTCACACGTGTCTGTAAGAGGCAACACTGCTTGCGGGAAGGCTTTTTACAAATAATCTGTGGGTTAAGACGCATGGGTTAAAAACAGCAAAATACAAAAATGATGCCTTTATGAAATGGTGACATGTTGTTTATGTGAATGTCAAGGGTTTTGCTTATCCCAGCCCTCCCTGAACACACTCACCACCACCCAAAAGGAAGAGGGGAGCTCCAGCACAGTTCCCCCCCTTCTAAAAAACAGAGGTCTCATCAAAAGACTAACAAATATTCACCTGAGGAGCCAAGGCAGGCGAGGGCAGGAAGGAAGATACCGCACACCAGGACAGCCAGAGCTGCCCCCTCGTTTTTCCTCCTACTTTTATTCTCCTGCTTCTTTTTCTGATCACCAAACACAAGATACACTACACATAAGGTAGACTTGAAAGAAGTTACAGTAATCTGACAACACATCAACAGCTCTCTGGGAACACCGTAGAGACATTGCAGTTGCTTTATATTATAAAGTACGCACAAAGAGACAGAGACACACGTACACGCTCCTATCTAGCTCCACGTAAGTGCAGGCAATACCATAAAAACATTTCTCCTTTCCCTTTATTTTGCCTGATCTGCTTTGTGGGGATGTTGTAGAGGCAGCCGCATTGTCTCCCTTCTCATCTGTGCATCTCCTTGTTTTTAAGGGTAAAAAGCTGCTTTAAGAAGAAAACACATTAACGCCCAGAAAGGAGCTTACGACAGGAGAGCTGCCACAAGGACAGAAACCATCTTGCAGCCTTCTGGGGTATGATCCCAGTGACAGGGTTTTCACCAACATCAGTTGCTTCACAAGGCAGGACTGTTCCTTGGTACTCAGTGGCTAATCCAGCCCCATCAGAAGTCTCTTCCTCACCCTTCATCAGAGGCTGATGAGGGTCTACGCCCCTCTCAAAAATTCCCCCCACATCTCTGTCTCGACTTCTCTCCAAAGTGAGACTTTTCCAGTAGCGTGGCAACGGACATGACTGACCTTACGGCAGCCCCCTTGGAAATGCAGTCAGACTTTGTGCTGTCTGTTGGATGAAAAACATATTTCTTTCTGGTAGGGTTAAAAACTGCCAAATTTCCAATTTCAGCTCCCCGCAAGGACTATGTACCATCAGGCACGGTCTCTACCCCAAAATGCTCCTCATCTAACCAAACTGGCCAGTGAGGTGGCACAGAGAGAAGGAGCAGGTCAGACTTGTGTGATCCTGACTGTACCACTACAAGTCACCCGCTAACATCTAGCAAAGCCACCCCAACTCCTGAAGATTCCCTGGCCTGCCGGGGCCATTGCAAAAGAAAGATCCATGGTCTGAAGTCGTATGGAAAATCCCAGAGCCTTCCCTCCCTCTGTCCTCCCTCCCATGTTCAATAATCCTGTTAAATTGAACCCTGGCTGGATTAATCTCTTTCCCCAGACAAATGGGCGATTATTCAGGCGTCACATTGGGATTTTTAGGGTTTGTGTGCGTTTCTACTGATCTTCTCTTGGCTTCTTTTGTAAATGGCTTTTACCGCTCCCCCGACAGCACGCACGATTCAATTCAGTCTCTCTATTAACATTTCAGATACAAATACCTGCTCCCCAGGGCTACCCACAACAAATATCGGCAGAGCTTTGGGGAATCCTTCCCTACTTCACCACCAGTTTGGTGGCTAGAAAAACCTACAGCTACTCGTATTTGTCCTCTTCTCTCTAAAGCTTGCTGAGACAAGCTCTGCAAATACTCAACCCGCACAGCCCAAGGCCAGAGCATCCAGAAATCAACCTCCTAACCAAGCCTGGCAAATCCAACACATGCCTCGGGCAGCCTTAGATAAGGAAGACCCTACTGAAGCCAACTGAATTTGGCATCCAAACACCCAGGTATAAACAAGTAACCCGACTGGGAAACACTTGGGTAGGAACATCAGGTGGCTGTGGTACCTCCTGCTCAGGAGAATAAATGGAGACCCACTAGGAAAAGCAAGAAGGAAAACCAAAGTGACCCCCAAAGACGGTGCTCAAGTTTCTTGCCTGGAAGACCACCTGCGACACCAGGGAACCGGCCCTGGGCCCCACACAGCCACGTTTCCAGCAAGGTCGGTCTCCGTTTTTTCAATAATCAAAGAAAGGATTTAGCATGAGGACATGTGGTTCCTACCTTGCAGGAAGACATGTAACCATGGGGCTCCTTTAATCCCTGGAGCACCTCTACAACAGAGCCTGCATCTACCAGGCCAGCAGCTCAGATTCCCATCATCCCACATTTGCGTTCCTATACATGCGATTATGTGTGTGCATATAAAGATATATGCATACGTATATACATAAACATGCATGGAACTCGGCAGCCTTGAAACACCTTTTTGTTCTTTGAAAAAAAAAAAAATCTGCTTTTAAGGTTTTTCCCTCCCAATCCCAAATAATGCCATCACATAAAAGCCAACAAGCCCTTTTGCACTGCCCAGATGTTTTCCCCGCATGTCCTCAGCTATATTTCTATACTTCAGTGACTACAGTAAGTTGAAACTAATTTACACTCCGGCTAGCCCTGCCAAGGCGAGCCAGCTAGGAGGAGCCAGCTGGACTGTGGAGCTACAGGACTGTTTCCCGAGCCCCAGCTCACCCTGCCTGTCCAAGCCCAGCAAAGGCACGGGTACGCAAAGGAGCACGCCGTCCCCTGGATGCCAGCGTGACCCTTCGGCTGCTAGCAAAGAGAAAGGAAAGAAACCAGAAGACACCCCTCAGCTCTGCAGCTGGAAGGAAGAGCTCACTGGCACTGGCAGTACTGCCAGCTTCCGCTTCAGTGGGATACTCACATTTTTGGTCATTTTTTCCCTCAAAGCTCCAGGAGTCTTGGGGGAGATGAGACCCACAGCATTCGGTACCAGAAAAGAAAGCACAACAGGGAGCAGCGCTGATTCTCAGGGAAGACCAAGCCTCTACAGTGAGGTTTTCCCCATCGCTTAAGACATCCTTAGAAAACACAAATCAGCATTTCCAACTTCTCTGGGGCATCTGGCTTGTGGCACTCAGGACACACAAGATGCTTCTTGACACTGCTAGGGACAGAGGATGCTCTGCCAGTTCCTGCCCAGATCGGGGACCAGGGACGGCAGCAGAGGACTGGCGAGCTCAATGCTGAGCCAGAGGCACAGTGATCCTCAGGAGAGACCCGGAGCGCTGGAGGAGAGGGATGCTCTGCAATTCTCAAGAAATCCTTCCCATTCCCTTTACAGCAAAGGACAGCCTGGGGTGCCAAACAGACCAAAAAGCCACAAAACCCATGCACCCCCAGCCTCTCTTCCCTAATCACGACAGAGATAACCCAGGCAAAATTCCCATTAACCAGCTAATGCGTATAGGAGCGTTTCCTAGCCAGGGCTCCTCATGGCTAAATAACAGTCTTTATCCCCCAATTTCCCTTCATCATTTGTCATCTTCTTTCAAATCAACTCAGTATTTCCTGAATCCTCAAGTACTAACAGGCTCAAAAAAAAAAAACCCACACCAAAAAAAAAACCCAAGGAGGAAAGTGCTTATGACTCACCAGAAAACTGGTTAATGTTTCCCACCCCCCCCTCTTCTCTCAAACTTCCCCCTTTCCACCATGGGCCTCCAAACACTTCCCGGACAGCCACGGATCGGCTCAGACATGCTGGCCTGGGGGAGGAAACCCGCAAGCAACAAGGCAGATGGATCACAGTGCTGGGACGAAAGAAGTACAGAGCACTGGGATCTCCCGCAGATGCGTTTCCTGTCCCCCCATGCCACCCCAAATCAGCCCAGCATCCCCGGGACAAACTCAGCCCTGCACGCAGCGGTGGTGCCGGGACCTTTCCCAAAGGACAAGGGCAGGAAAACAGCTAGAGAACGTGATATTGGAGCACCCTCCGCACAGGACACACAGCACACGTCGTCGTCCCCCTGCCAGCAGCCCCCTTCAAGCTGACGTGAACAGGCAGGGACACGTGTTTCTGCAGCAAAAATGGGTCTGCGAAGGCGCAGACGAGAGGGAGAGGGGCTGCGCTGAGAGCCTGGCAGGTGCATATGGAAACAGAGACAAGAAAAGAGAGCACAGCGGTGTTTCATGCTCAGGGGGGTTCTTCCCCCTCCACATGCATCCGTGGGCACGGTGGCAGGAGGGACAGCATGGGTGACCGGGGCATGGTCACCTGCACTGCCACACTACACGGCACCTCCATCACAGGTGGAGACCTCCAGCTCTTGCAGAAGGCAACCCAACCCAAGCCATCAACCAGACGTAGCCATGCCGCTCGCCTCCTGAGCGGGACCTGTCCTGCAGTCTCCAAAGCAAAACAGAAAGAAATGGGTAATTTTTTTAAACCCCTTTCAATGCTTCCCCCCTCCAGATTCCCCTCCCGCGCTTTGCTTTCTAATGCGCTGCCACATCCCCAGATAAATTGTGTAAGGGCAATTCAGGGGCAACCCGAAAGCAAAGCAGAACAGCTGCAAAGTAGGGAAACAACAAAACCACCCTAAAAATAAAATAAAAAATGAGGAGAGAGGGGTTTTAGAAAGAGACAGGACTAGGGAAAAAGCAACGGCAGCACAAGGAAAGGGGAAAGGGGGGGGGAATTCCTCTGGAAATCATTAATACTCCAGGAACCTTCAGGACTAAACCTGAATACAGACACTTAAGCTCTCAGCTCTGCCATTAACGCTAGGGCCTAAATTATTGATCTTTTGCCTTTATCAGCATAACAGTCACGTCCCGGTATCAAGATCTAACTACACTGCGGTCCCTGTGCTGCAGCCACTGAAATAATTAGGAGAAATTCTCATTAAAGGAGAGTGAAAGGTTCAGAGATGGAGACAGAGAAAAGGGTCTGGGAGGGTGTTTAATGTCTTCCACGGGGTCGAGAGAGCACTCTGATCAAATCCCTGCGCGGGGCCAGGGGATGACAGCTTATCAAAAGGAGAAGTCCAAAGCCCGGGCTGGGCTGTGCTGTGCCGTACCGGCGCCCGCCCGCAGCCACCACCACACACCGGCGAGAGGGGGAATAAAGGATGGTAGGGGGAAAAAGCATGAAAAATAAATAAAAAGGAAAAAAAAATTAATAATGGAAAGGCTGCTGTGGGGGCTTGTTCAGAGTCTAAAAAATTCAGCCTGGGGAAAGAGAAGGGGTGCGGGGAGGGGAGGTGGGTACAAGAGAGAGATGGAAGAAGAAGGAGCCCAGCCCGCTCCCCAAGGCACACAGCCATGGCTCTCGCTATTGATTTCACTGCGGACTGCGCCGCTCGGGACACTGAAAGGAAACCGCAAAGCAAAAAGGGAGAGCGGCAAAACCAAAGTGAAACATCACGCACGGCTGAGAGGATGGAGGGAAGAAGCCAGGAGGACGGGGGGGAAGAAGACCAGCCTGGCGGTGGCACGGGTCCCAGCCCAAAATGCCATGGAAAACATTACAATTAAAAAAACAGATTTATAAAAAAGGGAAAAATGCACCCCCACCAGCCCAAAACCCCACAAAACATTTCACAAAGCCCAGGGGGAAAAAAAGAATTTAAATCCCAGTTTGGTGGGCAGCAGAAAGAAGTCGCTGGTAATTTCGGTGCGATTGGGGAGGGGGTGATGGAAAGATAAGGCGAGTGATGGACGGGGAGGGAGAAGGACAGGGATGAATGTAGAAAGCCTGTCCCCTCCCCCCCACGCACACAAAGTTTGCCTATATTTAATGTCAACGCGCTGTAATTTAAAAGAAAAATTCCATTTCACGCGGCTAATCAGAATGGTTAGAGAGACGATTACCACAAACACTGGGAACATCTGAAATTGATTATTTTTTACTTCGTGCAGTTAATGAAATCCTCCAGCGACCGCGGGCAAGCATGGCGGAGGGGTCTGCGCCCGGCGCCGGGGATGGGGAGGGGGATGCCGCGCTGCCGCCGCCAACCTTTCTGCCCAGGGCCGTGGGGGAGAGGCGTGGGGCTGCCGGAGCCGGGCTGGGCTCTCTGCCCACCATTTTGTGAAGGCTGGAGATATTTAGCATGGGCGGCACATCCCGTAAGGAGCACCACATCATTAAATGTCTTGGGCTGGTGCGGCGGGGAAGAGAAATGCAGGATGTCACTGCCTGATAGGGAGAAGACTCGGAGGTTATTTATTAGCGGACACTTACCACAAACTGCATTTTCTCCATTTGCATTCGATATGCTGCAGCCGGCTTAGCGCCAGGAAAAGGCGGGTGGGATGGAGGGACCAGCACCCTCGCGCTTCCCGTGCTCCCCACCCATCTCAACCCCTCAAGAGCCCCCCTGCTCCTTGCCAGTCCCACCAGCGTCACTTGTCTATCTGCTCGGCACGACCCGCTCACACCAACTTTCCCAAAGAAGCCGTGAGGCTCCCCCCGTTGATGCTCTCCATCACCACGGTTCAAGCAACCAAGGCCTGAGGTCCAGCCACCAAGCCCTAGGGTTCTGCCGAGGTCCCCAGAGCTCTACAGTGGCCTTTCGGCCACCGATGCAGGACACATCCCTTCTACAAGACCATCCGGAGCAAGAGACCAAAGAGCCCGCAGGACACTTGGACACTCAGCCCGTCGCAGCCAGGTACCATATCCCTCCCGGGAGCATCGTGAGGGCATCCTGATGCATCCCTGCCTCAGGTGCAGGCACATGCAAGGGGCCCGCTCTCCCCTCCATCCCACGTCTGCAGCCTCTCCCCCACCTCCGAAAAGTGGACGAGTGTAATTACGCAGAAAGCTCCTCTGGAGCTATATCAATAAGACAGACGTCTGTTGTATCATTCTCTCTCAGTAAGGCATTTCTTCTCCCCAATTGCTCATATAGAATCATAGCCTAATAGCATGCTATTAACATAATTGCCAACACAACTAGTGTTCCGTGTCTCACAGCCATTTGCTTATTTTGCCATAAAGAATATCAAAAAACAGCCCGAAAACCCACAACCAGGCTGTGCGGCCAAGGGGACCGGCCACTCAGCTCCGCCAGCGGTTTCAGGACCCGGCCAGGAGAGAAGCAGCACCGGCACTCAGCCCCAGCTGCGGACCACAGCACCGGCAGCGCTCTCCGACCGGGCTCCCGAGCAGACGTGTGCGAAGATCTAAACGGATTCTGCCAGGCGAAATGAAATTCCCATTATTTTTAATTAATCCTTAATTAAAATATATTACTCCGCAGATTCCGCAAATCTCTCTTAATATGCAAATGCGGCCCATTCAAGGATATTTACATATCATTAATTAAAACGGCACATTCTTTCAGTCTAACAAGCTGGGAGCTGTGGCTGTTGCCACACTGGCAAGAAAGCCTAGCCTGGCCCTGCCAAATTCATCCGCGAGAAAGATGTTAAGTGTCATGGCAGGGGTGGGAGAGCACGGGACGGGGCTGGGGAAAGGGGGGATGGCTCTCAAGGCCCTCACCTGTCTCCAAAGGATGAGAGGAGTTTGGGAGATCCCGATCCACGGCAGAGGGGCACCTCGGAGCCTGGCTGGAGCAGTGGCCGGGGACGCACAGTGGCACAGCGGCATCCAGGGGGGAAGGAGGCGTTTCAGCAGAGCCAGGGGCACGGTCCAGGCTCTGATCGCAGGGTCTGTGCTCACCCACACACGATGTTTGAGGTCAGCCGGTTCTCCATGGCCTTCATTGCCAGGGGCACTGTGCTGTCCCACCAAGATTTGTCATCAGGAGTACTCCCGCTCTCCCTGTCTGCCTCAACCTCGGAGCATGGAGATCTCCCTACTTCAAAACTATGAGACGCATTATCTGCGACGGTCGAGTTCCCAGCACCAAATTCACTCTGAGCCACTTCACATTCAGCAAGATCAAACCACCCCATCAGAGGGGTCAGACCCTACGAGACAAGCCAGTGCTACAGCATTTCAACAGGGTGAAAGCGCAGAGGTGACGGTGAGCTGGCTTGAGGGAAGAAAACTTTCTGTCCCCCAGTAATTTCCTCCTCCACGGCTCTCCAAGATGAGCCTGTGCCTCCTTCCCCAAGTTGTAAGGGACAGGCTCTTTGGCCAGCATTACAAACATGGACACCAGCGCCCAGCAAGCTCTGCGCCCGCAACTCCCACCCCAACCACCTGTCCAGCGGAGCTGCGGACCCCGAGGTGTGTGTGAATCAAACCAGAGTGAGAGACAGCTGAGAGGTTAATCACTGCTCCAGCACAGGTCTAATAGCTGCAGAGAAACTTATGTTTTAGTACTCCAGAGAGGACTGTCAGGTAATGGAGTCCGGGTACTAGTCAGGCACAAATCCATCACCCCAAAGAGCCATCAGTTTTGCACACCCAATGACAAGTCCCCGTTATTGCCAACTGACCTGCGTCTTAAGTCTGCCATGGGCTGGCGTCAACAGGAACATTGAGCACCCAAAACCCAGCTAGCAGCTCCTTCCCAGAAGAGGAAGGCCACCACCAACCAAACAGTGTCTGTGTGTTCACGGCTCCACCGGTGCCTGAAAGCAAAGGCTGGCCCGGCCTCCACAGCGACACACCAGGACAGAGCCTTATGCCCCACCACAACCTGGATATGCTGCTCCTATAAACCTGGAGGTTTTCAGCCTGCAGGACTGATTTCCATGAGAATGACAGCCCCACTCTCATTGTCTCAGTACTGTCACTACCTTCTCCTAGACAGAGCAGACAGCAGAAATTCAGACAGCAGAAATTCACCCAGCAGATCCTCACGCGGGACTGACAGATATTCTCAGCAACAATTAATAAGCCTCTGTCCTTCTCCAGCGCTTTTCATCAGAGGACTTTGAAGTGCTTGAAGGAACTTGTCTCCACCGCTCTCCAGAGCGGGAGCAAACGCGTATCAGCCTCTCTGCCCAGATGGGGAAACCGAGGCACGGTGCAGGGAGACCTGTCCCCTGCCACACAAGAAGCTTTATACACAGAGCAAAATAAAAGCCACTCAGCTGGGTGAAGGAACTTGTGCTGAGCATCACAGCGTCTATTGCTGCTCACTGCCGGGGTTTGGGAGGGACACCAGCGAAGGGGCACTTTACTCTTGACTTGTCCCTTTTTGCTTCTTCTCCTGGCAGCTGCCGGCAGGCTTTGGCAATGAGGGCAGACCGGGTGCACCTTCAGCCTGGCCTGGCACAGCTGCCCCAAACCCCCCAGAGATACCCTCATCACACAGGTACTTGCCACGCAACACCTTCACGCTTTCCCAATAAATGAGGCTGTTCAGGTCACGCGAGCCTTTGATCTCCCAGGCCTTCAGAGGAGGAGGAGACAGTTGCACTATTACCAGCCAGCTGAGAGGACACGATATGAACTGCTCAAATCAAGATGACTTGGCTGCATTTCAATGCCTCCCGTGGCCGGGAAAAGCAGCAGTATCTCCATGTACCAGGTTGATACTCACACCGAGTCCATTTTAGGCCACACTTAAGCCTTTTTGCTGCACAGGGAGTCGTTCATTCTTCTAGTGGGCTGAGCCTCTAACCAGAGAGGCGTATCAGAGGGGATGCTTGCTTTTCTTTTCTCTTGCCTTTTTTCAAGACAGAGCAGGGAAAACGTTTCTGCTTTATCGCAGACTGCCCCTTCAGCAAGTTTTCACATCACTTAACTCCTCTTCAGATCTTCAGTGCCACACCAGTCCAGGGAGCTCACCAAGGCCCAAGTCCTCCTCAAGAAGCAAGCGGAGCGAGGCAAGAGGGGTGTTTGGTCTGGGCTTGAAACACCCATTCAACCCCTGTGCCAACCTGCCGAGAAAGTAGCTGTTGCACGAGGAGCCGCAGACAAAACCCACCAGGACTGCCTTCCTCACCTGCGGGCAGGCAGGCAGCTTTGGAGACCCTTCTGCTGACCCCCAGCACCACACCATGACCTCGGGAGCCACCCAGGCCAGTGGCTTTCACCCACTTTCCAGAAAAGCCTCAAAGCTCCCCAAAATCCGCACCCAGCCCAGAGCACCGGGACACGGTGTGGACAACACACCACAAGGTGCCAAATGGTTGATGAATTATGCCAATTAACACTCCCCCAGCATCTCTTGCGACAGAGAGGTGTTTGAACCTTGGTGGTCTTGGCCCAGGGCCAGCTGAGGTGATTTAATCGTGCCTCCCTCCACTCTCCCTTTGCAGTTCCAATTGCACGTGAAATTGCTCCTTACATCCAGCTGCATCCCAGCCACCCGCACAGGGTTAAAAGCCACCGCCACCAGCCACAGCTCCAAGTCATGGGTGCACAGCCTGAGCACGTCCTGTGCTCGCTCCACCAGAGAGCTGCGAGGAGGATGGGACAGCCACGTCTGGCTTCTCCGTCCCCTGCGTCTTCTTCCTTTCACCCAAAATTTGCTGGTGTGGGCACCGGAGCAGGTCTGGGGTCCCTGCTCTGCTCCCCACGCTGGGGGATCAAAACCCAAGTTCCCCAGGCAGGCAGTGATGCTGCTCCATCCCACGCAGAGGGACAGCCGCCTGTCCCCCCTTCTCACCACGCGTTCCCCTCCCAGCAAACAGGGCAAAGCAAAAAGGAACATCACAGACCGTTACAGCTTCATGCCCGGCAAGGGCTGCAGGACAGGAGGTCACCAGAGGGACCCCAGGGCCGCTTTGCCAAAACCAGGACAGTCACCCAGGCTGGTGCACTCCAAGCCAAGTCGCCCCAGCAGCACCCACCAGTGGCCCCGAGATGCCAAACTTGGCGTGCAAAAGGGCCCCGGCTTCCTAACATCCTAGAAAGGTTGGTTCCCGTCCCCCTTGGCTCCCGCTCTGTTCCTTTGTCCCCAAGCAGATACTGGGCACCTCCTCGGGACTCAGCACAGCCTCCAGTCACCCCAGTTCAGCGGGACAGCGGGAACAGTCACCAGTGGAGGGGGCTGTCCCTCCCTCCCTCTCCACTGCCGACGCATGCTCCACCATGGCACTAATCCCACATTAATATGCTCACCACAGCTGAAGCAGGCGACGTAATGAAAAAGCCCATCCACGAGGAGGTAATTATATTACAAAACTATTTTAAATCAATGAGAGCCAAGATGGATGGGGCAGGGGGGCTGTTGGGGACAGGCTGCCATCTCTCTGGGTGTCCTGCCACAGTCCAGCCACCTCCAAGGGTTGGAATCCCTGGCTCAGGAGGGCAGGGAACCACCAAGCCTCCTGCGCCAGGGGCTGGGCAAACTGGGGGTGAGAAATACTAAAGAAAAGCAAAATGTGGCCCAGAAGAGCATGGCCTTGGAGCCGGCGGGGAACTGTCGGTGCAGCTTTTGGTGCCCCAGCTCTCAGGATGGGTGACAGCTTGCCCCAAATTCACCAGCTACTGGAGATGGGGGATGGCAGCTTTAATTTCGAACCACTTGCAAAACTCATCCCAGCTTGAGGGCACAACCCAGGAGGTGGACTAGGAGCTGAGAAACAGCCAGCTGTTTTTTAAAACAGCACTTTCACACCCACCACTGTCTCCCACGTGGCCACACAGCGTGGACACGACCAAGCACGGGCAGAGGATGCCAAGCTGCGCTTTGCAGCAGGGATAAAAAGGAGGACATCCCTCCTCCCACCCCAACAGAAGAGGACCCAGGGCCACGGACAAAGTCACTGCCTCTGGTGCAACAACACGTCCAGCCTCAAAGAGAAACCCCAGCTGCAAAGGGAACAGCTTAAAAGGAAAAATAGCTGGAAAAAGGGGAAACCCTAGAACCAAAGGAACCTCTACAACGCATCCTTCCCCTCCCCTCCTCCTTTTGCGCCTTGTTCTCTCTCTCCTTTCCCCAGCCGGGTTTAATTTGACACCTTGAGCTTTGGTAACGAGGTGGGGAGAGAAAAGCCACAGCGGAATTCATTAGGCTGAGCACTGCAGGGCCCGCTCTCGGCACGCTAATGACATCGGAGGATAGGGAAACGAGACAGCCGCCACGCCGGATGAAATAAACATGAGCACTGTCAGCCCTGACAGCAAAAGGGACAAAATAAGGCAGGTAGAGACCTTTCCTCAGCCGCGCAATGCAAAACGACAGCTTCCAAAGCCCCCTGCCCACAGGCCCCCTCTGCTTGGGAAAGAGGAGGGTGGCCGAGAAGGGGATGGAAAAGAAAAGTGGCGATTAAACCACCCCTCTCCGGGCACTTGCACTCCTTCGGTCCCCTTCCACAGCAGGCGGAACGCGTGCCACCTCCTTCCAGCCGGCTAGCACGATCCCAAACTCCACGCCGCTGCTCCCAGGGCGGGGGTTTTGGGGATGCTATCTTTGCCTGAGGTACACCTCTCCCTCCCTCAAACAGCACAGGGAAGGAAGGAGCAGGGTGAGACAAGTATTGCACAGATCCCCAGGCTCATCACACCAGCGAACAAGGCACAGGGGACTGAGCTCCGGTGTGCCACGGGGTTGGTGTGCAGCACAGGGGCACGTGCGCAGGCACAGGCAGGGCTCCCGGCATGCCACGGTGCTATACAAACCTGGCACCACGGCTCCGGCACAACCTCTGCCAACGCTCACCGTCATCTTTGATTCTGGAAATACCCAGCCAGCCAGCAACACCTTACTTCGCTCACTTGCAAACCTTCATCCCAAGTCCATCATTACCCAGGTACATCAGTTCAACTGAGATAGAAACGATTAAAGGGCAACAGGCAAGTTGCAAAGTGCAGGAAAACTGCAGGCCCTAGGAGAAAACTATCTGTCTACATCAGCTCACCGGTTTTGATGCTGAACTGCAGAGATCACCAGGCCAGGATGGTCCCAGCCTGCTTCCCTTGCAGGACCTGGGCCTGCAGGACCATGGGGCGATGCCGAGGTCGTCCACTGCGTCTAAAAGGCGAGAGGATGGTTGCAGGACCGTTGCCCACCAGCCAGAAGCCAGAGCTCGGCCGCCCAGCTGCGCCTCCGGCACAGCCTCTCCTCCATCTCCAAACACCACTTCCAGCACCTTCCTCACCCAGCTCCTAGCCCTCTCTCCTGAAGGTACTCTTCAGGAGGATGAGGCTCTTTGTTATCGGAGGGCTGCTCCAAGCTGCACAGGTGACAGGAGGATGGGAGAAGGAGGCATTATTTGCAGTGGATCAGGAAAAGCCACGTGGGCTTTGAGAAACCAGATCTCAGGGAAGACGGGGCCACTGAACTGACCTGCCGAGCATTAATTCTGCCCGATGTCGGGCTGAGCTCAGGGCCCAGCACGGCTCCCCTTCGTGCCTTGCTCTGCCCACCACTTCTCCAATTCATCAGCCAGTGCAACAACCAGGTCAGACTTTCGTCAGTGCCCCTGATGCTTCGCAAGGTGAAATACTTCTCAACCCAAGAGCAACTGGCATCACAAGCAGACTTTTCCTTTCCTCCAAAACACTGACCTGTCCCATCCCTCCACTAAGGGAAGAGACTTCTTCCCACACGCACCAGTGTACAACACAAGAGCTCATCTACTTGATGCCAGGCAGATCACCACTTGGGTTGACAGATGCTCTCTTCCCATCAGGAATCTGAATTTTCTGCTTGAGTTTGGGGGCAAGTTTTTCTGGCTGGGCAAAGTTTCCAGAAGGCTCTTTTACAGCATCTTCTCTCCAGTGCTTTTAGTGCTCCCAGTTGTTGGCTCTGCTCCCAGGACACAGCAGCATGCAGGAGGGAAGGGCACACGAGGGAAAAAAGGCAAACTTCTGGAGCACAGGAGCCCCAAGCACTACTCCTGTATTGGCCCCTGGCCTGTACCTGATCCGAACAAGTCACACATACACACCTGCCTCAGTTTCCCCACCTACTGAAAAAGCCCAATCCTCATCTGGCCCTTTTCTCCTCCTACTCTGAGCAAAGGATGGCACTCACCGACAGATGCACTGCTACATTCGCTACATCTTCACCACCCTGATTTTCACCCCAGCAAAGAATCCCACACATGGAAGGGAATATGGGACCCATCATATGGTTTAAATAACCCACGGCTGTTTCCCAAAGTCCACTCAAAGGCCAGGAACACTTCCAGGCTCAGCCGTTCACCCTCTGCTCCATCCTCTGCTTTTATTCCCTCTCCTCCCTGCTCCCCCAGGCATCCCTTGAAAGCGAATGGCAATTGAGTTTGTAAGTCCCTATTCATCAAGGAAATTAATTCCTTATGCATAATTCATTTCTTTTGTCAACTTCCCCCCCACCCCCCACCCCGCCCAAATGCTCCCGAATGCATCAGGAGTGGAATGGAAACCAGCAATGGGAGAATGGGAACACAAGAGGCTGACGAAGAAACGGCCTTGCTATAAGCTGACCAGCCTATGCCCAGCACCAGACCATCACTCCAACCCCTGGCTTGCAAGGTGTCTCACGAGACATCTGAGGAGGAGGGAGGCCATCGCAAAGTTTGAGCTACCAATAAACAGGGAGTTTGCTGGTGGGACAGAGAGGACCTGTGGGCTGAAAGTTTGTGCTATGTCTATGTTGTTGCCTGTGCCTGGAGGTAGTCGAGCTGAGGATGGTCTCGCTGTAGTTGAGTGGCATCTCAGGTGACAACTGAGCGCCCCAAGAGTGGTCCGGGGCTGGCATGGAGCAGGGGCACCAGGGTGCCCAGAAGGCCAAAGACGGAGGGAGCTCTGATGGCATGAAATTGTAGCACTCTGGTCCCTGAATCAAAGCGGGTGGCAGCCTCCAATCAGGCCTTCTGTCCTCATAGCAGGTTATGCCGGCCTTGCACTGCACTGGGTGGACATGTCCTTCAACAGCTCTCCTCCCTGGGTCCAGAGTGAGCTATCCAGCCTTCGCCATCCGTCTTGTCTGTACGGAGGCATCCGCCCGTCTCTTATTTATGGAGTAGAGCTCTGGAGCAGCGTCAGAGCCCTGCTGACTGCAGAAGCTTTGCAGATAGGTTTACCTTGTTGAAAGCGCAAGTCTGGAAGGAGGCCTGGAGGTAACACTCACACCTGTCAGCTCTTGGAATGACAACCCAGGAAGACAAACCCAGCTGCAAGAGGAAGAGTTGGCTGGAGGTGAGCCATGCCTGCCCTCAGAGAGGACTCCAAACCCCCAGTTCCTCCCAGTGTCAGCCTGGGCCCATGCCACCAGCAGCACCAGTTCCCTCGCAGCACGGCAGGAACGGAGTGACTCCCCCTGCCAGCTCCACCTTGCTCCTTTCCAAGGAAAGGAGATCCCAGCTTGCCCCAGCATTGGCACAGCCCAGCTCAGACACGGGGACACTACTGCTGAAACTTGGACTGGAAGCGCTGGGGCCACGTGCAACACCGCAGCCCCAGCAGAACACCGCCGGTCCCAGCGGGATTGGGTACAACAGCAGCTTGGGTTACAGGGCTCAGTTTACCGATGACCTATCGACATTTACACTCACACGCAGCCAGTAAACCACCTTCAGATACCTGACCAAAAAAGACTGTGGCACTTGGCCCATGCTGCTAATCCCCAAACTTGAGGAGAAGCTCACACGCAGTGCTCACACCCACGTACCGTCACTTCCCACCCTGCAAGCTGGGAAACCCCACATAAATAAAGCTTAATTGCTGCTACTCCGACACAGCACACGCAGGCAAACCACGCGGTAGCCAAACAAACAGCAAAGCCCTGGGATTTTCCGACGCCTCCACTCCTCCTCAGACCAGACCCTTCAGCAGACGTTCAACTGAAGTCAAGAGGACCACTGCCTTACCTGCAAACCTGGCATCTTTCATGACCGAATTTTTCCCTCTGCTAGGGAGGGGAGGGGAAGGCATTTGTATAGCCAAGTTGAATTCATTTACTGCTTCTGCGCTCGTGACTCTCAGTGGTACTAAAGAAAAGGGGAAAATTAAGCGAAGTGCTAAGATGCCACTATCATCTCCGACTCTCCGCAGAGGGGACACAGCCCTGGCTGCATCCCGCCCCAGCCCACAGAGCAAAAGGCAGCGGTTCGTGCTGTTCCCTGTACTAAATTTGGACAGTAAGTAACGCCACCTTGTCACGGGGGTACAGAGAGCGTTTGCAACGCCCCATTTAACTGCACTGTACTGCTATCCACAGGCTTCATCAGCATATTTCAGCAGCGCCTTGATGGATGAAGATAGATGGGAGAACATCATCCTTGGTGAAATCACTGTTTTATCAAGGTTAAACCATCCTCATGCTGCACCACCTCCCTTTGTTGCTTCGTTTCCAATCACAAAATTAGCGGCAGACGTAACGCGCGTTTGCACGGACCCCGTTCCTCCCTTCCCAGCTCTCTCTTCTGTGGTGTGGGGAGGGAGGGGAAGCATGGGGAGACCTCTCCCATTTCCATGCCTAAAGCCCGTCCAGCTCTGTGGGCTCTGGGGACCCAACAAAACCCCAAACCCACATGGATTTGATGAAGTTGCCTCTGCGGCATGGAGGGCACAAGAAAGCACAGCTACGTCGTCCATCAGGGCTCTCCCAACAGCTCCCGCTAAAGCCAAAGGACCACCAGCCCTTCTCCTTTCACCTTGGCACAGCACATCCTCTGGCACATTTCTGTGGGCTGAGAGCAAAAGCCATAGCGAGCAGAAGACGAGGAAGAAAAAGCAGGAGACAGGTAGGCTTTTGGTGGAGCCAGATGGCCTCATGGTGAGGGTACCAAGGGGAACGGGATACAGAAGGGCAGCAGCACAATGAAATGACCTTTCTCCATTGTGGGCCTGGCTGGATGTGGGTGGGAAAGCCTAGGCAAATTTGAGGAAAAAGGGCACCGGAGCCGGGGAGGGAGGGGAAAGGCTTTTATCTCCGGGTCAGAAGTTCAACCCCAGCCCAGGTCAGCAGCGACAGAAAGCTGTTGCCTTCTGACGCCTCTCCAGCAGCCAGCTGGGCAGGTTGATGGATGTCCCTGCAGCACCCAGCCCCAGCACTCCCCACGTCCCCTCCTGGCAGGCCAGGCACATCTCCTTCCAGCTCCTCCCGAGAGCCGTCTTCTCCAGACTCAGGGGACGTGGCCCACAGCAGCTGTGCTGGGCCACCAGGCAGAGCCAGGTCCCCCTGCAAACCCCAAGGACAGTCAGGCGCTCTATCAACCCCCTTCCACAGAGCCCCTCTGCCGAGGAAGGCTTGTCCCCCTGCTCTGTTTTACCAAAAAGGAGAAATACGTGGCCTTAAGAACCGTTCCTGGCGGATCACCTTGAATCACCCTATTTTTCCAAGATCGGACATCATACGCTTGTGCCATGGAGAAGACCTTGTGTAGGGTTAATGCGGCCCCAACGCTTCTTAGGCAAAATCATCAGACGAGGAGCCCGTGTGACTTGGAACACCCGTCCCACTGGAAACACTAGATCGCAGGCTCCCAAGTCACTTTGGCCCAGATTTTGGAGACCTTTCGGGGCTGAGCCACCCCCTGCCCGCAGGCGAGGCCTCAGCAGAGGAGAGCACCTGTTATCCCTGCGGCCTCGAGCCAGGCACTCACTGAAGGAACATAATCCCGGTGGCTTGGGAATATATAAGGACAAACGACCAAGGTGGGCAGCATGCAGCTTTTAAACAGTCTGCAGGACCCCTCTCCGTAGAGCCAGGCTCCTAAATACCTTTTAAAAAAATCTGTACCCCCTTTATAGCACTGTTTGTCTCTACAGGGTGCTATTAAGTTACAAGAATATCTCCGGGCCCGGGGCCAGCTGCCGTGTTGTGTGGTCCCCATCAAACACAGATGGGTCGGACTGCCTCCTGCAGGGAGACCTGCTCCAGCCGCAGCTTTGCATCCCCGTCATGAAAAAGTCAGCCTTGGCGTCTAAGCTTCCTATTCAGCCTGTCGCTCGTTGCCTACACGTTGCATAGGCCCCATTGGCACCTTTTAACCAAGGCTCAATGGTGTTTTGCACCAAAAAAATTAAAAAAAAAAAATTAAAAAAAAAGGGTAAGCTGGCTTGCAAGATCATGGGCTTTACAGTTGGGGAAACTGAGGCACGGGCAAACGTGGGGGGGCCAGCTTAGGCTCACGAAATGCAGCACAGCCACCCCCCCTTCCCTCTCCCCTCCACCCCAGCTCCTCCCGCACCTCCTCTGGACCAGCTCCAGACACAGCCAGCGCAGCGGGTCAGGTCCGCAGGGGCTGCCAGCCCTCCCCCTCCTCTCCTCCTCCTCCTCCCCCTCCTCCTCCAGCCGGATCTCTCCTTTTCTCTTTCACCAGCAGGGAAAACCATTCCTGATATGCAGCTAAGCAGCCAACTGACCCTGGCAGGCAGTGACCCGGGAGAAGGTCACCTACCGAGTCCCGCTGCGCTATCTGCTGCCTCCAAAGTCACCCCGACTGCCGGGGAGGGGGTGGAGCTGACGCCCCTCGGGGGCCGTGGGTATGCACGCGAACACAGACACCCACAAACTTTTCTGGGAGAGGCGGCTGGTTTCACACCCCAGCTCCTTCAGGGCTGCTTCCCCACGCCAACAGCACTCGGCCGCCGGCAGGAACAGGGCAGGCCTTGCCCTGGCTCCCCCTAACCCCTGCCCGCTCCTTCCATCCCCCTCTGGGTGCAGGCAGCTCTCAAGTTTGCAGATACCATCACGACAAGCCCGGTGGAGAAGGAGCTTGGGATGAGATGCTTGCAGGGAAGTTTCCTCCGAGCTCAGCACGCAGCAGTTGGCTCACACTCCAAAGCACCGCGGTTTATAGCCCTTATAAAAACATTTATATAGAAACTGCGTGTTCCTATGCATATAAGGCCAATGCCTTCAGACTTGGGCAGGCCCCAACAGCATATTCAGGCGCAGGGAATAACCCGGCTTCCCAGTGAGCCAAGCACATCCAAAGCTGGACAGAAACCAGCCAGCATCTCAGAAAACCTCTCCAAGAGCTATATATGGATTCTGGAGCCCAGTCTCAGTCCACCCTGGGAGAAGAGGCCAGGAGGGCTGTGCTGACCAGCTCTCGAGACAGGGCTACAGGAACAGGTTACCAGAAAACTAAAGAAAGGGTTTACAGCAGGAGAAAGAAAAGCAAAAGGTGGAGTTCTCCTTCACTTCACCCCATCCCCAGCTCAGCAAGGTAAATGACAGCACAGATTAAACAGATGCAGCTTACGCTAGATCCTCAAACAAAACAAAAGCAAGACTTTCTGCAGCATAAATATGTCATTAAAAAAGCACAGCTCTCGGTAACAGTACTGCAGCAACAGACATTCACCACAGCCTAGATCTGGCTTAATGTGAGACATCCAGGTTGGGAAATTCTCAGCACCTGAATCTCTCCATTTTGCATGGATCCCCACCCAGGCCTGGTAGACAGGACCAGTTCCCTTTCACCCATTTCATACTGGTGGCCTCCAAACCTCCCTTTCATCCATTTCATACTGGTGGCCTCCAGATCTCCTTGGATATCGCGCTGGGGGGAGCGGAAACATCTTCTCTCAGTTGCTACTTCATACGCTACCGCCCAGGAGACGCCTTCTTCCTCAGTTTCCCCAGGAGCCCAACAAAGCACTCATTCGCATCGCCATCCCAGCTCGGCACAAAGCCATCCCCATGGCAAACTTGCCCCCTCCTCCCAGTAACAACCAGTTTGTTCCAGTCCCGTGCAGCTTTCATTGAGAGCTCGCGGATCATACTCGCCCCAAATTTCTCTGCCAGCCCTGACCCAGGCTGTCCTCTGCCACAGAGGTGGCAGCACCTCAGCCACGGGGCAGCTGGGCATCTGTCAAAAGCAAAGACGCTCTGCAAAGCTTTGCTGTCTCATGGGCACATCCCCTTCCAAGACTCAGGGACATTTGGAGTTCGGTTCCTGGAGACAATTAAGAGAAATAAATCTGGTTGCTTTAGCCCCAGCACTGGAGGGAGAATGATTTTCCCTAGCGCTAATGGAGGTGCTTTTCCTTACATATATATCAGCTGAGATGATGTCCAAGCAGAACATTAAATTAGCCAGCCTCTATTAATTACAGCACTTCTATAGCTCTTCCCATCTTCCAAGTGCTTTACAAACAGCATTAATTCCTGCGCATGTTATCTCCTTTCCAAAAATCTCCCCGAGGAGCTGGCAAAGCCCTGCAGCCTGGAGCAGCCTTGGAGCGAGCGGTCCCTACCCAGCCTCATGGTCCCCAGCACACATCCAGGCCCCCACCGCGCGTTGCTCAAGACCATTGTTTGGAGCTGGAGCAGGAGACCAGCTAATTTACAAGTCATCAAAAGGGCCAGCACTCCCCAGCGAAGTCTGTCCCCGGCCGGTCTCCCACAGACTGGGACTTACTGCTGTCCTCCCACCCCCGAGGGCTGCTGGCACTCCAACTTCAGCATCTCTGCCTCGCCTCTCTCCCTGGCTGGAGAATTTCTCCCACCATTAAAATTAACGAGGTGGGTTTGCAGAGACGAGCTCTCTACAGAGCCCCTCCTGCTCCTGGAGTTTGGGGTTGTTTTTAAATTGAGTTGCAGTTCTGTAAGTGCAAAGTTATACCAAGCATCATTTACTTTACTGCTGAGCAATGAGGAGTGGGGAGGGAAGCAGGGCGCTCCCCTCCCGGCACGCTGTAAAGCGCCCGGTGCACACAGACACTGCCTGCAGTTCTCTGCTCCGGTCCGGCAGCGCTCCCTGTGCCAAGAGCTACAGCCTGGAAAATGGCACTTGTGCTAAAGTGCCCGCATTAATCAAATCTTCATTCACACCAGCGCAGAGAGAGGGGAGGGGGGGGAGAGAGACAGAGAGAGAGAGAGAGAAAGGCAGAGGGATCCCACCAGCTCCCCGAGCCCAGCCTTAAGTCCACCCAGGCTGGAAGAAGCACGCTCCAGTACTTTGCCACCCGGCAGCTTCCACAAGATGTGACGGAGGCCACGGTGGCAGAAAAGGGCAGCCAAAGCCTTCGTGTCGCAGCTTTCACAGACCTAAGTGTTCCCAAGAAGAACGGAGAAATTACAACTTTCCAGACTAGATTTAGCAACATGGGCAAAAAGGACCTATGGCAGAAGAGGGCCATGGGATTCCCAGCAAAATCACCAACCTGTGCTTTGACCTGAGAGACTGACCACAACTTTCTAACTGGATCCCACCCCTGGGACCACTGATCCATCATCCACAGCATGCTACGAAGACAAGCTTAGCAATAGCAATGGGGACATCATGTGTTAGACTCCCAGGAAAAAGGAATCCATGAGAGCGATCACTAGACTTAGGGCTACCCCTGAGACCATCCAAATACAGGGCAACCTCAGCCTCTTAGCCACGATTGGCAGGAGCAGAACACACGCTAACCACATCAGCAGCAACCCCGTACTGGGAGACCCAACACCAGACTGGCCCCTCACACCCCAAATCAGCAGCGGAAGGGGTGGGCAGACACGTTCGGACTGACCCCTTCTCCAACACTGGAATGAGAGCATCCTTGACAGGTATTCTTCTAACCTGTTCTTGGACACCCATCACAAAAGCGAGTCTACCACCTCCCCAGATGGATTTACACTTGCACACACAACCTGAAGAAGAGGTTGCCTGAACGTTGCCTTTGTTGCTACTTCTCATCTGGCTTTTGATCTTACATTTACTACTTCAGTCTGCGAAGCATATGTTTCCTGTCCTCTCTGGACTAAGGAGAGCAAGAACCACCTTGATTTTAGTCTGCCCAAGAGCCTAACTCCCATACATTCCCATCTTTGAGACTGTAAGACAAAGCCTTCTCCAAGCTTATGAGGCTATCTGTGGCACTGGAAAAAAGTCAAATATAGAGCACCCAATCCCCAAGCGAGCGCTCTACCAGCTAAATCAGGGGAAAAAGCATTGAACACGAAATCAAAAATTGGAAGGTGGAAGAGGGGTTCCCTTCCCTCCCATTTTAATAACCCAAGGCTGCAAGGACAGGAAGAGCTCTTCAAACTACACCGAGCTGACCGCAGCAGCATCATGACCTTCACCGGTTTTCCGCTCATTGGAGAGGAAACAAACAGAACATGCTCCAGTTTCTTCCACTCTTCTGCCTTTTTCTATTCCCCGCAGACCCTCCGGACAACCAGACAAGACGGATCTAATGCTCAAAGGGACAGTCAGCCAGAGCACAGCCCCACCAAGATCTTGAGAAATCTGCCAGGCAGACCTTAGATCAGACCTATCCCTTCCCTGCTGCGAAGGTACAGCAGGAACCAGTACCCTGGCCACCAGAAACGAACCGTGAATCTTAGCAAAACCCTGCCACCCTACGCATGCCAGACACTCATGGCTTCAGCATCCCTGCACAAGAAACAGGAAGATGCCCTACAGGTATGCCAGGACCTCGTCCTCCCAACATCCAACAGCTGGTTTCAATCCTTCTCCCCTCCACCCCATTACGGGGTCTAGGGCACAGGGCAGCACGGCAAGGCCAGGCAAGGTCTCCTCCGGCTTTCAGTTACAAAGCAGCCTGGCGTCCAACCCGCAACAAGAGCGGCAAGCGGTGCTCGACAGCCTCTCCCCTCCAAAGCCATCGCCTCCCAGCTCCGCAGCAAGCCGGCCAAGACAGCCACGGGCTTCGCTGTGCGAGTGGCACCACGACACCTTCGCTCAGCGCTCGGAGGTGAGAGGAGGGAGAAGGAGAGTTGATCCAAAGCCACTTTCCAAGCAGCCTTAATAAGTTAATGCAGAATTCTTCCCAAAGAGTCTGGCTATAGGAGACACTGGTCTCCACTGAATCAAGATCTGTTATGTTGTAATATAATAGATGTAAATTAAAACAGAAAATCTATCATGCCTCTAATGTAGCCTGATAGCTGAGCGTGTGGATCCGTACAAGCAGAAGCACAGAGAGGAAGGGTGATATATGGCGAAGCTGGATGGAGGGTGAAAAGCGTGGCGAGATGAGCCGGAGAATGGCGCAGCCCGCTCTACGCTCCTCAGACCCAAGGGCAAGAGAGGAATAAATGTTGATTAGTGTTGATTTTGTCCGACGAACGCTTGTCGAGTGACAGTTGGACTAAGCTGCTCTGAAAGAGAAGCATTAATCTTGGTCTGGTTTAAGTAGAGTATATTAATTTGTGTCATTTTTACTAAGTCGTACTGAGAAAGGCTTCTTACTGCTTTGCATCTGACTGCTTTGGTGGTTTAGCCTACTTTATTTTTTTTTCCTCCCTTTTTCCCTCCTTCCCCCTTTTAAACAGATACGGCGGCAGCAGCAACATATTCAAATAGCTCAGCAGGAGAGCGGGGGACCAAACGCTTCGCTCCTGGATTAAGAAAATAAACTCCCAGGGTGTTGGCATAGCAACAGCATTTCAGATGAACTGCTATATATTCCGTGATTAATAAATTAACATTTTTTTCATATGGTTGTTCCTCCTTTTCTTTCCCTCCTTCCGATGGCAGGAAGGAGAGCAGGAGGAGGGGTGGGCAGCGGACAGGGGAGGCCAGCGCCAATGTCCCCACGAGCTGGGGACACGGCTTTGCCCAAGCAGGGTGGCAGGGTCTCCTTCCCTCTCTGTGCACCCAGCCGCAGCACAGAGCTTTCTGCACCCTACAAAAGCATGAGAATACGATGGGAACACGATGTCCCACATGTTAGGGCCAAGGAGAAATGGGTCTCATGGGGATGGGGATGGAGACGCGGGCACAGCCAAGGAGGCAGGCGCAAGGGTAGAGTGCAGTCAGCCACACTGCAGCCAGCCCCATCACAGGCAGGGCTAGGGGTGCTGCCGGTGCTGGGATGAGGCCGGTTTCAAGTCCCCTTTCAAGGCTGAATAGCCCCGTCTGGCCAAGGAACGCGTACACTCTCACCATGGAGGAATGAAGCACTCCTACAGCAGCACAGGCAGGTGTTGCCTATGCTGCCGGCCCTGGCTCGGTTACGCTCCGTTCCTGCTGCTGGCGGGACTGAGGGCTTCACAAGCAGGTCTATGCCCCTTGCTGGCAGATCGGCCCTTTTGCAGCCGCTTTCTCCTCTCCGCTGCGTGCCTTCTTTTTCCCTTTTACTTACTTTTATGGAAAAGGGACTAGAGGGAGAAGCTAGAAAAAAATACTGTGAATTAAGAGCAAAAGACTGCAAAGTTCCCCAGAGCAAACTGCATGCACAGAGTTAATTTTCCATGGCTGGAGCAGGTAACAAGAGCTCCCGCACATTTCGCAAGCCTTTCTGAACATAACCAGGCGATCCCATTCGTAGGAACAAGAAACCAGATCCTCCCCGAGGAGCACCCGTGAGTGACTGACCCAAATTCAAACACTTTCTTCCTCCTGCCAGCGCTGGCAAAGTGACCAGTACTGAACCGTATCCACCTTCGGGCCCTTGCTGTGCTGCACTGCTAAGAGCCTGAACACAGGAGGGAGAAAACCCTCCAAAACACAATTCGGGATTCATTATAGCCCCCTCAAAATAAAAAGGTCCTGGGACAGGCTGAGCTGGGAGAGGTTTGCCAGGACGGCAGGCTCCCACCAGGGTAAAGGCTGGTGGGGTGAGCCATGCCCCGTTTTCAAACGCTCATCCTAGGCGGTCTGCGTGCCGCGAGATCACCATGCCGAGAAGGTTCAGGCTTGGTCTATGTGCTGCTCCCACTGAATTCAAGAGGGTTTGGGGTGCTTTTTTTAAAATCTTACTGTAACACCTCTTGCATCTGCAAACATGCCCTGAACATCCCCATCGCCCATGCTGCTCGCAGCCTCTTTGGCACCGTAGCAATCCTCCCCCAGTTCCGCCACTCAAAGCTGCTTTGCTTCAGGCATCAGCCAAAGTCAAAATGTTTCCTCTCCTCACCAAAATCTGAATTTGTCTAAGTTTTGTTAAAGCATGAAATCATTTTGACGAGGCTTGAGTTACATCCACGACAAGCTGGACATGCACATAGCGCGCTGTAGGCACACGCTCTTGCACACCTCTGAGAATTAAGATCCTGAAGAAGAATGGACGTTTTTAAAAGCATTTCAGCTGTTCAAGACCCCAAGTCTGCTTTTCAAATCTGGCCAGGAATGAGGCTTCTCGGCTTCTCTCAAGAGCAAGACTTGGGCAATCCAGGAACATTACCAAAGGGGTTTAAACACAAGCCAAACCCAGCAGGTCTGCCCTCGCTGCCCCACACACAGCTGCAGGCACGCAGCAGAAAAACAAGACGAGTCTCAGCTGGTATAAATGGGTAAAGCTCCTTCATCACCTGCAGGAATATCCTGGTTTAAGGCCACTGCCAATTCCTCCCAGTATTTTCTGAGGTCTCAACAAACCCCTTACCTCCTTCACAGCGTCGCCCCTGCGACTGTGCAAAGCCCCAGGACAAGCTGTGCCATCAGGCCAGGTCCCTCTATGTTCTCTATACCATAGCAGCAAACGGCAGGGCCTCAACCCATGCCTCGAGGGCACCCTCTCACCCACGAGACCTTCCTCTGCTGCTGGCAATCCTAAAGAAATGGAAACCTTTAAAATTGAAGCCACTGGGGAGAGGGAAGCAGAGCACAGCCCCACAACACTTTCCTCTGCTCATTACTGCTGCTGCTGGGGACGGCGGGCGAGCAGCACCGTGCCATGTCCTCCCCTTAACATTATCTTACCCTCCGAAGCACAAAGGACTACTTAGAAAACCCTCGCTGGTATAATGCTGTTTCTCAATGACTTTTCTTATGGATCCTGGAGGATAAGCCGTATCAAAGCATTTTCACAGCTGCATACAGAGAGCTGGGGGTAACCTAAGCCTTTTATTTAAGCAACTGCCAGCCTCTAGCCCAGCACCGGTAGTTTTTACGGGGGAAGATGGAAGTGAGTAAGCGTCCATGGTGACAAGGGATGCTTAGCACCAAACTTCAGAAGTGTCTTTGGATACTGGCACATTCTTCATCTCGTCCTGTTTGAAAACACATCCTGACTTGCAACATGTTTATTAAGCACACCAACAATCAGTCTACAAGTAAGGACTGAGTCCCAAATCCAAAATATGCAGAGCCTGGGGTTTATCTACACACCTGAAGGTGGGAACATTCCTCATCCCTCCCAAACGCCGTCTGTGAGAGCCCACGTGGAATCACTGCAGCATCAACACTACCCGGTCCTTCACTAACGCCTTCCATCTAAGCCGAGAGATTTTAGAATAAATCAATCCATCAAAACACTGAGTCCGAGTGTCAGCCCTTTCGCTCACAAGCAAAGGGCAAGACCCCGGCAGGCAAAGTGCGCACACACGTCACAGCTCATCTTCCCAGGGCTGAATTGAGGGAGCCAGGGTCAGCATGGGAAGAGGTGCAGTCCCTGCTTTCCAAGGTATACGGCCTGGGGAGAGAGAAAACAGGGCACTGCTTGGCCATAAAGGACCAGTGCCGTGACTTAGGTATTTTCCAGCAGCCTAGAATGGTACAGAAAAGATCCTGTTGGCCCTGCCTTGTTATCTGAATGTTGCTGTGCGCAGAGGCTATGTCGCTCCAGCAAAGAGCCTTGTCCACTTCACACTGGTCCTTTAAATGATTAGTCCTTAAACTGGTCTGCCGGACCAGATGGTTCTCAGCATCCTCATCAAGGACAGCATCAAGTATGAGGTCCCCTCTTAAAAACGTAAGTGGTCAACCAGCCAAGAACGGGATGGGGAAACCCTCAAAGAAATGTGTGTTAAAAAAAAAAAAAAGAAGAAAACAAACCAACAGAACAGCCTCCTGAAATTTGTCCACGATTACCTGTATCAGGTTATTCTGCTTCCCCCAATTTCCTCAGTTTAAAATGAACCCTGCAAAGATTCAGGAGCTTGAAATAGAAGAGGAGGCATGTAAAATAGCACCAACCACACAGGATACTACAAGATATCTCCAGCCCCTTACAGCTTTTGCCCCCTGCAGTATAATCCCCAGCAATGCTATTTAGACACTGTTTCAGGCCTCGCTTTCCAATTCGTCTCTTGTCCATCCTGAATTTCACTGCCCAGTTCCTGGTCCAGGGACAGCTCTGCGTTACCCATTCGATAGTTCCTCACGATTGACACCCACACCCCTCATCAGCTCATCCAGGGAGAAGCAAAGCTGCAGTACTTGCTCCCTGAATTTGGCAAGAAGGAGCTCCTTTTTTTTTTTTGAAAAAAAATTCTTTATCCCCCGCCCCCAAAATCAAGGGGAAAGTCTGAATTCAAACTCAGATCAAGAATCCCAAACAGAGGACCAACCAGACAATTAACCATTAATTCCACGCTGCTCAAAAATCCTGATCCAGAAGTTTAGCCCTGGACCACATCCACCCACATACCTGGTTTAGGGGTGCCTCTAATTTGCTGGGCTCCCTATCAAAAGCTATCCGCATCGTGCTTGCGCAGCTCCATTAACGCGCACTCAGAGAGATCTGCTCTCCATAATTTGCAACCAAGACCACAACAGAAAGGCCTGTACAAGGTCTTGTGCTGCTATTACTCTTTTGCTTTTGCAGAAGACCCCATGAAACTCCGGTGTTGCGCAAAGAAATGGTACAAATAGGTAAAATGGCATTTGTTTAGTAAGCTTCTACTCAGCATCCTGGAGTCGCTCATTCATTTATTTTCTTAAGTTTCTCTTGACCCAGATGCTTCCTACCACATGTTAGCACCTAACACTCCCTCGGAGAGTGGCTGCTGGTGGGTCTCCTGGTCTGCCATGGAAATTAATGAGGCTCCACCACGAAGGGAGAATTTCTCTCCATAACTCCCTAGCTCTGATCCCATACATCTGGAGTTCCTGAAACTCTCTTTATTTCACCAGTATCATTGCATTAATAAGATGTCTGGAGACACATGCCATACCCAGTTAGGAAAAAGAACTAAGATCTCTCCTGCTTTATCAAGTGTGGTCTCTGCAGCCCAGAAAGCCCACTGCTACCCCTTTTTTGCCAAACCACACTGCAAATAACACATCTAATTTGCTCTCCGCTGTGCTCCTTAGGTCTTTTGCAACATTACTGATTTCCAAGAGCTTTCCCTCCACTGAATCTTTCCGGTTTGGATCGTGAGGGTAGTATTTTGCAATTCCTTCCTCGCACATTTATGAAGTGTTGCTGTTTGCCACTAAAAAGCCGCTTGCTGGGCTCTACCCCAAAGGCAGCTGCGTTTCGATGGTCGGGAAGCTAATAATATACATTACCATAGCAGTAGACAGGGAGAGAGACATGCACTGATGTATCTTCCCCACACCACCAATGCACAACGCGGACAGGTTTTTTCAAAGGAGAATTTGGAGACGGAGGGAAGCGCGCGAGACGATCACGCCACAGGAGTGAGCGGCAGCACACTGCCAGCACCCCGGCTCCTGATCGATAGGCCATCTGTAATAGAAGATCAATCGCTTCTATTTTGTGAGGTGTTAAGTGTGACGGGGATTGAATTAAAGCTGAGACCATAAGAGCAGCTATAAGTTATGCCTTTTTCCTTCCCCCTCTTTTTTTTCCTTTTAAGAAACAAACCCATAAAACGGTACTTTTTTCCTTTCCTCTTCCCTGCCCCCTCCAAGATTTTCAATTAGGTGAGTGGAAGGACGAATGGTGCAAATACATTTTGCTCGAGTTCTAAGTGCTTTTGAAACCCCCTGTCAAAGCATTTAGTAACGCAAGATTTAAGATGCCCAATTAATTTTTCCCCAACAAGGAGCCAAAAGTAGATGCAGGAGGAGGTTAAAAGCTAAGTGTTTAATTAATATTAAATTTATATGATTCTTTATCACTGAAAGCATTGTAAAATTGAAAAAGCAGTTAATTTTATGGTCACTCTGTATTCCTCTGCTTTGATCTTTGATCCGTGGAATGAAATCGCAGAGTGTAAAGATTCTCCTGCTTTATTATACCTGTCTCATGGCAGGGATGCTGGGCAAGGTGAGCTCATCTGAGCCCCAGCACAAACTAGGCAGGGTGGTACCCAGACACGAAGCCCACACGCTGCCCGGGGCTTGGGGGCACGCAGTTTGCAATCACCCCCCGAAGGGGATCTTCGTGCCATTTGGCCAAGGACGGCATGAAACTCTCCTGTACGCCACAGCTGCCTTACCGCCGATTCCTGGCCTCCCCCATGCCTATCTGCCAGCGAGACAAAGAGCTATTATGCAGAACGGATTGCACTGGAAAGAAAAAAAAGAGGGGGAATAATTTCTGCAGGGTTTTTAATGTGGTTTTTTTTATATTTTTAAATCCCGCTGGGAGCCTCATTATAATTTAGTTATTAGCAGGGGGAAAAAGAAACCAAATAAGTAAGAGAAATTTAACATCTTTAAAAAAAAAATATTTAAAGGGAGGAGAAAAATCAACAGGATGAAAGTTCTCCAAGCTTCAAAGCAGTTGCAAATTCCCAACTCAAACATTTCAGGCAGCCCCACCGGCAGCGAGCTGCCTTGGGGTCAGCTCCCCATCACAGATCTATCACTGCTCCCGGCCAGAAAAGGCAGGGTCCCCCAGACCACAGACACCCACGCAGCCCAGACAGACACCCGGGACAGGAGCACGTCTCCACACGGAGCAGGACCATCTGATCCCACTCCTCTCACCCAGTCCTCCGCTTAGAAACCCTTTAAAAGGCCACGTACATCTTCCCTGTCCCTTTGATTCAGTGCCTCCTTCCCAGAGAGAGGTATTGTGTGTATATTCACATAATAAGAAAGTGAGAGTTTAAATGGGAATTTAATCTTATTAAAGTCTTGATTATAGGGCAGCTACATAAGTCATACATACGAAGAGGCACAAAGTAATGAAACGGTGCAGGTCTAAGGATACAGCTGGGAAAACTAGGAAGTCATTAAGGACAGACAAAAATTAGGCTTGATATCAAGAAATAAGATCTAATAATTGGCACTGCTTCATAAGCAACGGGAATTAATACTGTTAACCCTTCGCCCCCACTCTTCAACTTATTTTCAGCTGCTGTCAAGAGGAGGACAGTCACCTTATCCCCACGAAAGGTTCCAGCACAGCAGCAACACAAGTTGCCCCAGGTCACGCAGCAGTAATGGAGCACAGCCTGGAAGAGAAACCAGGTTTCTCTTCTCCCATGGGATGCCAGAAGAAGGCTCCTCTTCCACTAAGCAGAAGAGATGTCAGACACACAAAGAAGCAGCCTATAACCTCAGGGAGCCTGAAATGGGATAGATAACAACCACCACGTTGTTGTTAGCTGGTCGCCTCTGCTCCCATCCATGACACAGGAAGCAAGAGACACAGATTTGTGTTTTTCACATCCCCACTGGACGGGCCACGGAGTCCAGTCATCAGAGATGCTGGCCACCAAATCACACCCTCCAGCTGGCACTTCTTCAAGCCTGTATCCAGCCTGGTTTTTTTAAGGCTCAGACTACCCCTGGCCCAGCCAAGACAGGAGGTCAGATTTCCAAACACTCAGTCCTGGCCTTGAACCAGGCAACCAGCTTTCAAGCCTTGTACAAAGCACGTTAACAAAAAAAAAAAAAAAAAAAGGCAAAAAAAAACCCACTAAAAAAAAACAAAAAACAAAACAAAAAAAAAACCACCAAAACTGAGAAGTATCTGCAGTTCTCCATGGGGAGGTATCTAGAGCCCACCTCCTGCTAACCTTCACATTTAAGATGGTGCTTTCAGGATCTGTTTGACAGAAGTCCTGCATGACTTCTGGTCCTCTACCATGGACCACAAGTCACGTATGCTCAAGCACAGCTGTGTATCTATCTTGGGAAGAGCTGCCATTAAGTGAGATGTTCAGGGGACACATACAGCACACAAGAGACCTGGTGCTGCTCCGACAACTCCTCTGCCTCCTCCCCGGCGGTGGAGAACAACATGTCCACCACAGCTCTGGCCGTACACAGCACAGCCTCCCCACGCAGACGAACCAACCGTATTTTATACGTATGCGTGCAGATATTGACAGATGAAGAGAGAAAATTACTGTGCCCATAAATTGAAGCTTTGGTCACGTCAGTTCAAGAAGCAGAATAGAAAATTTAGAGCCAGAAAACCAGCTTGTGTCAGTCAGGCTGACGAGCGCAGGCGCCAAAAAACACACCCCTTAGCATGGGGAGGCGAGACGCAAGCACACGCACGCACGCAGCGACCCCGCTTCTCCTCATCTATTCTCAGCGACTGTTTGTCTGAGGCCACATGCAACTGGATTTGTCAAGCCCCCTTTTAACAACTTCTTGTCACAGTCCATTACCAAATTGCATATAGTTATATATTCCACTAATTAGGCTTCTAAAATATCATTAACATGTCTCTTGATCATTAGCATAACGTATGAGGCGTCCTCGTTAGGCACGACTCGAGTTTGTTAACGCGGTAATGAAAGGCACGGGGCTGGTACTGCAGGAGCCGTGCAGAGATCGGAGGCTGGGAACATCAAAAGCATCAGTGCCAGGCATAAAAAAAAATAACAACAAGATCAGCGAGAGGCAGGGGCAGAAGCCAATTGCTGGGAAACCGGGTGATGTGGAAGGTGGAACAAGCATCTCCAGGCAGGCAGATACTTCACATACACTGTGCGTCTTCCCCAGACTAAAATAACATTCCCATGATCTGGGTACGGCGCAGGTCAGGGATGAGTCAAGGTCGCAGACCTGAACGTATCGTCATTGGAGCCTGGATACAATGGCAATGATGGCCAGGGTCCACACGAGACTTCAGCTCCAAGCCCCATGGCACAGATCTGTGTCCCCAGTTGAACCCTTCCTCTCTGGTTGACCCTGGGACACCCTCACACCTACGTGGGCCAGTCCTGCTCCACGCCAAGGACACCCTGCACCCAAAACCCAGTGCAAGACACACATACATTCCTCCCTCCTCCAAAACCAACATTGAGCGCTCCCTCTCCCCAGCCCCAAGACAAAACTGGTCCGATGAAATGCTAGGCACCACCCTCACCCAGCCAGCTCAGACTATGGAACATTGAGCAACCACCTCAGTTAAACTGATGATGAAAACCCACCACCCACCAGGCATTACACAGCGGGAGATCAAGGGTGTTAGAGACAACAGCCTGGGATGGTACAATGACAGGGGACCTCAGTCAGGAATGTACGAGAAAGGACTGTAAAGGTCTTCAGTACCCAAATACGACCCCCAGACAACAATATTTGTGTATGTGCTTCAATGCACCCAGAGGGGTGAAGGATGTGAATTAATAGCCAAAGGTTTGACCAGGACAGATGCTTCCATGTCCAAGCCAGCTCATGTATCAGTGGTTACCACCGTTGCTATAAATAAGCAGGGACTGTTTGTTTTTTTTTTTTTTCCTTTGAGCGAATAACTCAATAAGTCACCGCATGAAAGATATTGTAAATAGCTCCCAACAGAGTGCAAGGCAGGGCTGCTTCCAATTAGCTTTCACTTACACTCCCCCCGCCTGCGCCAAGTTTGCGAAGTTTGTTCCCAACACGCCGAGGTGGGGAGCGAACCCCACTGCAATCCTGGCCACCGCTCCTCCACGTTAGAAATGATCTTTTCATTAAAGCTGTGAGGACGTCAAAGCAAGTGAAAACAGCCCACATATGCATTTATCTTTGTCCAGATGTTAATGCAAAGGTGGGGGGGGAGGAAACAACGAAGAGCTTTTCTTCAGCTGCTGAGAGCGAACACCACCACCACCGCAGCAACAGCTTGGAAATACAAAGCAGCACACAACTTTTTATTAGAACAAAGACATAAAACAAGCTCGGCGAAGGCAGCCCAGGGGCTTTTTACGCACGTATCTGAAAATACACCCCCCTTCCCCTTCCATACTCCTAAGAAACAAGTAGGACACATCCTCGTGGGCAACACCACTGCCAAAACAACAGGGGGAAGATGATTTTGGACTCTTCATCAAAAAAATTCCTCTTCCATGAGATAAAGGCAGTGTTAAGACTCTGAGTTTTTACTCATTCATACACACAACCTTTGTGTCCCGCACATGCGTGCATCTTCACGCAGCAGCTGGTCCCAATACCAGAGGAGTATCACAGCCAGGAAACTATCACCAGGAAGATAAAATACAGGGCAGGAGGCTGCGGCATCGCTTGGTAGCCTACAGGGAACAGGAATCCTGGGGAAGGGGCTTAATTCCCCACCACCCCTATCTGGGAATGGCTCTGGGAAAGCCACAGGGTGTCCGTGCCTCACCTTTTGCCATCAGGATGGTGATACAGGTGCCTAACCTGAGCCAGGAGATGGAGGGGGACCAGGAAATCAAGACCTGCTCATCACATCATCGTTTTAGCCAAATCTCCCTTCTTAAGCCACCGCACAACTAGGTTCCACCCTCGCCCAGGCATTTTGCAAGGAGGTCAGCAACACTCCAGAGCAGGACCAGGAGGTCTCCCTAAGCAAGCACGTATATTTGCTCACACCTGAGCAGCCTCCCTTCCCTGCCACCCCAACCATAACATTACATTGAAATACGGACGCTGGAAAGCATCCACTGTTTTGGGAAGAGGGGGTTACAGCAGTCAGTGCAGCACATACCGCTTTTGTTTGCTTCCTGCCTCTCAAGCCAAAAGCAACAATCACAAAAAAAGAAAAGCCACTTACACTTGATAAAGCTTTTCGATTTGAAAGGGGTCAGGAAAAAGTTCCAGGAAAGGGAAGAGAAACTACCTTCTTTTAAACCCTTTAATGCCGTGAGAATCGGCTCTTGCAGGCTACAGGTTTATATTTTTCCCTGTAGTTTTTCCACCATCTTTTCCCCCCGCCCCCACGCTCCATCTTCTTCCCACTCCCTCCCACACTCCCAAATGGCGGCAGCGCTCTATTAAAATGGCCAGATAGGAACCTTTCCCCTCCCCGTGCAGGAGGGCGCTGGGTTGACCTCTCCACATCTGGACATGGCTGCAACCTCTGGCTTTCCACAGCGAACGTCAGCAGCGCAGCGACCTTCCTGGAAACGCGGTCCTCTGACCTCCCTTCTCCGACCCACCCACCTCCCGCCCCTCCGCTGAACTCCACCACCCTCCACCCCGGCCGGGCTGGGGACACGGCACCATCTCACGAGGGGTGCAACTCCTCCGGACAGGGCCTTGACAGCTCTCACAGGCCCAAATCCAGGGTGTATTTGCTTGGGAGACGGAAGGGGTGTCAGAGAGAAGAGGAAGAGAATCCAGACTGCAAACCAGCCAGACTGAACTAACTAAAGCAAACAGCCTCAGCAGCAACAAATCCACTCAAACCCTAGAGCTGTTTCACTCTTGATCACCTGGAGGGCACTTGCCACCGCAGGCTACCTTTATCCAGCACATCTATCGTGCAACCAGCCAGGAGGGGTTACACACTCATCAACATCTCTATCAGTGCAGCGGAAAAGCCTTGGTGGGTCTTTCTCCTTCTCATGCTGCGTGAGTCCACCAGATCTCACCAGGCTGTTGAGTAAAACACTGCCTTCCACAGCCGTACCAACGCGCCTCAGCCTTCCCCAGACCGTGTGGCATGAGGCGGTCCATGCTCTGGCTTTTCCAAGCCATGCATGGGCCAAACCAGACAGTCACTGATACCACATCATGTCACCTCCTCACGCAAGTCCAGCGCTCCCTCCTCTACGTGCCCCAGCTTTCCTGCAACTCACACAGCCATGTTTCTCCATGGGAGCTGCCTCTCCCAAAATACCAACAAATTTAACACGTTGACACGTTGCTGGAAGACAACAGTAATGCTCCTGTGGAACAGGAGACCTCAGCCCAACAGGGCCCACAACCAACCACCCCGTCCATTTCGGATGGTTTCTCCAAACATCCTCCCAGCCAGCCCACAGCCACACAAGGCAGCCTGAAGCTCCCCACACCTTGGACCATCTCAGCTGGGAAGAGCATGACGGAAAGCAGAGCAGATTCTAATGGCTAAGATGCAAACCGTGACTTGGGGCAGTCACAACACCAACAAGCAGAAGGGCTCACACCGGTGGCATCGCTTGTTCCCACCCAGAGGAACAGGCAAAGGTTTTTGGGGGTTTTTTTGGGTTTTTTTTTGTTTTTGTTTTTGTTTTTTTTTTACAGGACACAAACAGTTTTTCCCACGTACATCACCACCACCAAACCCTACTTTTGCAGCTCCCCCAGCAGCAAGCTTACTGATTTTTTTGCCCTCCTTGCTGGGCGAGTGTGGAGACCCCATGCTCAGCCCCTGGCCGTGCTGGGAGGGGGATCACATCAATAAAGCCTCACGCATGCACCGAGACATGAGCCTCCCTACTGCCTGCAATCAACTTCACTTGTTTATTTTTATTTGAGCTAAACTACAGCGAGGCTGGGCTGGGGGAAGGCTGGGAGGGGGACAAACCCCTGGAAAGCCAGGCTGCGCATTGGTCTCCAAAGGGACTGAAACGGGATGGGAAGAGGGGCCAGCAATCCTTTCCAAAGAGCTTTCAATAGGAAACAGATGTTGAGGGCCCGAGAACCAAAAGCAGGGTCTGCAGCGGGCTTCCCTGGCTCCACGCTCCTGACAGAATCCATTTTAATTAAAATACTTCAGTTCGAGCACGAGGCAAGGGATAGGGGGAGCAGGGAAAGGTCTGGGGGTGATGTGCTTGTTACCTCTGCGCAGGCAGCAGGGTTTGTGGCAGGGCTGGAGGGGGTGCCGGGGTGCATAGGGTCGGGTTGGAGACCCCATCCCGTACCCCCAGCCCAGGCTCCCTCCCTCCAGCAGGGCTCAACGTAAATTCTGCTGACCTCGAGTGAAAAATTGCCTCGTTTTGGTACCGAAAAAAACAACATTACATCATGTAGTCTGTGTCAGGTTCTATCAATGCCCCCTTCCCACCCACCCCCAAAGCGAGGGAGGTGTAACCCAACACTACGAAAACACCAGCCTGGAGAAGAAAGAGGGCCTTTGTCGTGGACCGTCAGCTCCCGGCTCCTGCCTGAGGTGAAGAAAGATCTCCAAAAATGTTAGGCTGGGAGGTACAGACTCCCAGATGTGTGTCCCCCCCAGAGCCCCTTTGCTTCCCCATCCCCACCTTCAAAACCCCTGCTTCTCCCTTATTTAAAAACTTCTGCCATTACTAGAATCCAGAGCTCCCTCCTCTCTCAGATCCCTTGGCAAAGGTCAGCCCCATGGAAAAAAAAATGGTGCCAGGAAGCCTGAAAGCCCGGCCGTAGGATCACTAAAGGCTGACTTTAAGCCTGGGTGAGTCAATAGTGTCCTCCAGGTGAGGATCCATCCTGGCTTTTTTCCCCAAGGGTACACGACTCCCTCACGGGAGGGGATACGGAGTAGAGGACACGCGGACACCCACAGCCAGGCTCCAGAAGAGAGAAACGGGAAGCCCAGGACCCAAAGAGCTGGTGTGGGCTCTGCCAAGCCACAGCCACCCAAGTGAGCCTGTGCACCCTGTGCAGGGACAGGCATGAGCCGACGAGGAGAGGGAAGGAAATCAGGGCCCACAGGATCTGACAACCAGCATCAGCAATGCACCGCATTAGCATCCTCGAGGCTGTGAGTTCAGTGGGGCCGGGCGCGGGCTGCAGGGCTCTCCTGCGGCTGCTCGGGGAGCGTTGTGCCGAGCAGATGGGAGGCAGGCTGGGCCACTCGCCCCATGGCCAGGGAACAGGCCCTAACCCACTTGATTTACTGGGAGAGAGGAGCTGCAAGAACTTGAGGCCCCACAGGCTTCCAGGAGGAATATGCAAGTGGGAACGAAGGGGGTGCAAACAGAGCGAGCCCCCCTGGACCACGCGCAGGGCAAGGTTGTGAGTTGCCTTCTGCTTCCCTGCTGGGATCACGCTTTCCTCCGCCGCAAGATGGGTAACAGGGGCATGCACCCCAGCAAAGCGTGCCTTGTTTCAACCGTGCTCGCCGGCAGCACCCCGGCTCACTGAGCAAACCCACGGCAGAGGGAAAAGTAGCTGCCACTGCCTGCGGGCAGCACAGCACCAGGCCATGCACAGGTCGAGGGGAGAGGGAGGAGAACACCCAGCTTGCCCCAGGCCCTCGGCTCTCAAATGTATTTTCTCATTAACGTGTAATACGGTTTTATTGTCTCAAACAATGTCTGTTTTCGATCAGTTCCTTTATCCCAGACACTGCTGCGCAGAGAGACCATGGAGGCCAGATGGTTTGTGTTGCAGGAGTCTTCCCGCTCTTCCCCGCCCGCCCCCTAATTCCGTACAAATTCCTGGAATGCCTGCGCCCCCGAAAACCGGCCCTGGGCAGCGGCAGAGGCAGGCATCGGCCTCCAGAGCGGGGGCTAGGGGCCCTCCCCAGCCTCCCCTCCTCATGGCCAGCAGCTCAGGCAGGGCAGGACCCCGGCGGCAAGCAGTGGCTCCCGCTGCCGTCTCCTCCACGGGGCTGCTGGCAAGCGGTTTTGCACCCAAAACCGGAGATCCGTGGGTCTCCTCCTCCTTTGCCTGCAGCAGGGGGGGTTCATCTGCTGAGGGAGGGATGCACAGACCCCAAAACACCCCATCCCACCCCAAAGGCATGGACAGCACTGGGACTGCAGGCGGTGGGGAGGACGTCTGCCCATAATCCCCACCACGTGCCCAAAGCAACCGGGCCCCGGCCACACTGCTCACAGCTCCAGCTTTCACCCACGCCTCCCGGCGTTAATCCCTGCCCTGGCAGCTGGATGCAAAGGTTCGCTGAGCCCTTCCCAAAATCCAGGGGCTGATCCAAGCCTTGGCCAAATCAAAGGGAAGGCTCCCGCTGACTTCAAGCAGCCTGCCTCCCCCCTGCACCCGGCTATCCAGACAGGCAGCTTGGCTGGCAGTTCCAGCCCACCCTGAAACACATCCCAGAGGTCCAGCAAGGTTCATGCTCCTCCTGCCATCCTCCCAGCACCCTTGCAAGCACCTTCCTTGGAGGAGGAACAAGCCCACCAGCCCCAGGAAGGAGCCCGGCTGAGCGCAACCCAGCAGCAGGGGGGAAAAATGAGGGATGCCAAAAGCAATAGTTCAGCCTGGAAGAAGGCCAGGAGACTAGTGTTCACACCCTTAAACTCGGGAAAAGCCCCACGAGAGCACCGATAATCCCATCTGGGGAAAAAAAAAAAAAAAAAAAAAAAAAAAAAAAAAAAAAAAAAAAAAAAAAAAAAAAAAAAGAGTCTAGTGGAAAAGACAGCACCTCCTCCAAGGCGCTCAAGCACCTCATGGCACGGCCGGGCCATGGGTCATCCCAAACCAGGCACCGGCTGCAGGGTCCCATGGTCTCTCTGATCCTGCAGACCTTGTTCTGTCTCCCAGGAGCTCTGTATGAGCCCCATTTCCCCCCTGTTCCCGCTCCATGGCAGCCAGTGCCCAGGAAAAGTCTCTACCAGGGAAGGGCAATAGGGGACACCCAGCCTGCAGCACCATGGGGCCGGCAGCCACTCTCCAGGGTTTGGCTGCCAAAACGTCAAGCAGGCTCCTCGGAGACCTGCCGAGCAGACGGGTATCTCCTCCCAATTCAACTGAATTTTCATGAGGATGACACAAGACAGCCCCACTGCCAAGTTTCCACAGCTCTTCCAGAGAGGAGGGGTGCCAGAGCCCGAGAGGCACCTCTAAAATCTCACTCGCACACACAGCAAGGAAGATGCCTTCTTTTTTCTGTTGTGCTTTTTTTTCTGAGCCACTCGGCTCATTTTAGCAAACCCTACACCAAACCTCCCTCCACCCAGACAAATGCCAGGGCACACGGTTAAAAGTCCTGCCAAGTTTAAGCAATGAGGGAAAAAAATAAGGGGGTGGGAGGTTTAAAGCAAGAAGATTTATACTTGTAGGATCATGCTGTCTTCTCCAACACCCTTCCTAAACCTTGACCAGGAGCACTGAGATGGAAGAAGCTGTTCTTGCCATGTCACGGTCAGATGCTCAAGAGGCAAAGCAGTAGAAGCTGAAGGGGCCCAAGATGTTTGATACCCACCCAAGGAGCCCACATGCATAAGAAAAGCTGCTACAGGCCAGAACTGAGGGGGTCCAGGGAATCCTCAGACCCCAGGCCTGAAATAGCCGCAAAGCAGGACAAGTAGGGGATGTGCCCTTGGTACAGTGGAACAAGAGGGCTGGAAATAAGTGACGGTGGGGGGCATGCAAGCATTGCGGTGATTTTGCACTCCGTAGCAGAGAAAATATCACCTGCCACCTTTTGGGATTCCCAGCGCTCAACTTTGGCTCCATCCAGCAAGAAAAAACACAGCAGGAAAGAGTGAGCGAGCTGAAACCTGATCCCCTGAAAGGCCGGACTCGGTGTCTGGCTTTTCTTACCGGCTTGGCCGACCTGTACGTGCCAGCCTGGAAAGGCGTAATGGTTCCACCGACAGAACTTCATTAACTTTTTATACACTCGGCCGCTAATTTATAATCATTAGCGGACAAACAGCCAACAATTACACAAGCAGCACGTTAAAAAGAGAAGGAGAGAGCTTGAAGGAGCAGTGATGGAAACATGCTCACGGTCAGGAGGGAGCAGGGACGGTGCGTCCCCCATCCCGGGGCTGGCACGTGACAGGGGTGACCTCTCCCAAGGTTTACTGGCATGCCATTTCATCAGCTGTAATTAAGGCATCGGGCGGCAGAAAGGCAAAAGGCACAGGTGAGCACAGGGAGGGGTGAAATCTCACAAGCCCTCTCATTTTCAACACATCAAAAAAAAAAAAAAAAAAAGAGAGACACGGGAAGAGGAGGAGCATGTGTATTCCACGTTTCCAGCTCCTGGGGCAGGCAAGGCCCCTGTTTGCAGAAGAATGGGAAACTGCACACAGAAACAGCACAAAATTCATCCTCATTTAATGAAATCTTCAGACACAGGTCATGTAACCCCCATGCCTTTCCACACATCAGCTCTCCTTCTCCTGGAGGCAGCTCTGTGCGGGAGGTAGGAGATGGTGTTGCAATGCACAGCCCTGGCACCCTGGGTGAGCAACGCCTGCAAATACCCAAATCCTGAGGATGCATCTACCTTGAGGATGGAGATGTGAAAGGTTTCAAACACCTCGGAGATCAGCCGTCTCTGTTCCCCAGAAGAAATCTCAAAACTAATTCCAGTGCTCCTCTCCTGCCCAATATCCCACCCAGTCCCTGCCAGTAAAGGCACATGACTCACGTCACCCTGCCAGACCCTCGCTGCACAACGCGAGGCCACAGGCAGAGGACAACAGGCAGGCTCCCTTCTCTGCAACAACCCAAGCTGCTTTAATCGATCAAAGAGCCGTAAGGTCTGCAGACACGGATGTCCCCGCCACGCAGCCAGGCCAGCAAGGAAGCAGAGTGACCTGACCAGCATCACTCAACAACGCGTTGTGCCCAGAAACCAAACCTACACCTCTTTTGGCACCCGCGCAAGGGCTGAGCCTGCTATGCTGCCCCACACCAGGCAGGCCAGCCAGTCCTTTTCTGAGACGTAAGCTTCCTGCTAAACAGGTCTAATGAATGTCGCACGCACCTTGCAAAGCCTCTGCTCGGGTACCTCCGAGCAGCCAGCACAGCTTAGCAAAGCACCCGCTGCCTCTGATCACAAGAGAGGAAAACTCCTTTGCAAAACTCCACGCAGCAGTGGGGAAAGACCAGCACCCGGCTTTGCAAAGCTGAGCAGCACCCCTTGAGAAAGGCAAATGAATGAGCGGCTGGCCGCGACCCATCCAGCTCCCCTCCAACACAGGAGGGGGAGGATGCAGCAAGAAAGGCAGTCTGCATGCAGGACCCGCCATGCCTCGCAAGCCGCGGCTTGCCGAGCACGCAGAGGGCAGGTAGGCAGAACTCCGCGCTCCGAGCGCACAATCCCAGGCATGCTTGCAGCTGGAAAAAGCCGTCGCAGCCCTCCAGCTCCACCCGCTCCCCCTCCTGCTCCCCGCGGCAGAGGCGTGTGGAAAGGCTCACAAGCCGCTTTTGCTCACAGCGGGGCCTTTCCCCTTCCACCATTGCACTTGCGAAAAATAAAAGTGCAGGTCTAACACATGCTGACTCTCATCACATCAAGAGACCAAACTGTTCAGGCCAGAAGGATGAATGCCTCTGAGATTACCGGGAACTAAACCCAAATTTCTTGTGTGATAAGCTCCCTTCCCTCTACAGCAGCTTAAAAACCATCCAGCATCCGTGTAGAAAAAAAAAAAAATTAAATCTCTCCACCTAGAACTGCAGCTCTCAGGGCAATTCAGGGGAATGAAGCAGTAAAGCTAATTTAGATGCAAATTCAGACCACTCATCCTGCCTGGGACAGACCCACAACCCCACCCACCTGGATACAGCTGCAAGATCATGGTGTCCACCTACACTGGGGCAAGCTTTTAAGAAAGCCTCTACCTGATCTGCTAAAAATACACAGCGTGTTGTTTAAGTTATTTTCCTGTGGCTATTCAATATCCATAGTGCCATGAAACCCCCAGTCCACGCATCTAAGTAAACCAGGGGTGATAAGCCATCATGCAGTCCATGTGGGGTAACAACCACAGATCAAAGGGTGGGATGCACAGAGAGAGGAGAGGCAGAGGTTGCTCCTGCAAACTTTGCTTTGCCTTTCCTGCCTTTGAGTAACTTTTAAACAGAATTGCCCAAATACCTGTTCTTTCAGGACTTTTTTTTTTTTTTTACCAGCATCACTGGAGAGCTGGATTTGCCATCAAGGTATTTGCAATATAAAACTGAAGGCAAATTTCAGAGAAATACTTTTAATAAAAAAGGCAAAGGCTTAATTTCAATAATGTAAATACGAGACATTTCCATCTTTTTTATGCTTCCCAAAAGCAAAGCAAGAGAGTCTTCTTTACTGAAACATGTTGGGAAATTGAGCTGCACAAATTTGAACAACGTTTCTGTCAACCCAAATACACATTATTATTATTTCTTTTCCTCCTCGAGACCTTTTAATTTGGAGCGCGGGAAAAAAGACCTCATCTTGCCTAAAGACACGAAGAAGATGCCAATGCCTCTGAAGCCCATAAACAACAACTGGTCTGTACCCCATCCCGCAGGGATGCGGTGGGGCATCTGCAACGGGAAAGAGGGAGGAGGGAGCATCTCCCACTGGACACAGGTCAACATCCAGTCCAGGGCCTCTGCAGCGGCGGTACAGGCAGGACGCCGGCACCAAACCTTGCACGGGGATTCAGTATTGCCTTTAGGAGCCCTTTTCTTCCCCCCACCCCCCCCCCGAAACCCCGTTCCCC
>JAVKLA010000090.1:34274345-34284375 GCA_034782735.1 Sagittarius serpentarius | reverse complement strand
CTGCTTGGAAAGTCTGAGAAAAACTAATCTGGAAAGTATTGTGGGGGTAAGGGTGGTAGGGGAAGGAAGAGGGAAAGGGAGAGGAGAGGAGAGCATTCCCCATCCCCATGGCGGCAGGCGGTCCTGAGAGCTCCCTGCTCCGAGGAGACAGAAGGATATTCAAACCGCCTTCCCAGGAGGCATGTTCAATAAAGCAGGATGCCAACGCAGCCTTTTCTCAAACAAATCTGTTAGCGGCGGGCCAGGGGCCAGCCACAAGGGCTTGCTTTTTAAAGCAACCAAATGGGAATTTCCTAATAAAATAAAATTTTAAAAAAAGCCCCACCGTGGCACAGTTAAAGGGAAGCTTGCTGGCAGCAACAAAAAGCGTCTTACACACAGACCTCTCTGGAAGCACAGGAAGATGAAATACAGCACAGGATGGGGAGCTTAAGGACGCATCCAGGGCCAGGACACTGAAGCACCCGTGTGCTCCCCTGGCACCCACCTGCAAGAGCTGGGGGAGACGATTGCCCACAGTGTGGTTACAGACCAAGGGCAAAGGTTTACAACCAAGGTTTCTGCTGCGCTGAACAAGGGAGGAGGCTCACCCTGCGCTGCAACAGAAACAATTTCCCTCGTGCCAACCTCGGGGACCTGGAAAAGCCTCCGCAGGGCACGCGTGGCTCCTTTGCTTTACTCTCTTTCTCAGAGCAAAGCCAAACCAGTTTGCAACTGGAAAGCCCTGGGGCAGTCTTGCCAACGTTAACTAAATCAGCCCCCCTCCTCGGCAGCAAAGCCACCACAAACCCTCTCCCAAATGGCTCTTGCCAAGCAGCTAAGTTGCCTGCACTGGGATCAGACACAGCCTCCATCAACGATTATCGGCAAAGCCTACGTGCAAGATGGGCCAAGCCACACAGGAAAGTGGTTGCAATTGTACGTGCAGTTCTGCAGCGTTCACAAGAAACCTACGGAGCGCTGGAGGTAAAGCATGCCCTGGACAAACCACCCCACCATGCTGCACCAGCATCACCCACTGAACACAGGAGGGGACCCACAGGCCGGCTGGGAACACAGTTCTGCCTCTGCCACCTTCAAAGTCTCTGCCTGAGGCACAAGCAGTTGGAAACGCAAGGGTCATACTGGAGGCTGTTCATCACCAGCCTTCCGAGCACATCCCAGCAGAGTGGGTGAACTTACCCTCCAGGATGGGGAATCGCGCGTAAAGACAGAGATTAAGTGGGTTACAAAACCCAGGAGAGCACCTGAAAGCAATCCACTAGAACATGCCAGAGGTTACCCCAGATCCCTTGTCTCTCTACTAGCCACCAGCAAAAAGAACAACTCTGTATGAGAAAGCTCTGCCAGGGACACGACCACGACAGCCCTGCACACTGCAGCAGCCCAGCCGCAGAAGTCACTGGTGAGACCTCCCGGACTGGGCACACGGCAGCAGGCAGGGCACATGTTCCCCTTCAAGGTGGAAGAAACTTCATCCCTTGTGTGGTGCCCAGCGCAGGAGACTAAGTGCTGCAGAAACGGTTACGGGAACCGCTAATCCCAGCTCCAGTCTGGGGACTCCTCTCTGCCTGGGAAGATGATTATGGACTCTTGGAAGTGGAAGGGATCAAAAGCTCGGCTTCATTGACCCACAGCTACATACGGCCCCAGCCCTCCCAAGATCCACCTGCTGCACACCAAGGCAATGACCAAGGAAAAAAGGAGGAAGGAGAAGGAAGCACATTTCAACAGGGAAACAACCCGTCTGCGGAGGCCAGGAAGGCAGGGTCCTCCCTTGCAGCCCCCAGCCACCACCATGTCCCAGAGCAGCACGTGTTAGGAGGTAACTCAAGCATCTCGGATGCCCAAGACCTCCGACGGAGAAACTTTGATCTCCTCCAAGCATGGCCAGTCCCTGGGGACTGCCTCTAAAGTACACAGCAGAGCATGCCAGGACAAATCAACTCCACAGAAAAACACCTCAGCCCATTTGGAGGAGTTTATTCCACCGCTCGCTCCAGTAAGTCCAAAAAGCTCCTCTGGCGGTGGGAGGGACCTGTCCCCAGCAGCCCAGCCAAGGCAGCAAGCTCCCAACAGGTAGAACCAGACAGAAGGAAAAGGGGAATAAACTGGACAAGATGTCAGCTGGATTGGCCAGTAATTCCATTTGCAGAAGGTGGGAGCTCAGTGAGGAGATACTGGTGCTGCTGGATCCAGGGCTGTTTTGAGAACAGCAAGTAAGAGACAGAGGGAAAGAAAGGCAGCTGGGTGAAGAGAAGGTAAAAGAAAACAAATCTGCTTTATTATTGCCCGAAACCCAAGGAGACTGATTAAAGCAAACAGCCCCCCTGCCCCTTCCAAAGGGTTGTCTCGTCTGCTTCCTAAATCTGATTCCCATTTGTCTCTATATGGTTCTCATTTGTTCTTCATTTAGGTCTCCTCCACGCTCCTCACTGAGCCTAAGAGTGTGCTCTGGAGAGCGGCAGGGATGGGCTTTCCCCGGGAGCCCGCGAGAGCAATCGCTGACCAGGGTCAGACCCAGGACCAGTGCCTGCGTAGGGGGAGGAGACATGGCAAGGCGGCGGCGGCAGCAGGCTCCTAGCTTGCAGTGGGCAAGAGGCTGAGGAGATCATTGGAAAGAGCTGCCAGAGGGAGGAAAGCATTGCTACCCAAGGGTGCTGATGGGAGCCTGGCAGTCACTGGGGTAGCAGACCTGACATCCCCAAAGGGTGAAGCAAAAGTGATAAAAAAAGGCAAAAAGGACCAGGGTGAGGGGATGTGGCATGAGCAGAGACCCACCACACAAGCATTTTTCCTCTTCATCAGCAGATGGCCTTATGATTCAACAGGAGCCTAAGAATTATTCTAATGGAGCTCCTTTTAAACACAAACCGCAGGGACCTCTCCTAATTGTGCGGCTCCTTTCTCAATCACAGCCTACGTACGATGAAGCAGGGCCATCCACCGCCCCTGCCCGCGGCCGCTTGCCTCAGCACGCAGGACCGGCGTGCTCCATCAGCTGCGCCCGCTGCTCCCGACCGGGTGTCGGGGCTGGAAGCACCGTGCTGTCACAGCCCTCCCAGCACTCGCCTTCTGCCCTCGCCCCTGGCTGTCAGCCCCCCGAGCACCCAGCCAGGCAGGCGCGTTGCCTTTGCTGATGGACGTTTCCAAGGCCTAACCAAACACGGCAGAAAAAGGGAAATAAAATCTGTCCTTCCACCCGTGTGGACTTTGCCACCTGCCTCGGGAGCATGGAAAGACCAGGGACTTTCCCTACCACCACCCTTCGCTGTGTCTTATCTCCTTCCATATTGCTTGTGGGTTTTTCCACAGTAAACAATCCCCGTTTGCCCTTGGGATAGTCTCCCTAAGCCTCCAGCCATGCCATCACGCTGCTGCACGTCATCTTACCCCCACGAGCCCACGGGTCAGGACCCCACGGCTTCAATGCAGAAGAGCCATTTCTAAGGAGAAATCCCACCCCAGGCTGCACACACCTCCTGGGCGCACGCTGCAAAACCTATCCAAATGGAAATACAGCACCCTTTGCCACAATAAAAAACAACCAAGCACCTGCTGCCCAGACCCAGCTGCACAACCGATCCATTCACCACAAGTGAAAACCGAGCAGGGTCTGAGCACTCCACAGCCTGGGCCAACCCCGCATCCACCCGACATCAGAGCAGGGTGCAGATGGTTGCACAGGTACCATCACACTACATAATGTCGTTTTTTCCCCCTCCTGCTTGCTGCCTAGGTAGAGGACGCAGTACCCATCAGCTGCTCTCCCTCCTCCCTCCTGCCCGTAAGGAAAGCAGAGACCCCTGACCTTCTCCACCGCATCCCCCCAGCCCCTCCACAGCTTAAGTGGCCCAGGTGCGCAAATGTTACCCAATGCCCTCGCCAGGCGGAAAGTAAATTCCACCGAACGGGGGGAAATGCCAGCCGCAGTCAGACCCCGGGATGTGCAAATAGCAGCCAGGGGCCTTCGGGAGAGGAACAGCCCGGGCCCAGGCATTCCTACCGATAATCCTTCTTGGGACGCCCCCTCCAGAAGCTCCTGTAGCAGAGAAAGGATGCTAATTTGACTATTTGAGGGAGTGGGGGAAAAAAAAAAAAGGAAAAAAAAAATTAAACGTTTGCTATCGCACTAAATGACCTTTTCAGCCACTTGGGGACAGAACTGCACCGGGGCTCTGGAGCGAGCTACAGCGGGCGCTGCTCGCTCCCTGCTCAATGCTTTGTGCCTCCAGATGCACGGATGCATTTAAGGGATCTGTACCCCCCTAGTCACCTCTGTTCATCCAGCAACAGAGCCAAGAAACAGATTTTTCTGAAGAGGCTGTATGAAGTAGGGAGGAAGAAGCAGTCTGCTAAGAGCTCGTTGAGCAAAGCGCTTCAGACGGCTTCATTTCACATCGCTGAAAGCGTAAATCAGGGAATTGCTCCTCGGGTTTTTCTCCATTAGCGAAGTATATTGCAACTCCCCTTCTCACCACCAATACCGATCGACACTTCACATCTGCTGACCGGATCTAACAGCCAGGATTTTCCGGGGGAATAATACAATTGCCAAAAATACCGTTCCTGCCACCTGCTCCCCCCCGACACACAAATGCACCAGGAGCAGGGCCGCAGCAAGCTCCTTGCTCTCAACAGGCACACGCACAGCACAGCAGAGCAGGCAGAAGCTTCACAAATTCATATCAGAAATAAATAGGTGACCCCTTGCAAAGCAAGGGTCACAAACCCTTCGAAACACCACCTCCATCAGAGTGGTGGAACACGTCGCACTGCCTGCAACTTTCCTACATGAGACCAAACGCCCTTCTGGAAAGCACAAGCTTCACACAAAACATACCAGGGAGGTTGTGTCCTGTGCTGTGAAGTCAGGATTGACAGCTGCAACTCCTTCCAACTCATTTCTTTTACTGTGAACTGTGCCTTTTGTCTAGAGGTTTGCAATAATCATATTACTGCAAATTATTGCAATAATAATTTTGCATATAAACGTCCCCCTTCCAAACAAAAAAACCCCACTAAGTTAAAACGCTTGCAACCTTTTAAAATTAAGAGACTTAAGAGTTAAAAGCCAAACTGAAAGCTTAAAGCTAGAGACCAATCCATCCAGAGGCTCCAGGTATTGTATCATTCTTTATGTTCCACCAGAGAATCGCTGCACAAGGAAAAAAAAGGATGTGTGTAAACAAGCAAACGTACACCCACCAGCAGCTTGGGTTTTGAAACATTAATGTTGAAATTAGAAAGGCACATTGCAGAGAGTTATGGGCAGATTCACTTTCATTTTGGCTCCAGCCTTGTAAATATCAAATGTCAAAGCAAACAGTCACGCTGAATTAAGAGAGAAAAATCCCCGTACTGAGGAGACATGTCCAGCATCGGGACCGCTGGAGTTCGGAAAGGAGCAGTGACTAGCAACAAACAGTTCACAACTGGAAGGGTATTTTTGCCGGTTAACCTGCCACTGCTAATTCTGCTAATCAACATCACTCTGGAATTTGAAAATGTTATCCAACCAGGAGAGAAACTAGATTTTCCTCTTCTGATAACGAGGACAGGCAGGCCAGCCAGGCTGGGCCAAATGTGGCATTACAAAATACTGCCTGTGAAACCGAAAATGGGACATGGAAACGATGAACTGAGTTTCTGGGCTTGCACTCAGGCAAGAAACAAAAATCCAGCTACCAGCATTTAGACAGTCTGATCCCACTAGCAAAGGCAGCTCTGCTCATTTTTCACCAAGGCTGAAGTAAAATGGCAAAGTTATCATTTTAGATTAGAGTGGCTCCTCACAGCATTGGCTGTTCCGAGGGTTTTCAATTTATCAGTATATTTTTAAAAAAAAAAAAGGGGGGGGAACAGCTCATTAGCTTAGGGCAAGCAAAAACCTATTTTGGGTAAGGCTTCTCCTATAAATAAAAGGCTGGGCAGGGAGAGGACGGTGACAACGTGCTGCTCACTCAAGGTGTCAGAGGGGATTTCTATTATCTGTGCTGGCGACCCCCCCCAAGACACTGAGAAGCAGCGACAGCACACCGCTCCTCGGCAGGCCCGGCGAGGCAGCTTCCCCCGGCTGCCGTCCCCTCCATCGGGCTGCCCGTTCTGCCGCCTCGCCTTTGCCATTGGGAAGAGGAGCCAGTAAAGGTGGCTTTCTGTTCCAGCTGAAAAATAAAATATAATGTACAGGGGCAGGGCTCAAACAGAAAGCCAAGAAATTTAATTCTTCAATGGTTTTATTTTTTATTTTAGTTTTTTTGTTTGGTTTTTTTTTTTTTTTTTTTTTTTAATCAACACAGTTGCAAGCCAGTAATTCCAGGCCAACCAATCCTCCAGCACCGGGAGAAAGCATCACCCGAGAACCTCCCCAGCCCTGCCACTGGCCTGACAACACGACACTTTAACGTATTCAGCCCACAGCCTCCTCAGGCCACAGCTTTCTGCAATTTATCCCTATACCGCCCGCCACCTTGTATTATTTAAGTCACCAGGGGACGCAACTCCTCCGAGACAGTTTTCAGCACAAGCTGCTGACCACCCAGCCCGCAAAGCCATCATGTTTGGTTTCAGACGGGGTTCCCAGCAGATGTTCCCCAAAGATGACATAGCAAGAGGAGGGATTTCACAGAAAACCCTTGATGTCGATGCCTCTGGAGCACGCTGGCAAAGCGATGGTCTGCAAAGCACCATACAGCACCTACAGACATCCAGCGCACCCAAAAAGCAGAGGTGCTCATATAGCCCAGGCTCTGGTGAAGGGTAAAAGCCTTGGCACCCAGCACCCGCTGGCAGCGTTGGAGTGCCAGGTGTGACCCCAGGCTGGCAGTCCAGGGGCCAGGCACTGTTCATAAACAGCTTCCCCCACCACGGGGAACACTTGCCAGTCCAACCGGACCGGGATCATCTCTGGGTGGATGTTTGGGGAAAGCAAAGGACAAAGATTGAGGATGGTTTATTAGATTATGGACAGCCCCATGCAAATAGGGCCATATTGATCCGGTCTGCAAACACCTGGCTGGGAATACAAGCAGCCCCTGAGTATACAGAAGCTGCTGGAGATTATTAACCAGATCCATTGCTGTAAATCACATTACCTCCTTCCAAACCCCAACCCAGCACTGAGTCCCCCTGTGCTAGGCGCTGTACAGCGCACATCCTTGCAGTGCAACAGAGCATCACTTCTCCCTGCCCAGAACCCTAAAGCCCAAAGATTCAGCCCAAAAGCATGGAGCCCGGCAAGGGTATCCTGCTCTGGAATCTGTGGACAAGGGCTGCGCAGCCCTCCTTCCCCCCAGCAACTCCCAAAGCCAAGCATGTGTTACCAGGAGGGTGAAACTCACTGTATAGGAAAACTTGCCATGGGTATGCAAGGCAGGAATAAAAAAAAATTAAAACCAAAAAATCAAAAATGTGGAAAAAAGAAAATATCACAACTTCAGACAAACTCGCCCCCTACTCCCACTGGGTATCTCATATTTTGCATCAGCTGCAAACCACCCCTTTAGTGCACAGAGCAAATAGGACAAGCTCTCTTGCTTCCCAAAGCACCCCAACTCCAAAGCACAGAAAGGAAGAAAAATAGTAGTAAAATGCTTCACAGCAGATTTCCAAGAGATCACAAAATGCTTTGCAGAGCTTCATTAGCAGAGAAGGCAGCAGCTCCCGGATTAAAGGAGGAACTGGGGAATGAGGTGCTGAACCAAAGGCACAGGAGAAATCCCATATTCCTCCCTTCTCCCCATCAAAATCCCCAGCTCTGATTCAGCAGAAGCACCAACAGCAGCACAGGCTAGTGTATCTCACTGCAAACAAAACCATTTGTGTTTAAACCGCCACCCTACTCCCCTAAAGAACTGCTGCATGCAGTAATTTCCTTGTGCTGGGGGGGGGTGGGGGGGGTGCGGAGAGAGAAAAAAGCCGTGATGAAATTGTCTCAAGAGTTTCTCTGCGTTTTGTTTACAGCCGCTGCCCTCAAACCCAGGGCTGGCACGCAGCACGCAAGCCTGCTAACAGGAATAAATCTAGCATTTGAGATCATTTACAAAAGCTCTGCTCGCAGACAGTCAGTGCTCCGACGGGGAAATCCCTTTGCAGGTCTGAAATAAGGGAACTTGAACCATTTTTCCCTGGAGAAATTTAGACCTGAAAGATCTTCTGAATTTCTCGTTTGGAGCTACAAGGCCCAGTAACAAGATCTCTTTCCCTGGACTCACCCACACCACTTTGACTGCTGCCAAGACCATGCAGAGGCGAGGGGAGATGGACTGGAGAGAGACCTGTGGCAGCAGGGAAGACGCCCACCGTTCACATAAGAGAATGCTCTAGTTCGCTGTTATTTATGCGCACCTCTGGTTAATACAGGTATTTTTCTGGCATGCATTAACTGAACACAAAGATTCCTTCTCCTCTATACCTTGTCCAGTGCTGCCAGCAGGCAGCATCTGGAGAGCGGGCTGCCAGCACAGCACCTTCCCAGCACCCTCCTTCCCCAGACACACACCCCCAACGGCCACTGCTACCCAAAACCTGGCGAGGCTGGTGCAAGCAAAGGCTGGGAGGCTTGGGAACACAGGATCAAGGGCAGGAAGACGAGCTCATCCATCCCCCAGGAGCAAACAGATGGGGCAGGGAGTGACGGGACCCAGCAGACCCTCCAAGAGCAACCTCCCAGTCTGCTGCAATCATAGCAAAGTTTACTCAACATCCAGCACCCACAAAAAAACAAGCCCTGAAACAAAACTAAAGAGGTTTGCTCCTATACTCCCCAGACTGTGGGAAGTCCCTCAGGAGCGGTAATGCTGTGCCGGAGCTGGGCCTGGTTTCTCCGCTTTGCTGGCAGGGCCGAGGGGGAGGAGGTGGGAGGAAGAGCCCGCTGGCAGCCCCGTGCTTCCCACCTCCTCCCCTGGAGGATTGCAGGAGGCCAGTTTTGATTAAACTAATTAAGCCTGCTCTGTTCAAAGAGCTCCAACCACATGCTACCAGGGGAGAGGAAGAAAATATAAAATCAAAAAAGAAAAAGAGAAATCTCCCTGCAAGCACACTCCTTCAAAGCTACCTATCTCCTCAGCAGATCCCTGACAGACAACTCCATGCTGCAAGAGGAAAGCCCAGAAAAAGGACTCACTGCAGTGACACAGGCCCAACCCTGAAGACCCTGCTCCGTCCAGCCACCAGGACCTACTGGGACATGTCCCCTTTCCCACCAGGGTGACTGGTTTCCATCCCCTCCCAGCCAGTCCCCAGAGGTGGCCGCTCCTCTTGCAGTAATATAGCCCTCCTCCAAGCCAAGCTCTCCCAGACGCTGCCTTCCCTCCCAAACCATCCCTATCTTCCAGCCCCTTGCGCGTTCCCTTCCCTCCTCTCCCTTGAAGACATCGGGTTTTTGGAAACAATTTAATTGTGAGCTCCAAAGAGGCTTCCTTGGGTAGTGCTGGCCAGCTGGTGGCCCTGCTCTCCCAAAATGTTACGCTTCCCCCACAGGGCAGCCACACCAGGGACCTGGCAGAGTCTGCCCCTATAGACCCCACAGACCCTGCCCCTATAGAGATCCTGCCGAGCTGGGAGAGAGAAGCATCGCTTTTGCCTTCAAAGCCTTTCAACTGGAGGGGGGGGAAAAAAAAAAAAAAAAAAAATCAAAGCTCAGGCTTCCTCCCCTTTGAAGGGCAGGAGGGAGAGCAGCCAGGCAAGGGCTGGCCCTGCCGAGAACAGCGCAGGGACCCCGATCCTCCAGGGCTGGAGCACGAGCACTTTCATTACAAGCTTTTGCAGAAGCAGAACGAAGCCTTAGGTGCAAGAACTGCATTGAAATTCAAACCGGGGTGTTTAACTCTCCCCTGCACCTCGGGAAACCTCGGTGGAAATGCAGGCTAAGAAGGAAGGCAGGGTCTGAAACCCTAGAGAAGGGCGGGGGAGGAAAGCAAGTTGCCCCATCCTGCCCTGTGAATAACTTCATCCAGGGGGCTTTGGGCTTGCCAGTGTATCCCACTTACAGCTCTGCCCCGCACCCCAAAAACACCAGCACTGCACCCAC
>JAVKLA010000090.1:34243057-34266000 GCA_034782735.1 Sagittarius serpentarius | reverse complement strand
CACCCACCACTCCCACCGCCCGACAGCCTTCCCCCGGTCCTCCGGCACCCCATCTCCCCTCGGCCTCCCTGTAGCCCCCCGGCCAGCTTTCCTTGCTGCCTGTGGCCCCCCAACACCCCTCAGGCAGCCTGTGTGCCTCCCCGCTGCCCCCCTGCCAGCCAGCCGGCTCTGACTCCCCACGCTGTCCCCACATCAGCTCCACACCCCGGGTGAGAGCAAGGTCCCCCCCTCCGCTGTAGCCCCCAGTGAGATATTTCCCTCTCACCTCAGCCACCAGCGTTTCGTCATGGTGCTGTTCCTCTCCTTCCTCTTCCCTGACCCACGCAGTCCCACAGTCCCACGAGCGGGGCCTTCCCAAGCACGTCACCCAGGCCGGCGGTGCCCCATCCCTCACCCGATGGTCCCACACCTGCCCGAAGAGGGCAGGGGAAGCTAGCAGAGGTCCCAAGGCCACCAAGACCACCGCGACACGGTGTCAGGGCACTCTGGAGGGGAAGGACTTCCCCAGCCCCTTTCTGCATTCCCTGGGATCTGAGACTGTCCTGTGGCCAACAAGACCTCTGTAGGCATCAGCTGGTGAGCAGGGATGGGCCTGGGACCGGGCTTGCCTGCGAAGCTGTGTTTAAAAAAGAATAAATAAGACATACTTAGGGCAATACAAAAATTTCTTGTGTGGGAGATGACTTGATCAGCTTGTCCCTTTCTTAGATCCGAGGGTTGCCAGCTCCAGGCCCCTCTTAATGCAAGGGAAGATGGGCCCAGCCCCAGTTCCTGACCTCAACACAGGTTGGGGAAAGAGCCATCAAGTTGATCGGAAAGAAAAAAAAAAGGCAATTGTTTTGCTTCCACTCTTCCTTTTTAATGAAACACTTTCCAGTGTTTTAAGCAAAACATGACTTTTCATTTTGAAATTTCCTTTCGAACCATTAAAATGTTTTAAAGTGGTTGAAGGCGAAGTGAGATGTTTTGATTTTTGTCGCTATGAAATGTTTCACTCAACACATTCTTTGTGTTTCTTGATTTGCAAAAATTTTTCAAAGGTTTCTGCTTTCTCGCCCAAGACGTATCTGCATAATTTTTTACTTCTTTGAAAAAGCAAAAAAAAAGGGGGCAGAAAAATATCCTTTAGCTCCACAGCTCCACAGGAAGCAGAACTTTATCCAAGAAACAAGGAGCCAAGGGACTCCTCTCCAAAGGTCCAAACTTTCAGACACTTAGTCATCCTTTCACTCGCTTGCTCACACACCAAGTCTAGACATATGCCGTCTCAAACTCTGGCAGGGACTCTAACATCCCCAGAGGTCAGACCAGGGTCTTTCGGGTTTGATTTTGAGTGGCTCGAGGAGAGGCAACGCAGCAGAGCTGAACGTGCGGAGCGGAAAAGGGAGCGGTGGCTGCAGAGGGACAGAGAGGGACATTGTGGACCGCGGGACGTGGTGGCCTGCTGACCCTGCATAGTCTTGTATTGCAAATCTTCCCCCTGTTCCCCAAGGCGTGACACGACGCCTCAGCACATCAGGTAGACGTGAGAGAGGGGGAGCCAGAAGACCTTTCGAGGAGCCAACACGGGTAGGGTACGAGGCACACGCGGGGGCGAGGCGAGTTGTCTGTGGGGTCGGTGAGCCCCAGGCAGCCCCACGGCGTCTCACAGGGAGAGGGGCAGGGCGATCCGAGCAGCTCCAAGAGAGGCATCCCAGCCTGGGGCCTTGGAGGAGCCATCGAGCCAATGCAGAAATGGCCAGGACTCTGCCTCTGCTGTCTGCTGGAGCCTGTAAAATCCTTCCTGTCAGAGATAACTAATCCTGGGGCCTTTACACCTCCTCTCCTGAAAAGCACATTTCATTCCTCTGTCTCCTCCTGCCTTCCAAGTGCATGAGATTGCAATAGGTATTACCGAAAATATTCCCCATGGGAGCTGACACTGGACTCCCTTAAAACCCAAACACTATCACCCCTCCTTCCCCAAGACACAAGCGAGTGCTATGCTCTATTATCTCTACACCCACTAAATCTTTCTGAAATAAAGAATAAACATTTCCACCACACATAGTGTAAGTGTATGTGCCAAGCTGCATCGCTTCCTCTCCTCTGTGGTTGTTACAAAGTGGTTTTGTTTCAATGGTGAAGCAGATGGACAGATTCCAAGTCTGGCGTCCCCACTCCCTCCAAGTACGTCTAACGCTATCTTTGGTTTATCGCAGATTCCTGAAGAAAATGTTTACGGGAGCCTCTTGTTTAAAATCTTGGCTCCATCACAGCATAATTCCTATTATTTATTAAATTAAAATCAGGCTGTTGTTAATGCACCATTACAGTGGCAAAGTGGAGCCCTTGAAAATGAAGCCAAACACACTCTATTTCTCTGAGCCTGAGGGAAGCATCTTCCCATCATCGTCGCTCATCGGTCATGCCACAAGGGGATGAAAAGCAGTCTCATGGCCTGTAACTCCTTAAACATTTTCTTTTTGGTGAGAAAAGCCACAGACTCTTTTGCTTTGCTGTCCAAAACCTGACATCCCAGAGTCAGACAGTGTACAGATTGTACATAACACCGTCGAAGGGGCTTTACCTGAGACACCTTTGTGGCAATGCCCTTCTCCGTTCACCGTGACCCCATTAATTCCACCACCACCCCCCACCACCACCCCCGCTTCTGCAATTTTCCTCTAACGTATTCCGTGGAAAAACCGCGGGCCTTCCTATCTCCCAGCCAGCTGCAGCCCCCATAACACAGCGAGCTCCATACAGATGGTCTCTCTTGGGTTGAAGTGCGGCAGAGTTTAAATTCCTAACCGGTTTTCAGAGGAGATTCTTAAATTTTCCCGGAAATGTGTTGCTGCTTTGAACTGACTGTGTATTTGTCAATTTAGTCATTAACCTTCTTCCTTACTCCTTTGGCTTTTGATAAGACAGAAAATGTCAAAGGGAAGGGAAATAGGCTCAGAATGATTTCCCCTGGCGAAGGATCCCAGTCCCCAGAAGTGAAGGGAGTTTTCTCATCAATTTTAGCAGAGACACGGCTTCACTTACGGTGCCAGGTTAAATCAGCATTCAAGTTTTTTTCCAGGGTTTGTGTGTTAGACTTTAGCAAAGTAGCTGGGTCTTCTGGAATGATCTCAATCTGTAGCTCTCAAAGCCTTTTTGAAAGAAGCCAAATACCACTGATCCCAATTAAGGTGGGAGGTGGGAGGAGCTGGCCAGACAGTGGGAGAGCCAGAAATGGATTCCCACTCACCCCATTCCCAGCCTCACGCTCAATCCTCTGCGTCACACCGACTGTACCACGGTCATGGCCTATTCCATCAAGAAATGCATGTCTTAATTAATGCATTGCTTATTAGTATTTCTTATTCATGAAATTATTACAAACAACCTGAACGTGGGTAAAATAGTGCAACCACAGGAGAGGGGATCAAGTTCTGTTCACGCAAAAATTTGTTGCGTCTAAACTTGTTGTTTGTTGCTTATTCAAATGCAAGTAATAAAATTCTTACCATCAGAAGTTTACCAAAAAGGAAAATGGCTTTTCCCAATAGCTGACATAAACGTGTAAGTGCTACCAAACATATTTACATGTTTGAAATAGATGGTATAATTACAATGAGTTATAGTCAATATTCAGTCTTTCCCCGGTTTAAATGCTACCTTCTGATACAGCACAACACATCCTTTAATTGTGATCACGTGCTCTTTCTTAGAGACTGCTGCAATTTTTTTTCCACAAAAATGTCTGTAATTGAAAAGAAAATGGCATTGTTTAAAATAAATTCTCTGCCCTCCTGGAAATAAACAGGTGACTTCCCTTACAGAATGTCCTATTTCTGGGACTTCTACATCGCAGCAAGCTATCTGCAAAATCATTTTGGACATTTTTCTACACCCCAAACTTGAATTTCAGCAAGGAAATGCAGTTTTTGAAGACTGAAAAAATTCAACAAGGATTCTGAAAACAAGTCAGGAAAAAGCTATCAGAGGTAATATCAACAAAAGCAGTCATAGTGTCTGCCAATAAAAGCAGATCCATTCCGGACTCAACAAAAAAGGTCTTTTCCCCTCTTTCAGCCAATACTGATGTTCCTCAAAGGATACGAAATAGCCGTTAAATTCACTCTTATCTAGTGTGTCTCACATCCTGCACAGTGCTTTTAAAAAGAGAAAGCCACATTAGAGGGACAAACACATGACTATTCCACAGCTTCTCCATGAGATCTCACAAGTCAGGCCTCCAAATGAGACCTCCTCTTCACCGCCAGCAGTTGAGGCTCACTTCGGTAGTAAGGCCATTTTCAGATTATTTACTAAGAAGGGATATCCCTAGCCTTCTTTTACCGATGAGAAAATGGAGGGACAAGAAGAAGAAGGGCCTTACCTCTGCAAACCACTAGCAAAAGCCAAGGTTATCACCCAAAGGTGATCACCTAGTATCTACCTTGAGCACAGTGAAAGAAATCCCTGCTGCCTCATGTGAACTGTAGGTATCTAGAATTGCTTTCTTTGTGTCTCAGATGCAGACTTCTGGTTTGGGGATATTTTCCACCATGTGATCTACCTTCAAGTGGTCTTTATGGAGTTCATTGGCAGGCAGAAGTTGGTTTTCCTCTCTTGAGCTTTCCACAGATTTCCAAGGCTGAGAAAGGCTGCAAAGGAAGAGGCTCAGCTACAGGTTTCCGATTTCACCTTTGTGAAAGAGGGGTTTAAGGCTATCCCTAAAGACAATTCTCACCAACCCTGCATGAAGGGATAAAGCAAACGCCCTCTGCCCCTCTGCAGCAGTCAAGTTGGTGGGAAGTGTCCCCCCATGCAAAGGTCTGCCAAGAAGACCCTTGCTGCTCTCTGAGCTAGAGCCCTACCATCCCATGCATCTCTCAAGCTGGCCATCACCACAAAGCAGTGAGCAAAGAGGTCACAGTGAGAGACTTAGGTCTCTATGGCAGCAAGCAAGCCAAGCTAGCAAGCGGTAAGCTCCGGTTTGCTGACTCGCTTTTCGATAAAATCCCCCCCTTGGCTTGTTCACAGATTCCTCCAGTCTCTCTCGTGGGGGTTTTGACCCAGTGTTCCTGCAGGCTTTCCTATTATCAGCTGTCCCATCCTTTCTACATGACTGCCAAAGTTGGACCTTAGCCTTTCATTTCATTTTCATTTGGCTTCTTCCCCAACTTCCCATATTTGAGCACTTTGCTTATTATCAGCGTGGTCCCTCCTGTACTTTGCTCAGCTCCATTCTACTAATTGGTTCGAGCATGGGCCGAGCATTCCCTAAAACAGTCACTTCCCCTCGCACGCAGTCACTGCCACGCATTCAGCACCCTCCCCAGACTCCCAGAGCAGGAGCGACATTTCCTCTCCAAAAGGTGCTGGTGTCCTTGACTGAATAGGTCTGAGACAGCGATCGATATATGATTGTATCCCATACTGGTTCTTCACAGCCCAGGAAACACGTCCCCTGGCAGGACCTGAAGGTTGTAGGACAGATAGGCTTCACAAGCAGACATCCATTTTCACTATTTCTCTTATCAACAGCTTTCCCAGTAATATCCCTGTATTGCACACCACCTTGGGAAGCACCAAATTTCAGATAGCCAGCAACCTAAAACTAGGATGTTCACTTTAATTCCTATGAATTGAAAATACTTGGATTCTCGTATGGTCAGATGAACAAAAGATGCTTGCATCACCTTTGTTGATGACCTTGTCCTTCCAGAACACAAGTCACCACCACTTCCCTGTGGCTCCCAGGTCATAAAGAGGTGTTAAAACCGCTTGCCTCTCGCTTGTGAGTAAGGAGGCAGTGCTGCAGAGAGAATAACCACAAATCACAGCAGCAGCTCTCCTGCCCCCCGGACCCAACCCAAGTTCACCAAGGACTTTACTTTCCCTGGTCGACTCGGCAGAAAACCTACAAAGCTTAATTTTTTACCATGCTTTCCCAGGAGGAAAAAATCTCACCTAGAACTGCTGTCAAGTCACATATCGTACCTCACCCCAAAAAGATTTAGGCAGGTTAAGCCTGGAAGAAAGAGAAACTATCAAAGGCTGCTTGTTTGATAAAGGCGCATCTATACTCCAGCAACACCTGGTTACTGTGGGACGTGCAGAGCCAGGAGCTGGGCTGGGGGAGCAGGTTGCCCTCCCCAGGCGCTGTTCTCCAGAGAGGAAGCTAGAAAGGACAGGTGAACGAAAGCAAAGCCTGCGGGGCAAAAACTGTTCGCATCTTGCAGTGAATTCAAAGCCACCTAGCACTTGCATTCAGTGGGTGGCCCACCAACCCTGTCAGCTCAGCACCCGCTAGGGAGAGAAAGCCACAGCCCTGAGAATGGAAAGTCAAGTTCACTGGGACTGTGGCTTTGGAAGGAGGTCCAGTTGAGCCAAAGGAGGTGGAAGTCTTAGATCCTGTTCTGGAACAAGCCTGCAGCCTCCCACACTGGTCTGTTTAGCAGCAGCTTCAAACTTCCCGGACTCCATTTAATGAGTGCAAAAGTCAAGGTGTCCAAGGCATGAAGATCTTTGGGAGAGGGCCAGAAGATACTTGCCAGAGGGCTGGAAAAAAGATGAGGGTGCCGTGGTCGTGGCAATGGGGAAGACAGAAGGACACGTAAAACTCAGAAAGCTACCGACGACTCTAACATGCTGCTCTTTTGCCCAGTCTCATACTAGGGAAGGTCCTCAAAGGATGTAAATTAATAGATCTCATTTGAAACAGTACCGATTTACTCACAGTAAAGACCTGGCTTTCAAATTTTAGAGGCCCCAAGTGGATGTTGCACAGGAGCCTGAATTTCAAGGCCCAGGCTGGGAAGATCCCACTCAGCTCACATTGCCCTGGCCTCAAATAAAAGAGCCGAAACTCCTCCTGTGTTCCAGGCTGCTCAGCCCCTTCCTCCAGCTAATTATTCTTTCCCCAGTTGGATAGTCTAGTTCTGGAGCAATACTAGAATTAGGACAGAGAGAAAGATACTGGCAGAGCCCAAGGAAGAACAGGGAAGAGTCATCCCAGGTCCCACTGTCCCCATGGAACTGGCGGCGTCTGGCTCCCAGCGGCCAGATGGGGATGGGGTGGGAATAAGAGCAGTGTCCTGGGAGATGCAGGCTGCCATGAGCAGAGCGGAATGGGAGGAGAAGCAAAGGGAGCCACAGTTTTGCAGGGAAAGGAACATGGGTGTTTTATAGTCATCAACCCCCACCCCAGACTGAAATGCAAGACCTGTGACCAGCCCAGGGGTGAGCAGCAGATACAAAAGCAGCAAAGGGACATGTGCTCACCCAAAGGTGCCCTGTACCTTCTCCTCAGAGAATTGCCCCAAGCATGCAGGGCAGCATTTGGCATGTTAAACCACCCCTAGGCCAGGCCTCATACTGCCTCTACTGCAAAGCCCTCAGCTCTGCCCACAGCAGCCAACAGGCTTGCTGACTCCCAGTTAATCCCATCTCCCAGCCCTGCTCCATCTCCCCTCCCAGCGTGCTCAATGCTGGGAGCTGGGAATGCAAACCATCCCACCAAGACAAGCTCTCATCATCCAGCCCTTTTTATTTCCACTTCTTCCATTCAGCTGAGACACAGCCAGGCTGAGAAGGGTCAGACTCACCACATGCACCCCAAGGCTCAGCGTAAGCCAGGGAGAGCCATTCCCAGGGCTTGGGCTGGAGAGTGGGAAAACGACGGGCGCGTCTCCTGAAACCTCAGCAGCTTGCCAGTCTTATGACCTGAAATCAAGGCTGTCAGGGACTGCTCAGAGTTGATAGCAGTGGTTATTTGCATTTGAGCTAAGGGGATGGCTCGGAAGATTTAGGCAGTCACTGATCCCAGATAACAAGAAAGGGGACTCTTTGCACGTGCACTCTGGACACATCTGGCCAGCTGCTGCTCCTGGGCACTGCCATGTGGTTGAAGTTAAAGGCATGAGCCTGGAGGAGGAGCAAAGGCAGAGCTCTGTGAGAAACAGCAACATCCATTCCTTTCATAACAGCACCTCCGACCCTGCTGGTAAAAGAGGTGAAAGCTTAGCCAGGTCTCGAGTACAGGGCAGACCGTTGCAGGTGGCACCCTGTTTTACTGCTCAGCCAGAGAAGTGTTATTTACCAAAGCACATTCAGCCTATGTCTGTGAATGGATGGACCCAAGCAACAGCGGAAGAGACCTTCACAAGGATCAAGGTGTTGTTCACAGCGGTGCAGACGTACCTGCATTTTGATGTCAAGTTATGAAAGTGAGTCATTTCGACGACAGAGCAAGCTAGAGCAACCCCTGCTGTGTAGACGTGGTTAGGCTGACTCCATTCAGTCACAGGTCTTTCTCTACACCAGAAACCCAAGCGATACCAGCTATATGAGAACTTCATTGCACCAGATTTACTCTGTGGAGTTGGAATCAGACTCTAACCCTAGCGTTTACACAGCTTCTTTATCATCTCTCCTCACCACCACTTAATTCCAACCCCAAGCACTGGAATAACCGAATACCATCAATTAAATTGCCTCAGAGGAAACAAAATGTGCATTTTTACAGTCCTGACCCAAAGCACTGTTCTCATGCTTCATGATGAAAGGAGTTCTTTAGGCTGCACAGAACACTTGCATTAAAAGGCAAGTATTATTATTTCCTGCTTTTTTCTTTGGAACCCAGAGCAGATGAAAGGGAATTCATAATGTGGAATCAGAGGTGCCCCTTAAAACAAGAAATCAATGTATCTAGTCCTCAGCCGATGCAGGACTAGATGGATCCTGCATAAGGTTAGAAGAATGGTCTTGGCTCAGTGCTGGAGTTGCATCAGGAAAAATCTGTGGTGGGATAGAAGAATCCCTTCATGATGGACTAAAAGAAAAAAATAAATCAAATTTCTAAATCTTCCCATTAGGCAAGTGTTTCTGCAGTGAGCATCTCTTCCCACTTGCTGGGACGCCCTTCCCCTGGCTAAAGAGTAGTGGCAGTGTTTGTTGCACACACATGCACATGCACATGCAAGTCCCACACATGCTCTTTTCCATGCTGTTTGAGGCACGGCTTCCCAGGCTGTATCAAGTGCAAAGTGAAATCACCTGAAGGGTGTCGCTTTAAAAGCCACGGAAGTGCAGAGAGCAGCACCAGCAGCAGTCAATAGCAATTTCCACCGCCGGGTCGATACCATCTGATGGCTGTGTAGCTGTAAAGATTGTTTCACACACATATCAGGAGGTGGGCAGAGGCAGGAAAAGTGGAATTGGTTTTAATGATTGCAGGATTCAAAGTACTCCTGGCTCGCTCTCCCTCTTCTTCTTTCACAAGTAATACACACACAAAGAGTCAGAAATCAAATTTCCAGCCCTGTCAGTTCCTATCACACCAGCTCCCCAGCTTGGACTCCTTCCCAGTTTGCCAGGGAAGCTTCTCCTAATCCACTGAGAAGTGCATTACCAGGAGATGGAGTTGCAGCCTGTGTCCAAACTTCCCCGCAGTTTCAGGTCATTAGCTCCACCGGTTTGGACACGGAGCTACAGCAGAAGCGCAGCACGCAGGTTCAAACCCAAAGGGTTTCCAGATGAGGGTAATTTGCACTATTTTACCTCCCCAGACAAGATCAGCATCTCATTTTGCTAGATGCTGGATGGGCAGGGAATCGTAGGCAAGCACAAACAGCTAAACACACAAAAAAAGGAGGGTACCCATTTCGCAGAGAAAGCATGTGAATGGCTATAGCCTAAAAAATAATAGCATTATTATGTTTCTGCTGCCTCATAAAGTGCTTTTCAGCCAATGACTCCAGGGGCAACACAAGAACAAACGTGTCTTGGTCAATGTTAAGAGCATTGCTGTGGGATGAAGGAGGCCAGTTCTATGGCCTGGGGTTCCCAGCGCTGGCCCCACGGTCCCAGCTCTGCTATTTGGCTCTCATAAACGTGCTGAAATACCAGTCGCTCCTTCTGTTCCCCTCGCACTGTCTGTCTGTCTGCCTCCTGCCTGAGGTGTGGACTCTTTCTTACAGGGTTTCACTAGCTGGAGCTCTGATCTCTGCTAGAAAAACCTCTCAGTTGCTCCTGCAGGAAACGAAAGCCAAGACTGTGTCTGCTTTTCAGAAAATAAAGAACATTAGTTTGATTCTTTGTCTCCTAATTCATTAATTCACTGACATCTAAACACAAACCTCTCCCTCATCATCACATAAATAAGCAAGATGATTTCCTAGGGACGCTTAGTGCCTGGGTACCAGGTTGGGAGCAGAGGTGGGCATCGACAGGTATGCGAAAACTGGGGCAAAGCAGCCTCTCCACGGTTCATCAGGTTGTACCAGATGGACACAACCTACCTCTTCTGCTCCTCAGATCATTTTATAAAACACAAGTCGCTGCTGTCTTACATACCCATCATAGAATATTTTATTGACGTCCTCATTTAGGCCTCCTATGATAACTGAGAAGCAAACACAATAACGAGAGGCGTATGCTACCAACGGGCCTTTCTGTCACCTTGTAGGATGCCACAGGAACCTGTGCGTGTGTAACACGTACACACACATCCTTCCCTCTTTTTCTCCCAACCCCTAAGACATCAACCCTTAGTTGCTGCAGCTTTTTATTTTATTTTTTTAATAAATATGCAAGCATTTCTGGGCCTGACCATCAGCTTGATTCTTTTATGGAAGGGATAACACATACGCACAATATCCACAGTGGTTAGAAGCCTGCACCCAAACTCCCAGCCTCTGGAGTCTTTTTAGAAGCAGAAATGGCAGGTAACAGTACCCAGATCTTGAAGCCTGGAAATGGTGAATGAGGTAGAGCTTCACTGCAAGGGCTGGAGAAACTTAAGAGGGGCAGGATGTAATTAGTAGGGCTTGCTGAAGTTTTAAATCAACAGAAAACCAGGTGGGGTTCAGCCATCAAAGCTACTATTGCTCTGGATCCAACTTCACAAACAGTTTTTTTTCCTGGGAAGAAGTATAAAGAGAGGACTGAAGAAAGGGTAAACACATAATTTCAGTCTTTTTAAACAAGGCATCTTGCTGTTTCAGTTTGAAACACTCCTGATTTATACTTGCCCCTTTCAGAGGACTTGCCAAGTGTGCTGCCACCACCAGCCCTAACCCCTACACCCGTGCAGGGGTGGCCACCGCAGCGCTCCATCCAGCAACGCTGCCTGGAGACTCGGGGCAGGTGGCAAACACGGTGGAAGACAAACAAAGCCCAGTCCGTGGGATTACTGAAGCACGTTAGCTCAGCGGAGGGAGGTCGACGCAACGCAGCGGACCTCTGACCCTCGAAGAAAGCCGGAAAACAAACACCTCTCTCCACATGCATGACACTGATGATGAGGCCACTTGCACCCTTCAGCCTGGCCAGCAATGCAGAAGAACCTGCAGATGATGAAGGAAGGCCTGAAATTCAGAGCTGTTAAGGCCAGACGGGCCACCCGCATCGACTAAACCTACTCTGGTACTGCGCAGGTGGAAGAGCTGTGGGAATTTCAGGTTGATGTCTACCCTGCCTGCAGGAACCACACATGCATGCAAGGAGAGACCCCCTGAGCCCCATGGTGTCTCCTCATCAAGTTTGCAGCTTTGCTAATTAGTCACCAAGCCAGCACCCACCACCCCTTCTGCTCACAATAAACCAGAACATCACAAAACTCTTGATTAAAAAAAATAAATCCCCGAATTATTATTGGTTTTGTTTGTCTTTTGGGTCACATTTTCAGGTTTCCGCAAAAATAAAGTGGAAACTCCTTGTAATGGTGCAAGTCCAGAGGCTGGGACTTTAAATAAAATCCCACGCACTGGGAGATGCTCAAGGCAGTGGCAAGCACTGCTTCTGCTTTGCCTGTGCTCAACCCTGCAAAAGACTGAAGGGGCTCTGTCTGCTCAGCAGTCAAAGAAAATCTTCGTCGTGACTTGATCCCAGATACGCGCAGAGTGAAAATAGCTGAGATTGGCATGTTCGTTAGGCTCACAGGTAAAAGGCACAGTAAGCAGCAAAACCCAAAATAAATAGTGAGAGTTGACAACACTGAGTGAGGGAACCTTGAATGGGAAATAAAAGACAATTTTGAACAGTGAGGGTAGTTAATCACCAGGTCCGGTTACCAAGGGAAATGGCAAATTCATCATCAGTCAGAGGTGGTGCATGGAGACTGGATGTCTTCCAAAAAGCAACACTCTGGTTCAGGATCAAGTTTTCGGGTTCAAGAACATCTCTCAGAGGAGAATAACGCCCTCCATCACAGCCTCTGCAGGTGATGCTGGCCTGAGCTGCCAGGCAAGCAGGGTGAGGGTCGCAGTGCTGCAGAGTCCCTGCCTCGCAACCCAGCCTCTCCCCCCAGCCTGGCTCCCCGCAGTTGCACCGAGGCTGGCTCATGGGGCACAGCCAAGCGCCGAAACCCTGCTGCACTGACCACGGCCCTTCTCCAGACAGCCCGCCTGAGCCAGGCTCCAAGTCCTAGCCTCCCTCATGCTTGGCCCCAGCATGGTGCTCCTGGCCACCATGGCAAGCTGTGCCACCGACCTTCCTGCACCGGAGCACTGACTGCCCAACGCAGCCAGGGAAGCAGAATAATGATCTCTTTTTTTCCTTTACTCCTTTTAGTCTCTGCATCTGCTCCTTCCTTCCTTTAGCTGCCATGCAAACCAAGCCCAAAATACACGCTCTGGCTTCTGTTTACCCTTTCAGGCAGTTTCCCTGATGCCCAAGACACTGATTTGAACTGACCTCTCTCTCAACACCACCTTACCACCAACTCAGCTCCCCGACTCTCCTTGGAAGCAGGAACAAAAATCCAAGGGCAAAGCAAAGCGGCCTTGGCATCCCTGGTGCGCTCCAGCACCTCTGTCTCCCAACCATCACGTGGGAGAAAAGGAAAATGGATCAGAGTCTGACTTCCAGCTTCGATTGCAGACACGGAGAGCAAAATGCTAGCTAGTACGTCACAGCGCCGCGGTCCCTGCATGGAAGCGACTCCCCAGGTCCCAAAGGGCAGAGCTGTGCTCTCTCCCCTCCTTCTGCACCAGTCAATATGGCCAGTTTAAACAGGTTTCGGAAGAAAGCAGGTGCCTGCAGCTCATGCTGCTTCCCTGACCCTTGTAAATCCAGTCTCTTGAGTGAATGGCTTGTTTGGAGAGAGCCTTCCGTTTGTTTGTCTGGGCTCTAGTGATAATAGCTCTAATTTATCTCCGAGCTGGGCAGGCATGTCTAATGTGTTTGAGTATTTAGAAGCATTATGGAGGTTTCATTTGGTCAATTGTTTCTTGAAATCCTTTCCCACACACAGAACAGCCATGCAAAGGTGATACCGCTCCACCGTGGGCAACCCCAGGAGCCGCAGCCTGCGCTGCCAGCCTGGGAAGGGCACACACGCCGGGGCTGCCGGATTCATTGACAAGGAGGCACAGTGATCCGAAAGACCTTAGTACTCGGTCTCGGAAGTTAAAGACCAAGCAGCTGACCTTTGAAAGGAACAATGACAAGACGGCCTGGAACGTGCCACCACACCTCCTCCTGCTTAGACCTTCCAACCCTATTTGCTTTATCATCTATCTTCTCCATGTAGACGCACTCCATCTTAGCTCAGACTTGGTTAGGCAGGGTTAGCTTGACATCTGCACTGGGAAATACAGCACAGTTGGGCAACACATTGTACCTAATCTTAAATTAACCCTTCCTGCACTCGAAGGTCCATTCCAGCTATAGCCAGACACCAGCTGAAGACCCTTTAAGCTGGGTCCCAGCAGAAGGCCTTAACCTGAGACAGTGCTGGGGAACAGTGGGACCCGGTCACAGGTAGAACATGCAATCCAACCATGGAGTTACTTACAGCTCTAGCCTATATGGCTTACCGTGTTACCGCGCATCACCTGCACTGTGCTCACAGGCCCGCACGTGCTTAGGCCTGTGATAAATGCAAGGTCACGTGCCTCAGCTTAAATCACTTTCGTGGAGGTTTCAGCAATTCTCTTCATGCCATTTCAGCTAATTTTAGCTGCGAGCTGAGAGGCCGTTACCGAGGTTCAGCTGACTGGTGGCAATTTATCAGGTCAACCCTGCTGGGGTAGGGAGCCTGTTCCGACTCAGCTCTGCCCTCTCTGCTCTCCCTTTTCTGAACGCGGGAGCAGGAGTGTCGAGAACCAGATCTGTTGTATAGCACCTGTAGCCCCAGAGCAATTTAAGAGAGCATGAGCGTGAGCAAGTCCATGTTGCTCCCTGTGCCCGTCCTCCACACCACCCCATGCACCAAGATGCAACCAGTGCTGGGGTGGAACATGTTGGGCACCACTGCGCAGCCGGGAGGAAATGACGCTGCAGCTCCCCGGCTGCAATCACGGGGCTAACTTATAGAGGCCGAATGTAATTACTTACCCTGGCACACGGCCAGGACACCAAGGTTAACACCCTTGCTCTCTGAAGAGCGCCAGAGGAACGTTAGAGGGATGCTGCCAAGTCATTGTGTATGCCTCGACTTCAGGTGTTGCAAACAGCAAGCTTTAGCAAGGGCCGTTGCGGGGAATGGGGTCGTCATGGAATCCTTTAAAAAGCAAAATAAAAGAAGGGATTTGCTTTCTGCTTGGCTGTTTGGCTTTATTAACTTAAACTTTACTGTGCTGCACCAGGGACACAAGTACAACAACCCTGCAGAAAAGCGAGGGCTTGCAGATGCATTGTTCGGTTGCTTTGGAAAGTTTCGAGCCTCTCTTGGCTTTGCTAGAGAAATCTTGCAAAACCTTGAAAAAAACATCACTTCATCTCTGTCCCTGATCTCCCTGTCCCTATGATGGCCTTGGCAGCGTCTGAGCCGTCATCTCCCAGAGCAGGGGCTGGCGCAGACACCGTGTCTGTGCCGTGCTGGCCGGAGCGACTGCTCGGCTTCACAGTCTCCTACGGCGCTGGCAGAAGTTTCTCATGGCTCTAAATTTTTCACATGGGTTTAAACCAGACTGAAATAGCCCTTGTTAAAGATAAAAGCCACCAAATTTAGCCTTCCTTCCCTCTTCCCCCCCCGCCGCCTCCCGTTTCCTGGAGTATTTGCAACAGGCGGCTTGTTGGGAGGATTTTGCCCAGGGGTTTTGTCTGTTATTTATAAAGCTTCGATGAAAAATGCAAAAGAAATGGAAAGAAAAAAAATAAATCAACTTCCAGGTGACCTCTCTCCTTCTGCAGCAGCTCTGCTCCCTGCAGCCACGAGGCATTGCGGCAGCCACAGCTTCAGGGACCACATCCAGCATCCTTTGGGGTCAATGCAAACCTGCCCTCTGCCTTCCCTGGAGTTTCTCTCCAACCCCCTCTGGCCCCGAGGGATGTAGCAACGAGGGATACAGTTCCTTTCATTTAGAGTTTACTAGTTCAGCAAAAAAAAATGTCACAAGCCCCCACCTCTTAGCAGCACCATGTCACTGGCAGGTGTCCCTGGAGCTTATTGGTCTGGAGGACTTCCCAAAAACTGTTAGCGCAGGACCTTGGAGGAGCTGGGCTGCTGTCCCCTCCTGGTTTTAGGGCAAAGCAAAGAAAAAAAGGGTCACAAATACAACCCTCCTGACTGCCCCGCTGCCAGGGTGAGAGCAAGGCTAGTCCCACAGCGCACAGAGCTGATGAGGGCATTTCATGTCTGCTGATGAACCAAAAAAACCCAAATAAGCGAAAACGTCTCTGGCCTTCCCCTTAGTCCACAAACCCGCAGAGAAAAGCGCAGGGCGGAACGCCAGTCCCTTTACCCTCTGTGGGTCACCTTTCCAGCAGTAGAGTCAGGACAAGCACAGCAAGAACAGCAGCCACGTGGCAGCAGTCCCCTTTGCAGGGCTGCGACGGCTGCGCCTTCTGCTCAGCCTGCCGCAGGGCCTGGGACGATGCCGGGCGCAGGAGCATTACCCTGTGCTCCCTACTCCTGCAGCTGGTGGAGGGAGCACTGCAGCGATGCATGTGCATGTGTTTATCTATATATACATGTGTGCATGTATATGGCATGCATATGATGCATATTGAGATAAATAATATTTTGAGAACAAACATTTCATTTTAAAAGTCACTGTGTGACAACAAGTTAATTATCTATCATATCATCTCTCAAAACCAAACATTTTGAAAGCTGGGAAATAACTAATTAAGATCATCATAAATCTTACTCTCACAAGCCCATTTTCCTAAGAAATAGGAAGAAATACATATTTCATCGCAATGCAACATCCGTAACTGTGACCTATAAGATATTAATGACTAGTTCACACAGTTTCTCTATCTAAACACTTTCTTGCAAAGGTTACCATAAGGTAGCACAGGATAATTATTTGGTAACGCTTTCCTGGCAACCTGACTTCCAAAAAATCTGTAGACAGAGATAGGAAAAAAAAAAGGCAACATTGGGATCCTCTCGCTTAACACAAGCCACGTGACTTCCTCACATCCATTTTGCTTTGCACCAGGACAAATCTTATAGAGGAACATATGCTTTGTTCCGTCTTCCTCCTCCAGACAACTGCTCCCAACAGGCTTCTTAAGCCCAAGCCTCTACCCGCTCTTGGGGCTTTCCTCTGATGTCTCTTTAGCCACAGCTTTGGCAAACAGCTGGCCATTTCTAGAAGACAACTTCAGATTGATCCTGGATAGATAAATCAAACCCACTAGAGAAGGTGCACAAAGCTAGGCCAGAACTACAACCCTATTAACGTGCTCAATATGGCTGAAGAACTTAAGGACTTGAACATGGAGGAAAATTCAAATTTTTTTTTAATTAGAGTGTGAAACGCAGGTGGGACAATCATTCAGGCAAGGCTTTGAGCCTGGAACCATGTTTAATAGGAAAAGGGTGTTCACGCTTAGCATCAGGATTACCAAGGAAAAAAGATGATGTGGGGGAGAGATCAGCAAAGGAAGACACATCTGGGAATCGAAAAAGACAGGAACAAAATGAAACTTGGTAGGACTCAGGCAGAGTTAGACCTTGCAGGGGAGCCGGAAACACAGCAAAAAGGGCTTTCATCATAAAAGGAGAGCGAGTGACAAAGTACAGCTGCTCCACACTCATGGTGGAGGTCTCTGTTAGGGTAGTTTGGACATGGCCCCAAGAATAAATCAATGGTTAGTGCCTGGTGAGGGCAAAGGCAAGAAAAGCACATGTAGAAATGGCAACGATCCTCACCTATGTGATGGTCCAGAGCAGAGGGAGGCAGATGTTTCTCATAGGCCATCACTCAGAGAGGCAGCAGTCAGAAGCCACGCTCTGTGACTGCAGGGTAGGAGATGTAGCACCTCCGCTCAGCTCCGCAAAGCCAGCGGGCTGATCTCAAGAGTCTGAAAGTCCTCAAAGCAAGTTTTGAATCTGAAATCATTTGGGACCCGGAGCTCACTATGTGGAAAATGAGCCAAAACACCACATGGCTCTTGCAAATTTGGGTCTCGGTGGGCAAATCCCCAAACCAGCTTTCTAGATGAAACAGGAGGTTCAGCTGGGGAATACTTCACTGAATGGTGCCCCATGGGACACATCCCATTGAGGTGGGAGGATGGGGATCATGGGACAAGGGACAGGCAAGCAGAGAGGGGCAGAGCAGGGTTAAGCTGAAGGACTACAGAAGTGCCCTGCAAGACCACGTGCTTCCTTTGGGCACCAAGAGCCACCTCCAGCCCAGCAGCTGCCGAACACCGAACACCGATCCACCTCCACGTCCATAAGCCAGGGCCACAGCAGGAGCAGAAACCCCTGGCCTCGGCGCAGAGTGGACTTTGATGCAGTCTAGGGTGGGAATTCCAACAGATCTAAACATAGTGCTGCATACAAGGAGGCTCTTACACTGATGAAGGAGGCCCTGATTTTGTGAAGGACATTTGCAAGCGAATTTAAGCCAAAGGAAAAAAAGGCCCTTTTTATACTGGAATTAAATCGTCTAGACAGAGCCTTCCTGGTGTAACTGGACCTGCATAAACTGATCATGATATACCTGATAAAACTTCCCATGTAGACAGGGACTAAGAAATACTTTGGCAGAAATTCCAGCAGGAGCCATTTTAAAAGTCTTTAATCTCAAGAATTACTTATGCTATGTAATGAAGCCTGCATTATGGCTGTTCATTACATGGACCCTAAACACTAGAAAGCAGGAGGATTTTCTTTGGCATTACGACAGGAATCCATGGCATAGACAAGGCTGGCCCTCAGTGTGAGGTCATATCTCCCTCTAGCTGCTGGTCCTGGGGACTCAGCCGCCTTTGGCCACCCAACACCTGCACAAGCTCCCCTCTGACCTCTCCTACGTGCCCGTGCTTCCAGTGCTGCAGGTCTTGGGATTGCTTCTTGTTAGCTGCAGTGCTCCTCCAAGGACTGCAAAATAGCTCAACTTTTAGAGAGGACATACTCCGAAAGGGAGGCGGAGAGGCCAAGAGTAAGAGCCACAAGGTCGATGGCTTCTTCAAACTAAGCCAGCGTAGATTAGTCAACATGGTGTGCAGAGAGCCTGAGACCCTCTGCAGAGGAGACATCCTACAGCCAAGGTACTAGTGGCTTATGCCCCCTCTTAGCTCGGGTAAACCCAGAAAAGACCTTCAAGTTGATTTTCTCCCTCTGGCATACAGCAGAATCCAAGCAGTGCTCAGATCACACTGGTCGTCCCAGAGACGTGTTCCCCAGACCGGTGGCCCTGGGTCTCCAACCTGCCATTACAATGTTGCTACATCACTCGTGTCTTCAGGGCTAGCACCAGAGCCTGCTGTCAAAATGCTACCACCATTGTCAAAATGTCACCACCATTGTCAAAATGTCCCAGCAAGAGCAATCCCAGAGGAGGAACTCATCCCTGGGTCCTTGGAGGTGTGTTGCTTGAAGAGCATTGGGTCTTCCTAGGAGGCAATGAGTACGTAGGAGGGCCAAAGGGAGAAGGGAACTGGCTCCTCCACAGTGTCCATCTGCAGTTCCTGGGGGAATGGCTGGAGAAGAGGGTCCCTTCTAGAGCCAACCAGAAGGGAGACAGAGAGCTTCAGCTACTCAGTAGTGCCTCGCAGGGTGGCAAAAGGAAGCTGCTTTGTTGGGAGGATGCAAAGCCTTTTTATTTTTTGAAGAACTGGATGGGAGCCTTGATTCAGAGGGCTGGAGTCTGGTGGCTGAAAGATGTCTTTTGTCACATGCGTCAGAGTTGGCTTGGCTGGTTCCACAGGCATTTTCAAGTCAGCTTCTTCCTTGTATGTTCAGATTTGAAGGGGAAAACTTGTGCAAATCCTAGCCTGATGGTCCCTTCAGCCAGGCACTGCTTAGCAACTTGGGGGGTGGGTGGTGGTGGTGAAGGAGAGATTTCTCCTCCTGCCATGAAGTTGGAGGTAGTGACTCCTCCTGGCAGGTGCCAACCGAGAATCCAAATGACTGCGACTTATTTTCTTCAGATGCATCTGGACATGCAAGTACTCTAGAAGTGTGAACAGGCTTTGAGGAGCAAGAAACAAAGAGCAGCAGGAAAAAGTCAACACTTCAACAAGTAGAAAGGGTCCAGCTAAAATACTCACAACTCACGAACCTCTCAAAAAATGCTCCTCAGGCACAGAAGGAGCCTTATCAGCTCTTCACAGCACAAACACAATTTCCAGATTCGAGCAATTTTCTAGGCCATACCCACAAGAGAACTAAAATGGGACTTTATCACACAGCGGAGCGCAACCCTGGGGCCCCTTCTCATCCCTCCAGTCAGGCGGGTTCTATGTGCAGGAGCTGGCCTTCATGCTATTCCAGCACTGGTTGTAGCAGAGAGGCACTGTGGGGCAAATATGACTTCAAGCCACCTTCCAGCTTAGGGCTGGGGAAAGTTTCAGACCTCTGTTAAATTCACATTGCTTCTCCCAGGATCTGAGAGCGAAGAGTGTCCGTATGGCAAGGCAAAGGCCACAGCTCTGCTCTTCCCCTTAAGCAAATCCTGGCTCTTCAGAGCCCCTGTGCAAGATCTGTAGAGATCTAAGAGAGCCTTCTCATGTCACCTGAAGGTCCCTTTACATTGCCAGTGTAATATAGAGGGGCTCCAGGCTCAAGCCAACCTCAGAGCACAGCTGGCAAGAGACCCTGGCAGGACCAGTGTGTCTGAATAGCCACGTGCACACATCCACAAACACACACACGCACACACAGAGTGTCCACCTTTCAAAGTTTTCCCTGGATTTTTGTTACCGTGTCATCTATTAATTACCTAATTACATCTTCTAATTATGGGATTCCTCCAGTATTTATACTCATTACATAAATGGCGGCAATTACACTAATTAGGTTAATGATACAGGATAACAGTCTACAAATTGCTTTAAAGGGACACTCTCAAGGCACATAGGCCAAGGATGCTCCCTGGCAGGTCAGCTGATGGGTGGCATGCAGACATGCTCCCTCACCCTGCGTAGCTGCTGCTGCTGCTGCTGCCTCCTCGCACGGCCTCTACCTGAGCACCAGGGCTGCTGCTACGGGCCCTCACTCTGCCTTGACAGACAGAGAGCTGTTGCAAAGAGAGCTACCAGGGAGATAAGGAAGCAATGCTCTGTTGCTTTGCTGCTAAATTGCTTCCGCTGAAAACTGTGGTCCACTATTTAAGTGTGACCTTCTCTAAGCTGGAAAGCGGGAGGAAGAGTTGCAAATGTTTCTTCTCTGGCCGTATAGAGACCTGGGAGGAGGAAGGCAGAGTATCTGCATCCTTCCAGGATCCCCAGCACCACTTCCAAATGCACCCCTAGTCCTTGAGTCCCATGCAGCTGGATGTGACCCAGTCTCTTGCCTATAGGCATTTCCAAAATGGCAGGTTTGCAGAGAGGAAATCCAGCTCCGTTGCTCCAGCAAGATCCCCTGGATCTCCGACAGCACTCTGCAAAGCCAAGCATGTCCTCAGGGTGAAAGGCAAGCCACGGGAGGCTGGAAGGAATCTATTTTGCTGAGTGCCCTACTTACCCAGATTTGCGGGAGACCGAGCAGCACATGACAAGGTGCCTGCGCCTGTATCTCACCCAGAAGGATCCTAAAGCAACGCCAGGCTCCATTACTCTCTGGAGTGGCCTTGAGCACGGGGAGAAAACTTTCTCGCTTGGATTCGAATGCAGGCACTTCTCTGGTGGAACACGGGAGCCCTTTGCAGCACTTTGGAGCGTGATGAATGGCCCTTTGTCCTGCAGCCACTACAGAAAAAGAATGTAATTACCCAAACTGGAATTCGGCCAGGATGCAATTTTACGCTGAATGAATTCCCCCCCCCCCACCTTAAAGTGTTTGCAAATCCCCCTTTAAAGATGAAATCCAGGAATAAAATCCAGCGTTTGCTTCAAAATTGGCCCAATTCCATTATAAGTCAACTGAACAACTCCATTTTGCACCTTTAAGGCCATGGAGCTCTCTATGTTGCGCAAGAGATTTCATTATTGGCAACGTTGAGGAATGCTGATTTCTGCTACTGAACTGCTGTCTTAGCCCTAAACTATATCCCTGTGTCAGCTGCCCAAAGACATGTGTAACCAGGTCCATTTTCTGAAAGATATACAGCTGCGTCCGGCTTTATAGCCCGTTCCAGCAGGACATGGCTGGCGCTTCCAGTGGAGCAGGCTGACCGGTCTCCACTCTAACTGGCAGGGTCTATGGCTCCAGCGGGAGTCTTGCAGGAGTATACATCGATTGTAAATAATGTCTCAATATCCTATAGTAGGTCATAAATCAAAAAGGGGTTGAAATATCTTTTCTCCAAGGGACTTTTTTTTAAAGGAGTCTATTTCTTGTTTAGTAGTTTTCTTTTCAGAGTTACTGCATCGACCTTTTACCCCAAGTGCCAGGTCTGAATCGTGGCTGGCGATCCCTGCTTGACCTTCCCCAGGGACAGGCAGCAGCTCTGTCATGAGTCCAGGCCCTGGGTGTCCCGTGGGACAGTAGTCACATCTCCCACCTGGGCCAAACCCCTCGCCCCAGGTGGTGCCCCTTGCCTTGCGTGTGCCTTGCTGAGCCCCACAGCAGCCATGTCTTTTCCAGGCTTGGCGAAGAGTCTTGGATGTAACAGCATTAGAGTTGCTCACCGCAGAGATGGGCATCTCGTAGGAGGTGCAAGAAGAAGGGATCCTCCCCGCTGGGTATGGAACAACACCATCTTCAACTTCTCTGCAGCTTATTTGACTGATGCCAACCCAGAAAATAAAAACAAGCTTTGAACCACTGAGGACATCAGCCTTTCTCCTGTTCCACAGGTCATGAGAGATCCCTCCGAAAGCCTAACCATCAACCCAAACCTCTCCCTTCCCTCTTTGGAAAAAACCCACGTGCCTTCAAACCACATGTGCTGGCACAGGAATGCAGCAAAAGGAATGACCTCAGGGTTTTGTCCTGCTGGACGTGCCGCTGAAACAGCCATCGGCCCGGAGCTTGTACCCACATGTTGTTATTGACACGGGACATGGGACAGATGCAGCCTCCAACCCACCGTGCGCAGCCCTGCAGCAGTCACCTCCTCAGCAATCATGACTTGCAGACCCAGTTGACATGGTTCAGGGCAGAGACCCCTTTTCTGTCACACCTCCCTAGGGCCCTGTCACAGTGAGGTCTCATATCCAGGTCTCTCTGTGTTCCCAGCTATGGTTCATTAGTAGATGGAGTGATTGCAGGGAGGCTGGGTCAGAAGACGGCTCATTTGAGACAGTTGCTGGCAGGGAAGAGAGCTGGCCTGAAGGCAGGTCCTTCCCTTCCTCCAAACCTTTCCACCCTTTCGAAAGTGTCTTTCCATGGCACCCAGCTCCTTCAGTGAGGGAAAAGAAGCACCCAGCGAGGTGCAGCTTACGTCTCGGGCGCTCACAGGGACACATTGGTGGTCAGTCCCTCAAGCTACAATCGCTGCTGGCCAGGAGTGGTGGGGGAGCTCACATCTTCCCGGCTAGTCCTGAGCTCGTCTCTTTCCAGCTGGGAATTAAGAGCTCACTGCCTGGGTCCGCTGTCTTGCGAAATAGCAGTTTCTCAAATTGCTGCATTATTCTAGAGGGGCGGGGGGGGGGGGGGGGGACGCGGGGGGGGC
>JAVKLA010000090.1:34201620-34242957 GCA_034782735.1 Sagittarius serpentarius | reverse complement strand
TAGAGGGGCGGGGGGGGGGGGGGGGAAGCGGGGGGGAACCAGCTTACTTTGGGCCATTTTTAGGGGTATTAAGCAGAGGGAACTGAATACCTGGCAGAAGGACAGAAAAAACAATAGTTTGCTGTCTAGAAAGTCCTCTAAAATGACCCAAGCTGAGCTTCCCTGTTGCATGATGCTATGTGGCACTTGGGGACACCTCCAGTCTCTCTCCTAGCATCTCTTGTGTGCCACCAGCATCCTGCACTGGAGGGGAGGACAGGCCACCCTGATGGCCACAGGCAGCAGGACACGGTCCTACTGCTCCCCCTCCAGCACTGCCTTGGTAGGACCAGGGCAATATTGATCTCCCAATCAAGAAGTCCAAGAAGTATTTGAGCTTGACTGGCAATAAAATCAAGCCCAGAGAAAGGTGCGATGGGATCTCTTGGGACTGAAACGAGAGCTATGATCTTTAAAGAAGCCAAGAGGGAATAAAAGGGAAGGAAGGGTGGGAGGGGAATAGCATTTACCTGCACAAAAGCAGGAACGTTGACAATAACCCAGCTCAGCTCCAGCTTGCACAGGAGACTTTGGAGAAGGGGGTGGGAGGCAAGGTGGGAAATTACCAGGAGCTTAAGAAAATATATATGTAAAAATTAAAAAAATAAAATAAAATAAAACTGTATCAGAATTGACTAATAATTTCCGGGCTCTGCGCAGATGTCATTAATGACCCTTTTTATTCATGCAGGAGTTCCCAAAGAGGAGCATAATGTTCCATTAGTAATAATTGAGAAAGTCTCCTGTCGGGATTATGTCAAAACCTAGAGATGCTGCTGCTGCCAAAACATTTTGGTGACAAATGTGTGAAGCGTTTGACAGAAGGTGCCACAGCAGGTTGAGGCGGCTTCAGGAGGGGAATCCTAGGAGGAGAGAAGAGATGGGAGACAGCAGCAGGGTGACAGCTGAGCCCCAATTTACTCAGGGAACACGGTTCAAGGGACGAGCCCACCTACTGCAACAGCTTTGGGGTCATGATGGCACTTCAGAGATGCTGCTGGGGACTGCTCAGGATTTTGGCTGACCCATCTCCTCCCCTGCTCCCAAGATATTGCAACACATCTGCAACAGATACTCTGCCATGGCTCAGCGCCGCTGGATCCTTTTGTCCAGGGACGACTGTGTCCTCAGCCACCGGGGAAAGGCAGGGGTGTTGCGACACCCTGAATGTTTCTTGCTGCTTATCATGGGCCACGGGCCAGCGAGGGCTAGGGACCACTGCAGTCACCGGCACAAAGGGCAAACCTGGGACAAAGCTGTTGCGAGCAATTAACCCAGCATTTCCCATTTGAAGAGGATGGAGAAAATTTCAGGTGACACAAGTGTAGCTTCCTCCCTCACTTTTCAACCTACAGCAAGGCTGGGCAACACCTTTTGAGCTACAAAACACTGGTGAAATTTAGACCAATAGGAAAATAAATGCCTTCTACCAAATCTTTCCCATTTACAATCGGGATATCTTTTTTTTTACTCAGCAGATGCAGAACCCTGCTTGACTGCAGCTGGTGTCTAAGTACCAGCATTACACTACTGCTGCACAGACGCTACTAGAAAACACAGGAAGAGCAAGAGTTTTTCCAGGCTCGGTCCTTTTCCAAGAAAGGGTTAGTTAATGCCTTGCAAGAGCCAAAATAACACGTTCCCTCCTCTGTCCTCATCCCCCCTTGCCAAGCCGCTCCCGGGACTGGAGCCCCCGGCGTTACCTACCCTACACGCTGCTCTTTCGCCACCTTGACTCCCCATCCCGGTGCAAGGCAAACTTTGCCCCCCGCAAGCACGGCTCCTCCCGCGACATAGCCTGGCATGAAGAAGCACCTGTGGGTCATGAACCATGCGCCACACATCCCCGACTTGCCGCACAAAACCGGGCAGGGCACTTCACCAAGTCAGCACCCGCTGCCAGAGGGGTGAAAAAAGGGATTTAAATGCAAGCACTGTCCCGGCTGCAGCAATGCAGCTGGGGAAGCCCAAGCCAGCGCACCTCAAAGTCACCGTTATACAGAGCCACGGACAGAAATAAAGTTTGTCACCACCATATTATTTGCCCTTTTAGAGCAGGGAGGTATTTGGAGCCAAGACACTGGTTCAGGCAGCGTGTAAAGCCATGAAATTTGGATTTAGAGCCAGAGCTGGAGTCTAAAAGCCATCCCAGTTTGCATGGGTTGGTTCAGGCTCATTTCTAGTCCCCAGACCACAGCAGAAGGGCCTCTCTTCCTCCGGGCAGGAGCAGAGCAGCTGGTACTCTTCAGCCCAGTTAACAGACGAGGTCTGGCCACCGCAGCCGAGGGCTGCTCCAGATTTGTTTTCTAGTGGTTTATTCATTGAGAGTCTGCCAATGTGTTAGCGAAGAGAAATGCACACTGGCCTGATTCTCCCCACCCCAGCCCTGCCTTGCACCAGAGCAAATCTGCTGCAAGCTGGAGTGAAGACCCTGCCGAAGGAGAGCGTGTGCTTGGCTTTCTGCTGTAACCGCCTCGTTAGAGGACGGAGCCACGGTACCTCCCAAACGGCTCCGATTAGGGCAGCCCCCCTTAGAGGCAAGCCCGCGGGCCCTGTATGCCGCTTTGCATACCCACCCCACAGAGTCCTGCCCGCAGGTCTGGTGTAGCTGAATTAGCAGTGTCATCTCCCCCAACACCTGCGGGAAAGCTGCTACTGCTGGCCCCGCCATGGTGGCCTTACGGAGTCGGAGGCAGAAGTGCCATTGAAAAGAGCGTGAAGGCTGATTGCTGTAATTGAGCCTACCAGGGGAATTTCGGTCTGTGGGAACGCGCAGTACATCCCAGCCTGCAGGAACGGGGGTGGGGAATATCCGACCTCTTCCTTTCGAGGACTAATGATGATGGGATTTTGCTAGGACTCAAGCTGGCATGGATGAGAGCTCCCACAGAGCACAGAGTCAGCCAAATTAAGCGCTGGTCCTCCCTTGGAGAAATCCAGTCGAGAAGAGTTAGTCACAGGATGCTGCGAGCCTGGGTGCCGGCTATGCGGAGAAGGAGGCGGCAGGCGAGGAGCCCTGCATTCTTGCTGGGCTCCTGCTGAGGATTCAGCTAACTTTGGTCTTACAGCCCGGGCTATTTAGGTGGCAAGAGCCCGAGCGGCGATGGCAAGGTGATACAGGAGACGTGGGCAAGATGATGCTCAGGTATCTTCTCTTGTCGCCTGGAGCCACAGGGCAGGTGGCTTGTGTAGAAATAACATGGGAAGAGGAAAGATACGTAACTGCGTGTGCGATGCACACCTTTGTGTGTGCAAGCACATGTATGTCCAGAGGCACAGAAAATCTCACCACAGTCAATGCCCTTTTTACCATTTTGCTCCTTTTTTTAAGCTTAGAAAATTCACTTCCCCTGTGTATGCGTAGAAGCTTACTCCAACATATGGTCAAATATCTGCTAATCATTCACTAACCATTTCTAACTGGCTGAGTGTAAAGGATTTAAATCCTGACTAAATGTGAGATGCAGGTCTCCTCTCAGAGGTCTGAAAGGTGAACATGGCAGCTGCATTGCTTTCTTGCCCAGCTTGGAAAATTATTACTAAAAGATTTAACACGACTGTAAATAAGTTTGTACCAAACTGATTCTTCATAGCCGAATCCAGAGAGAAGAAACACAAGGAACACATTGCCGGTACTTGTGGTTAATTGCTGCCTTTTCTTTTGGGTCTACTTGCTTTGAAATATTAAATGCAGAAGAAACCATCTATTTTTCCTCCATAGCCTGTCAGTAGATGAAGTGAAATATGTTCTTTTTCCCCCCCCTTTTTTTATAAACAAGGAGTATAAACTGTTTTATAGTAACTAGATAAAATTACACAGTATTTTACTCAGTGGGGAAAAATATGGATCTCTGCGTGGCGGTATTTCTCCTATCTTTCTCACTGACTGTACGTTAACATGACGACTCTGCATAACTCAGCTTTGCAGAGTTGTCATGGACATCTTTGAGCTCAGACACTGTCCGGTCTGTCCCATCATTGCCACCTCTAGGGCCACGTGCTGGGGACAGCAGGGCTGTCCCCAGAGCGGGTGACATGCATTTTAAAGAGTTCTGCGTTCTGATGTCCCACCCCTAACAACCCGATAACTTGGGGAGAATCTGGACTGGCAGTCACAGATTTAAGCCTGTATTTCACGCCCAGCCGTTTGTCTGCTGTGGCCCACAATCAGCCTTCACCCTGCAAAGGAGCTCTGGTCCAGTGAGCACGGATTCAGCCCACACTGTCACATGGTGACTTAAAGGAAACATCTCTTGGAGAAGGAGAACAACAATAGATCAGGAAAATGCACTAACTTTTCTCTTTAGTACCAACAAACCTGTAAGCCGATACCTTCTTTGCTCTAAAGGACCAAACCTTCTGCCACCGACACCAACTGTTCTTCTTCAGCTTGCTGAGCCTCAGCTCCGCACTGCGAAGCGCCCTGACAGGCCTCCCACCCTCTGCAAACTCCAAATCTTCCACAAAAGCAGGGAGTTTTGAAGGCAAGGTTTCACAGCCACAACGTTTCTCCCTTTGAGCCTGAACTTGCTCCAAGGACATGCCAATATTTCAGAATCAAAATATCTCTGTAGCACTTCATAGTGCATTCTGATGACGACTCCCAAATTTCACCTTTTCGTCACAATGCTAAGTAGAAGCATTTTTCAGACCTTTATATGGGATTAAAATTCAACATTTTCCATCACCACCTAGCAAACAGCTGCCCTAACAGAGTTCACGCTAGTACCTGGGGTGGGAAATTCAGTGTATTCCATATGAGTCTGTTAAATTTTGACTGAACAGTCAAAACTGGTGTGTTGGTAGGAGAGCACACAGCTGGGAGTCGGGTTGCTGTCACCCCACATTGCTCTACCTGCTGTCCTGAGCAATGCCAGCAGCGTGCGGCTGACACCCTCGCCCCGGGAGATCGGCATCTGCTTTGGTCCAACCAAACTGACCATCTGGAGCTGCCTGCAGTCAGTGAGGGAGAAGACCCACGGGCGCCATTACCCCTGGGCTCTATCCTGCCACGTCTGCTGCTTGGTGAGAGCTCTGGTGAAGGCAGAGACTCCGGTTCTCCTTCGCGGCTGTGGTGGGAAGGCGGATTGAGCTCACCATCAGTGCCTCCAGCCTTCTAGCACATTCACGGCTGCGCACCCACCAGGCAGAGCCCAAAGGGCAGAGGAGGAAAGTGTGCAAATGGCTTTAGCTTTCCCTGTCAAGCACCGAACCCCCATCTCCTTGATGAGCAGAAATTCAGAAGCACTTCCCTAATCAAATAAGCTGGTTTGCAGCTTTTAGCTGTAAAAACACAAGATGAAAATTTTCATTCGGAGCTGAACATGTCCATCCCTTTGCACTGTGTTTGCACAGGCCCTTGCACCCCACGCCGATACCGTCTCTTGTGCTGCCAGAGCATCCTACTGCTTTGGGTAAAAATGGAAGACTTCTGTGATTGTTTTTTAATCCTTATTTTTCCAGGGGAGGGGAGGAGGGGAAAAAAAAAATAAAAGAGAGAATTTAATCTAAAAGTTTCACAATCTGGATGTCTCAGCTGCTCTTGCAGTCAATGTCCACTGTGCAGGGCTGACCCACGGGATTCTGGCATAGGACGTGGCCGTGGCACGGAGCCAGAGCAACGCTACCGCAGCATCGCCCGCAGAGGGAGCTTCCTCGGGGAGCCAGGCACGGTTGACATCTTTTCATCAAAAGTGTTGAGCTTTTAAAAAAAAAAAAAAAATTTTTTCCCCAGGCAATATAAAGTATTGATTTTAAACTTCCTGTGTTGTTTGGTTGGTTGGTGTTTTGTTGTTTTTTTTTTTTCCTGGCCCTCACAGCAAAACAGCCAGCTCTGGGTTAAAACTATTGGAAATGGATGTGTTGTGAGAAGGGGGGAAAAAAGAACAGGGAGGGGAAATGCTTTGCCCAGCACTGGGTGTTTGCAGTCAGTTTTTAGTTGGATTAAATCAAGTAAATTGCAAATGGTCACTTTTCCATTTAATTTTGTTGTAATGAAGGGGGCGGGGGGGGAAGCTAATATTTTAGTGAAAATAAGATTCTGCAGTCTGCCAGTGCTCCAGTGTTAAACAGCTTTTCAGACCTATTGGATACCACTCTGGGTTTGAAATGTGAAGCCCCAAAGGCTGTTTTTCTACACATTTCTAGTTTAATTTCCTTGCACACAGGCTCCCAGGCTCCAGTTACTTCTCCATGAGATCCCCCCTACCCTTTGGGCACGGCCACAGGATTCCCACAGCTCCCAAGCCGGTGGAGGAACGTCCTTTTAATTCACTCTGTGGACGGCCCAATTAGCATCCCGGTAAATTATTACCTTGGGGAAAACTCCGGTCTCAGGACTCAGCAGCCAGCTGCAAAGGCAGCCGGTGCACGCCCCCGCTTCCCCGAGCGGCACGGGGGAGAGCCGAGAAGATGGAGGGCATTTTCTCCGCGAGGCGATGGCGTTCAGGTGGCCGGGCAGCACAATTAGACAGGGAGAATTGTAGATTATCTCTGGCTTATAGTTCCCTGATAGAAGGGAGGGGGAGAAGCACAATAAAAACACGATCAAATCATTTGTTCTGATGTTCAAACTTCTGGACAAGGCGAGAGATAAGACACAGCTCCACCCCCCAGCTGCACTTGATCTATCTGGCTTTGAAATTAAATATTCTCCCTGCAACAGGCGTAATTGTGTCCTGGTGAAAACTGCTTCTCCAGGCTCTCCCATAACACGGAGTTTGGGGCTCCCTCCGCTCAGCACATTAAGAATGAAAAGCCCCAGAAGCGGCCGAGACCCCTCTGGTTCAGGTGCACCACAAGCAAGGTATGGTCTTCACACCAGGTCCTTTCCTACCTGCAAGGCAGAGGCAAGAGCCCTTGTCTGCTTGGGAAAGGAGACAGAAAGTCACCAGGGGACCAGGCCAAGGCTGTGCAGGAGACCTGTGTCCCAGGAGGGACACAGCCCAGATGCCGGCATGGTCCACCATGAAGCTGTTCTTGCACCTCAGTAACCAGTTGCCACCTTCTTCTTCTTCTTCTTCTGAAGATCCCTCTCTGTTCTCTCCCTCCAAAATGCCTTTGCGATTTGTGTGAATGAGGTGCAGGCAAATAAAACCACATCAAGCCCACAGTGCAAACAAAAGCTCTGACACTGTTGCATCCACTGTGAAAAACAAGAGGGGCAGGGGCAGGTAAACTAGCCATTTACCAGCTGAACCTGAAAAAACCCTCCATTTGCATGAATAAATTTGGCACAGGTATCCTCAGTCACCTCAGTGTGCTTCAGTTTCAGAAGGGCCAGGTGGATTTTCTCTCCTACTTTCAGCATCCCAAAGTTACACCTCCAAAGGTTTGCCAGCCTCGATACTGCAACAAAGAGCTATTTTCATTAAATTATTTTCCAATCTGTTTTCAGCTGAGACAGTACCAGCACACAGACGCCATCACCAGCGCCTCATCAGGGATGTTTTGGCTTCCTGAAATCTCTACAAGGATGGTGTAGCATTTATCAAGTGCAGTTTTTTAATAACTTGGGACACATCTCCTAGGCTCTCAATGTTTCTCGATGCTGGCTGTCAGTGTTTCTGCAATGGAATGGGACATTCACCGCTTTTACCAGTTCTGGATTTATACGACAGTATCTCCATCAATTTTGATAGACCTGCTCTTGACAAGGTCACGATGGGAAGGGGGAGAACTCCATCCCTTAACCATGTACCATCTTTGCTGGCGTAACCATCAGAGCTCCCCTCGCCCCAAGCTTTTGCAGCCTTATGATAAGGCACAACCTGCTGTACTTCTGTGTGACCTTGCAGTGAGTTTTCACAGCTCAAGAGTACAAAACGTTAAGAACGCTTCCTTGCACAAGCTGCAAATGTTTCACCTTTTTTCCCCAGCCCTTCCCGAAGGAGGAGGGAGAAGGTGTGGTACCTGAGCCACCTTCCTTGCCCTGTTTGCTAACTGACCGTGTCCGTTCTCACTTGCTCTTCTCTCCATACAGCATCCTCCTTCTCTCTCAGCCAGCCTCCCTCTAGGAGACCTTTATTTTAGTCTGGTGTCTCATTCTCCTCACCTAGATGGAAGCAGCACCTATTCAGCTGGACTTGCCAGACCAAACCACCCACTAAGCTTATTTCCAAAAGCCGCAAACAACACTTGCTCCAGGCACACCTTTTTTCCCAGACTCCATCCCCAATTAATTTGGGTTATTTTGCATGCTAGTCTTGTTCTCCAACCTACTGGCCCTCTCAGCTAGGCTGGTGTCATCTGGAAACCACCATAGCCCCATTCCACCACCCCAGGTCACTAATGAAAACACGGAGCATCACCAGACGCCAGAGTCGCCCTGTGCCCACTTACTCAACAAATCCTTTCAGTGCCACAGTGAACCTCTGGTAGGTGCTCTCCGAGTTCGAATTTCTGGCCACTTTTGCAGCCTCTGGCATTTCATCTATGTGATTCTCCCCCACTTACGAGACCACCCTGTCAACCACACCTGGTAAAGCCAGGATACTCAGCTTCTGCTGTTTGCCTTCCCGCCACAAGACTTGGAAGAAGATCCTACCGGGCTGATACAGTTTCCTTCGAAGCCACCTGCGTTACCTGTTCTCGTGCCCTTGTTTTCTCCTAGGTTTTCACAAGCTTGGCTACAGGTCCCGCTGCTTTTCTGGGAACTGCAGTGAGACTGAAAGTTGCATAATTATCCCATTCCTCCTTTTCTCCCTTTTTAAAGAGAGGTGTATTTCTCCCTAGTACTTAACTAGGATCACAGCCGACCTTCTTAGGGGAAAACAAAGGTGATGCCACTTCTTTGGCATCATCTGCTGAGTGCTCTCTCTGTCCCCGAGTACCGAACCAACACCTCTGTGGTCCTCCTGCAACTGCTGATGTACTGCTAGAGCGATCTCTCGTTACACTTGATGTCCCCTGCTAATTGCATCTCACCATGTGCCTTGGCTTATCTGATCTTGTCTCCGCATGTGCATGTTGCACTTCTGTACTTGATCTTCACGGCCTGACCTACTTTTCATTTCCCTCAGGTTTCTTTCTCAGATCCGAGCTCTTTCCCTATGCTTCCTTTCTCCTGCAACACCGTGGTCTGAACTGTGCCCACAAGAAGTTGTGACCGGCTCTCATTAACAACTTTTCCTCTCACCCCCCAAAATCAGCTTACCTGTGCATGATCGGCCAGTGGTGGAGTCCCCAGGCCCGTACATATATCCAGCACTCTCCTTCCTCCCTCCTGCTCCTCAGCACCAGTTCAGTCATTTCCCAGCAACTCTAACAGGTCACCTCCCACATCCCTAGCCAGCTTCTCCTGCAGGAGTTACTGCCAGAAACAGCCTCTTCCCTTGGTGGTGGAGGTGGGCACCCACAGACTCCCAAGACTCGCTGGGTCCTCAGCATCTTCTTCCCCCAGGAAAAGATATCCCACATTAACTAAACGATACTGCCAGCTGCTCACTAAAGCCTCCTTTACCCGGTGTGCTGGAGACCCACCCCGTGGGAATTGTCCTGGTGTTTTCCCTTTTAACCACCAGCTAGAGACCTCCAGCAAGTCTAATCCCCCCCCATTTTCTGGCCCTCCACGCAAACACATGCACCCTTGACAGGTGAAACATACCTGCTCCCTGCTGCCCCTGCCTGCCTTCCCTGCTCCAGCCATACCCCTTTAATGCTGTGATTCCAGAATATGCCTTCTCCTGCCAATTGAATCTTGTTGCTTTGTTGCAAGCCAAAGCCCCCAGCTCCCCCCACTCCTCTCCCATTCATCTTGCATTCAGCTCTTGGGTGCAACAGCCTCCTCTGCTCTTTCTCGGCCCTCCTTTGATCTTGCTTTGAATAGAAGAGGTCAAGCTACACAATCACAATTTCTTTCTTCCCTCCTTAAAGCCCGTGACTCCGGTGGTGACGGCTGCCATGCCGAGCGCCAGCGGATGGACGGCACTTCCAGCGGTGGGTCAGGGCTCGTGCACCCCAGCGGGCTGCCGGGCTGCCTCCGCAGGGAAGCACCATCCCCGGCTATCTCCGTCCTTAACAGGGCCCTGACACTCGGTGCTTTCCCTCCGCCTCGGCAGCACCATTCAGAGCCCATTGAAGGCCAGAAAAAGGCTCCCATTAGCTTCAGCAGGCTTCAGATCGGGGTCGAGATCCACAGAGGACAGTATTTTTTTACACCGAGGCTGCCAGATCAAGTTAGTAAATTGTCCTTGGCAGTCAGGTGCCTGCCAGGTCTTCCGATAACGGGGCTCTGGGCTGTATGTCCTGGTGCAGAAAGCAATGGACCTGGGAGTTTTACTCTGCTCTGGATTCATGCTGCAGGAGAAATCCTTGCTAAGCCCACCGGCGCCCGTGAGGGCAATGTCTAAGCCAAGAGGCAGGGAAGAGAGAAGGGAAAGTTACGCTGGTTTAAATCCACTCAGCGGCTCATACCAAAAAGATTTACCTTCCAAGACAGGATCCTGATAGCACTCAGAGCTGAGTCCCCAGCCTGAAGTGTATGAGGTTTAATTACCGCAGCTTTGTTACATCGGCTCGGTTAAGCCCCTGTGTAATTGCTTTCTTCTGGGCCCAGCAGTGGTTTATTTGAGGACAGCTCAGGCTGACTTTCAGATGACCCGAAGCTGCTCCTGTGCTGTTTACATCACCTCGTTTAAATCGGCTTAAACGCACACCTCTTGAGAAAGCACCTTCAAAGAGGCGAGACCTCTGCCTTTGCTCTGGTTCGCGCTGGGAGAAAACAAAATGCTTATTTTTTGCTTTAAATACATGATGCCCCATTGCACCCAGCGCTATCGGTGTGCCCGAGGCAGCACGTGGTACCATCAGTCTCGGGGAGGATGCGTAAGGCACCACAAAAAAGAGAAACGTCACCTGGTGATGGGGCCGGGGCACGAGGCCGGGGCCAGGGCTCCTGCCCGGAGAAAGCCACGCACTGTGGAGCCCGCAGCAGCCACATCCCAAATCCCATCGTGCTTCCCACCACCCTCGCCCAGCTGGGGAGAAGCCCAGGACACGTGGCACCCCAGCGATCCTCCGCTCCATCCCTGCATCTGTGCTGGTTGCTACGGTTACGGGCAAATCGGTGCATTTTGCAGGGTGGGAGGGGGTGGTGGACAGGACCGGGATGACAGGGGCTGTAAATGAAATGGCTTTTGCGGGAGGGAGGACCCTCGCCTGGGCCTCGGCAGCCCCGCGCCGCAGAGCCGACCCACGCCGGCTGCGGGCGCCTTGCAAATTTGCATGGAGCTGACAAGATGACAAGGTGCAAATACGCCAGGCTGCTCAGGAGTAATTTTTACGGCAGCTCTGCCTTGTGCACGTTTTTATTGCAAAGAGGGTAATCGGGCCTCTTCATTATTGAAAACATATTTACTACCCCTCGGCCGCTCTCTCCCATTTTTGCCAGCCCCTTCCTTCCCCCCTTAACTACCCTGTCCTCCACGAGATATGATCTCATAAATTTACAGTGTACTTGCTGTCTACAAAGTGGATGTTCAGTTTCATTTTTATTGGACTTTATGATACAGGCGGATTGCATTTTATTTGTTGCGCCGCTACCAGAAGGCCTGAAACCGTAGGTAAGTGCTGGCTGCAACAAGGATTTGGCCTGAGGAAGGGCTGCGGGATGGGGCTCCGCAGACCCTGGGAGAGCTGCCGGCGTGGGACACGCTGGCTGCAAGCAGGACGCCTAAGGAGAAGGTAGTGCTTTGGAGGAAGGCTGCCTTCCTCCTCCTCTGCTGGAAGAGATGCTGCTCTGTCTGCCCCGTGGTCCTCCCAGCTCCTCCCCGGAGGGACTGGGATCGATGCAGGAGCCATGCCTCTCTCGCCGGCAGCCAGCATGATTGACAAGGGATGCACAGCGGGAACACAGCAGCAGTTTCTCATCGCTCACCACTCTTTTTGTGGTCAGTACCCTTCCCAAAAATGCCTTTCCCAAGGCTTGCTCTCAGGCTGGACAGGCTTGTCCAAACCTGCCTGTCCAGCACTGCCCTTAGCGTGACACTAATGTCCCTCAACAAAATTGCCAGAAACCGCAGGGAATGGTAGCAACGTGCGTGACACCAAGGAGGTCAGCATCTATGAAAACATCTATTGCAGTCAGTGCGTTGCTCCAGGTTTTTCCTGCTGTAACAGCGAGCAGTGCGTAACCTCATCCCCTTAGCTCCAAACCCCTCGGACGGCTCCTACGTACTGCCCGGCACACAGGCACGAATCCCCCCGACGCCGAGGGGGGGCTGCCTGGAGCCCTGCCCGATAGGCAGGGGCAGAGGGAAGCCCATGCCTCTGCTCCCACAGACATCGGCTCCGGACTGACCGCCGAGCCAGTGACTGCCGTCAGGGCTGCTGTAATCCATCGCTAGTTCATTATTAAAAAGCTGTCTCGGTAGCGCACAAGGAATTTGTTAGCACGCAGCGAGCCACGTGCCCTCTCGGCATCGGGCGGGTGGGGTGGCACCACATCTCGCAGCAGAGCTGCTTTCTTCTCCAGGGGAAAGGGCTTTGCAGCCCTTTCAGCAACTGCCCGGCGGTCCAGCAGCATTAGGAGCCCAACGCAGTTTGTATCCACCTCATCTCGGTGCGGCAGGGTGGAAATAATCAACTTGTGTCATTTCAATCCAAAAAAAGGGAATAATTTTTTTTCTTTTTCCAAGGTAACAGGGAGAGGCCAAGCAAAGCACCGCAAAGCAACATAAATGATTTAGCACCCAACGATTTTGCCAGGGAAACACTAAAGACGGAGTCTAATCCTTTCATCTAACCCTGGTCCTTCTAAAAGCTTTAAGCTAGGAGTTGACTCAGCATGTCAGTGCCAAAAAGATCCATTGACCTCGAGTTCAGTGCTGAGAAATTGAGAAATGTTCTTTTTAATGTCTATTCAATAAATACAGCATCACCCTCTCCGTGGGCTGAGCAATCCACTTCAAATCCATTACAGCACGTTCTCACAGACTGACAAGTTGTCCTGAGACAATAGTGGCTGCCAGATGAGGTTAACCCTTGCTGAGGGGGCGTAAATCTTTGTAGCCACAAGCCTTTTGCTCTCAGAAGTCCTTGAGAAGAGGGGAGGGGGATATCTGAATTGATGACGAGCGGCTGCTGCATGCGCTCCTTGCCGGACCAAGGTGATCTGCGTCGGTAAAAAATATGCCCAGTCAACACAGCTGGGCTTCTGACCATCTTGATGGGAAGGAGAGGAGGGCTGCTGCCTTTCGCTCCCCAGTGGGCTGGTGGTGCTCCCAGGCACTCGTGCTCCCAGCTCCTGCCGGCCAACGCAGCCCGTGGGATTGGCAGTGGGACGGATGCTCCTGAACCAAGCTTTTGTGGGGAAGCACCACGCTGTGGCACTACCACCATCCCTCGGGCAGCTCTACCTGCAGCCAAAAGTAACCCCTGGAGCTCGCGGTGCCTGGGGAAATCTGGAGCTGGTTTGGAGACCTTTGGCACAGGCACGCTGAGTGCGAGGTCCATGCTTGGCTCCCCTGGGGACATCTCCCGGGCTGCGTGGCCGTGCCCTGGGCAGCACCAAGATGGCCGGATTAAATACACGGTCAAGGACGACAACAGCACCACTCACAAAGCAACTCGGCCCACCTAAGTCCAACCACTCCTCGCTGCAGGCTATGGCCTCTGCTCCCCCCCCCAAAACGCATCTTAACGGAGTGGCTTCACCAGGGACAGCCCGAGGCTCGCAGCGGCACAGACCCCCTGCACAGGACACCGTACCTGCAGGCTAGGCTTTCCGTCTAAGAGCATGTCTGTGCAAGGAGCAGCAGCGGTATGACACCACTTTACACACCACCACATATCTATAACTCTGTCCAAGGTTAGCAAATGCAGGGGTGTACTTTCCAGTAGCTCCTGGTTCCCCAGTGCCCCAGCTGGTGGGTGCCCCGTGGCCATCTGTAGATATTTCAACGCTGGTTGCCCTGGTCATCTCTGATTCACCCATGGCTGGTGGAGTCTGACGCAACCAGTGGGCTGTCAGCCTGTCCTAAGGTTAGAGTCCCAGATCACTGGGCTAAGCAGACTTAAAGGAGTGCTGGTCTCCCTCCACGGAGGGCAGAAGGCGTCTACTTGGCCAGTTTAGTCCATCGGAGCTCAAACACGAGGAGAGAGGAGTCCCTGCGTGGCCCTGGGGGGACCCTGCAGCCAGCTAGACCTTCTTTCTCATGGAAAGTTCTGGACTGCTGCAGCTTCCAGCAGTAAGTCGTTAATGAAAATTATCACCTTAGTAATGGTAATAATACAATAATTCCAAAAGGTAAAGCTACGGGTGCACAGTCAATCGGCAAGAAATTGGAGCAGAGGCAGCAGGGGAGCCCTACATCTTTGGTTTTATATTCGGTTACGGGTATTTTACAGTGCCCCCTTCCTCCTCCTCCTCCTGCCTGGTTTCAAGCTGCTGAGCTTTGGCTTAGCGACACGCAACTGTGGTGGAAGCTGTGGCAGTTTTGGGGGGATGATGGGGTGCTGCAGCAGCCACCCAGCCTTTGCAGGCTTCTCCGACACGCCAAGGTGGAGGAGGTCGCATGAGCCGGTATTTGAGGCTCTCTGCTGACTCAAGGAAGCCATCCTCTGTTGTGTTTATCTAGGTCACATTTACAAATTCTCTTTTTGGTTTTGGAGGCTGGAAGTTTCTATTTTTTCCCCTCTCTCCCCTTGTTTGTATGTGCTGGCTGAAGGCAGCTTTGCGAAGATCTGCAGTGTACAGAGGGCTTGGCTGTGGGGTCATACTGGTAATTACTGTTTGCCGGTTAACTAGGTCGTGAACACTAGCAAATGTTTATCTTCGATTAGACTGCAAAACCTTCAAGATGGCATTCCTTACTCATAGAGTCTTTAAAGATACAGAATTGTGCTAGAAATCAGCAAAAAGCTTTTGTTTATAGAAATAAAGCTTATATATAACTCATATAGCTGCTGAGAAAAACGTGGGAAGGCCGAATGCCTGCACCCAAAAGCTAAAGTCTGCAAAGGCACAAACCCCCTGGATTTTTCTCCATTGCTCCCTGCATTGAATTAAATTAGAAATCTCATTATTTCTTGGGGAAGAGTAGGCACACGTGGCTTTTGCACAGATGGGTCTGGTAACACTGGGAGCATCTTCCCAGCACACCGGTCCTTACTGAGGGACTTCTGGGCAGTTGGATGCTTAGACTACGCTACTAAATATTTCTATACTAGTAAATAAAATGTGCTCAGCACTCTTCTCCAGCACTGCTTAATGGACTTCCATAGGCACAGCCTTAAACACTTCCAAAGAGCCAGACTAAAGTCCTTTGTGCCGGAGGACAGAGCACGCAGTGCTTGAATGCTGCCCCAGCAGTATCACTCCTGTCGACATCACCACCAAGACCTGCTCCAGAAAGTACGTCCGTGTCACATCCTCAACGTTATATGCTGGTTGGGTGCTCTGGCCCTGACTTTTTTTGGTCTCCCAGGCACTCTGTGGGGAGTCCTAACCCAAAAAAAGCACCAGCCACCATGTAGGGGAGATGTAGCTGCTTTGAGACAGGCAGGGGCATTCCTAAATGTCTCTGAGAGGTGCCTAAAGGTCCTTGGGGCAAGGACGACCGTTGTTAGAGATACTGCTGGCTGAAAGACCAGCACTGAGCAATGATATTTCAGTCCCTTCTCTTTCTCGCTCCTGCCGCACCAGCCAAACAGGACACATGGGAGGGATGCTAACACAAGAATTTCCCTCCTAGTGTTTTGAATTCCCAATGTGCATGACAATACACCATACATATAACCAATAATGAAAGTTCTCAAGAGAGCCTGGGTCTTGCCTTCGAACCCCATGTCAGCACAGCCCAGCAGCAACCTGCAGTGCCCATGAGAAGCCACATGCAAGGCCAGCACCAGTCCCGGTCCAGGTCCTCTGCTTAGGGCTTAGATGCCCCACATTATTAAATGTGGCATTAGGTGCCCCCCTGCAGGATGCTTTGGTGTGCAAGGTACGTACCGACCCGTAACACCTGTGTAGGCTGGAAGGCTTGCTTTGACCGTACTGACAACCTTGCACTGGGATGGAGGACGTGCTAATTAAGATGCTACACCCATAGCTGTGTTCGAGCAGCCTCCCCAGAGAAGATCTCCTGGAGAGACTCCTTGTAAGGTGGGAGCCCTTCAGCTCACTCTTGGCTGAATTTGACTGGGCGAGGCGGAACAGAAAAATGAGGTATTAGGGCAACAATTTCCAAGCGCGAGGTCTGCACGCAGCTCTGTTGCAGGAGTGTTTCCAGAGGTCGGCCAAGGGGAAAGAAAACGGGCAGATTGTGAACATCACCACTAAAACAAAACCGTGCGGGAGCCATGAGGAGGGCAGGGGGACACTACTCCGCTGCTGTACTAGACACAGCTGATTCATTTGAAGACAGGCTGCAACGCCAGGTCGTCACCCTGTCACCAATACTCCCTGCTTGGGTCACCGGCACCGGCCGTGATTTAGGTGCTCCATAAACCCGTGGCCCATTGGGCCACCTTCTGCTGAGGACAGACAGGATGTGTCTCTTCCACACAGGGACAGGAGACAATACCAAAACAGTGGAAGAGCTGGTGGTGGACCATCTCCATGATGCTCCTGAGATGTAGAAAAGGACAAGGATGGCAGTGCCCAATGCACTGATCTCCGCTGCCACCCTCACCCACACACACCACAGCGGCTGCTTGGCCACGGGGCTCCTTTTTTTGGACCCAGACTTTAAGAGTCTGCTCTAAGACATCTGCTGACACCGCTAATTATGGGCTGGGCTGACAGCGGCTTGGTGCACCACAAGAATTTCCTGATTGCTTTTTTGGGGAGGGACAGGAGCTTTCCTTCTCCCTTTGTCTCCCCGGTGAAGGATGTGCTCTCGGGCTGAAGTCCTGACAATCCAAGCTGCTGAAATGAATCCTCTTCAGTCTATTTACTTGATATTTACCAAAGTCTGCGATCAACAAGAAAACACATCTCAGCAGCTCACTTGGCAAGAGAACGAATTGAGGCAGCACTGCAGCTGTCATATTTATTTCAGTGGCAAAGCAGGTCAGGAAAATTGATAAAATTAATCATACAAACTAGCAAACACCAGGAGTGAAGGAGAGGGAGAGCGAAGGGGAGAGAATGAGAGTGAAGGAGTGTTTGCAGCACCAGGCTGCACCTGCTTTTATTTCTTTTAATGGATTTTTTTTTTTTTATGCAATGTCACAGATAAAATTGGTGCAAGGTACATTATTTTATAAGTAGGTTTGGGGAGGGGTGTTGAGATTACTACAAGCAGATGCCTATTACACCAGGGCTGAGCCCTAGCCACAGGGTTTGCAAGGAAATAGGAATTCAAGGACAGAAGTGATTTTTCAGACCAGTCCCCATAAGACCAGGTGGGAAGGTCCTTGAAAGCAAAACCTAGAGGTGCTCTGACCGGGCTGGGGTTTGGGCCAGCGCTCCAGGTGGCTGCTCAAGGTGCTCCCAAGGTTGTCCTTGGGGCCATGTCCCTATCACCTCTGCCCAGCTGGGTGCAGATGTGCCCAGGGCTTGTGGCAGCTGCATCCACCGAAGTGCAGAAACATCTTCCCAGCTATGGCTTTCCTCGCCCCTGCAAGCAGGCAGCTCTGGGGACAGCTCACCAAATGCACCCCCCCCCCCCAAGTTTCTGGACCTCGATCTTGGGAAGGATGGATAAGGCACAGCTCCAACAAGCCCCCGTGCTCCCTGGACAGCGAGGTCTCTGTTTCTGTGGCCACCCATGCTGGGTTAATGCACCCGCATCGTGAGGATTAACACCGAATTTGCTCTCAGAGCAACTTACGGGTCCAGCAGCTTGCAGGAAGCTTGGAGAAGCTGAGACCACTTTGCTATGGGCTCCTCTTTGAGCAGGCACCTGCCTGATTTCAGTCTAGGGGTAGGCAAGCTGAAAAGAGCCAACTGACTCTGGGAAGGTTTCAAGCATCGAGGTTCAAGCATCAAGCCACCTTCTCCTCCTTTATTTTTTTTTTAAAGAGAGTTTTTAGATGAAGATTTAAATTTTAAAACTCGCCATTTCACAGAATGAAAAGTGGAAGACTGCATTTCAAGGATGGCACCAAATGGCATTTTGGCATTTCTGCTCTTTAGTTTTGTGTCATAAAAATAGCATTCACAAAACTCAGCCCCAAAATAACATTGGTCCCTCTGAAACGTTCCGTTCTCTTCTCTCCCCTTTTCCCTTCTTTTCCCTCCTCTCTCTTCTCATTGTCCCTCTCACAGACTACAGATTCTCTGAAAAATGCTCTAATTTTGAGTCCTTTTTCTCTGGCTTTCCACCCTCCTCTCCCACACCTCTCCAGGCCCTTGCTGCACGTCCCTATTCCTACCGTGAATTACTGTTCTCATTGCTGCAAGCACATTAAAAGTGAAGCTAATTAACCAGCCGAACAATTTGCCTAACGACGTGGTAGATTCTCCATCACTTGCAGCCTTCAAGTCAAGCCTGAACATCTCTCCGACAGAGCTTTAGCAGGGTGGGGAAATTTGGGGGTGAAGGTCTCGGACCCACACAGGGCTGCAGGACGCGCAAGGTCACCGTAGAGGCTTTGGGACCCTAAAAACTGTTTTAGTGGGTAGGTCCCACCTGCCACTGGGGAGGAGGGCATCCATCAGCTCCAACTTGCTCATCCACAGCCTCACACCTCTGTCCTCGCCAGAGATGGGGCTGCCGAGGGTGGTGACGGCGGTCTTTGCCAAGCCGTGGCTGAGGAGGGATGGTGGAAGGGACCCCCGAGGAGGTGAACCCAGGGGAGTGGTGACAAACCAGCGAGACGCCACCAGAAACACCGAGGCTGCCATGGAAATCACAAGAGTTAACGAGCATTTTAGGAAAGAAATCCCTCTATAAGATCTTGCTGACAAGCGCTATTAAATATTCATCCTATAGACTGCGGAGACATCATTAGACACATACGTTCAGGCTCTCCATACTCCCGGCTCTGGCATTTGTTTTATGCTGTGCTGATGAGCTGAGGGGACCTTGGGGGGGAACTGGTGCCAGCCCCCGTTAGCAGAGCTGGGCTCCACAGGGGCAAGTATGGCTTGCAAGGGAAAACACGTCCTGGAAGCCCCAACGCTGCCCGTGCGATGGAGGCAGGAGTAGGTGGGTTTGGGAAATGCTAATGTTTCAGGCGCTTTATCTTCCCTGTGGAAGAGCAGCAGCAGAGGTTGGAGGGACAGCCATGCCCCGGGAAGTCACGCTGACCTCCAGGAGCCACGGTCCCACCACCGACATCCCCCCAGACATCCCACGCGGACGTGAAGGTGCAGGAAGAAGGACTGCCTTGCCTTCCCCCCTGCCCCGCATGCACATCCCAGCGCAGGCAGCACTCCCTACCCCGCAAACCCCGAGCAAGCCCTCTCCAGCCGGTCACCCCCACCAGGGACCGAGGAGGCGTCCTATGGGCACCCTGGGAGATGCCACAGCCCTGCCATCGGCCACCTCGGCAGCCGCGCCAGACGGCTGCCGCCTGCCGCAGGTCTCCTTCCCAGCTCAGAGCCACCTCTCCTCCACCACGGGAAAACCCAGGCGCTTGCCCTGGCCAAAGCCGGCTCTGCCCACGGGAGACGGGTCTTGCACACACGCATATAAATACATATATACATGTATTTTTGCATACATTTGTGGTGACGGTACCATTTTTTTTTTAAAAAACAATCCGTCCATAAATGTCACCGAAAATCCCGGTCTCCTTTTATTAAACCTGAAAAATGCGTATAAATGTAAATAACAAATGACTGATACAGGGAGAGGAACCAGAGCGTCTGCTGGCGTCACCCTCCCTCCCTCTCTCCCTCCCTCGCGCTCTTTCCTCCTCGTGTAATTTGCATTAATAAAGAGGCTGTTCCTTGTCGGAATGTGTTTCATCCGGTTTAAAATCCCAGGGCGATCCACCAGGAACAGCTCTGGGAGAATCCGACTGTCAGAGCCGACAAGACAAATGAATCCCGGTGTCAGGAGCGTGTGGTTCAACGATGACAGATTGAGAAGAACTGTCCCCCTCTCGACAGGCGGGCTTCATTTTCAAATTAATAAATCTGAATAAAATATTTTCCCTTTCATTACGAGCCGAGCCCGGATGACAGTTCCCGTGACAGGAGGGAGTCGCAGTGTTGATGAGGAGACTTTGCATGAATTCCACCTGGGCTTCTTCAGCTTTATTTTTACCTGCAATTTCATCCCTGTTTACTTCTCTCCCCTTCCCTCCTCCCCTTGCCCTCTCTCTCACGCTCCCGCTCCCCCTCCCTCCCTCCCTCCCTCCTTCCTCCTCTTCCTTCACCCGCTCTCAGCCCTTCTCCTGGTCCTCCTCCCCTCCTCCCTTCCCCACCATCCCCCGGTGATTTGGAAGGCGAGCCCTGGACGTCACTCCTGCAACACACGCACCGGCTGTCTCACACCTCGAATGCGTACATGTATGAGATGCACCAAGGTCTCATGTTCTCGCTGCGTGCACGCTGTTTTAGTTCCACGCGTGCACAGGTGCCTCGACCCCACTTAAAAACCACAGCCCACGCACCTAAAGAGAACTCCCCACCCGGGGTTTCGAGTCTCTTTACGTGGAGGTGGGTCTTGGCTTGGGGACCAGCCACCGACGGCTGCTCCCCAGGGGGCTGGAGGCAGAGCCACGCCGCAGCCCGGTCCCAGGGCACGGGCAGCTGGGTCACCAAAGGCTGTGCACGTCCGGCAGCGCAGTCTGCCCCAGCTAAAACACGCAGCTCCCGCCCTATCACACTGACAGTCCCACCAGCCTGCTCCCAAGGTGGAAGGCGTTTGCAGATGTGGGTTCATTATAACCTTTTCTGTCCTGCTGCCTCAGGGACGTTTGTAAGTCTCCCGGGCACCTTTCTTTGAGACAGCAGCATGCCAGCCACGGCTGCATGCTGCATTTGCACAACAGCACTACCCAAATCGGCGTCGAGCTTTGCCTCGGCACAGGAGCACGTTTCCCCTCCGACGCCAGCGTCCATCCCCGGGGACGTGCAGTCTGCAGCAGCACTGCGAGGTCCCTCTGATCTGCCCCTCGGTAGCAGGCCCCCCCCATTTTCTACAACTGCCACGATACCCAAACCCGTCCTTGCTCCAGAGCGTGCCTTTGGACGCTGAGGGCAGGCAAACGGCAAACAGTCACGCCGCAGCCGAGCACTCGTGACACTCAAGTCTCCGTTCCGCCTCCGGATCCCACTGTGACCCATAAACATGGCTGGAGAGCCCGTAAATGTCTTTACTGCCGCGTAGCCTCCAAGGCAGTGATGTGGCCCACTTCCCAAGGATGTCGCAGAGATTATTCAATGATGCTCCCCATGCAACCTCAGCACAGCAAGTGCCAGCCTAGGATGAGGGCTGGAGAGCCTCTTCGCATCCGTGAAGGGCGTCCTGGTTTAGGTAAACCTCCCAGCCCTCCTGCCCAGGAGTTGGTCTTTAGTTTGGACGGTCCTCTAGATCGCCCCAACCGAGATGTGGCACCCATGGAAGATCAGACAAACCCAACGCAAAATTTGGACTGAGCTGGCAGTGGCATGGAGAGAGCAGAAAAAGGAGAGACCACGGTGGGAAACGAAGCGCCTGAGCTGGCCTGGAAATTGCAGCGATTCCAGGGCGCGTTACGGAGAAAGCCAGCAGAAATGGAGGCGCCAGCTGATTCTTTGCGAGCCCAATATCCCCCTCCAAGAAATTAGAAACATTCCAACAGCTATAGCTGTGCCTGACAGTAAATTTGATTAACTTGCCCGTGGAGTTAATGATATAGAGGGCCGTGTGGATTTTGTTGTAAAGAACACAGAAAAGACAGATGAGAAAATGAGAAAACAAGAAAGTAAATTTAAGCAGCTGGAAGCTTTAACAACTGGCATGATAAATCCAATAAAGAACTGCTCGATAAAAGCCAACCACTGGAAAGCCAAACACGGGTTGGAGAGGGAGTGGATGTGCTTCGGATTCACAACCGAAGCGGGAGCATGATTTGCTCATGGTGGGAAAATGCTCCCAGGTCAGGTCCCCTCCAGGCAGCGAGGAGGCTGCAGCCATCCTCGGCTGCTTGCTCCTGGAGCGCGTGGCAGCGATGTCCCTGCTCCGGCCATCCCACACCGGCAAGGCGAAGCCAGGGACCTGTTGCCCAGGCTCACTCCCCCCATCCCTTTTCCGCTTTTGTTCCAGTTTCCTTTGCAGTTCTCTCAGGACCAGGATGAATCTGCCGAGGCTGACGAGAGCCTGGGGGGATTCACACCTACCAAGCCAAACCACACTAACTCTGGAAGGCAGCACAGCATCGCAGACACGCTTGCCAACCAAACGCAGACCAGGTATTGCCAAGAAGCCTGAAGTAAAACCCAACATTTGGACATCCATATTCTTAAATTCTATCTCCTTTAAAATTTAATTCTGCTGAACCCTGCTGGAAGTCACACCCAAGAGGAAAACCTCTAAGAGAATGACTGATGAGGACACATCTCTGCTTGTCCCAGTAGCAAGAGCTGTGGAGCAGCGTCCCATAGCACCCTATTATCCAATGCAGAGGCAGACTTGGAGCATCACTATATCACAGAAGACCCTGCAGGATCCTTGCTGTCTGCACATGGAAGTAGCTTTGGCGTCCCCACGCCGAGCTCATTGGCGTTCCCCATCCAGTTGGCTGTACCACGTACTTCCAGAGGTGAGCCACCACTGCCAGCCTGGTCCAGCCACACCACTGTATTCACGTAGGCGGAAGGCAGAGGCACCCTCCGCGTGCATCTGAGAATCAGGAGCGCAGGGAAACGGGGACCCGGGCCACCCATGCAGTACCAGATGCAGCTGGCAACACTCCAGCTGCTGTGTTAGCTCTGGCACGGCTTCCCCAGGGCTCTGCGTTGCGGGAGGGGTTGTTATCTGGGCACAGTCTGACTGCACAGAGCTGGCCTTGAGCCCAAAACAACCAGCCCTGCTGGGACTAGCCCGGCAGCATTTAGGCTGGGTCCATGCAGGACCAGCCAAGTATCTTGGCATGGCACTTCCCACCATCCACACCCTCTGCACTTTCATTTTGCCAGCCCTCCGTGGCCCAGGGCAGCAGAGAACCTCTTTGTTCCCAACCAGGACATTCAAGCTGGCCTGTTGACCCAGATCTGAATTTGGTACTTGGACTTCGCAGTCCAGTATCTACATTGCCACACCACCTACATGCAACTTCGATGTGTCATGGTCAATCAGAAGAGATTTGCTACAAGCACCAATGGAGAACAACAGCTCCAGATGTTCTCCATGCATTCCCTAATGGGGCAAGGATACAGATGGAGCTCAGTTCCCCAGAGTCTTAGTTTGCTGCCATAACCCTAATTCCCAAGAATATCTCCCAGGTCTCACTTCACATTTGGAACTAGACTCCCAATGGGGGAAAGGCATCATCATGAACTGGAGAGCTGCTGTAGCCACAGGCTTTCAGGGCTCTCTCAAGCAACCTTCGGTGACCACGGAGAGCAAAACGGCCTTTTGGGTCCATCTCCCCCATCTCCTGCCACTTTCCTGCAGCTCAGCTGCCTGCAAGACCAAGTGGCTGGAAATGTGCAGAGTGCTCTGAATTGAGCTGTAAAGAATGAAGGTGAAGTTTTAAGCCGCTAGATTCATGGCTGGGATTTTTATATACACATAAAATATGAATCTCAGTTGTATACAAAGCTGAGCCCATCGTGCCAAAAGGATCCCAGTCAAGCAGGCCTGTAAAATGAAATCCTCTCGGACTAATTTAAGGAGACCTGAGCAGTATAAATTCTGGCCTACTCAAATGCAGGAAATAAAAAAAAAATCTGACTTGAATACAGGCTTCTCTCTCAATGCGCTTGGCAGCCCCAGCGTTGCGAACAACGGGAACAAAAGAACAGGGCAAGAAATTAGCTCTGGGGTTGCAAAAAAGACTGTTCCAACTCCCTGTTTATACCAGTCTTGTGGGCCTAATGAAACCCTCTTCAGTGAAAATTTAATGTAGAGATAAACTTCCCAATAAACAAGGGGTGCTCGTATTTGCTGACTCCTGATGGCTTTCCTGACCTGCACAGTCACTTCCACTGAGCTCTTATGCACGGAAGAAACGCTCATAAAGATGCTTCTTATAAAAGAAAATATTAACTTCTCTGCCAGCTAGCGAATCTTGACTTGCACATCTTTATCTCCTCGGAGCTCCTCCGGTTTTAGAGGAGTAGAAGTCTCCTTTGACAAGCCACCTCCTTGGAGGCTGGAGAAGGACTTGCTTGCCCTGCTCCTGCTGATGAGTGTGGCTGGAGGAAGGTCACAGGGCTGGAGGAGCTTGCTCTGAGCCATGGCCACAGTGCAGGTGCATTGGACAGTTTATGGCCAGCCCTGGGGAGGCCATGGGTCAGCCAGGCAGGACGAGGAGTGGGTGAAGTAAAGCATCCATGCCCCCTTTTCTTTTCTCAGGCAGGGCACTGGGGTGAGAGGAGCCGAAGTGACTTTGCTCAAGGTCAGAGGAGAAGCCCGAGGTCTGGGAAACGCACCCAGACCTCCCTGCAAGGGCCGGAGATAGCATCATCCTTCCCAGCAAAATAAGGAGCCAGATAAAAACACCTAATTACAGGATTAGAAATGCCTTAGCTGAAAACGCTGTCTCCTTTTTCTAGAGAATGTGTTTTTTTGGAGGGCGGGGAGGAGGAACATCACTCAGACTTGCCTTGAACTATCTGCCAGCTCGCTGGGACCAGAACACAGTTTGGGCATGTGCTGCCAGCCTTGTGGCACGATGCACGGCAGCTCCCTCCCAAGCAAAATAGCCTGGGGACCGCTTGAGCGAGGCGGGTACGGCTGTGCTGCGGCTGCTGATGGCCCGTCAGCACCTCTGGAGTTCACACATCCCATGGTCTTCTTGCCCCAGCACTGTTACCACCTCTCCTGCTACAGAAGCCCTTACCTTCCTCCTTTACCTGGGGTCATCTTCTCTGTGCCAAGCCCACCTCCCCTTGCCACGGAGGCCTGAAGCGACTGAGAACATCGGGGAGCCTTTCTGTAGCTGATCAAAGCCGTGAGATATCCAGCAAAGCTATACGATAATCCAGGGGACATTCTTCGGTGGCAGGATGATATGTTAGCAAGTTTTCTGGGGCTGTTTTTCCAAGCTTTCTCCATTTCAATAAAAAAACAACCCAAAAAAAAACAAAACAAAAAAAAACCAAACCAAAGCAAAAAACCCAAACCCAAGCACTAGCCAGGAAAAACCTCCCTAATGAACGCATCAGCTTCAGCTCCAAAGCTGAAGGCGACTTCCAGCCCAGCCCGTCTTTGCTCCTCGGGGCCTGGGAGAAAGATCCCCTCTTGGGCAGCCAAGTAGCAATTGGGTCACAGTGCAGGATTATCAGCTAGTAACAAGCCGCAAATGTGCTCTGGGACCAGTGATTCATTAATGCACTTCATGGTGACATATGAACCAGAACCCGAGGGAGCCTTTATTTCTGCCCTCTCTATCCATTCAGTTGAAAGACAGGGAAAAAGGTTCCAGCACCGCACTGATTTCTAACGCTGATCAAATTAGCGCTACCCTACAACCAAGGCAACTAATCAAGGACATCGGGGAGAAGGTGTGGTTTGAAGTGCAGCAAAACCCTGGGTCTCTGAGTAACGTTGCAAGACAAATCCTTGCTGTTAATAGGGACTAGGAGGAGAGAGGAGCAAAGAGGCAGGGAGGGAGGCTTTGCGAGACGACGGTGCTGCAGGGAACCTGTTGTTGACCCTCACGGCCATAGCTACAGGGTGCCAGCACCTCCCTCCATCCTTGCGCAGGTCTCTTCCATCCTCCCCCAAAACCCGCCCCACAGGCCCCGAGGTTGCCAGCAATCCTTGGGAACTGGGAGCACGGGTGCTCTTCTGGAGAAGCGCAGTCCCTCCAGAGACACATCGCCCACCCGCACTATTTACCACCACCCCGCTGATTTACTCTAAATATTGAGACTGAGAAGCAAAAACTATCCTGACAGCAGGAAAACTTAATGCCTACTGCCGGCCTTCGGCTGCACAGGTTGAGCGTGTTGAAGGCACGCTGACCGCGCCAAAATGTTTTTCTTTTAACAGCAGCTGCCAAAAGATTTCCAAGGTGCACACGGGCACCCGTTCAGACCAAACCTTGGGGGATTTTTCAGGAAAAGGCCCTCCCCTGAGGCCACGACCTCTCTGAAGTGCACCGGGAATATGCGTCTGAGGCTCGGCAAGTAACCCAAAAGCCAGCGCCTCTGCAGCAAGGCCGGAGGGCAGCCCCAGCTCCTGGCCCTGCAGAGAAAACCCACAGCTACTCCAGCCTTACGCCAGCGTGGGAAGCAGAGAGGTTTACCCCAGGCACAGCCTATCACGCAGGCGAAAGGAGCAGCACCGACATCCAGGGAAAACAGGGCCGATGCTACATAAGTACAGTCTTCACCCATTTAACGTTCCTGTAGGAGCTGTAAATGTTTTATTTCCTGACTTTTATGCAATTTGATTCTTAACCATAATGCTTCATTGACTTTTTTTATCTTTCTTTCCCCCCGCCCCTCCACGCCGCCTATATCTCCAGGTTATAAGAGCACTGCACTGGGGTAGATTCGCAGCTGCTGACACCCAGTGCCGCCTCGCCAAAATCCACGGGGGCTGCCGACCTGGACCGTGGTTCAGAACTATCCCGGATATTTTGGCACCAGCAGGGCTCCCCCCTTGCCCCCACCCCGCCGGTGCCTGGCTTGCGTGCATATTGCGCTGCCCTTTCCAACGTAGGACCTGCAGAGGGTAAAAGCTGCCAGCACCTTTCCGTCCCCTCCTGGTCTGGCAGATGCTGCTCTCCCATTACACGGCGTCACCCCGAGTTAGGTGGCAGCGGGAGATGGGGCGGCCACCCCGTGGACACGATTCTGAGCTCCTGCTGAGCCCCACAGGTGACCGCAAGCCCGAGGAGGAGGGTGGCAGCAGGTCTGCAGGGCTGATCCATGCTGCTCCTCCACCCCGACTGACCACGGCGAGACGCACACCCTATCAATACAATGAAAAGGTTAATGGGATCGCCTCCTTCCAACTCTATCACAGTAAATGCGGGATTTATAGCGATGCTAAAATACTGACCTCTATCTGTTTTATGCTGATCATTAACTAAGATTATCTCACACCAGAGATTTGCTATACCAAAGAGCACTGACATCACTAACTGCTATTAAGTGTATTATACTTAAACTCCGTAAAGGGGAGCAAAAAAACCGTTGTCAGCAGCGCAGGGAAAAGGCACATTACCAGGCACGCTCAGATTATACAAAAAAAAAGAGCAGTTGCCTGCAGCTTGCTTTCTGTGTGTGTCTGGCATTTTGCGATCGCAATATTGAGAAAAATCCTCGAAAATGTTTTCAGACTCGGAAACCCTCCACGCAGAGACACCGAGACAAACGCCTTGTAGCTAACAGATGCTGGTGGGGATGGTTCACGTTGTGCAAGGACCCCAGAGCCTCATCGCAATAGGTGCTATACGTGTGGGGCATACGAAACGGTGCCCGCTCTGGGAGCGGTGAGTGAAAGCACCTCGTGTCCCCAGATGGCTCGGGCTGTCACCCGCGCCGGCTCCACTCGCTGCCCTCCTCGGCTCTCCCAGCTGCATGGCTGTTTCTGGGCAGTGGCATATTTGTTGACTTGCTCTTTTGGCGACATCTTCTTTTAATAAGGAAATCTGTCTCTTAGCAGCTTCTTGCCTAAGGCTGTGCTTAGTTAAAGTGTAAAATGTCAAACTTTAGCAAGGATGACAATAACCCTGCTGGGCGAAGAAGAGCCAACCACTATATTATTAGCTACTCAAGGGAGAGGGGAGGAATATTGACCCGTTCTATGGAGGAAAAAAACACTAAAATCCCCCAGTCTACCCACCCACCCCCTCCCACATGGAGGCCAGCCTCAAATCTGCTTCCACGTGATCTTTCCAGCAGCCAAAGCTCGTAACTAAGCTGAACAGCAAACAGCACACCCTTCCTATTTGATCAAATACATGTACATACGCAACTATAATAGGTCAAAGTGTCCTGGCCGTGCCCTTTAATCTCCCAAAATTCCCCAAAGGCAGATCAGGATGCAGGGACGATGCTGGGAGAACACATGATGGAGCAACGTCGTGCTGTCGCTGAAAAGCCTAAGGCAGAGAGTTGAGCAAAGCCCACTGGGTCCCCCGAGAGCCAGTGACTTAGGCAGAGGAAGGAAAAGCCAGTGGGCACCATCACAGGCAATAACCGAGGGCAGCTGCACGAAGAGGGACGTCTGCCGAGGGCTTGCAGAAGCAGCCGTTTGCAGAGCAAAGGAATGCTTTATCAGGCTTATGGGTCTTTGGGCAATACTTCTGCGCTGCTGAAGGACTCCTCTGTACCGCATTTACCTTCATACACACACACGGTGATATATGTAGGTGCAACCTTTTCATCTAGAGCGCACGTGATTGGTACTAACATAATTTTCTGACTAGTTCTTCCTTGAGCTGCAGCAGAGCAGAGCCATAAATCCACATCCTCAAACTTCGGAAGGGAGAAGATTTCTATTTTTAAGATCTGAGACTGGACAATGTTCACCATTAGACCCTACTCGGCCTCCAGTGGGCTGTACTGAGACCACGACACACAAGTTATGACAGGCTTTGTGAAACAGAGTCCACTTCTCGACCAAAACCTGGATCCCAGCTAAGTAAGAGCAGATCTGCTACTGGCTTTGTGCAGAGGTACTAGAAGGAAATGGGTGAAATTTTCACTACTCCCACTACGTCCCCGTGGGTGCCAGCTCTTGCACCCCTTCCTGTGAGCACAGGACCTCTTGCAGCATTCTCCCCATCGAGTGCCACCAGAACCCAGCCAGGTCAGAACCACCACCCTGACCAGTCACAGAATCATGCTTGCTCCTTCAAGCCTCCAGTCCCTGATCCACAACAGGGCCACCACTGGGGTGACCCTCCACCCCACAGATCCGTAGGAAGGTCCCATCGGTGCCCTGCCCTCTCCTTTTCACTTGTATTCCTTTGCAAAACATTAGTTTAGGGAAACAGAAAAACCCCACGGTGCACCACAGCATCGTCGCCTACCCAGGCAAACGCGGCGCCGCAAGGTTGCACTTCTGGCTTGGGTCGGAGACTGACCACAAGCCAGCAGGAGCCTGAGACTCATATCCCCAGGTATTGCCAGAAATTCAAGTCCTCCCTGCTCCAGCCTGCGGCAGAGCTACAGGGCCCTCCAGAGCCGATGGCGCAGGCTGGATGAGACGAGGCATTTCCAGCAAGCCCCGTTCTTTGGAGACATCTCATCCGTCTCCGGGAGAGGAAGCGATCTATTCCCTCCTCCTCTCAGTCTCAGGACAGAGGTGACACAGGGCACCGCCTACGTGGGTCTTCGGCAAAGCCACCGCTTGCAGCTCTCACCTCCGCTTCCTAAAAGCAACCCTCCCTCTACATTGCGTAACAGTCCCGACGATTTAAAAAAAAAAAAAAAAAGAAAAAAAAAAGTATATGTACGTGTGTGTGTGTGGTGCAACACGCGGGTGTGTTGTGTTTTCCCAGCTAACACATGTCAGGATCTGTTTAAGCCTCGTTTTGTGCTCAAATGTCACCCTGCCAGAATTCATTATGTCCCATTTATTAATTAATTAAAATATATTTATACAGAACAGGCTTTATGAGACAGAGATAAAAATAACGTTTTGAGAGCTGTCCCCTGGACGGAGCGGGTGCTCTCTGATGGCAGCAGCAAGGACAGTAGCCACAGTCTTCCCTGTCAAGTGCTGACTCGCAGGGAATTGATGATATGGAAATACGGTAATTAAGGCTGGGGGAAAAAAAAAAAAAAAAGAAAAAAAAAAAGAGAAAAAAATCAGAGGCAGGCTCCGGAGCTGGTGCTGGCCACACAGCAGCTCTACGGCCCCATCCTCTCCTCACCGTTGGGTGAGGCGTGATGGCATCTCCTCCTCACACAGAGGACCCCAGTGTGTAGGGGCAGGCAGCAGCTTGCTCCAGCGCCTGTGCCACCCGTCCCCGCACGCTGGGGCCTTGCCAAGGTGAGGGGATGCACAAGCTTCAGCAGCCCCCTCCTCCCGGTCCCCCAGGTACCCGCACCGGAGCCTGCAGCGCCGCTCTCCCTCACCGCTCACGACAGCAGGACCCCAGGACCGGAGAGGAGTGTTTGCAGCCAGAGGAGGTGGCAAGCTGGCCAGTGAGCCGGGGAGGGACGCCGGCACGGTCACAGCGTGGCAGCGAGGGGGTGACGGCTCGCTTAGCCATGTTTTGTATGGGGGAAAAGCCAGCCTTTCCTAGCTAGGCATGGTCTGACCGGTATCGGCAAATGCGGGGTCTCCCCCCGTGCTCTCCCACCTCCCCAGAAGGTGCCACAATCTCCCCGGGACACGGATCCGATGGCACCAGAAGGGACCGCGCTGGGAAGAGAGCACAGAGGAGTACTGGGAAAAGAGGGAAGGAGAGGGAAGACAAGGGGGTGCAAGGCTGGGGAGGTGAGGGGCTGGAGGGGACCGACCCTGACCAAGCCCCTTCCCCAGGGCTGGGCAAAAGGGGGCTGGCGAGCCGCAGCTCGGCGAGCCTGCCCTCCCCGTCGCAGCAGCAACGGCTTCGCCACATGCGCGTCGGCTCTGTTATCCTTTTGACAGAACAACAGTGACATTTCTGCTTAAAACTCTCCGTGACCTTTCCCTGTGAGCCTCTCGTGCTTCACTTGTTCTGGCGGCTCCTGCCCACCATCCCCAGAGAGCACCTTGCTCTCATCACCCTGTGGAGAAGGGGAGGCACGGGCTTCATCGACCAAGGCCAGTCCCGGATTTTCAGGGCCCACCTTTACCTGCTGGCCCGTGGCAGTGGGGGCGGGGGGGAGGATGAGCCGACCTCCCCGATGCGATGCTGCATCGTGGTACCTTCCTTCCCCCAGCATGGGGGCTGCGGTACGGATGCGGGCATGGGGCCAAGCAGCAGACCACCCCACTGCCCTGCTTCCCCAGCCCGGCCCGAGCCCAGCTGGTGTCACCCGGCCATTCCTGGCCAACAGCCAGCCCACCCCAGCACCCTGGTTTGCACGCAGAGGGGCGGCGGGTGGCCAAGGCCAGTGGCAAGTCCACCTGCCTCTTCCCAGGTGCCAGTGCCATTAGCTATCTAACGATGCCCCGCAGCTCCCCTGGCCAAGGGATCCCTCAACCTGTCAGTGCACATCAGTTGACGCGCTCACCTGGGGCCCTGACAGCCGTGCACACAGCTTCGATGGGCACCCCAGGAGAGCAAAGCTGCAGCAGCTCCCGCACGCCAGTCCCCCTCGCTGGGAGATGTGGGGCCGAGCAAGGCAGAGGCTTGGGTGTCGGAAGGTAAATCAGCTCCTCTGGCATTGTGGCAGCTGCAGAGACAGCGCAGGTTTCCTCGAGCTCTGCGAGTTGCTGAGACAGGGAGAATATCGGCTCGGAGCCGCCCGGCAGGGACAGCACTGCAGCGGGGGCAGCCCGCCTGCGCTGTGGCTGGGCATTGGTGTGCAGAGGGAATACGAGAGCTTTGGAGCTGTTGTGCCCTGGGAGGCTGCAGCCAGATCTGCCCATCCACCAGCCTCAGGGTGGCACCTCTCTCGCCTTGTTTGTTCGGCAAGGAATGAGAAGAATCACCTCCCTCCAAAAGCCTTGAGACGGTAACAGAAAACACCATGCCCTGCAGATCAAGCAGCACTCCCCTCTGGCTGTGCTCAATCCCGCTCCTCCAACCGGGCATCGCCCTTAGTGGAGCTGTCGGCTTGGCGGAGGTACGGGAGGAAAGATGACCTTCAGGTGCCTATCGGCTCAGGGAGGAGGTGCGTGCTGGATCCAGGGGCTGAAGGGAAGAGACGGGGAGAGGGGAGAGCTTGTCCTCAGCACCGCCGTCCCCGTGCTCCCCAAAGACCACCTTGATTTAGCCGGAGAGAAACCAGAGTATCAAAAGACCAAGTGGTGCTGCCAGCAGCTGACCCATCTCCCACACCACCCAGGACAGGCAGAGGAGCCCTGGGGAGGTGCCAGTCTCTCCCCATCGACTGAGAAGTGGTGGCCCTCTGTTGGCAGGTCCAGACCCCGCCTGTGGCTGAGATAACTTGTCCCATGCCTCCCAGGACAGAGGCAGGAGCTGCAATCCAGACCTCCCAAGCCCTCCACGAAAAGGGCCACCTTCCTTTCCATCCTCACCCTACACAGCTACTGCACTGCTGTTTCCTGGAAGGACCAGGTCCTCTCCTCTGGATGTCAGCCAGCACAGCTCTGCTGACCTTGGAGGAACTCTGCCAGCTTACCCTGGCTGAGGACATAACCATCTATTATTTAGATAAGGAAATACACCTGCAGGTATAAATGGAAGTAAATCCACCCTACTTTTTTTATGGAGGCAAATATATCTCAGCAGATCCTTACTGGATACTGGCCAGAGGTGGCAGCAGCAAGGAAAGAGAGGCTTGAGCCTGCAGCTCTCTTGTCCTCCCTTACAAAAACAGGGAGGCAGAGGTGGAAAAGCAAGGACGGGACAAGAAACTCTCACCCGTGGCAGCAGCCCAGGCTCATGACTGCATGGACATCAGCCGAGGATGTGCCTCTGACCTCGGCTGCCATCCCTCTGTCCCAGCCCATGGGCTCAGTGGCTCTGCTGGGGGATTTTGGCAAGCAGTGCAGCCCTGAGCCCAGATACGCCAACACCTCAGGGTGTGCAAGAACCAACCTGCGAGGCTCCCTCTTGCCTCTGAGCGTCCTCCGTCGCTCGATGGAGTACTGCACCCCAGGCAAGCACGCACCGGCCCCTTCACACAGCCCAAATTCAACACAGCCCAACGGCGTGCAGCTCCACTCCCAGCCCGCACGCAACCCTTGCTTGTACCCGGCACAACTTGCCAAATCTCAACCAAACAGCCCTTTTCTGCTGCACAGGGATGGCTGTGAACCATTCGTCATCCCTCAGGCTGGCAAGGAAACCACACGCACAAGGGAAGAGCTTCCCTGACTCAAATGATTCTCATTTTTTGAAGGGCAAATTTCCTTAGTCTGCCCACTCAGTCTTGACAAGGACAGCAGGAGACCCACCACATGAATACTAATGGCACTGGCAGCAGGGACACGTGGGGACGGGAGCGCCGGGGCTGGGCACCGCTGGCGGAGCAGTGGGGAAACAAGGAGCAAGAGGCAGCCGAGATGCCACGGTGGGGGGTGCCGGGACACCAGGACCCCCAGAGCAACACACATGGGGTGCCCAGTCCCAGAGGGCAAGGGATGAAGGCAGACTTCCACCAGCAGCTGGGAGGTCATCGAGATGCATTAGCTGTGCTGGATCAGGCCACCGTGGGGACATCACTGGAGCAGAGGGTGCAAAAGGGTTATGGTCTCCCCGACGCTGTCTTTGGCCTTGACCCCTTCTAGCCCCCCAAGCCGCTGCGATATCCTTTGTGCTGAATTCTTATTCAACTTCAAACTGACAAACTGTTTTTAATCTTTTCCTTCCATCCAGCTTGGAGATTGGGAAGCAAAAATCAATACGGGCTGGCAGGTGATCAAGTTGCTTGACAGTGGCGCTGGGGAGAGAAACAGAGAGAGAAGGAACGGAAGCGGGGGGGCGAGGACAGGCGGGAGGATGGGGGCAACCAAGCACCCTGTACTACAGGCCCTGGCTGGGAGGGTCCTGCTTGTCCCCATCACCAGCAGGGCTCCTTGATAAAATAGCTGCCCTGAGGGTGTTGGGCACCCATATGCAGCCGGTGGGGTGGAAGAAGAGGGCACTGCAATCACACCTTGCTCCCACTCCTCCGTGCTCCGCAGCGTTGGCTGCTGAGTGCCACATGCACTGGTGGGGTTTGGTGCAGTACCTGGCTACCCCAGCTGGCTCATGGCCGAAATCCCCACCAGGGACCCCCTGTCTCGCCTCCCCCCATCCGATCCATTGCAACCCGGTGGCAGCGGCAGCTCAGGGAGCCTCTCGGCACCTTTAAATGTGGAGCTTGAAGCCCTGCTCCAAGATGCCTCGGGCATCAGGAGAGCAGCACGTGTTTCCCAAGCCTACTTTTAGCAGGGCGTTGTTCAGGCTGGGAGGGGGGGGGCAATCTCCACAAAAAACAAGTTTTGGGGAAAAAAAAAATTCAGCCACTCTTGCTGCTGTAGCCTCTGCTCCTGCCATGCCCCAGCTTGGTCCCTACCACTCTCCTCCATCCTGTCCTCGGGGGACAACCCAGAGCCGAGAAGGGCAAGGAAGGCCAGAGCTCCTGAGCCAGGAGCTGCTCCTGGGCTGCTCAAAGGCTGCAGAGGGATGCAGCACCCAAAGGAAGACTAGCAGCACCCCCCGGAGGCACCCAGCAGCCCCCCAGGGAGGCAGGTGGCAGCACCAGCACTGGGTCAGGGACGAAAGCCCGTGGAGCCACCCAGAAGGAGCAAAGACTCTCCAGTCCCAGAGGACGAGCAAGGCCAAACCGGCCTATTCCATCTGCACGCCTCCACCTCGACTGCCTCCCAGCATTTCCGTAGGCCACAGGCTCGCTCCCAGAGCCGCCAGAGCCCCCGAGAGTGGAGCTGACATTTGAAAACGATCAGTTTAGGAACTTCCCCCCGCCGCTTTCCTTCACATCCCCCTTCCTATTGTTACTGTTCCTCCGAGCTTTCATCGTCTAACTCAGTAAATCTCCGGGAAATACGGCTGTGTTTCTGTTGTCACTTCTGATCAGAGGGATGCCAGCGGGGTGGGGGAAGTAGGGGGGAAGAGGGGGGGGAAGGGAAAGGAATAAAAAAAAAAAAAATTGCCTGGGGCCCCACACAGAGCCAGCATGCAAATGAGTGCCAGCTCCGTAAAAATAGCCCCAGCAGTCACATTTTATTACAACCGAATTATTGGACCTGGGTTACTGGGAACTGGCACGGAGGAAGGCGAGAGAGGGAAGGGAAGAGAGGGAGAAAGGGTCAGGCGTCATTTATTCTAAATATTTGAACTCTGAGAGCACCAAGGGGTACATCCCCGCTCCCATACACGTGTGTGCCTGAAACTGCCGGGGTGCTGGATGTGCCACAGCCTCCCTCGGCTCCAGCACACTCTCCCACCCTGCGCAGCACCAGCAAAATGCATCCAGGGGCTTCCAGCCCTGCTGGATTTTCCACCTTCCTCTCCAGACTGGTGCCAGTTTGCAGCAGGGACACTCACAGCAGGTGTTGCCACCGTCCCCGGAGGTGCCCGCGCTGGGGAGCCCACTGCCCACCTCCCACCATGGGTGGGGAAACAAGGGGGGTGCGAGGCACTGACTCTGCCCCCCAGTTTCTGCAGCACCCCTCAGCCGCCGCCGGTGTTCACAGGAAGGCTGAGGGTATTGCACAAGACAGAGGGGGCTAGAGGTGGTGGCCGTGTGAGTTTGGAGGTTACTCCTGTCCTGGTGACGAGGGGACGGCCAGGTGACATCGCAGACCCTGGCGCAGGGAGGTGCTGGAGCAGGTGCTGCTCCTGCCCACGCCCCAAGGGCAGCAGCCGTGGGAGACTCCCATTACTGCCCTCCCCGGGGGTCTGGTCACCTCCTGCGAGCCCCTCTGCCCGGCGAGCAGCTGCTTAGTCAGCGTTTCCCAAGCAGGGACAGAGCACACGGGGACTTGCTTTGTCACCATCACGGCCAGCGTCCCCAACACTGAACGGCAGCAGCGAGACGTGACGAGCCAGACCCAGTTTCCCCTCCAAGGGAGCTCGCAGGAGGGCTAAGTGGAAAAAAAAAAAAGGTGCCAGGGACAAGCTAATGGACTTCAGAAAGAGCTCCCTGCACCTGCATGCACTCGAGTCCCAGATGCTTTCAAACCAGAGCAACCCGAAACACTCATCACTATTCTTCCACCACCCCATCAGACCTGCCCAACAGTGGTATTTTTGGTTGCATTTCTTGCAAGCACCGTCCAGACCTCCCAGAGCCGAGGCCGGGCTGGGAGAGGCAATGCCCTCCTCAGGACAGACAAATTCTTGCAGCATTTTCTGGAGCCAGGCGGCTGCTCAGACTGGCAGAGCGGCACAGCGGGGCTTGGCAGGGACACAGCACTTGTTAAACGCCTTGCCTCCGAGTGCTCCGGAGAAAACTGGGTCAAGATTTTTTAAAGACAGGAGCTCGATACCCGCCTCCCCGTCACAGCAAGCAGCATCCCAGCAGAGCAGGAGGTGAGCGGGGACGGTGGGACCCTGCCCTCAGAAAAGCCGGACGCAATGGAGGGGTCAGACAGGGGATGGGATCGCCTCCTCCCTGCAGCCAGAGGTGCTCCAAGGATGGCTGGTGCTTCCAGGAGAGCAACTCCCAGCGACATGCAGGCCTCTGGAAAAGCAGGCTGAGTCACTATTCGAGAATCACCTGGAAGATTTGCTCTGTCCTTGCTCCGTCCCAAGCACCTTACGGGACTCAGCAAAGTCTCGCATCGCTGCGCACGACGCCGGGCAGAAGGACCATAGCGTAAACGTGTGCTGATGTGCTTACCATGGCAAGCCGCAAAGAGGTATCCTCAGAGATCTAGTTTAGATGTGCTGAATCATGGGCCCCCAAAAAGGGTGCCTCACACAGCCCTGCTCAGCCCCTAACTCACCCCCTGCCCCATGGCTGCAGGGCAATTTGGGCAGCTCCCGCCTTCACAGCTCCCCTGAGCACCCCCTTTTCTGTGCAAGTGGAAGCAGTGTGGGTTTGACACAGCCTGTCAGAGAGCAACTCCTTACACCCCCCCAGCACGGACCGCGGGCTGTTCCCTGCATCACCGCCTGGCCGCTCTCACAGCAGGATCTGGCCCCCTTGCCCCGGCCGGGCTGCAGGAGCAGGAGGGATGAACACGCTCCCTCCTGTGCAGCTCTGCAGTCTGGCACACCCCACAACCCCTTTTGCCTTTTTGGTTTTCTTTTTTTTTCTAATTAAAAAAAAACCCAAACAAACCCCAAAACCAAAACACATTAAAAAACTCGGAGCCTGTGCTCAGGGCTCATCTCTGCCCTCCCGCTCTGGGTGGTGCCACCCACCCCATCCCTTCGGGATTTTAGCAGTCAGCAGTTGCACGTGACGGCACAGGGCAGGGCTATGGGGTATAGAAAAAGGATCTGCCGTCCTGGGGACACTTCTGCAGTTTCTCTGTCGTCTCTCTCATTTTCCTCCCCTCCCAGCCCCCCACCCCCCGGTTTTGCCGATATCCCAAGACATCATTAGATTTTCACAAGAAAGAAATTGCCACCAGCAAATCCCTGTCCGGGATGCCAAGATCTTCACTGCTGAGTGCATATGGTTGTGGGGGGGAACTTTATTTTAGTGAAGCTCCTTTCCTGCAAAGCTCAAAGACCTTCAGAAGAATTAAAGAGAGGAGAGCAGAGCTCCACCCTAGGCCTTATTGTTGAAAAGCTGGTTTTGGAGCTAATTTGGGAAAGGCCTGACTCACTCTTCTGAAATGCCCAGGACTCATCTTCCTGCTGATGCTGCAGGAGCAGAAGAGATGCCAGCCAGCTCCTGTTATCACCTCTGTGGGACTGGCTTGCGATTAAAGGCATCTGAGTTGCAAAGCACGGAGGGAACAACATATGGGCAGGAGGAAGGGACTGCTTTTCCAGTCTCTCTCTTTTAGTCCGTAACTGCATTTGCAAGAGGATCCCAGAGCCGCAGTGCAGTTCTTATTCAGTGCTATTAAACTTCATTAACTGATATATTGTTTCATGTTGACTCAACAACTCTTAAACCCTCTTCCGAGGGACTTCCTCAAACGCGCTGTAAATTGCCAGTAACTGCCTTCCGCTGGGAGCAAACTGCTCCAGCCCCAGCACGGTCCCATTCCCCCACCCCGGGATGGGGCATCACCGGAGGCGATGAAGCTCCCAGCACTCCGGAGCCCGAGCGCTCCTGTATTTATCCTCCTGCAAACCAGGGAAGGCGACCGGAGAGGCAGGGACTGCAAAAAAGCCACTCTCTTGACTTTGCTCCAAGCACGGAGGAAACCTCCCCAGCAAGTTCTAGATCCTCAGCGGAGGAAAAACTCAAAAAAAAATTCCTCTCCCAGTGATCAAAGTGTTTCTTTGCCACAGAATTGACAGCTCCGCTTCCAGCTCAACGCTTTCAAGGTTTGCATTGTCTTACGTAAACTATAATCCAAAATTATCTCAAATCCAAAAAAAGCCCTCAAAATTCAAGCTTTTGGACCTAAAGCCAAATGGTTCATTTGGGCAGCGTATGATTCTGATTTTTAGTGTTTCTTTCACCACCCCCCAGCCCAAATTCAAATATGAGCGAGACCGACCTCCTTTCAGAGAGCTCTTTGACTTTGATGCCGTGGCATACACAGATGGAATATATTTCTGCATATTCCAAGACACTCTGGGATAGCTTCGCTCATGTAATTATTCAGATAAGCTAACCTGAAAGCGAGAGCATGCGCTGCTCGTTTGCCAAATTTGAGCGGCTTTGCTTTCAAAGCGTCGGTAGGCGCTTCCCCTGTCGCAGGTGACAGCTGCCAGGCTGCGGTCCCCGAGCTGTCCCCGGTGGGCGGTGGGAGACCTGGGGGAGGCAAGGAAGGGGGGGAAGCTCATAACCCCGCACTGCCCCCCCCCCCCCCCAGCCTCAGCCCTTTCAATATGGAGAGGAACAGCACATGAATGGAGGGATGCTGGGGCTGAGATACAGCACTGGTGAGAGGGCTGGATGCCTTCATGGAGCAGCTTGTGTTGAGCGTGGTGGGAAGTCAGAGCTATGGGTTTGACACGGGTGGGTGAGGCAGAGGAGAGGACAAGCATTGCTGTGGGGTCTCCTCCACGATTGCAAACCCAGCCATCGAAACAGCCCGGACGGCAGCGGCCGCCCATGGGGCACCTCGCACCTCCGCCACAAACCAGAGTGCTCATTCCCCTCCCCGTCCTTTAAAACCAAGTGCACTTTAGGAGCAATTTCTAAGTGACTCTGAGGTTGCGAGAGGATGGCTTTACTTTTAGTGGCAAGGCAGGACCAGAGCAGCATCAGGCAGGATAATAGCAGGGCTGCATGAGTGGCAGGTGGGCCACCACGCCGTCCATTTACCACTTGCCTCGGCTAAGCGCCGGGTGTAATTATCTCAGGCCACCGTATCATCATAAAGCGCCTTTCTCCTGAAATTATAACGTGTCGCCTTTAATTACGCTAATTGTTAATAGGGATTCTAATTTTGGGTTCATTTTTCACTGTTAAAAAAATAATAGGCGAGGCAGCCCAGGCTTTTCTGCCTTCCCTGGGATTTCTCCCGCCAGCGCTAATTGAAACGTCCCCCCGATCCGTGCCGCTCCGTGCTGACAGTGGTTTTGCCCCTTGTCATAAAATCAATGGTCTTCCCCCTGCCCACCCTGTGCTGGCTTCTCTCCGGCTGCCAGGGCTCCTTTTCCCACTCGCCGGCTCCCTCGGATCATCAGGGTTAAATGATCTTTTCATACCGCCTGGCCGGACTGTCAGGAGGCATTGAGTGACTTTTGAAAATGAACCATGTTAAGTGGACTTGATGGGGGTTACAACCGCCATTATTGCTATCACCACCGTGATAAAATGGAGCCGTAATGATGGGGGAAGGTACTTATCACTGTCTTTCGTAGATCACTTAAGATGGTTTGGGTCTGAAACTTCTCGGCGGAGATAAATGGAATGTACCGAAGACAAATGGCACTGGGACAGAGCCTCCCGCCACACGCGGGACACGAGACAGGAGCGACCTGGCAGCAGTGGCCATGTAAAATGATTAAACACTCAAAAACCACATTGTCTCTTCCTGCGGGAGCCATCAGAGGAGGTGCCCGAAGCCACCTGGGCTACAAGGTGGCTGCCGGCAGCTGGGTGCAGAGATCCAGGATGGGAAAGAAATGGGAAATCAGCTCTTTGCTTTACAGGCTGCCTGTGGGAATCAACAGCAACGCTATCTGAGAGCTGACCCAGCAAACCAGGAGGTCCTTCCTGGCTCTCTGCTTCCCCAGTCCCTGACCAAGCTGTGGGGGGACACCAAGGAGCCCCTTCCCTTCTCTCCACCGGGTTCCTCCCCATCCATCCTGCCCCAGGCTGGACCAGGAGCAACACAACACCCGGGCTCAGCATCCAGCCCCTGTGGCACTCTTTGTCCTTTCTCTTACCCCCCCATCCCCAAAATTGGGGGGGATTTCTGCTTTGGCAGAAGGAACATGGCGAAGCGCGTGCCCGTCTGCTTCAGTACTTGGCTGGATCGGCAGCACAGGAGTCCCAGAAAAGATATTTGTGCAACACGAAGTGAGATGTGAGCTCATCTAAAAGGATTTCTCCTGTGGCATTACTAGAGAGAGAGAGATACAACAGGAGGAAACCCTCTGTGCGTTTATTGCTGTTGGTCCTGTTCCACACCAGACAAAGCCAAACCTGAGCTGCCCCAAAACTCTCGCACAAGCTGCGGCCTGTATAGCACAGGCAGAGGAACAGGCTCCTGCCTACAGCGGGTGCAGGGCAAAGGCCGGCAGCAGCCCACGCAGGAGCTGTGCCCGCCACAGGACACCAGAGAGCTCAAAGGGGATCTCAAAGCACCAGCAAAAGTGGTGCAAAGCAGCCCCTACCAGCCCAGCCCGGCTCAGCCCAGGCAGGGCAGTGCCAGCAAGGAGGGGGTCACACCCCACTCACGACCAGAGAAACCCAAATGATACCAAACTCCGTCCCACATTTGAGCAGGGAGTCCAACAGTTTACAACAGGCATGGAAAATACCATAGGCACGGAAAACACGAGGTGAATAGCAAGCAGCGCCACCGCGCACCGGAGCAACAGGGACCTGGGCAGCACCCCCAAAACACTCCCCTCCCAAACCAAGCAGCACCCCACAGCAAACCCCCTGGCCCCACAACACCCCACTCACAGTCTGTGGCCCAGAAGCAGGACAGTCCTCCCCGTGGGGCCTGACAGCTCTGCTCCCCCAGGTCTCCAGTGCCGCCCAGAGAAGGGTCCCAGGACACTGAGCACCCTCAGGGCACCCCTCAGGGCACCCCTCAGTGCCCCAAGGAAGAGGAAGGGGAGGCAGAAAAAACCAAGGAGCCGCTGAGAGCTCCTTATATCACCTTCGCATCGCCTTCCTTACAGCCACACCAAGCTGAGTTGTATTGTATCACTTCATTATCACTTAATTGAGATACAGGTGATTCCCCCCCCCCGCTGCCCACCTGGCAGCCCAGGTTGCTTTCTCCCTGCCCTGACAGCATGGGAGAAGACACCACCAAGGCCAGGCCACCCCAAAAGCACCACCTCCAGCGAGAGCCCTGGCTGCTCTTGCAAGGGAAAGGCGAGGGTGGTGGGAGAGGCAGGGATGCGGAGCAAGACAGCAGCCCCTACACGAGTGGGCAGAGCAGATGGCCCCCACCCCCCCACCCA
>JAVKLA010000090.1:34150575-34201520 GCA_034782735.1 Sagittarius serpentarius | reverse complement strand
CTACACGAGTGGGCAGAGGAGATGGCCCCCACCCCCCCCCCCACCCCCCCCGGCCACCCTGCTCCCCACTTCCGTGAGCATTTTGTGAACACGGAGGTTTCCCCTGCAAAGAGGCAAGACGTAAAAAGGAGCCCCTCTGCAAAGTGGCTGAGCCCCAGGAGGAGCCATCCGGCAGGGAGAGGAGAGAGGAGGGCTGAGGAAGGATAAATAAAAGGAAGAACCTGTCTGGGAAATTTGGGAAGGGGAAAGAGCTGAAGCAAAAGACATTTTCCGGGAGTTGCAAGAATGCCGTCGACTCGAGTCTCGTCACGCCGGACGTGTCAGGTCCGGTTGGGCGCGAGGCTGAGACGCCGGTCCCGGGGTGCCTGGTTTCTCCAGCCCCCCGCCGACCCCCCTTCCCTTGTCATGGCGATGGTAGCGCCGCTGGCAATACTGACAGCCAGAAGGATTGCTCATTTCCCACAGCCCCACAAGGTAAATTAAAAAAAGGAAAAGTCAAAGCTATCTCTGCCTGCTCGCACTTGGGGAGTCCCAACTCAATACATCTTAGTTACTCAGAAAAGATGCTTATTAATAAGCTAGAAAGGCAAAGTTAGTTCTGCAGGCTGTGGGGTCGCCAGTTAGGGGAGCGCTTACTTTGCAAAGACTTCGTGGGGTCGGGTACCTGGACAAAACCAGAGGATCCAGCTAAGGCTGCTGCCGCAAACTCTTGCCTACGTGGGTATTTTGTCTTGCCACATGCAAAGCTGTCAAGATAAACCAGTATCTGCTTCATTCATTGCATGAACACCACCTTCCAAGCTAGCACAAATATGGCAAAAATTCAGCTTTAGCTGCAAACCAGGCACAAGAGAAGCTGCAGTCAGAAACCATGGAAAGTCTGTGAAATTTTATCCACCGCAAAACTCTGTTTCCAGACTGACTTCAAGGCAGCAAAGGCTGCACAAGTCATACTGGTGGCCATGTGCCTTTTCTTCAAGCAAGGATTTCCTGCTGTCTTCTAACCTCAAGGCAAAAGAGAAAACATCTGTCCTTTCACCAGCTTTATTTCCATTCCAGATGAAGAACCGATCCTCCTCTTCTTTTTTTTTTTCCTTTCTTTCTTTCTTTCTGGCATCTCAGTGTCACAAGACGGTCTCCAAAGCGCTGCCTTCCACCAGCGCTGGTGGGAAGCATCTTGCCCGCGGACAGCCAGGTACTACCTTGCCAGGGCTCCGCAGGAAAAAGCCCGGCTGGAAACTGGCTGCAAATACTGAATCGTTCAGCGTGAGGGCTGTGGAATGGGAGCTACCCAGCGTGCCAGCCCTGGCGAGTTCTGCTCTGAGGCATGGACCAAATACGTGGTTTGGCAAACAAAAAAGCTGTGACGACAGAAAAGGGCTTTTGCCTTTGAGCACACGTTTAGGTGTCCCACGCTGGTTGTCAAATTATCCTGGTGTGATGAGCCTGGTGAAAATTTTTGCTACAAGGATCGTTGGCGTTGAAACTCACAACAAAACGGGATTTCCCAAATATTGCCGTAGGTTCCCCATTCCATCAAACCCCAACTAGGAAAAGCCCCCAAGTGCCCAGCCCCAGTCACCCAAACACGGGCCATTTAGCTCCAGAAATCCTCTGCTTTCCCCTTTCTTTCAATCTCCACAACAACACAGAGGAGGAAAAAAGCCCTCAGAAAGCCAAACTGGATCTCATGTTTTGCCTCCCACTAGTGAACTGGTTTTGGAGGTGGGTAGAAAACAGGGTGAAGAAAACTATGGGGTCGCGCACAAGAAAGGGGGAGCCACCGCAGCCACCACGAGCTGCCAAGAGGCCCCTGGAGAGCTGGCTAGGACCTGCACAGACCCTTTGCAGCCCAGGCTGGGCAGGTATCACCAGGCAGAAGCTGAACCATGAGAATGCAGCCCAAGGCACTGACCCTTCTGTGCCTCCAAAGACCTTTTTTATGATAGAAATGGTTGTCCTGAAAGGTTTAAGGCTCATGCTAGTGAGCAGCAGCCCCAAAGACCTGGAAGAGCTGGAGGGTGTCATCCCCTGGGGGTGGGACCACCACGTTATGGTCTCACTGGACCTCTGCTGAGTACTCTTTTGCTAAACCCATAACCTTTGTGTGGCACGGAGCATCCAGCTGCAACAGCGTCTCCACCTCTCCGGGACCACCAGGAGCCAACTTCTGCAAAGACCTCCTTCTGCAAGGGACTTTTACAGCTCTCACAGAAACAAGCCCCTGGCCCACCAGACACCTTCCTCCCAACATTTTGCTCATTTTCCCTCTGCCACCCAAAGCTCTGCTGCAGAGCAAAATGCATCCAAACCGCTGAGGCTGTGATTTTCATGACACCGCTGCCTGGCTCATTTCTCTGCTGTCCTCTCAGTTTTGTGAAGGTTAAAGGCATCCTTCCTCGGCGACTGTCAGACTGTTATCTGGGCTGGAACCGGCTACCCAAGCTCCACGAGGAATATTTTATGCAGATTTTCCTCTGCACCTCGGATGGCTCATCAGTAACCAACCTGCTGCTGGTGTCGTGCGGCTTTATTTCCTCTGAGCCCACCTTTTGCATCCTCGCCGCTTCCCTCCGTCCCAGCCTCGTCCCTTTTACAGGTGCAAAAAAGTGGATTTCCACATGCATAAAATGTAAGGGCTTTTCCTTGGGCTGATGCAAGGGGGGCGTGGGGGTGCGGCCAAACATGCTCTGTGCTGTTCTCAAGCGGGGTTTGGGGAGGGACTGGGGAGAGCTGGAATGGGGATAGGTTGGGTTTTTTCCTCTGGAAGACAGGAAGATCAGGAGACCTCCATTACTCCGCATCAGACTTTTACTCCCAGCCATCTCCTCCCCAAAACCATGCCAGGACAGAGAAATCCCCAGCTCCCTCTGCCTTCCCTTGGGAGCTTCCAGGCAGGAATGAAGAGAGCAGACAGGCAGCACTGGGCACCCAAGCTGGTCTCCCTCCTCCTTCCCCTGGCAGAGGGGTGCACGAAGAAGGGGAAGAGAGTCCAGCTTGCTCAGGCAGCTGCAAATCTGAGCCTGATTTTCACTCCCATGCCCCTGGCAAGCCGAATGACAGCCTACTGCCATCCCGTCTGGCTGTATGCTTTTCGGGTAGAGAATGGCCCCGGGTGGGAGCTCGTCCCCAGCACGGCAGCCTGAGCACCAGCCCGGCTGGGAGAGCCCAGGCTGGAGGAGGTGGAAGGCACGCACCCACCCACCAGCATCCCCACGAGCCCACCCAGCCTCTCTGAATACCAGGGCAGAGCGTACCGCTCAGGCAGCTTTCCACTGAAGGCTGATTATAAATGTCATGATTTCAGAGGGGGAAAGAAAACAGCTGGATTCGTCAGACAGCAGCACTGGCAGCTAAAAAAATACCATCTTTTAATGTGTGAGCCGAGTACAGAGAGCACGAGAATAAACAGGAGGCCCTGTGGTAACATTTTTACAAGTCCCCTGGCTGACTGTTAGAGCCCTTTAACTAGAACATGACTGAGCCTCCCCGTTTCGGGATCTCAGCAGCACGCCCAGCTCCTCCAGGGATCACCAGGCTTCAACAACAGATGGATCCAGGCAATGAAGCTCATGTCTGGATGGAAAGTCAGGAGGACTTGCTTTTGGACCCATCCCCAAGTCTAGTTTTAAACTGCACTGGCATGAGAGGCTGTGCTCCTTTGGCCATGCTTCCCCACGACCATAAATCCAATTTTACGGCACCCAGTCCAAGCCTGAAAACAATGCAAAGCACTGAACAGATATAAACTCTTTCTGCTGCTTCAGAAGATCTCCAAAGGGGCCAGGAAGACTTTCTGCTGAATCAGGTATTGTTTTGTGCTCCCGCTGCTGGCGGGGAGCCAGATGCACACCATATTGTACGAGCCGGGTAATTTGGCAAAAATGCGATCATGTGCTCACCCCTGATTCAGACCCAATTCCTCCCTTGGGGTGACCGGGTAATGCGTAGATCTGGTATTAATTAACGGGAAACCACAGCCCTAGGCAGCGATCTGTCATCCTCTTCTGGATGCAGCTTGTGCCTGCTAAAGGCTTCCCCCCCACCCTGGGCTCCCCCCTGGCCTGCTCCCCTCTCTGCCGGCAGGTACCACCCCAGGTCTGGGTAACCCCCACCTCTCCTGATTCCGACCAAAGACCCAGCTAACCGAGCGCCTTGTCTCCGAGAGACATTAAATCTGCGCTCCTGCTCCCAGGCACGCCTGCACCCCGCAGTGCCAGGTAGGAGGGATTTGCTCTTCTGGCTGGGAGCGGGTTCGGGAGCAGCAGCAGCACCGAGCCGTGAGCTCTCGCTCGGTCCCCGTCGGTGGCATGGCATCTCCAGCCGAGCCAGATCTTGCGCTGCCCCGATGACGGCCCCGACAGCGGAGCCCAGGCCATGCCGAATGCTTTGGGAAAAAAAAATCCCCAGGGCTCCAGCGGAAAAGGCAGTGCTGGTACCCCGCGTGCCAGAGATTAAGCAATTTACTGAGTCAATTGTCTTTTTTCCAAGGACAAACATGTGTGATAGAAGATCTCCAGATCTGCTGGCACACTGCAAGCTCTGGGCCATCAGCCCTTTCACTGTCTCAATTCATCTGTCAATAAACCACCATGCCCATTAAGGCTGGAGAAATGGAAAGGGAAGTTCGTGGTCCACCCAGCAAGTATTAAATGCCGCGTTGCACAAATGATGGTTACCCAAGATTTCTCAGTAGAAAGGCCGAAATTCTGGACTGTGACTCACGCTGCCCTCCTAAGTGAAGGAGGAGGGACAATAAACAGCAGGGACATTATGTGATACCAGAAAGCCCTTGCAAGAGGCGATGTGACCAGGACAGGATCTCACTGCGTCATGAAATACCTGAGTGTGAAAACCCCTTGGTGCTGAAACAAAGAACGAATTCCCTCCAACTCGTGGGGACGACACAAGGTATCTGCTTGGTGGAGGTCAACCAGCGATGGTCAGCTTCGTCCCCAGACTTTCACAGCACATCTAGATTTGTCTCAGCCTTGGACACCAGCCAAGCTCAGCTCACCAGGTTTGCCCAGGTTGCGTCCCGACACTGGTGGCCCAGGAATGCCACCGCCACCTCCTCTGACCCCGTGCATTTGATAAGAGCCCGTGGGTGATGTTGAGAAGAAAGGTAACCGCTTTCCAGCCTGGCTGGTGGCTCGTCAGGGCTCGGTGGAAAGGCTGCAGGGGAAGGCGGGAGGGCGAGAGGGGCCTCGTCTCCACTCAGGACAGTCCCTGGGCAGCACCTCCTCCCAGACTGTCCCCTTAACCTGCGGCACGAGCTGCCATGGGGTGATGCTGAAGATAAACCCTGGGGAAATTCAAAGACAGAATGGGCATTTTAAAGGGGAAGAACATCTAGGGTTGCCATATATGAAGAAATACTTTTGGAAGGACACAAACCCTGTCTGGGGTTACACTATCCCCTAACAGCAGCCCAGGATGGATTTGGCAGAAGGAGGGGTAGCGGGATAAATTATCCAAGAGATGCTCATTCTGGGCCAGTTTGGTTTTGTTCTTTTTTTTTTTTTTTTTTAACAGCTTCCCCCAGGGCATATTCCTGGGACCTGCAACTCAGCCATGAGCCTCACCATCAATGCCATCATTTCCCGTAGCTGCCTTCGCAGACCCCTACGCAGCACCCCTGCCCAGTCCCCGTAATTAAAGCCAAGTGCAAATTGGAAGTCAGACCTCAGTCAGGCCCTGGGAACGGGGCCTTGCTTCCTCGACGGCTCAAAGCAAATGCTCAGGGTACTTTGTAACAGCAGGGGAGCACGGCAAGAGAAACTCAGGACCATGTTTGCTTTTGTCTGTAACTTAAATCCCTGCCCTTTCCCCTGCCAAGTGCCTAGGAGAAAAAAAATGGGAGTGGATTTTTTTTTTTTTGAGTGCATAGCAAAATGGCTAATTTAAAACAATTACGCAACAGCTAATTAAAATCATCTCTGCGTCCTAGAAAGGCGACTGGCCAGGTACTCAGCATGAAGCGTTTGGCTTTACGGAGCAGCATCTTGTTAAAGCCCTTCATCCCGTGGCGGCGGCGGCTGGACCCATCCCGTGCGTGCCTGCGGAGAGCGGCTGATGGCCTTCCCAAAGTCAGCCGAGTGAGTCCTCCCTCTCCTCCCGCCCAGCTCGGCACCGCGATGTACCTGAGGCACCGGCTGTGCTTTATGAAGGCTAAAATTTTCAACTGGTTGTGTCTTTCCATGCAAACTCATTAGACACTATTTACACCCGCTGCAGCTGTGCAGAGAGAGGTTTTGAACTCTGGCATTCTACAGTAGGCTTTGTTTCTCATTTACATTTGCATATTAAAGTGTTTGCCTGAAATAGGCTATTGAAATTAATTCAGGATTAATTGGTGTCTTTATCTCATTAGGACAATCTAATTTAAGGATGATGAAATTGTTTAGCCTCCCGTTTGCATAATTAGATTGCTTTGAATTGCTGTCATTATTGTGCTCTTTAGCATCATCTGTAGGCCTCAAACAGACAAGAGTTTCAACCTCATAAAGACCAATCATGTGTTACAGCAGAGAGCTGTTAACCCCTTTTAACCCAAACTCCCTCCAACGCGCTGCCGCACAATGGAGCGGATGCTCTGCAGCACAGCGGGGACGCGGAGGTCTCCACACCCCATGTAACGGGGTGTCCCCTCCTTCCCTGTACACGCTCGGGGTGCCGAGGTGCAACTCCAGGAGCTGCTGGTGGGCAGCCCTGTTAAATCTGCCCTTCCTATGGGAAGGGCAGAGGCTCTACCGGACAGTGGTGAAACCCATCGCGGTCAGGTAGGGCCATGGGCTACTCCTCCCAGGAGACTGAGCAGAGCCACAAGCGCTCACTCTCCTTCTCACACCACTGGAAAGGACCGGTGGGAACGTGCCCAAGGACTGCCTGATGCCATCCCTCCTGCACGGCCTTGGGAAAATCCCTTGGGCTGGTGGCTAAGGCATCTGGGCTTCCCTTCCAAGGACTTACCAAGCTCCATCTCCTTCTTCTCCAGTTTGGAGGCTGTTTCTGAACCTCCAACTGAGGAGCATCCCCTGAAGATGTCCTGTCCAACATGTAGCCCTCGGGTCTGGTACCAACACGCTCCTTCTGCTTCAAATAGTTCTTCTGTCACCTCTGCGCTTATCCGGATGCTAAAAGGAGAGAGGGGACCTGCCCATCCCTGTGCAATGGGAACATGCATATGAGGAAGTACCACCAGTGCCCACATGGGCTGGGAAAGAGCGAAGGAAAAGAGAAGTAGCTGCAAAGCCAGACCTCCACGCTGGACCGTCTTTAAGCCTAGGCTCACCCTGCGACACAGGCGCTGACCTGATGCTGCAAAGGAGTGGACGGAGCCATTCCAGCCCCGTGCAGGGCTCAGTCTTGCACCCGGAGCAGCAGGGACCCCCAGCAGTAGAAGAAGGAGGCCACGCTGAGAAAGCACTCACAGGATGCTTGTACCCAGGGACTGTAATCAGGGTGTGGATCCCCCGATGCTCAACGTGTGCCCCAAAACATCACCCAGTGAGCACGCACCAAGGGACACGAGGATGTGGGCTGCAATGGTACGTAGTGTGTGCGGAGGACATTGGCCAAAAGCTGCAGCTGTCCTGAGGACCCTCACAGCCCACGAGGGATGCGTTCCCTACAAGCAGCCCTTCACCTGCTTTTCATTGCAACCTCCCCCAGCACTCTGCCCACCCAGGGGACTTGGGCACCTCAGAGCCATGGGGACACGTGGGCTGGAGCCACCTGGAAAGAGGCATCCCAAGTCAACACTGGCTCCTGGCAGAGGTTACCAGTTCAGCATCCTGAGCTAAGACTTCATTTTCCCATGGGTCTCTCCATTAAAAAACAGCCTGTACAGCCACACAAATGATCCAAAACACGCAGCTCAGAAGTATTTTTACATGATAAAGCATCATACAGCATTGTAACCAGCTTCCTCGCTAGCAAGGAGGACCATGGCCTTGTGCGTCCCCCCCCCTCCCCATACCGGCCCAAACTATCTTTCCAGATGGCTGCCAGAAGCCAATAGCCACCAAAGTGCCCGAATCCGGCCCTGGAGATGCTCCCCGGGCACCGAGAGCAGGAAGGGGGTCGAGATGGCAGCTCCGCAGTTGCTCCTGGGGATGCTCTCCGTCTGTCCTGGCCCAGCGCAAGGCGAGAGACCTGCTTCTCATTAGCGGGTGGCTGACTCCGGAGGTGGGGGCTGCGCCAGGCAGGCTGCTTCGCCAGTCGCTTCACGTAGCCTAACATCTGGTTGTGTCTCATCACAGTGCAAATTTATGACCCTGGAAACAACATGTTGATGATGCACTGGGAAGAGGAGCCGGAGCTGTAATCCCTTGTCCAGGGCAGGGATGAGGGGAATCACCACCTGAGGACTTCGGGGAGGGGGGAAGAGGTGAGGAAGGGCAGACCTGTGCTTCTCTGCATGACGGGGGTGACCCACGGCGGGGGGGCGGAGCTCCTGATGATGCAGCACAGCAATGTTTTTCACTCTGAATCTCTCTCCTCTGGGAAAAAAATGCAAATTCAGCAACAGCCAACTTTGCACAACTTCATCTCGATGAATTGCCAACTTCCAAACCAGCCAACAAACAAGCAACCTTCAAGAAAACAAATGAAATATTTCATTCGAATGCTTTGAAAAGGAACATTTCCATTTGCACTGACGGGCTAGTTACGCTTCCCATTTATGGTTAAAATTATACAGACTTTAAAATTATTTGAAATGGAAATGACAGACTGCATTTCAGGTCCTCTAAAGGGAGTTTTGTTTGCCTAGGGTAAGTAAATGTTTCATTATTTTTTCCAGAGATCAAATATATCAGTTGAACCATAACAGAGCGGACTTGGGAAGTCTTGTTTGCAGGTTCACACCAAAGATGTTTTAAGTTTTCAGTTTAGCCCAAACAAGTGGTTTTAGTTACATTGCTTCATTGGAGCTGCAGTGGAAAAGAAAGAAATAAATCCAGGTCTTGCCATCACAGTTAGGCAACCAAAGAAGAAAAAATAAAAAACCCTAAGAGTCAGTGCAAGAGAAAGGTCTTAGTGTGGAAGAACTACGTAAAGCTTGCCTGAACCTTTCAGTTCTGCAGACCATTCTTTAAACCCTTGGTACTGCTATCAAGCCCCTTAATATACTGGAGAGGACAATCCCTGTATGATGCCACATACACATATATATCAGCACAGGTGTACCTAGTGCAAGGCAGAACAGAGAATAGGAGAAGACATGGTCACCAAAAGCTAGGATGCTATTCAAGGGAGGTGGGGTGAAGCTTCCTCCCTGGGCTGTCCAACAGCTCCACGGCATGAGGGCCATCAGGGAAGCAATGAGCAGAAGAGGAGCAGCCAAGGGTCACACGGGACGACGGGCAAAGGAGATTCAAACTAGTGCAAAAAAGGCCACCGCTTCTCAAACAAGATGAAGCACAACTGGAGCCAGCCTGGAGGAGAGAGGCGAGGATGTCTGGAGGTCTGGGAAGCACAACAAACACGGAGAGGAGACACTATACAAACACACCTTTGAATACACCAAAGGCTTTTCTTCAAGTTGTGAGTGGCAGACACCCCAGCAGCAGCACCAATGTACCTTCCAATGGCCTCCCAGCACTGCCCGTTTGTGAACCCATGTGGCTTTACGGCGGACACACAGGTCGTGGGTAGAGAAATCAGAGGGGAGCAGCACCGCTCTGGACGGTTTCGCAGCCCACGGTGCGGACAGCTATGGAAAGCACTGGCACAGCTCACCGGCAGCCTGACTTACCTTCAGCCAGGCACCCCGGCAGAGAAGTCTTAAGCAAGGACATGGAAATCACTAGCAAACAGATCTTGCCCTGTTCCCTCCAGAGCTGGCGATCTCCGGAGAACGTCTTTTCTTCCCCTGCTTTGGTATTGCTGCTGCTGAGCGTTTCCAGAGCCTGCAAGGACAGAAAAGAGCAACAGGTCTGAAAACCGAGAGAGACCCTGGGAATCAGGGTGGATTTGCGGTGGCTCGTGTTATCACTACAAAAATCACGTAGCCTCCCCTGGAAGCCCCCCAGACCTGCTATTTCTTCCTTCTCAGAAGTACTAGTGAGACTAGGTGGTTATGTTGCATCCCATTTCAGTAGAGAGGGTGTTAGGGAGATAACCGCTGAAGGGAATAGAGATGAACCTTCCCCAGAGATCAGAAATGGTTAAACCACCCAGAGGCACAAGGGCAACCTTCAGCTCCCGCACACCAACCGAGCCGGCCGCAGGCAGAGGAGCTACAACCCTTACTGCCGGCTGCTCAGACGGTGAGGACTGTCTAGTAGCAAGGACGACCCCCGTTTCAAAAGGACAAGCGTGCCTCTGTCATCTGTTGGAGCGCTGCGATCATGACAGCAACAGCAGAAGGCACAGCGCTTGCCAGGAGTCGTGCGAAGTGTCCAGGAGCCTTTGACCAAAGACCTACAAGAGTTCTAAAGGCTCTTTGGTGGAGGTGCAAAATGCTGTCAGGAAACCTAAGCTGGTTAAGGGATAGTGTAAATGCGCTAGTATGAAGTAGCCAGCTTTCAGCCGCAAACCAGGTTGTGACCAGTAGTAAACATCTGCAACCACTAGCCACGAACAAAAATGTGGGGCTGTGAGGAAGAATCCACGCAGGGATTTTGGTGTGTGGCTTACAACCCATCAACGGTCCTACTCAAACCCCAGCCGTGAAGGATGACCTTCCCACATCCTGGCTCCAGGCACACTGCTGGATGAGGAGCACAATGCCATGCACTTGGAGGGACCACGCCGTCCCTTGGCTCAGCCAGAGCCTGCCTCGGGAGGTTAGCAGGGGCCAGACGCAGATTTACAGCTACCCAACCTCTGTCAAACCCACGTGTTTCAGCCTGTGTGGTTCAGCTCTTCTTCCCAGGAGGATTTTGTTAGTAGAGTTCAACAACAGATCTTTATGTTTGCTTGTAGGATGCTTTTTAGGAGGAAGAAAAAAAAAAAAAGACAGAAAAAAAGAAACCCCCCAGCATTATAGTGTTTGAGGTCAAGTACATTTTATTCAGTCTTGAGAGTTTGGAAGAAAAATGCAAAAAACCCAATTTCAAAACAAAAAGTCTTTTCAAATTAGAAAAAAATCAGCAATGTCAAAACAAAATCTTAGGACTTTTTCTAAATTCACGCACACATGCATGTATATATACTTACATATATATACATTCACCAATACATACATGGTTGCACGCTGCTTTTCCGCACCATGGGAACGAACACAGAAGAACAGGAAGACCTCCCAGTGCCTCCCAGCCCGCATCAGGGGAAATCTGCTCCCAAACTCCGCTCGGGTCTCATCAGTGCAAGAGAGGGGATCTGGAAATGGCAGTCCTGGCCGCAGCAGAGTGATTTACACCATCAGACAGAGCAGCGGGCAACCGAATTCCAGCCTGGGACTCCCAGGCTCTCTCCTGCCAGAATAAGCTGGTGCCTGGCTGGGAGCCACGTCCACCCTCCTGGCTCAGACACGTGCCCATGGACCACGGACCCATCGATCCTTTGCCAACCATGCCAGCGCCCGGGCGCGTGCCCCCAGGAGGGTCCCCAGGCCCTCGCAGCTCCCGGGGCCGGGGGGTGAGTGCACCGAGCCACGGCTCCGGCATTTGGTCAACGACTCCTGACCCATGTAGGTTACCGGTCTCATAACCACCCAGCCTCGGTTTCCGAGTGCCAATCAGGCCTCTCCTTTGATCAGCGTTATAATCAGATACAGCACTCCAGCATGGATTATTAAGTTTTAACAGTTGACACATCATTTCTGATACCATAATCTGGCAGCACTTTACAATAAGTGACAGGTCCTCACTAATTCCTTTTGTATTCACTGTAGCAACGTTAATCATGAGTGATGAACTTTGCGTATTCATATGGATGTAATAGGCAGTTCCCAAGGACTGAGACTGTAATTTAGCTTTAACCTAATGGGCACTGATTGTAACAATAAGTAATTATGTCAGCTAAATGCAGTGTTGATGGCAATTGATGACAGCAGCGAAAGCCACGACACCATTTTGGAACTAAGCTTGGAATAGTCATTTGTAAAGCTGTAACGGCCAAGACGAGGAACAATGTGTCCTCTCCTGTGTATCCTATCACCCAGCTACCTTCAGCCTGGCGAGGACAGTCCCAGCTGTGACAAACACCCTGTCAGCTCCCTGTTTTACTGGCTGGCAGCTAATTTCAGGGTAGCCAAAAATCCAGTCCGCTAGATGGATGGGGCCGGTGGCGCCCTGAAGCTCGGGTAAAAGGAGAGAGGCATCTTATCTTAAATGAGATGTTGGGATCAATTCCCTGGATCACCTTCAGCTCCTTTGGGCAAGTCACGTCGGGTGACACCTGGCCAACATCTGGTAGTGTCACCTTTCCACAGAGCAACGCTTGCTGCTCCCCACAGCTGCAGACCCTGGCTCTGTACCCAGCCAGCAAAGCGGGGACAGGCTGCAGAAGACTGGAGACCACTGCTGAGGTCAGAGACAGCTGAATTCAGCAGATGTACAATTAGGAAAATGCAGGCCTGAGAAGTGTGCTTGATAATGTGAAGCACAGCATAAGTACATCCATAGAAAGACGCTCTTCTATTACCCAGAAGGGCTGGTGTGACCTCTTTTTTGGTTAGAAAGGAAAACGAGGATGGGATATTTTTAAGCCAGAATATTTGGATTTGAATTGCTTTCTTTAGGAAGGGGGAGCATGGCAAAGTCATAATAATAATCGTGTTAATGACGGTAATAAGACTGTAAGTGCTGGTGTCATCTTGAAAAAGTGATTTGTGCTGCCAATAAGAATCCTGTTTTGCTGTAATCATTAACGTGGTCAAAGATGCTTGGAAAACACAAACACAAAGTAGCTGTTATGAGGTGGAAAGGGTGTCTTCAGGGAAACACTTTTGGGGGACTCTCGCAAGATGATGTCCCTGCCCCTTACCAGACTGTGAGCAAGAAGCCACCTCCCTTGATATTATTGATATTAGCAGGACCTTTGGGAAGCCAGCAGCAAGGACCTTTTTAAAAATGCACAGTGTAATGACTCAGGTGCTGTATTTATTTACGGTTTTAATTAATTTCCTAAATTCCAAAGCTTTTTTTTTTTTTTTGCTTTTTTTTTTGGTTGTGGGTAGATGAGGGAATTTAAGAGAGGTTGGATAAATGCCTCCTGGTGCTCTGTTAAGCTTGTGGCAGTTCTTCTAACTGGTCCTCAGCACGGCTACAGCCAGCAAGTGAGCTGTGGGCAGGCAGCTGCCTGCAGACCTCGCTTACCCCATGCAGGGGAGCAGCCAGGGCAAGAAAAGGGCAATGCTGGACTTCAGGCTATTGTGTGATACTTTTTGGCACAACGGCTATGGAAGTCAAGAGCAAGATGGGTCCCTCTTGACCCCTGAAAGTCACAGGGCTGTCAGCTTTCCCACGCGATGTAACTATCTGTAAGGAGCTCGAGCTATGCAGAAAGCATCTTTCTTTAGTAAAACCCTCCTGTTCAGAGTGGCCTGGCTGTCACCACCACAGCTAGGATGAAAGCAGGGGTCTCAGTCACTCTCCTTTGCATCCAGCTGCCTGCTCCCTTGGTCCCCATTTCTCTTCCCTGGGGCGACCATCCACACGCAATGCCAGAGCCCAGCTCAGGGCACACAGGAGAAAGGCTCCTGGGGAAGGCTGAAAGCACAGATGATACAGTCAGGTCTCGTGACTGTGCTTTAGAAGCTTAAAATCTACCTGGCAGAAAATAGCAGGGCAATGCTGTGCTTGCAGAGGCACACAGGAGGCAGGGAGCTGAGCCCCAGCAGCCTCAGCCCTAAGGAGAGGCAGCCCAGCAGCACTTCCACTTGCTCAGGGAGTGGGTGCTGAGCTATGATGGCAGGAGCCAAGCTTTTCGGCAGAGCAGATGCGTCAGCAGGGTTTTGGTAGCCTCCCGGGATGCCGAGAGCTCCAAGGTTTGCACTTTTAAATGGGCCATTTGTCGGATTTTTGGTCCCAGAGGTTGCCTTGCGGAAGGGGGACGTCGGCGAGAACCACGCTTCAGATGCTGGGAGGCCTTATGGGAGGGAAGGTCCCACCAGTGGGGAAACTGTTGGGGAAGGCATCACAGCCGAGGGGAAACCACGTAAGACCTCACAGTGATCCTAAACCATGGACATCCATCACTCACCCTGGCACTAACCGAGTGTCAGCCCGCAGTGCTTGCCATGGAGAATGGTGACAGCGTGGGAAAAACCATGGGCAAATAAAGCAAGAAACACGCTTGATGCTTTCTCTTGATGACCAGGTTCAAAGCCAAAAACAGCTGCCTAAGTCCCTGACGGCAAGAGATTGGGTAAAATACCCAAGACGAAGCTGTTATTGCTGAAAATGCAGTAGGGATGTGCAGCTACAGGCAAAAACGTCTCCCAGTAATTGCAGATACGCTGTCAGGGGGATGCGTTGCTCGTGACGCTGTGCAGCCAGCTGATCTGGAGCAAGCAGCAGCAGCCCTCACGAACGCAAGGAAGGCGTCACATGCTGCCCCCCAGGAGGCGGGAAGATGAGAAGCGGGTGCTGCTAGCAGCAGATCAGCACGCCGATGATGGAGAAGACTTCTCCCACCTCGCCGGCCAGCCCCAACACCAAAAAGGTCTTTCATCACTATTGTAATCATTACTGAAATACACTGCCCACACAGAGCCACTGAGACAAGGAGGCGAGAGGAGCTGGGGAAAATGCACGAAGGACCCTTGAAAATGACAAAGTTGGAGAAAACCAGAGGAGCAAGATCTACGGGGGAACGATGAGGAGAGGTAGACTCCAGCAGTGACATGAGGACTGGTACACCAGGAGTCGCAGTGTTGCTCCTGTTGTCATCATCTACATCAAACGTACGCTCTCTGCAGCAACTCCTTTCTTACTCCAGACACACTTGGCTGGGATGCAGGTGCCCCTTCCCAAATTAAAGCAAGACGACACCAGACCCTGTAGGAATCACAGGCTGCCGGCAGCGGCTTGGTCATGCTATTCCCGCAGGGATCAAGGGGACCCCTCGGCACACACAGGGAGGCAGATTCATGCTCAATCCTGCTGCTGGGGCACCGTCTGGCAGCAGCATTTGCAGCCACCTCGGCGAGGTGTCAGCCGCGCCTGCAGCGGGCAGATTTACACGTGCATTTAAGCATCTCTAAAAGTGCGTGCCAGCCCCCTTTGAGACAATACCTGCAGCCCAATGCTTCTAAAAACACCCCGAGAGTTGTCCCACAGCTCCTGCTGCCTGCCTGTGACTGGTGCAAGCTGGCAGGGCACTGCCAATTCACCACCTTACCCCAGCTGCAAACCGGTGTCTGCGATTGCAGAGCATGCCCACTGCCAGCAGAAAGCAACACCTGGCAGGCCTGTCTCCGTCTGAAAGGTCTCAGCACCCGAGCGCGTCCTCGGATGGCTGCAAAGGCACTCGCTGCTGCCTCTGCCACAGCCTTGGCAGGCAACGTTGGTGGAGGGGGGACGCAATTACTGCTTGTCTCTGCCCCGGCGTGGTCCAGGCAGGCATCAGGCCGATGTCAGAGCAAACCGTGACACAGCCGACGTGATGCCCGGCGCTGCGGCAGGAGCAGGGGAGCGCGGGGTGATTGGCAGCCTGTGGCAAGCGGTGCCGAAAGAACAAGTCCTCCGCAATTAGTGGTGCCGAAGCGATTCCCCCCTCCCCGTGCAAGGAAGGAGATGAGATAGCAGCTCCTTGCCCAGGGACGCATCCTGGGAGGTGCTGAGTGCCGGGCAGGATTCGTGCCCCAGCCATGCTCCGGATGAGGGGCTGCCACGTGGGGAGTGGACGGCACGGCTGGTCCTGGGGAGGTGGGCTGTAAATCCTGACTGGCAGCAGCCTCGGAGGCCAGCGCTAATGACACTGGCTTGTCACAAACTGTACTGTCCCCCCTGCAGCAGATGTGACAGCCCCGAAGTAACCAGGTACCCGCTATGTACCTGCTTCCTCTCACACAAATGTGACAAGAGGGACAGGTAGTAAAAGCCCAGGCCAGATCCTTGACGGAGATCCACTAGCTTAAGCCGGCTCAGGATGCTCATCCCTCCCTGCCAGCATCATTCCCAGCCCAGTGGGAAGGGCGGCCGGCCAGAGCATGGTGCATACCCCTAAATATTGGCAAGACAGCCCAACACCACCTCCTCCCTTCCCTTCAGCTGGCCCACAGGCTCCCTTCTCCTGCACACCGAGAGGAGAAACTGAGGCACTGCTCAGCATCCCCTCCCAGCTACCCCCATCTCCGCCACCGTGCTCTTGGCCAGACACAGGGAACCATCCTGGGAACTCTGACACAGCCCAGTGCACCAGGAGAGGCAGTGAAAGCCTGGCTTAGCCATGTTCAACAGCACCTCCTGGCCCCGCGATGTCTTCCTCCCAGGCGGTTTTCAACCAGCTAAAGCCAAACCTTTCTCTCACCACGAGCCCTCCTTGATGCTCCTTTGCTGACTGCAAACCCCTCAATTATTCCGTAGCCTAAATTACAGCGTAGAAAGCAGAGTTGCGGTGGTAACTACAAAATAAGAAAGCAGGAGTAGCATCAAGATACTACTGGCTCGGACAGGGCGACCCGAGCAGCCCTGCCTGCACCCCACCGGGCACTGCACGGCAGCTGCGGCACGGGGACGGGCGAAGGACGGGCGATAGCACCGAGGCCCGCAGCAGTGAAGGGTCCTTCCTGCTCCCCGCTACCGAACCCTGCCCGCCACCAACTTCATGCCACCGCCGTGATGCTGACCGCCTCTGTGCCCCAGGCGTACCACCTCTGCTCACAAGGCTCGGTCCACCTGTGTGCCACAAGATCTGGGGAGTGCTCTTTCCTCCTGATTTGGGTGGATGTGGGCAGGCACTGACCCACGACTAGAACCGATCCTCCCTTTTCCCACAGGACAAACCTCCCCTTCCACTGCTCAAGGACCTGTAAACTCTGGTGAGTTTACAGCAGCAAACCCTTCTGCACCTTGCATTCGCATCTGCTCTCTCATTACTGACCTGAGTTCCTCTTTCACATCAAACTGGAGCAGCATGCACAATTTTAGGCTAGCTCTAGGCTCTCTCATCCCTCTTTCGTTCTGTCTGTTCCAGACTCCTTCCTGGGAAAGCTCTGAGGATTTCTGTTCTCCCATAGGTCTGTAGCAAACCATCATTTGGTACCAGGAGAGAGCTGGATTTCCATCACAGCGTCGCGTCGTTTCCAATTCTGTCACAAGCCCTGAACTTCTGCTGTTCTTCTTTAAACCTCAGGAGATATACCTTATGGCCGAGGAAAGACTGCCTACCAAAAATTCAGCCTCTAAAAGGCACGTGAAAGGAAACAGAGGGTCAGAAGCATTCGGGGGGTGGGAAAATTCCCCTCCCAGGCAAAAGCTGCACCCCTGTGGGTCACGGAAGGCGTTAGCTGTTGCTGCTGCCTAAGCCCCCGCTGTGCTGAGAATAAATAAAGGACTTTAACCTCCAGGGCTGGAATTCACACAAAAAGCTGGAAGCTAGAGCTCGCTGGAGCGAGCCAAAGGCAAAGCTTGTCGCTTTCCCATAAAACCTCCTTCTCTCCACTTTTGCTTCCCTGCAGGACGTCTCCCAGCTGACAAACCTCTGGGCCAGCACAGACCCTGCTGAGATGACACCAGGTTTCCAGCAAGGGGGATGCTCTTCTAGTGCAGGGCAAGCAGCTGAAGTGCCGTCAGGAGAGACAAAGGCGCCTGGCAAACTTTGAGAAATGCCTCTCATTATTTACAGAATGACACAGGAAAACTTCAGACTGAAACAAGAAAGGCAATTAGTTTCCTGTACGGAAACAAAGAGACATCTGTGCCAAGTATGCTAACATATACACAAGGGGCAGGTATACAGTACATGAGGAATTTCTTCCAGCTGCAAATCCACCCCCAAATTCTCAAGTCAATCTTGAGTACTACGATGCTCAGCAATCCTCTTAGAAGTGTCCAGATGCTTTAATAACTTAATTCTAATCTTCTCAGGCACCATTTTCCATTTAACTGCTGAAGCACTGGAACAAGACAGAGGGGTCAGGACTGAAGAGTCACGGTGGGGAACAGCAGGCCAGTTTTGGAAGTCCAAGAAGCCCAGTCCAGTTATGCCGGTCCCAAAGTCATCATGGGTTTTGCAGGGTGCACTATGCATCACCTCGACTTAAAGATCGTGAGCAGGTTTACGTGCCCCAAAGCACGCTCTCCCGCCTGCACTGCTGGCTGTCAGCCCCCGTGGAGCTGGACTCAAGGCTGGACTTTGCAAATAGGAAGAGCTGAACTTCAATGGTGGGTTGGGCAGTTGTGCACATAGCTCAGGCTGGGTCAGATGCATCCAGACCCCACCAATGACCGCTTGGGTTTGTGCTAAAAATCCTAAAAAAGCTTGAGGTCTCATCCTCCAGAGCGGCTTGATTAAGGCAACCTCTTTCCAGAGGGGTGAAGGTTTTGGAGGGTGAGACTTTTACCAGGAGGCTGAGGCAGCATTGGAACAGGTTGCCCTGAGTGGCTGCTGACTTTGCACCCTCAGAGGGCTGCAACATTCAGCTGGACCAAGCCATGGCCAACCTGATGTAGCGCTGGGGACAGTCCCACTTCCAAGGAGAGTTTGTGCTGGAGACCTTCAGGGATCCTTTCCAAACAACATTTCAATGAGTCAAAGTCCGGCTTCATAAGGAGCTTACCTCCGTGCTGCGCTGGGCAGGCCTGATCCAGCCTTGCTGTACATCACCTCCCACCCTCAGATAACCCCAGCCCCTACTTCTGACAGATTCCTCCAGACTTCCCATCTCAGCCAGCTACCTTTCAGACAACATTTTCTCAAGATTGTTTTAAACAAGCAAGGAAATTTTGGTGGCACTTTAATACATAAAGTGCTGCTTATTTTCTCTATGCCAAAGAGCAGTGCTTTCTAACACGCTTCCTCAGTTAACATCAGGTGTTAAACAGACGCACGCATTGTTTTAGCAGGAGCCCACGTTTTATAATAGGCTTTCTATCTAACAGCTTGATATAGCCTCTTCCATTAAGCATTTATTGCTAATGCATTGTAAAGTGTAACATGCTATATATGCTATTAAAGAATGTAGCTGCCACGTACTCACCCCTTAATAATGAAACACTTATGAACGGGAACCTTAGGTTAAAGAGTTGTGAATTAAGTTTAATCTCGAAGAGATCATCTAGCACTCTGCCAGTACACTGTGGCGTGCTGTCAGCGTGAGGGCTAGCACCCGAGTCCCCTGGGAAAGTGCTCCTTGACTTTGCTTTGGAGAAGACCTTGGTGAAAGTGCTCCCCAAGAATGAGTTTGGCTAAATACCACCAGACTGCCGGACATCCAGAAGAGCTAGTTTGAGCTCTTCTTCAGAGGGACTCCCAGATAGCCACATGCCCTGGTTATTGACTTTCTAATAATTCAATATAAAACCCAATCATTAGAAACCCTTTTAGATGAGATACACCTCCACCTGAGCATTATCGTAATTTTTTCCCCTTACTATTCAATAAAAAAACCATTAACCTTTTAAAAAAATGGAGCAAATCCCCATCCCCTGGCAAGTAGCAGGAGTTTTTTTACACAATCTTTGCCTAGATAAGTGAGCCCTGGGCACAAGGAGCAATGGCTCGATACTACAGGGTTCAGCCGCAAAGGCAAGCAGCGTCAAGACTGTTCCTTTGGAAAGAGAAATCACCTCAATCTCTTCCCTCCTGCTGGTCTCGCCCTCCCAGGGATCTATTTATACACACGCTGCTGCATGGCAAGTCTTGCCTTTGTTTCTTTTCCCTGTTTATGAGTTGCTGAAAAAGCAAGACCCACGTCTCCAAAACCATTGCCCTGCAAACCCTCTGTAGGATCTTGGATCTGTGTAAGGCAGGAGAGGGACTTCCGGTTGGTGCAAGAGATTCACCTTTTTCACACCCACCTGCCCCTTGGCATTCAGTGGTGACGGGACATCCAACTCCCGTGCGCGTCCTTGAGGATTTATATTTATTGAGGTGGGACTGACCTTAGGCTGCGTTGGGAAACGGTGTATTCAGAGAGCTTGTTCTGCAAGGGTCAGCTAGGGATAACTCAGTTTCCAAGCAGAAAAGATGAGGAAGACTCTGGTCTTCAGTAGCACTTGCTCTAACCTGCCAAGCTCATGCCTGCTGGGTTTTTGCCCCACATCTTGAAATTCAAACCCACTGACTTTTTCCAATGACAGAGCTAAGCGGCAAACCCAAGACCTCAGCGACATCTCTAAGGTGAGCCAAACGGCAAGGCATTTTGGATGGTCTGGGGTTTGGCACCCAATTCAAGATGCTTTTAAACAAAAGCACTCTGGGTGCCTGGAACTCCCCCCCCAAAACCCTCACATTCTTGAAGAGATTTCTGTGTGGTGAGGAAGCCGTCCTGTGCCCGTTTGCTCTCCCCTCCACATTACCAGTGGTTGTCTCTGCGGGACTTCAACATGAAAACACCCACACGGTACTTAGGGAGAGCTTCAGCATATGGTGATGGTTGTGTCAGGCTTCCCCCTGCCCAGCCAGCCCTCGTGCACCCAAGATGTGCCACTTTCAGACAATCTGCGTCTCGGGAGGGAAGCGCAACGAGGGGCAGCCATGTGGCTCCCATATACCCACAACGGCAACACTAAAGACACAGCAGCACAGGCTTCAGGGACAAAACACGTACCTCGAGGGGTTGGTGCCGTTTCTAGTTGCGTCCCCTGACGCCGCTGGGACACCCAAGGGCTCACGCGCAGCGACAGCCACAGCTCATGAGGGAGATCCCAGCTGGGGTCCTCCACCTCTCCGGGAGCCGCTCGCACCCACGCTCACCACGGCTCTCCGGGGCCCAGCGCCGTCGGAGGCACTTCAGTTACACATACGTGTTCAGCTGCTGCGGTTAAACAGGGCCCTTAAATTTACAGAGAGACAGAACATACTTGGAAGAGACAGAGAGGATGAACCCTCTCATCACCTGCAAAATCTCTTCATGGTCTGCAAACGTTTAAGAGGAGAGACCTCCACAGCCGACTGCTCCTTGTCCTGGAAGTCAGATCAAAAAAAAAAATACAGAGGTTCACCCCCCCACCCTCACCCCTCCTCTTTAGGTGATGCATTTTCTAAACTTCTTCCAAGTTTTTGCAAACGAAGAGGGAAAAAGTTCCTCTCAGGCTGACGTACCAGTGCCCTCAACACACATGGCGGGGAGCTCAGACAGGCTCACTCCTCTTGGCCCGCCGGACCATGCACGGGCACAGAGGACCCCATAAAATCTCCCCGGACACAGCTCCCCGAGCCCAGATAGGCGCCGCATCTTGGTGAGCGCACCGCGGCGTCGCCTTCCTCCCCCCATGACAATCGCCTTTCTTTTCGGTGCCCGTGGTTCCCTTTGTGTTTACGATAACAGAGGGATGCTTTATTGCATTTCGCCCGGCCCGCTGCCATGGCAACCGGCAGTTGCTGCGCGCTGTAAAAATAACCCTCCTTCTTTGATAGATTTCACTTGAGTGAAAATAACCCTTAAAAATAGGTTGAAATTTCCATACTAACTCTTCCAGGAGGTTCCAGGGAGGCGAGGATGAATCGCAGGATCTGCTGACGGGATGCACGGTATCACCCCAGCACCCTCCAGCCTTGGCACCGAGCTCTTGCAGAGGAGCCCGTGAGGATGCTTTTTAGGAGCCACCACTAGCCAGTCCCCCTGGGTTATGGTGGTGCTGATGATATGGGGAAAGGGCCACGTCCACCATCACTGAGGCGGCCCTTTGTGCAGTTTCCGCATGGCCACATCTAAGGGATGGACTAGCAGATGTGGTGGATCTCCAGGGCTTCTTGGTATTTATTGCAAAGAAAAGAGGTGGTGTCCCCTCAGTGCCTGCTATGGGGGCCTGGTTGGGATAAAGCTCGGCTTTATCTTAGTTCCCATGCACCATGACCTCAAAAGAAGGTTTTTGCCTTCTCTAAGGCCCAGCAACCCTTTGCTAGAAGCTGGTGCTATCAGCACATAAGCATTTTGCAGTTGGCCATCACCAGGAAGCTTCAGCATTGGTTTTGTATGAATAGGTCAGAGCACGTGAACAGCCAGCGCTGGATCTCTCCCCAAAACAAAGCTCCTCTCATGCCTGGGAGAGCTGTAATGGCCATCTCTTCACAGGCCCCATGCCCAGGCTCTCAGGGGCAACAATGCAGTGAGATTCATGGGCATGACGCATGCTGATGCTAGGAGAGGTTCAAGTCTCCCGTCTTTGCTTCAGAACATCTGTCCTGGTTCCAGCCAGCAGAAAGATATTCAGAGCATTGTTCTGGAGCAACAAGGGTGCTGCTCTTACAGCCGCTCTTGACTCATCCTCAGCCAGGAAGGTCTTTTTTTTTCTTTTTTGGCTCATTTCTCTCCTTTTTGTTCTCCCAACCACTCAACTCTTCTTCCTCCAAATAAAAGCCAATTCACATTTCAGAGGTGGCCCCCGATTCCTCCCATGAGTTTAGGTGAGTTGAACCATAAGAAGTGGAGTAATGAGATTATGATTAAAAGCACACCTTGATAGTGGGGCATCCATCAAGCTGTCATAGAAATCGTATCTCGGAGGCTGCTCTCATCAATCTGACCTTTCAATTATTACCCAGAGTTCATGACTCTAAGTGTATATAATTCCTACCTCAAATCTGAGAATACACGCCTTTGTTTTTTTGGCTTGCCTTGTGCCTGGCTGTGCGATGTCTCCTTCACCAGCGCATCAGCAATGCTTCGCAATGCAAATTAACTTAAAATAGCTCTTCTCTCACCCAAAAGATTGGGAACAAGATCGAGACACCACCAGGGCACCAGAAGGCAGCTGTTTGAAATCTTTATCAATGTCTTTTTGGCTTTTGCTCAGCTTTTTTAAAGCCAGTGACCGCTAAGGCTAACTCCAGTAGTGCTCACAGCCCACACCCTTCTTTGGCTCCCGTCCCCACAGAGAGGCAAGGCTGCTCCAGCCATGCCACAGCACGTCCCCAACAACAGGGAAGGCCCTTCCAATCCAACCAGGACAAGCCTACCCAGGCATCAGCACAGATGAGATTTTCTGCACAAACACTACTGAAAAAGCTCCTTCTGTGAGCTACGCCCCAGCCAACACAGTATTTCCGGAGTGGGATAGAGTCTAATTCAGCTTTTCATTGGCATCACTGGGAAGGTTCCTCCACATTTCTCCAGGACCAGAGCACCACTCACCTCCAACCAGCTCCATGCATACCACCCGACCACCTGCCCAGTTCTGGGGCTCTCAGGCTGAGATAAGACACAATTTACTTGGTGCCAGCCTGGTACCTTGCTGGGTCCAAGTGAGTTTCCGTAGGGCACGGAGGTACCAAGCAATGAAATCCTGCCTGAATCTTATTTGTACCCTAACGCACGTAGGACATCAGACTGTGTCCACAGGGAGTGCCCTGTGCCTGGGAACGGAGCATCCTCTTGCTCCCTGCCGGCTCTGCTAACAGAAGAACAAGAAAGAGCAGACTCTTCCTAACACAGCAAGTTAGGAAGTGGTTCCTAGACTGAATAAAACAAATGAAGCCATTTGCTTTATATTTTTCCTCCAAAGGAACCATGTGTTTTTTATAAGAGTAAACTTCCCTGCTGTCTAGTGACTTTTCACAAACAAAAAACCACAACAGATATGTTGCGGGAGAAAAGAAAAGAAAACCCTGGTTGGTAGAGAAAAGACAGAGGAAATAGGAATGCCTTGATTTGGGATCTTTGACAAATCCAGCCCTGAAGATGTTTTGCTGGTATTTGTATTATTGTAGGGTCTGCACAGCTTCTGATCACAGCTTTCTTGTATGAATAAGTACCAAACAGAAGATCTTTCGCAAAAATCTCCGCACTGCTCAGATGACTGAAATTGTGGGAATTTCCGTAACAAGAGCCTCGAAAACAACACCAGAGACTTTTAGTGTGACCCCTAATTCTGCAGCAAAGATATGCAGGTGAGGTCAGGCAAGACTAGAAGAGATTCTGTGAGTCAAAGACACTTTCAAAAGAAGGCGCACCTTTCAGAAGTGACCTTGAGGCCAACAGGACATAAGCACATTTATCTGCCAACACCTGCTAATCCATGCAGCCCTTCTCAGCGAAGCTGAAGGTGGACCAAATACCTGCTTCCACGCCACAGGACAAACCTCCCTCCATCGCAACCCTGCCCAGCTGGCATCACTGCGGACTCATTTCTAAACCACTGTCGTTATTGGCAAACAAGATGACTTCTCCAGGGAGAAAACATTTACCAACATTTCAGGCACAATTCTGCTTTAAAAACCTTACTTAATGAAAGATTAATGGTAAACAGTAATGAATCCCCAGTGCCCAACTCAGTGGTGGGTGAGGACAGTCATCTTCAACTTCAAGACAAGTGCGGGACAAGAACGTATCGGCCGTGCAGCCATCACGGTGGTTTTTTTTGACGCAACATGTTTCACCAGTCCCATATTCTGCAGCGCAGAGCTCTGAGCACTACCCCACCAATTCCGGTTTAAATGCCTCCATAGCATCGGTTTCCCAAAAGCCACCCAAGAAATTTCGTCTAGCTGAGGGACCAGGTGCCTCTGCATCGTGCTGCTCAGTGCAAGCCTTGAGAGGCCTGAGCCCAGCACTCATGGTCCAGCTCCTTGTGCCTTGCAAACCTCAGCCCCTTCGGGACTGGTTCCATCTTGCTCCTGGAACTCCAGTGCAGATTCTCCTCTGTCGAAGGAGCAGGTCATATAGCCACACACCACCACTGTCCTTTCTCTCCTATCTGGTAGCCACGTAAAACAAGCAGTCTGGAGGCCACTAAATCTGCATTGTGGCCACAGGTTGCTCCCTCACAGCCTGGCCTCCCTATGTCTCTCATGCCAGAAGAATCGTGAAGGTCCTGATGCCAGCACCAACTGGAACACCTCTGCCACCAAAAGGAGATGAAACCTGCAAAAGCGCAGCTTCCATTTTCCCATTCTCCCTCTGCCATTTCCCAGACCAAACCTTCGCTCTCAGGAATCAAGTCTCTGCTGTCTTAGAGAAAGCCATTTCATTTACATCCTCGTCATGTCCCGAAAGGAAGAGGCTAATTACAGTTATCACTTCTGGCTGCTGTATGAAACAAGCTGATGTGCTCCTGCATGCATCTGAGCAGGCAGCGTCCACCTCATCCAACACAAAACTTGTCGCTGGCAAAAGGCAGCCCCTTTGGCAGTGGCCGCGTGGGGAGGAGAGGCCACGAGCTGTGCTGCTACCGAGAAGAAAGTTCTCCCTTTCACAGGAGCAAAGGGGCCAGCGGCGCTCACATTTCACCTCCGGGCAACCAAAATGATCCTTAATGCCTCCCTTAAGGTGGCAACCACAGTTGAGCTATGCTGCAGAGGAAGGCTCTAATCCTGTGCTAATTTATTTTATCAAATTAAAAAGACGAGCATCCATGGAACACCAGAGACCTCCTGTTCTCAGGGTCCCAGCAGAAAGCTGCATGATCCCTTTGTAAAGAGGGTTGTGGGGTTGTTGTTTTTCTTCTTTTTTTGCCAAGAATATAAAATTAATAAAACAGGATTAAGGGAGATATGGTTTTAACTGATTCCTTAATCCCAGAGAATAATTAATGAGAGCAATGCACTACTTGGCTCGACTCTCCCCACATTTGAATAATAAATAGCATTCACAAAAAAAAAAAAAAACAAAAAAACACCAGGAGGAGGAAAAGGGAGCAAGAAGAAGGTTGAGCTGTAAATTCTTAATACAAAGAGCTTTTGCCATATGTATGAGTGCATTGCTTTCTGGTCTTGGATCCAGAAAATACAGAACAGAAAAAAGCAGAGACCAGTTCTGGCCACACACAGATACGTTTAAACCAAGATTTACAGGAATCTCCACAGACTTAAGAAACAAAATACCACTAACAGTCTAGATAAATTGCCCGCGTTAGGCCCTGCATGCTAACATCAGCCAAGATGGACTTGGGTACTGTAATCCCAAAGCAAGGTGCTATCCTCAGCCAGAGCCACTCACTCTTAATATGCCAATCTCCATAAAATACGTGACTTGAACTCCCGCAACACTCATCCTCGTGTTCCCAACCAGACCACGTGCCAAAGGCAGGTCTGGTCTACTACAGAAGAAGCTCTGTAAAGATGCTGCAGATGGGATTTAGGCCACTGAACTTGAACCATCTAATAGTTGTTTAAGTATATGCTTATCTGTAAGGTCTTCTAGTCAATGGAGCAAGGATATCTACGGTCCTCCAATTTAGGCACCTATTCTATGGTGGGAGGAACCATCCCACAGAAGGATAAGGAGCCCTCTGAGACTGAATACCTCTTTTAAGCTTGGTTGAGTCCCTACTGCCTTGTCCTGAAGATGGAACATGTCCTCCTAGGGCTTACTCCAAGAGTTCCCAGTGATCACCATGTCCCACAAGTATGTCCCAGCTCCTGGCCATTGCTCACCTATAGGTCAAGCAGAAGCCCCTGCCCTGAGGCGTTCTTCGTCCCAGCATGCAGAAGAAGGGTTACTACCTGAGAGAAACACAGCTTCTCAAAGGGTGGTCTCATCACTTTTTCTCAAGCTTCTTGACTCGAAGTAGAAACAAGGATGCTCTTCAAGGAGTCATTTTTTAACTGACACATAGATACCAATGGTGGCCCTATGTCAAGCTTTCATATGACATCACCTTGACTTAGCCAAGACCAAGGCAGCCCACATTTGGGGGTAGAATGATCTGGATCCTAGAAGAGCATCTTGGCTTTGGAGGCCCACACCAGCTGACCGGGCGGGAGATCAGAGACGTAAGGAGGAACATCTGAATAAACATGGCCTCATCCCTGACTGCAGCCCTTGTTAAAGCAGGGCTTTGCTTTGAACTCCTTCCTGATGAAATGATTAATGAATGCCAAGAAGACCTCTTCCCTTCCTTCCTCTGCTTTCACCTGCCACACAGAGCAATACCAAACGAGGTGATCATGACAAACACAGCTCTAATTCTTTATTAATATTAATCAGAGGCAACCTTTCCATTGACACCAGAACCCAAGCATGTGTTGGCACGGAGGGGATAACACCGCAGCAGTGACATTTCTTGGGTAGGTGATTTTTTGGGGGGTTTTATTTTTTTTATCTTGTACCTTCCCTTCTCCCCCTTTAATATGGGCTAGCGATACCTTGTACAAACAGAGGAAGGAAGAAGCTGATTAAATAGCAGAGTTGGAGCATAATGAAAGAAAAAGCCCACTGCAAACATGTGCTGATTGTTTTAAACGGGAGGCAAGGGGAGGTGGATTTCAGGTGATACCGCGGTGGCTCCTCTCATAATCCTGGCTAAGGCGGCATTACGGCTTTCGAGCTCAGAATGAATTTCATCCAGTCCCCACTGGCAGGGAAAGAGGCTTAGGCAAGACAGCAAACCTCAGCCCCATCTTGGGCCAACGCCGGAGCGGGGCTGGGAGAACCACAAAGCCTCACAGCTCCCCTTAGCTGAAAGGGGCCCTTTCCTTGTGCCACCACACCAAAGCAGAAATACTATGAGCAGCAGTATGGACATGTCTATCTCACCTTCATGTACACATCAACACACATAGTTGCTGCTCACGTGTGGCCTGGCTTGAGGGACAAAGAGGGAGATGAGGGTCTTGCACGCTCCTCAGGTCACCTGCAAGATTTGCACCTTTATATAGCAGCTGAAGGTGGGTTCACACAAGCACCCACCTCTCAGGATCTGCACTTAGTGAATGAGCACAAGGTTTGCAGGGTGAGGAGAGCTGTCTGTGGGAGAAACCATCCAAACCATATGCAGCAGAGATAACCACGTTCCCCTCATTACCCTGGGGGAGCTGGGGCACTTTCCTCCAGCTGGGAGGATGGTCACTGAGCACGGGCAAGAGCCCTGGGCAGGCAGGACCTACCGGCTTCCTTTGCTGTCCGGTTGTTGATTTTCTAGGTTTCCCCATCCTAATGACCGCAGGTCTGCAGGGCGATTTGTATAGAGAGAAGCCCCTAGTTCTCAGCTGAGTGCAACTTCTCTCTCTCTCTCTGTCTCTTAAAACAAATAGATTTTCATTGAAATCAACATATCTTTCTGAATTGAATAGGTTTTCATGGGGACAATAAATTTCTTCAAAACAATGCATTTTTATTACAACATATTTTTGTTCAAACCAATACTTTTTGACAACCAGATATTAATGACCAGGCCAAAGCCATAAATTTGCCTCAAACTATGTGTTTTCTCATGGAAGGAAATAATTTTTCTCATACAAATACATTTTTATTTGAATCAATCCTCTTTTTTCCACCCCCCAAAATCAGATGTATTTCTGGGAGGGAAGCAGGAAAGCTGCGTACCCAGGAAAGCCCCTTCATTTCAAGAGGGATCGAGTACTTGTGAGGGCTGTCTCACTCCCACCCTCCCAAGCCCAGAAGCTCCACAGTTCACTTGAAGCTTAAACAGTAACTCTGTTTTTCCCATTGCCAGCGTACCTAAGCCATCACCCAGCTTCTGGTAGGTCCTACAGAAACGTAGCTTACGTCTCGCTCCCCTTGCTTTGCTGTTTGCTATCTGTTTGAAATCGTGTTCGCAGAGCCCGGTTAAATAATCCTCTCTTGCACTTCTTTCTGTGCTATGGCGAATGCAACGTGGGACTAACCCACCCCTCGTACCCCCTGGGCAGACCCGTGTGGTCAATGGTGCTACAGGACCCCTCGGTCTCCCCACTGCGCCGTAGCGAGGCCTGAATGTCTTCCCCAGGGAGCTGGGCAGTGAAGAGCAGGTCCCAGCCTCTCTGCTGGATAAACCACACAGGGGATGCCCCGTTGTGCACCTCGGAGTGTCTCGGACTTCATCCCAAATGCAGCTCACCCAGCCCTGGCAGTGATCCTGGGGGTGGGGGATAGTGTGGGTGCAGGTTGTCCAAAGAAACTGCACACTGCAAAAAATAGGATTGCCAGAGGACGAGGACAGTTTGAAGCCCAGGGGAGGGAGGGCTGCCAGGGCAGGAGTCCCTGCACGGGGCAGAGGTGCTCAGGCAAGGCAGCCCATGCCGGCTGTAGCTCATGGGGCCCGTACAGACCCGCCGGGTGGCTGCGGGGTCCCGTGGCAGCACAAGCACCGTCGCAGCGACTTGCTCAGCTCACCTGGGCAAGTCCTGCTGCAGGCGCTGGGCTGGTTGGTGCAGAGCTGGTTCAGGCACACGCGTTATGAGCAGAAATCACAGCCGCACCCAGAGAGCCTTTTCCTTAGCAGATCATCACCATCACCTTTGAAGAGGCATGGGGTTGCTCTCGGTTTTGGGAGACAGTTTCATCTGAGGTAGAAGCTGCAAGCTACTGGGGACACGCATAGGGGACAGACACCTATCTGTTTAGTCCTGTATCTCTCCTTGTAACCCATCTCTCAAAACCACCTTGAAGCCTACAGGAGGTGCCTGAGCCCCCCAGGGACAGCCCTTGCACAGCAGGGATGCTGGTCCTGCACAGCCCCAGCCCTGCCCTTCGGTGGCCTGGGCCCAGCAGAGCTCAGCACTCACCCAAAGCACAAAACATCGAACTAATTTCACCCAGAGAGATGTAGCTCGAGCGGCGCGGGCCAGAGAGTGGCAGGAGGAATGGGGACAAGGGGCTGGCAGCAGGGTTGAGTTTGCTGGAATTGCAAAGGCTTTGGCTGCTGCTTTTGCTACTGATTCCAAGCCAAACCAGGAGCAAACCCCTTACCCCTCCAGACCCCCCGTTTCACCAGCTGACCATCCCTATCAGACATGGCCCCCCACTTCAGCAGCTGCCCACACTCGCACGCCCCTGAGCCCTAAGCAAGAAAAATCATTTTTTGGTAGCAAGTAGCTGCGTTCACCTGCTTCAAGCCACTTTTCAAGCCTGGGCCTGGGTCAGAGCCCAGGGATCCCAGGGCTCTTCGAACATCAGGGGCTGACAAAGGTTCATTTCCCGTGGCCCCCGTTGGTCACTCTTTGTTGAGCTTCCCCAGTCCATGTAAACATGCTAATTGCTTGGGCTCAGCACAGGGCTGGATGCCGCGCTGTTTGTTTTCCATTGAATAGGATTAGGGATTCTGACACCAATGATTAATCGCCGTGCTGCAGACGGCTGACGAGCCCGGGGAAGGCGTCCTCTCCGAGCAGAGAGCGCGCACAATCTCTGCCAAGCAGCTGCCGCTGACTTCTATCTAACCCTCTGCATCTTGCTCTTTATCTTCCCTCTTCTCCCAAAATGTCTCGCGTTCACCAAGCCAACCCTGCGCTCCCCCAGGGGCAGGGGGAGAGGGGGCCTGGGCACCCCCAGAGGTGATGAGCAGCCCTGTGCTCAGCCACCGCAATGCCCCGTCCCGTGCCGCTTTCCTACATCGGCTCATCCCCTGCATCCCACGCTGCCAAGACCCTCCCGGCATGCTGCAACACCTTGGCCAGCCCTTCTCAGCCTTTGTCTTGATGGCCAGGGAGATTCGCACAATTTTTCCATCTCCCATCATCCTGGTGTTGGGGCACGGTAACATCTCTATTGGCACACAGCAGCCACATCCCCTCACCAAGCTCCACAAGACCACCAAGCGCCCCGCCTGTGTTTGAGCCCGTGGACTGATGTGTGCATGGAGGACCCGAGCCTCCAGGAGGGGACAGCCAAGGCAGCCCCCTTCACAGTGCAAAACATCAACCCCTCAACTTTCTGCACTTGCAGGCATGTAGGGTTGCACCGGGGGGACCCACATGCTGCAGATGGAGCTCAACGTTCCGACTTCCCAGCTGTAAGAGCTGGACGTGCAGCATTCTTGCAGCGCCAAGCTGCCCCACGCATGCCAGCAGCCCGTCTCTACAAACAGAAAGGCGGCACTGGCGAGGCCACCCAGTCTGAGAGGGACCGTGTTCAGGCATTAAGGTCTGAAGCAGTTGTGTTCCACACTGCAGCTCCCAGGCAGCTCTTTAGGGTGCTGTTACCCTCTCAAACACAGCTCCAGCATCCCCTCTGCTCACTATGCCAGCTGCTCCTCTTACTGCAGCCCTTTCCCTCCCGCACAGCACCTGGGCACACAGGCATGCCTTTGCCCCCACAAATGCACCCATCTTTCACGGTCGCACCACGTCTCCCCTTGCACTTGGCCGTGCTCGCCCTCCCGCAGACAGCCAGGGCACAGGGCACCCAGCACTAGCCCCCAGGTATCTCCAAAGTCCGAAGGACCACCAGGGACCTGAGCAAGGCAGAGAAGAGCGATGGGAGCCCTGAACACCTCTGCCACCTCCACCCTCCAGTCGTGGCTTCGGCATCACCTCCATGCTCCTGTTTTCCCCAGCAGCAGGTGAAGGGATGGCGAGGAAGAGGAGGCAGAGGAGGAAGGCTGGAGAAAGTAGCCTCGCAGGAGGCAAAGCATGCCCTCAAAAAGTTGCAACCTTTGAGATTACCTCTTCTCCTGACCTTGCAAAAGGAGTGCTGGAGGCAAATCCACCCATCTCTGCCGGTGCCTTGTGCGACATACTGTCACTCAGACAAGCGACGTTCTTAATGGGTTTGTGGGAAAGGCCTGGCCTGCCTTTCCATCTGTACCTTCTGCCGGCTCCCCTCTTCAGCACTGCCTCCCCATACGACATTCCCTTGAATTATTTAGACTGGTAAATCTTCCTGCATCTCACATCTTTAGTCCATCTGTTAGCCGGGGCTTTGCCTTTATAGGAACTGTCCTTTATGCATGCCGGCATCTGTCAACAGTACACTTGCCTCTTTTATTCATGATCTTCCGTGGGAGATGGTACAAGCTGCAGAAATGCCTCATTTCTGGTATGCATTTCATTTTAATGGAAGATTACATGACTGGGGCCCATTTTATTACTTCTTGCCCTGCACATTCATCCATCACGAGCCCCATTTGCTGAGCCTGCACTGGGACGGCAGCCATCAGCCTGCTCATGTCGGATTCCTCCCGTGCCGCTTTCTCCCCCCCTTCGGGATGGGGAGGAAACGCATTGCGTTCGAGGAGGGGAAGGTTAGCAAAGGGGAAGCAATCTGCACCAGGGCTCAGAGTTAAGCCAGAGCGGTGGCTACGCCAAGCAGGCTATGGGAAACCAGCCCAGGAATCCAAGTGGTCTCACCCTGATGCGTGTCCCCTGCACCCGTCTTCACCTTCACACCATCCCTTTCCCACCCACACCACAAACAGGTACTGGGGGCATGGCTTCTGGTACACCAGGGCTCTTTGGAAAGAACCCACACCCCCAAATAAACACACACACGCTCCTTAGTTCCTCCCACCCCAGCGATTCACAGTTCCCTACACAACCTGCTTCTACCTTGCACACACACACACACACACACACTACACACACGCAGCACCAGGAGCAGCATAAATAAGATCAATGTGAACCAGCAGTGGTAATTAAACTGCCGGTGGTATTTGCAGTCTCTCTCTCTTGTATGGAAGGTTGCATGCAATTAGTGAAAACATTTTGGACTGGGAACAGTGCCAGTTTGCTCTGTCCTTTCTTTCAACTCCCACAGAAACTCAAGGACCCCTGATTATCCTCCAGACTGCAAAAACAAAACCCCAGTAAAAACATCCCACTTCTACACTACGTTTCTCTGAATTCAGGGCTTACTGTGACAGGAGGCAGCGAGTGGGGTCAGAGGGGCCAGAGATGGAGGCGACCTCTTCAGAAATGTGGGGACCTTCCCGAGCCCACAGTCCTCAGACCTCAGGAGACACAGGTTGCCATTTTAACCCCAAAACACTGTCAGTCCTTAAAAATCCCAGCCACAAGGCCTTGCCTCAAGGACAACTGCTTCACTATCTTGTTCACGTGAGAAGGTTGCACCATCTCCACCGAAGATGTGCTCTGAAAGCAGGTTAGGTCAACCCTGGTGTCTGATCAGGACTAAACAACACTTCTAGTTTAACTTGGTTAGGAAATCAGTCTAAGACGAAGTAATGTGAGCCAGTCCTCAGCTGAGACTCCAACTCGGTCCTTGGGGGGCTTCAAAGCATGGAAAACCTGAACCATAATCATGACTTCTGGCTGGGATGCTAGTTCTGGCTGGGGAGAGAAAATGAGTAGCTTTTGGATGACAAGGAGTCCTATGGAAAAAGTCAGTATTCTTGGGCAACTTACAGTATTAGTACATACCAGAAAGATAGGAAAAAAATTGCCATAAATAACGTGCCAACTACCACAGTGGAAATTCAGGGGAAGAGAACCCAGACGCACCTGGAGAAGAAATACTTAAGACAACTGTCTCTAAACCGAATGGGATGAGCTAAAAGAGACCAAGCAGCTCCTGCAGAGAGGGCCTAGCCAGCAGCTGCTCCTACGCACATGCACGGCTCTTTGGAGTCGGTGGAGAAACCTGCAAGGGAGAGCTACTCACCCAGCGGCCAGGAGGAAGCAATACCACACGTGTCCCGTATGGCAGGAGAAACCAGCAAGAGTCTGGACAAGCAGCTATTGTAGAGACTAAGGGAAGCAGAGGAAACACGCTCAGATACATTTCATGAGGTCGCTTAGCTAAATAGTCACCGTAATTTTAACTTAATATTCAAAATAACCTGAACTCTGTCCTCATTTCCCATCCAGCGCCCCCCTCTAGTAGATACTCTCCATATCACAACTAGTCCACCCTGGTGGCGTAACTCAGCAATTTCCTTTCAGAAATCAATGAGAACAAATGAAAATTTAATACATTCTCCAGACAACCCAACTCCCTTCTCTCCCCCGTGGTAAATAAATAATGTGCTAGTCAAATGATGGATGGAGTGCTCGGAGATCGGTGGCCAAGTGCTATTAGGGGCTGGGGAGGTCGGTGAAGTGGAGATGTGGTCTAGTGCAGGATGAGGTGGTGGCCGTGGGTGATTCGAGCACATAGAGAAACTGGGAGTGAGATGGGAGGTGCGGGGAGGTTTCTGGTTGACGCAGGAAGGGGGCATGGAGCAGACTGGGCTGTCTCGTTATGGACTGCTGCACAGGGGGTCATTTGGTTTCTCTACCGCAGACACGGCTAGATCCAAAGCCTGGTGCTGCCAATGGGAAAAAACAAATTAAACTCCTTTTCTCTTCAGCAGGTTTTGGATCAGGAGATTTTTGCTGGATGAGGCAGGTGGACAGGAGATTTTGGCCTGTCTGGCAGGAAGCGGACAGAGGAGGAAGAGAATGGTCTGGGGGACCTTCAGCCTGCACAGAAGAGGGACCATCGAGTGCAGATGCACCGCAGGTGTGTCAGAGCAAACGGGGAAGGTGGGTGAAAAAGTGAGCCTGCAGCTAAAGCATTAGGGAGGGAGGACCTGACCGCAACGTCAGCTGGACAGGGAAGAGCTGAAGTTTCTCTCTCGCCCCCCAGGCCGAGTGATCTCGCACAACCTGTATTCTGGGCCACATGCTTGTTGAGGAATTATATTTCACCTCAGATGAAGTGGGGAGGTTTGCCTTTTTCCTTTTGCCTGTGAGATGAGTCCCTGGGGCTCCCCGAGGACACGGCCAGGTGGGGTCAAGGCAGGGCTCTTGAAGACGGAGCTGGGATGCACTACCAGGACGCGCTGGAGAAGCAATTGTCAACCCGCAGCTCACAAAGCATATGGTGGACAGGACAGGTGGTGGTTGCCAGGGACATTAACCTGGGCCAGAGCTCCACAGCTTCACTAGGACAAGCAATTTGTGTTAATCCACACCTTCAAACCCAGGTTTGGGGCACAGGTCTAGGAGCATGAGGGAGTTCTGCCGGCCCCGTTCCTCGCTGCAAGACCCTGAACTAACAAAAAGCCTGTCCCTCCCAGACGCCGGGTCCCAGCTGGTACGCGTGGTCCCGATAGCATCCCCCTCTCCCACACCATGCAGCTCTAGCTTTCGATCCTGTTGAACTTCAGGATGCACAAACAACAGTGCCTGCTCCGCCTCGTCCCACAGCTCTGCTTATCTGCCAAGCCGACTGTGTACCTCCTTATCTCTGGGGAGAGCCTCTGTGTAAATATTGCTGTAAAGTCTTTGGCTTCCCTTCCAAGTAGCGCTGCTCTTTAATGCCTTCCTTGTAAGACCTGCTTGCCCTACCCCAAGCCATTAGCTGTAACAGGACGTTAATAAGAAGGGGGTTTGGTATCTCTCAGGGATGTTGACCTCTTTCACTAGAAGCAAGGCACCCATTACAGAGCAATGATAAATCACAAGCCTTCCACTCCTTCCCCAGCAGGCACTTCTTTGCATGCATAAACACACACAAGCGAGGCGCACACTCTCCCTGCATTAACTCTGGCAACACCCAAAAGCCCTGCCAAGCCAACGCCTATGGGACCCAGGGCCACAGGGCCTCTCCAGCTGGTCCTCACCAGCTCTGCCCCCTCTCCGTGCATCCTCACAGCACAAGGCACCCTCCAGCCTCTGGGTCCTGGTGTGGTCTCACATCCCTTGCACGGGTCTTCTCTACATCCACGCGTGGTTCCCAGACCAATGAGCCAGGCTGTCAACACTTGAAGCGACGGTGCTGCCAGAGACACCACGGATGCTCATGCAGAACCAAGTGGACACCCGATGGGCCAGGGCAGGACAAAGAGATCATCACTGTGCTTCCTCTGGGGTGGGACAGCAGCTGTGTCCCCATCACCTCCACCAGTCACGCCGGTGGCTCCAAGCGCCATGGGACAGAGCTCGGACCCTAACCAAAGCTTTCCTAAGCAGGCAGCATTTGTCCAGACAGCCCGTTTTCCATTATACTGAGGAGCTATTGTGTTTAATGTTGAACGCAAACATTGCCAATTGAGCTGAACCGGGAAGGAAGACACCAGCAGGCCCCCGAGACCCAAGCACAAACCTGCAGAGGGACTGGGGCACACCGGCAGGGACCTCTGGATGTCACCAGAGCTGGGCTGTCACCGTCCCTGTCCCCAGGCACTCTGCTCCATCTGAACCACTCCCAGACTCACAGCTATAGACCAGCAAAGAGACTTACAGACACCAAGCCTCCAGAAATGTTCCTGACATCTTTTAACACGTTTTTCCCCCGTGACAATCAGTTCTTAAAAACCTTCTTCCATTCCACTTTTTTTTTTTTTTTTTGACATAAAATCAAAAATACAGTTGGAGACCTTGCTGGCTTGAGCCTTCAGATTCAGGCTTCAGTAGCTGACAACCATGTTGTTTTCAGTGCTGCTATTTAAGCAAACAAAACAAAAAAAAAAAAGGCACCAAAAGCAAAAAATTTGGCTGAAAATTGACATGTTCCAAGAAAAATTCCGCTTTAGCAGGAAAGAAAAAAGCAACTCCCGTTTGACAGAGAATTGCTTTTGACAGCAAACTATTGACCAGGTCTAACAAGCGGGCTCGGACCTGTTAGAGAAGGAGCACAGGTTTCCTCATCCACCCCGCAGCCCGCTTGTAGCGCAGGAGGCAAGCCGGCCGCTGTCTGCATTAACAGCCAATTTGCTTCAGCCCTTCGCAGCGGAGCTGGAGAGCATCCGAGCACCGCGCACATCCTCGCCCGGGGGTCGTGCTCCTGTGCAGCAGTTCGAGCAGGGGAACAGAGCATCTTCCCAGCATGCCCTCCTCCGCGCTTGTAAACAGCCGCCTCCTCTCGCAGCCGTCTCTGCTCATCCTTTAATTACGTTAAGGGAAGATTTCTGCTGAGTCCAGCACAAAGCTGGATGCATGGCGGTGCAGGGAGAAGCGGGGGCTCCTCCTGGTCCTGGCCCTGCTTGCCCCATCCTGATGCTCTGCCTCAGTTTCTCTGTTTTGACAGCAGTGCTCCTCACCCTCCTGGGGAGCAGCCACACGCTATTGCTATCATGTGCTTGGAGTTAAATACTAACCCACCCTCACAGCAATTTTTTTTTTGCTTGATATGAACAAACAAATTAAAAAAGCACCAAACCATCGCCAGCTGATTGAGAGCAACAAGTCTGATCACAAGGGATTTTGATGATTGAAGGGTTGGATCCAAACTGCCGGGGATGGATGGAGAAATCCCCTCCGTTTCTGCCCTGCTGCCATGCGTCCAAGCATGGCTGTTTCCCCTGCTGTTGCTCTATGTTGGACTCTGGCTGCTGCATTTAAAACTTCTCCTCTTCTCTGTACTCACCTCCTTCCTGCCAGCTCAAGGGCTCTTGCTCCCTGGGGCTGTCATTAATCGGTTGTGATCAGAGGTCGGCTGTAACCCTTTCACAGCAGCCTCTTGACTTCACTCTCACCCTGAGGGATGCACTCAGGGACAGAGCAAGAAGCATGTTGAAATATGGCTTTTTTTCCCCTCCCTTACTGTAAAGCCCTCACTGTCATCAGAGCAAGGAGCCGTTCACACTTGTGACACAAAGCCAGGAAATCAGGGCTCTCTTACCCCAGACTTTGCAGCTGGTAAGTGACCTTGGGCAAAGGGCTCTCCTTCTCCGCGCCTTAGCTTTCTGTGATACTTAAAAAAAAAAAAGGGGGTGGGGGGTGGGGGGGAAGAGAGGGACTGTATTTCTAATACGGGTACTAGTTCCCAAGATGAGAACTTGAGGGCAAAATCTGGCTGTGACACCACTAGAAAGCCATGTCACCAGCTCCTGGTAGCAGGAATAGTTCCCAGGCTGCAGGATGGGAAGGCGCAGGCTGACCGTGAGAGCCAGGCTGGGCAAGGCTCACCAGCCCTGCACCGAGCACCACGGTCACTGAACCGCTCTGCAAACGGGGCGGGGGGGGGTGACAACGGGAAATTCACTGTAGGGTCCAGCTCCATCTAACTGACCTTTAAAAGGAGCCCACGCATGCAACGTGGGCAGATCACAAGAACAGCCTTTGAGTAGTTCAAGCAGCCCTTTAAGGGCAAAGGCGACTCCAACTATACGTGAGTGTGGAGAAGCAGCCGGGTATGGAGGGGGCAGCAGCTACCCAGGGGCAAAGACACCCATGCTCTGAACCTGCAGCTGCCTCACCATGAAACCCGTTTGCTCCCAGGGCATTTCCATTCCCTGTCCCACCTGGAGCAATTTCGCAGTGGGAGATCTCTCTCCTGAGAAGGAATGCAACAAGACCCAGGCTTAAGCGAGGCGCTAATGCAATATAAATAACCACAGAGGCATCAGAGGTGCAAATCCGCTTCACTCTCCTACATGGTAACACCCTTATAAAGGGATAGCTCATCTGGCAGATTATTCCCAGCCACCATGAGGGGAATGATAAGGACACGGGCTCTTCTAACTGATGTTAATTGATGGGAGGTGGATTCCACACAAGCCCATAAAATTAGAGACCTACAGATCAATCCTTCTTCATCTGTTTTCCTGCAATTGCCTAGCAGGCAAAAAAAATGCACAAGTGACGATGAGGTGTATCCAATCTACTGCTAGCGGGAGACGAGTTTCCATTCAAGGCCAAGGCTTTGAGATGCCCATAAAGGCAAGGCTCCAGCCTAGTGTGAAAGAGATCCTTTTACCTCTCGTTACAGAGAGGGGTAAATCATCCCATGTTAAGTCATCAATTCTTCTTGCCCCCTCTGCTGAACTGGACAAGGATAGCGGAGACAACGTGGCAGAGAGGACCACGTGGGGAAGGATGGGGAGGAGAAGCCGGCACCAAGACATGGGCTAGGCCGTGCTCTCTGCCTCCCTCATGTTGTCCGATGGTTTCTCAGTCATGGCCCCACAAAGCATGCTGCTGCCAAGTCACAGCATGAGGGTGCAGCAAGAGCATCCTCCGCCTAAGCACTGTGGTGATGGACAGCTAATGTATCTGGTCACCATAGGGATACAGGTAGGTTGTCACCTATCTACACAGTCAGCTGCCCAACCAGATCCTTAGCAAGTGAAAACTAGGTTTTAGTCAGCCCCATGGAAAACTGGACCCTTAGCAGGAGCTTTGTCCCTCCTGGACTCTTAAAATTGCACCACTGAGAGGGAGGCAGCGCCATCCCCACTGCGGGGCGAGTGAAACAGCGGGTACCACTGGGCCGGGTAACAGAGCTAGGAAATTATGTCCTGACATACACATAAGTTTTAAATCCATTTTATCTGGACACCTCCGAGTGCTGATGCAAGCAGCAGAGGTCCGAAGCAGGTTTAGCAGCGGGTGGGAATGCCACTTGAGCTAAGCACAAGTGCAAGGGCCTCAAACATGAACTTATACCAGGGACAAGTTCACATTGGCTTTGGAAAAATATCAGGCATGGTACTTGCTGGAGTCAGGGATCCGCTCCAAGAGACAGGAAAGGCCTCAGCATGCAGTCAAGCAGGAAACTCCTTCTAGAGATATTAATGCTGTAAATAAAGTAATTCACGGGTCACTGGTGTCTGGGAAGTTTGGGGAGAGAGGCAGGGATCAAGGAGCATAGACCCCATATGGGGCAGAGCCAGGGTAGCTCAGGATCCTGGCAGGATCCCCTTTCTCCTTCTCCATATTGAAGCAGGAAAAGGAGGGACTGGGGCAGGCAACAGGAGGGGTGAGGGCCAGGCAGAAGAGCCCTGCGAAGGGAATGAGAAAAAGGCCAGAGGAGGCAAAAGTAGACAAGGAGTAAGCAAAGGATGCTACGACCAGCTGGGAAAGGGAGGGTAGTTGCAGACCCCACCTGGAAAGCCAGATCAGCCCACATTAATTCTTCCCATTCGCACAGCTATTCCACAAGGATGTACCCCGAGCCACTGGAGTCAGAGGCTACAGGTTGTACGAAGTATCCCATAGAGTTGATAGGTTTCTTGCCTATAGCTCTTTCTTCTCAACTATCCCTGCTTTGCTGGCAGGAAAAAGCACAAAAAGCAAAGGCTGCTGCATGTTCTTTCCTAGTAGTATGCAAGTATTGGTCCATCTGTAGACATCTGGAAGCCAGTGGAGTTCAGCACTGGCTGTACTCCCCCAAAAGAGGACAAAAGACGACATTGTTTTATGAAAAAGGAGGCAATTTATAACAAGGTCCTTCTGGGAATCATTTGAGCTGGGATCTCCCAGAAGCCCTTGCATGGGTTAACTCCCATTGAGACGAGAGCACCGCTGAGCAAGGGCCACTGGGACCCGAACAAACAGAGCTACAAAAATCTCACTCCCCAGCACCTGGAATTTGGACTTTTTATCAAAAAGTTGCTGTTCTGGCCACGTCGATTCCACTCACCTTCCTAGCATGGAGACAGGACCTGAGCAGGTCCGCTCGCGGAGACTACCTCGTCGTCCAGCCAAGTCCTGGACCAGATTTTGAACCTGAAGAGGGACTCCAGCCTCAAAGCAGCACGTCTGGGCCGCCTCTCCTGCTTACACTAGTACCAGTTGCTTGGCCCCTGGAAAGTTAGACCCGCTCTGTCTCAGAGCTCAGCTTTCCAGAGCCAGGTTTGAACACTTCGGTCCCTGGAGCCTCGCCTGAGCTGTCACCAAGTGAGGGGGAAGGAGAAATGTACTGTCAGGAAACGTAATCTCTGAAAAGTGCAGAAATCCAACTGTGGGAGGATTTACAGGAGTTCAAAACTAAGGGACGCCAGGAAAGACAGCTAAATAAACACATAGATCATGCGTCTTGAAAGCTGATGTCAAGATCGTAAAAAATCAACTCGATTATAGGAGCAGACAGGTGGCGATTGGTGCAACCCCTACGCATCGTGTCCTGGAGCCTTCGGCTGGCCCTGTTCACTGGAAAGAGCACCCAGCAGATGTTTTCCTGATTATAAATGCTGTATAATTTATAATCCACAGCCTTGCACTTAAAATGATCCTGGAGCTGTGGGGAGGCCAAGGGGTGGGGAGGCCAAATCCTTCCCATCCATTAATGCAACCAGTCCCCATTGCTTCCCAGTGACATAGAGAATAGACTGTTCCCATGACATGCTAGGGGCTGGGTGCTCTCAGCAACAAGTACAGGGGACCTTAGAGGATTGGTTTGATGCCATCAAGATACCTGCTTTTGAATCCTGCTCCAGAATCACCAGGAACATCTACCATGCAATGGCAGCAGAGGTGTGTTGCTCCCAGGAAGAAAAATCCTTCTCGATGCTGTGCCAGGCTCTGCTCAGGGCAATTGTAGACTCTCTTTGTCCTTTTCTCCCTCTTCAGAAGTTGACTGAGTCTTGTCAAGGCATCCATGAGAAGTTAGCAAATGTTACGGCTCATGTCACTCAGAGTTTGGAGAGCAGCATGTAGAAATGAAAATGCCAACACTTCCTCCCCCTTTAGAAAAATCATATACAGGGGCCCATGAGAGAAAACAATGAGCTATAAAAGCATTCTGAAACTCTCTCCTCATCTTGGCACAAAATACTGCTCTGGGCTTTGCTAGCAAAGGAAATTCAGCACCTCGAATGCCTGGTTTCAGAGACAATAAACAGACTTGCTCCCGGCCAGTTGAAATTGCTCCAGCGCCAGTGATCCCAACGGCTTGACGTTCCTCGGCAAATCTCAGCGCCTCCCCTTCGCCAGCAGCCGATGCCACGCACCCCGGGCTGGACACACAGAGTCTTTCCCCCACTGTCACTTTGCAACCACCTCACATGAACCAAAGGGCATGCTCCATGCTAGGACGTGCAGGAGCACGGCATGAAGGGGGAGATTTCCACCCAAGAGCCAGAGGACCTGATGGGGTCTTGCACAGAGCTGCCTCAGGTGGTTTCAGGCTTGTGTGCGAGCAAGACAGCTGTCTTTGGGTGACACCAGTTGGCTCCCAAGTTACTAAGTGTTACTGGAGCTAAGCTGATAAATCCACCGTGGGCTAGAAGGACTCCCCAGCTTGACTCCATGCTAACCCAGTGCTCCCTGCCCACATGTCCACATTGCCATGGCAGCGGGGGGTGGGGAGGAAGCAGAGCAGATGCAGACAGCACATGTTGGCTTGCAGCACTGACCTTCCCAAAGGAATTCCCACTGAGGCTGGGGAAGATGCTGAAAACATGCTCAGGGCAAGGAAAGGCCAGGCTGCACACCGTGGGGCTCAGCCCGAGGCCCCCCACCTGGGCTGCCCTGCGCTACCCCCAGCCCTGCTGCAGGCAGCCCAAGCCAGCAGTCTCTGACCCCCCTCTAGTGGCTATAAAACATAGCAAAGTTCACGAACCCGCTACCAAAGCCACCTTCTCCCAGTGCAAGGCAGGGTCTGAGTGCTGGGACACAGGGGCCCGGGTCAGCTGTCCCCACAGAAGGCAAAGGTAGGGCTCTGGACCAGGAGCGCGATGCTCAGCCCAGCTCCAGCTTCAGCTCCCGGCCCCAGCCCACCCTCCAGCCCTGCTGTGGGGAGGATGCTGAGCGACAGAGAGAAGGTAATGCCGGGGCCACTTTTCAGCCTACCTCCTCCATTTATTAATAAATAAATAAGTAAAAAAAATAAAAGCAGAGATCCTCCTCCAAGTCCCCATAAAGCGGTGGGGGGAGCCACTGGAAGCAATCTCCCTACACGATACGGAGCCCTTTGTGGCTCCGAGCCCGCTCTAGAACTCGGCACATGCTTGAGGGGAGCAGCCGTACCTGAGGGCTGCCTGCACCGCAAGGCTAGGAGCAACCATGCCCCTGCTCGACCCCAAAGGCACAGTGTTCTCCAGGGACAGCGTTGCAGCCACCGTTGACTTACTCAGGGCAAAGGAACCAGGCAGCGCTTCCCTGCTGTAAGGCCCAGGAGACCCTACTCCCTGATCCTGAAAGGATGTGAGCTGGAGACATAACCCTCCCGTGGAGAACCGGCGGCCCTAGGACAACACAGCAGAGAGACAAAAGCATCCCCTGCTAGCTTCTTCCTCCACTCCCAAGGACGCAACAGAGGGACCAAAGCCAGATTCAGAAGAGGCTTTAGGTAACAGCAGGCACAGCCACATCAGCAGGATTGACAAGAGCATCTCTGCAGGGCCGGGCTCCCAAATCCCAAAGGCTTTTCTGCTGCACCACGCACACATCCACATATGTCCTCCCAAAGAGGCCCATCAGCTATGTACCCTTCCAGCATTCCTGAAGTTCATGTCCAGATGGTACCGTGAACATTGAACTAGACACAAAACGATTGTTATAATAAGCGCTGTAAAACATACTGATGCTTTTCAGCTTGGTTCCCAAGGAAGTGGCTTATGCAATTACACTGTAGGCTTGTGTGTTCCAATCGCTTTGGAACCTGTCAGCTAATTTTAACCCAATTTAGCAGAGAGACAGAAAACTCAGATAGTTTTAGTTTCACTGGGCTGTCAGCTAAAGGACAGACACCTTCTTAGTGTCCTCCCTCGAGCAAAGGCTGCAGCATGAGCTCAACCTCTTAGTAGACTCCAGAGACTCCCCGTGACTTTAACAAGCAACTCAGTGCAGGAAAGGAGGTTTACAAGACCTCCCATCCCTCACCCAACCTCAAGACAAACCTGTGGGAAAGCTGCCTTTTCTGCCTCGCCCCTTGCCTCATTTCTAAACACCAAAACCCCATCACATTTCATTTTTCTCTGGGCAGTTTAATTCTTTTCATCCTAAGTTCCCTATAAATTAAAAAAGTTCCATTTCCTTTGGCCAGTGACTACAATCAAACACCATTAAAAGAAAAACTTGAGAATGCTTTTCAATAGAAATGGAAGTCACTGGCATTTTTTCCTCTTTTTTTTTTTTTTGTTCAATCAGCCACTAGAAAAGGACAAGAAAATGAATTGAGCATTTTTAGACGAAAGTGGAAAAAATCTGATGAAATAAAAGACAATCCAGTCACATTTGGATGGAAGAAACGTTGTACCAGCTACAGACAGTTGGCACCTGCCAAACATCTGACCTTGAAAGATCGGGCCAGGTTTAGTATGCACAGTACAGACAAGGTTTTAATAGAAGAGTTTCAGCTATATATAGGAACAGATCCATTTTCATTCTTTAAAACAAAATGCAGAAGAAAAGCCTTGGTGGAGCCAGGATGTTGGGTAGCCAGCATACCCTGGCAGTGCTGAAACGCTGACAGTGCAGGAGAGCCCGAAGGAGGGAGCCCGGGAAACCGCTCCGGGGGTACGTGGTGCGAGACCATGGTTAGCGGTCAGCTCGCAAAACACACTCTGCCTGTGTTTGGCTGCGGCTGTCAAGATGAAATTAATCTTGCCTGGGCAGTCAAAGTTTGGATCTGCCTTCGCTAGCCTCTAATGAAAAATGCATAGTGGCAAGCATCGGAAAATCCCTGACACTCGGCACCAGAGGGTACATTTAAATAATGCTATGAATATAGATCAATAAAACTAATGTACTTATAGCCGCTGTGTGAAGTATTCAAACTAGAATAAAAGTCATCTTGTATTACAAAGCCTTGTATTAATTCTTAGCACCTATTGGTTTACATATTCAATTAATCTTAGTCAGCAGATAGCAACTCATACATGATACTAAAAGCACAAGGCATGCGAATCTGTATTAGAGAGTCCAAACATCTTCATAACAAGAGTGAGCCTTGGAGGAAGATGTCACTACTAGAGCCCACTGCCTGCCTGCAGGCTGGGGGATAAGACGCCACATGGGCTGGAGTCACGAGAGGACAGCTACGGCCATGCCAGGACCCCCAAAACCCTGTGCGTGGTCTCCAGGAGAACACACATCTCTGAGGGCTTCTGCAGAGAGGGATCTCAAGGCATCCAGAACACGAACTGCAGCAAGAAGCACCTTCACAACAGAGGTGGAGATGAAATGAAGACCCAGAGCAGGCAACCCTGGCCACTCGGAAACCCAACCATTTGCCTGTGATTCACTTTCAGTACCAGCCAGAGGAGCGGAGGAGGTGTGAGATAATCTGTAAGGTTGGACTAAGACCCTTTCCAAGTCTTTGTCGGGCTGGTTTGCCAAAAATCTCTCTTGCCAGCGCCTCTCCCACTTAGCTGCAGGGAAAAGCTATTCATTGAACAGTTGTTTTGGAGAGCTCCCCAGGGAATTTGGAACAGAAATCTGTTGGACCTAATAAAACATTATATTAGAGGACTAGACCATCAAACCAATTAGTCTAAAAGCCGTCAGCCTGGACTTGCCAGCCCCTGCATTTTCAAACACAGCTCCTACCTTGGGCCACTTTGCATGGACCTGAGACCCCTTCACACCACATGACTGTCGGTATTTGAGTGCCCCACACTGCTGTGAAACTGGACCAGCCTCAAAGCCGGGCAATCGAATTCAGCAATGTCTTTGGAAAGGTGAGCCAAGGTGACTGAGGGAAGAAGAGGCAAAGAGCTCTCTCGTATCTCCCACGGAGCTAGAGGGTTGGAGGTCTTGATTCCAGCCACGCTGCAGGTCCCCTTCTCAACACATCTATTCCAGCAAAGTATCCGGCCCCAACTTTTTTACCTCTGTGACTTTTCAGAGCATCGTCTCTGGTTGCACTGTCCAGCTCTTCAGAGGAAGACGCAGACGTCAAGCAGCCAGATACTGCTCATTGCTGCTCCCCCCACTGCCATCACGCAGCTACTCAAACGGTGTTTGGGTCTCTTTCTTCAGCAAAGGCCATAACCTTTACTGACACTGTGGCCGCTGTGACGTTCATTAAGCTGACAGTGACCCTCAACAAATTGCTTGCTATGATGAATCTGGTGTTGGCGGGCTGCTCTGCTCTCAGCCACTGGGCAAGAGAGTGCCTTGCGCCGGCACAGCAATCTGCGGGCGCCGGTGTGCCACCACTGGCCCTAACCATCCTCACGGCTGCTCACGGTGTTTCATGTCTGACTTAACTCAGCACTTTACAAGCCAGCCCTGGGTTCTTGACCACAACGACAGCACGCTGTACATCTGGAGCAAAACGTATTCAGTACCTGCGGAGAAGCCCCATATATTGATCTCACAAGACAAAGGAACACTTTAAAAAAAAAAACAAAAAAAATAAAACAAAAAAAACCACACAACCAAAAAAAACCAGCACACCCAAAACGCAGCATCCAGTGTGATCCAGCGAACAGAGAGCACCATTGATAGAGATCTATGTTAGCCTATTAATAACATGATGCTAGGCTTGCATCTGGACTCATTTTGCTTGTATATTAATCATGTACGTTTTATATAATAAGCCCTGTGTGTTGCCACAAGGTAGGACAACCCTATTCCCACATAGCAGGTTTAATGACTTTGCAAGGCTAACAAAGCTCTGCTTTCTGAAGGGAGGCTGGAGTTGGGTCCCTACCAAAGTGAGGTCCTTAGAAGGTAATAAAACACCAAGGAGATGCTATCTAGTGGATTTGGAGCATTTCGCTCCCTTGAAAGTCAAGTCGACAGCTGATTTAAAGTTTCCAGCTAGGTCATACAAAAGTCAACAGCGGCTGCATCCAGCCAGGTTCAGAGTTTGAATATTTATGGTGTCAATCTGAAATCCAGATAACCACAAATAATCTAAACCCATTAACTCCCTCTCCCTGTCCAGAGGAGAAAGCTCTCTGGACGTTAATGCCCATATTGCTAGGGTTACCATGGGATCGTGGGCAGAAGGTTGTTTTTTTCTGTTTCTTTTTTTCTTTTTTTTCCCCTAAATAAAGGTTATTATGCATTGATGGCAATGTGTCAGGCAGTTCCCGCCAGATCACCCTGCCTTCCAGGAAAGCTGGTGTGGGCACCACGTGAGTGGAGCTGGTTGGAAGCACCGAGACACTCTAGCATTCAGGTCAAATCCAGTCCACCAGGGAACAGCCTGATAAATTGCAGTCATCACTACACTGCAGTGCAGAAGTGCAAGGTAATAATCATCGCACGCTGGCCAGCGGAGCTGCCCACAGCACAGCCGCGGAACGAGGCACGCGTGTCTCTGAGTGCGTGCCACCAAGGAAGTGCCCTCACCCAGGAGATGAAGCAAACTCGCTCCTTTGTCCCGGAGAAATTCGTTTGACCCACGGGGCGTGCTCCCCTCTAGGACTCCACGGAAAATGGACTTAGGTCCGTGCGCCCCGAGGCTGGGCTGCAGCACCGTTAGGGGACAGAGGCTGCTTTGAGCATACGACCAACATACCGCATCCCATCACAGGTAGAGCAGCTTCCCAAGGGAAGTCTAGAGATGATGCGGGGTAGCAGAAGATACCAAGGGGCAAAAAAACCCGCAAAAAACAAACCACCACCAAAAAAACCAAGAACGGATGAAATACCAACAATAGAGGCCCTTCCCCTGGATTATCTGAGCCTGAGCAGGGTTGGCATCCCAGCAGAAAGACTCCTGCTGAACGGAGCTGCATGGGGAGCAGAGAGCTCCTTCCCTGCCCACCCACCAGCTGAATCAAGCTGAGAAATTACATTATTGTGACATGCTGGGCCTCGGGGGAGGGCATGCCTGAAGCATGGTACAGATCCTTCTGTAGACATCCCACAGCATGCAAAATGCTCCAGCGGGTTAGAACAAGGGTTTCATGAACAGGAATCTGCAGTAATACCCCAGATGGGAGCCATCCCAGGAGATCTTGGCACACTGCCTCTGGCCTCTCTGCAAAAGCTCCTGAAGAAATCAATCTTGGAACTTTGAGGGGTGCTTTTGCATCTCCACTAGCAACTTGGATGGCCCATCCACCGTGTCAGCTGTTAACCCAGTCTTTATGGCTTCTCCATTCCATAAAGGCTTGGAAGAAACTCTTTTAAAAAAGAGAGAAGAGGTGCTGCTGGTTAGCTGATGTGCTCAGAAGACCTTTGTGCAGTGGGTAGGTATGTGCAAGCCCAGGAACTGGAAAAAAAAAACCAAACACCTGGAGCAACATGCAAGGCATGCACAAGCAGCAGCATCCCAGATTTTGACACGGCCACTACAGGGACAGCTCCACACAGATGTGTGTTGGAACAGATCTGCAACACATCTGCTGGTGCTTGCCAGAGCCATGAGTAGCTCGAGGGATTTGCCAAGTCCTGGGACTTGCTACAGCAAGGTTGTGGGTACCGCAAGCCAAAGGAATCAGCAGGATGCTGGCAAGAAGGGCAGAGCAACTTGAGATAAGAGCAGAACCAGAGCGAACCGAATGGGTTATTCTGGCAAATAGCCTCCTATCCAGAAATATCTCCCTAAAGACCAGACTGAGTTTTCTTCTGCTGCTGGAGAAGAGTTAGTGCCCCTCGGTGAGTTTTAGGAGGATTAGTACAAGTATTAGAGTTAAAAATAGTTTTGTAACTCTCTTCATGGACATACAGGAACATGCCTAAATATAACATTAATTTCCATATGTCATCCAAATGGCTGCTTAATAAAAGCAGGGACTGAAACAACGTGAAGTGCAGTTTTCCCATCGACTCATGTGAACTACAATGAGCACCATATTGCATAAACAAAGTAGCTCCTGGTGAAGTCAGCAAAGTTGCTGTGGGCTGGAAACATTTTGCTTTTTCACCTTAATTTAGATGTCTGGAATGAGGCTGCTATCCTTTTACTGCCCCAGCTCCCAAGCAGCTTTGGGAACGGTCTTTACTGATACGATGTTGGATGTTATGAATTGCAACAGTTCTTTGGGGCTGTTTTAGATACCCAAGACACAATGATGAACTTGGAGGTTTCAGCAGGTAAGATTTTGAAGAGAAAGGCAAGCAGAGATTGTGCAGCAGTAAATCATTCTACCTACTGCACGATTGTGAAATTATGTTGAAAATTGATTCATCTGAGAGAAAAAGGAAGTTTGTTCCCTCTGTCGTAATAGCAATTTGCAATGTTGATATGCATCTCTATTTTGACAGATTTGCGGGGCAAAGTTAAGCTTGAGTGGGTGGCGGAAGTCATTCAGGGTGATAATGAACAAACAATAATTACAAGGCAAAAGGGGGAATTGGCTGGATACCTTAATTATGCATTTCCAGACTTCCTAAACATTAAAGGATCTTACTAAATCAGTACGCTATTTTCAGAAAGGAAAATATTATTGTGCAGTTGGAGTGCCATCAGAGAAGTGCATGGAAATATCGGCATGCGGAGTGTAATTACACTTTGTTCCTCTTCAGCTCAGCAACCTTTAGGAGAAGAATTTCCCCTGTTCTCTCCCCCCGCCAAGCAGCACCACACGAGGAGCTACTAGGCTTCACCAGGGTTACCTGCTCAGCATGGCAGGCTGGAAGCGAAGCAGAGCAGCGACAGCTCTCCCGGACCTTGAGCTTCAGACCCGCGGGTGGGGTGTTTTTCCTGGGTGCTCGCAGAAGGCTCTGGCAATCCTTCAGCAGCTGAAGAGCTCAGATCTGGGAGAAGAGGTTGCCAAAAATACCGTTCCAGCCCTATTAAAACAGGTCACCCGCTTACTCCTTTTTATCAAACTGTTTAGTGGTACGAGAAAGACTTTTTTTCCTTAAAAATAAAAAACCTCTCCTTCAACTTACAAAGAAATGTTTCCATCTTCCAATTCTTCATTTCTACTGAAAGCAAATCCTTAGCTTCAAAACAAAATGCTTCTTCTAGAGTGAAACTAAAATGTTTCAACTTGCCAAAAGCTTCTTCCCCAAAAGAGACTGTTTCAGGCCAAGCCAAAACATTTTTTTGGACCTGCCAGCAAATTTAGCGACACAATTCTTTGTGCTGCTGTAATTAGTATGAATGGGCTTCCTTAGCACCATTGTTTCAGGAGCAGCTGTGCTACTTTGATGAATACCCATATTTTTGTATGTCACATGCATTTGCTATGGCCTGTTTATAAAGTTTAAAATCCTACAGTCAGGGAGCAGAACAGAAATAATATCAGGAGACTTGGGCGATTCATCACAAACTGCAAACAAAGAGAAAAGACAGGGATCTTGTCATGGGATGCGGGACAAGGACTCTGAAGACCCCGCTTCAGTTCTTGGCTTGGCCAAAGTCTGAGCTGGGCAAGTGAAAAGTTACTCTTTTGCTGGCAAGCAGAAGTATCCAGAGATGAAACAACTTGCCAGTTTGTCTATTTAAATTCCAAGGCTTTTCACCAAAGGACTGTGCTACCTAATCATTTACTGTGGAAGCAGGTAAAAAGTGTTCTACTACCATACACACATACTATGTATGTAACCAGGGAGAAATGCAGACTCAGTAACATCAATATACTTCTCAAATCACTCCCGATTCCTTCACATTGAAGGCTCTTCACACTGAAATGTTTTAATTCTGCAATATCGAAATGCCTATCTGCAGTATTTTGGAGCCTAGCAGTTCAGTTTTCCTTGTCTTGAAATGCCTTTTACTTCAAATTCAATTAAAACTATATTTCAGAAGAAGCATTTCAGTGACAGCACTTATTACTAAATATCAACAAAAATATCAGTGCTATTGTTCTATCAAAAATTCTATTAATTATCCAAAATGAAATGCTGTGTTTGCTTTCAGCTTTCAATTCAATTGTAAACCCTCAAACAGCTGTCTGTCTTCTGAACCTGGACAAATTTGTAAGACTCAGACTTACCAAGGAGCCAAGCTCAACAAGAAAAGGTTTGGCTTTACCAGAGGGGCTGCTGTAAAGAAGAGAGCAATAAATAATGCAAGTCAAAACCTGAAGCCAGCAAGGTTGGTTTGGGAGGCAGGAAAGAGTCTCAGGATGCTGGGGACAAGAAGGGCTGCAACATTATCCAACACATCTTTCTCCAGAAACCCAGGATCTGCAGGTAACTCACATAAGTTAGGAAAGATCAACAAAACTGACCAGCCCAAAATATTTAAGAAGGGCTCAAGATAAAATATCAGACATCTGCTACATTATCATGCCTCTCTTTAGCAGGCAAAAGCACTCAGCAGAATAAACAGAGACTTATCAGCACAGTCTTTTGCTTTCTGCAAGAAGAGGCCAACAGAACTGGTGACCATGGCCACATGCACTCACATCCATGGAGCAGCTCTCCTTCTGGGGGGGGATAGACATGTGCTTTTCTTTGCCATGCTTGTATTGAGCGTTTAAAAAGAGGTGCCTGCACAGGGCACCTTTCAAAGCGTCTTTCAGAAGCACTAAATCTGTTAACAAAAGCTTTTAAAAAAATACATGGCCCCATTCAACCAAATGCACCCTTGCGGCAGGATCTGTCCTGACTCCTCACTATACACGTAGCTATGGGAAGTCCAGCAAGTCGCAGGACGAAGCAGACTCTTCTTCTTTTGCCCAGGTCAATAAACCCTACAGACACGGCCCAGACCAGATCAGCCGCAGACCTTCTGGCTGCCTGGGCGGGGGGGGGGGGGGGGGGGC
>JAVKLA010000090.1:34110364-34150475 GCA_034782735.1 Sagittarius serpentarius | reverse complement strand
CCCAGTCAGACGTGACACCCCCAGATGTCACATGGGGACATGGAGTCAGGCACCAGCCAAAACCAGGTCAGAACTTGCAGCTGGGTCAGTCCCACTCAAACCCCATGGAAAACACCAGCCATAGCAAGAGGTCCTGCAAACTGTGGGCCATTGGCCACCACTGACAGATACCCACCGTTTCAATTACTTGTCCAAGCCAGCTGTCTGCCCATGGAGCCTACACTCTTTGCTCCTGAGCAAGCCATCTTCCACCTTACGGTACACTGAAGCTCCCCACCCAAGAAAAAGCACACCTCACAATCAGTTTTAATTAAATTTTCAGCAAGTATCTTCATTTAAGCTGATAATTTGTTAGCGACCCCCATTAAAACAAGCTGCAGACAGCACAACTGGCAAGTATCCCCAGGCTTCATGGAAGGGCTCTACCATCAAACCTTCTCCCAGCGCAGAAAGTCGGGATGACGGCAGGAGGTGACAACTTTAACAGATGAGGGGCCAATACAAATAAAGGCAGCCACACAGAGCGCACGGCTGTGCAGCTAACATTTCATTTCCAAGCAGGATGTTTTTTCAGAGGGACCCATTAATTTCTCCAAGGTCCATGGGCCTCACTGTCTCCCATCTGTCTAGCAGGGAAAGAATATAGTGCCCTGGCTTAAACACTTGGAGACCTCAGAAGTCCCCTCTTTGCTCTCTGCTCAACCCACCGGTTAAGTCACTAACCCTCTGCAATATGGACACATTAATACTCAGCACTATGAAGGGAGTTCAAGGCTGATTCATAATTCACCTGGCCCAAAAAGACACTGGGTTTCTTAGGCCTGGGGCCATAACTTTAAAATGTAGAAGCTGTCAAGAAGAAAAAAAAAAAAAATCTGGACAGTAAAAGGCTGTGAAATTTGCACACAGCAAAATTATTCCCATTTCGCAAGGTTCATTTAATAAGTTACTGTAAATAGTTCCTGCAATTCACACACAAAACAACATTTCCAGAAGCATTAATGAAACATTTTTTAACCCCCCCCTAAAGTTATTCCTGGCAGAAAAGGGGAAAAGATGCAAGCTGTGGAGTCTGTGACTGCATAAGGGAAGAAGCTGTCGGATCCCATCTGTCGATGAGGAGGATAAACGACCGCACACATCTCTCCTCTGCGTTAGCTCGTAGCCAGGTTTGAGAAGAAGGAACGCTCTCGGGTCACAGCTTTCGGCAGAGGAGGCAGGGATGGCAGCAAGTGGGAGTTTAATCCGCGTAAGCCTTCTCCCACAGTCCCTCCGCCCATGCTCTGGGAGCTAACGGACTCCGGATTGGGTGCAAAATGAATTGGTGGGAAGGAAAATGAATACTTTGCATGGCAACGGGGATAGCAGGAAAGTTCTCCTCCACCAAAACCCACAAGCTGATGAGATGCACCCTCCCAGTGGGCCTCAGTGGGCTGCACTGGAGCCAAAGCCTCCCTGCAAGATCCTTCCCGTGCCACCACCGAGCGAGACCGGACCAGCAAGAGCCACCTGGGTGCTGGGTCCAGAGGAGAGGGTCAACCACCACATCCTTCCAGGGAGAGACAAGCTTACTAGTGTCCTTCAGCGCTATTGAAGAGGCTTGAAGCCACAGAGCGGAGCAGATAGGTGCTGGCTAGGACAACACAGGTCAGTACTTTAGCGCATGCAAGACTGACATTTGATGTATTTGGGATTAAGAGCCTGCAAATTGCAGCATTCCTCCAAGGCTGTCTCACTGGAAAAGCGCTCAGGTCAAGACCAGGAGATACCTAGAGGTCGAAGTGCTGCCAAGAAAAACAGCTAAACAAAGCCCAGGATTTCTCCAGTCAATTGCCCAGTCATATAAAGACAGTATTAAACTTAAGAAACTCGAAATTCACTGTAGACATCTTCCTTCCTTATTTTAAGCAGGCTGTTCTCAGCACAAATACCATTTGATTTCAGTATCCAGCTAAAACCAGCCAACACTAACTTGAACTTCTAGGGTGCTGAGAACTAGGCGGTCCACAGTTAGTTTTTTATTTTCCTTTGGAAGCGTTTTTTTTGTTTGTAGGTGTGTTGGTTGTTCGGTGGGGTTTTTTTTGTTTTCTTTCTGGGTTGGGTTTGGTTGGTTTGGGTTTTGATTTTTGTTTTGGGGTTTTTTTTTGGTTGTTTGGTGGTTGGTTGTTTTTTTTTTTTTTTTCCCCCCACAGGTAATGGACATTTAACATACCCGTGAGGAGTTCCGGTGGGTCTTTTGCATAACTGGCCTACTGCCACCCTGCAGCTCTCAGTGCAATGGCAAAGTGGGACCCTGTGTTCAAGCAAGAGGTGGCCAAAGCCTTCATCATCTCCACTTCCACATGCTCTTAGGCAGCTAGACCTGTATCCCTGGCAAGAGGAGCAGCTACAATTCACTTCTGCTAACACCGTCTCAGCCTCATCTGTGGTGCCATCCCAGCAACACAGGGATTGAGTTTGTGGCTCCTGGAGTCTCCAGGAGCTCCCAACAACCAAGAGACATTTCCTGAAGGGATTTGCCCGTAACTACAGCCACAATCCTCTTCCTCATAAGCCAACCGCATTCATACAATAGCTGCGGTCATTCCTTACACTGCTTTACCTACATGCAAATAGCAAGACAGATTTTTATTTAAACGGCTCCCCAAATCCTGCTTTGGGAGCGAGGGAATCTCTCTCACCGAGCTCTCTTGTATCAAAGCTGCGACTTCCCAAACATTCAAGTCAAAGTGTGTGCATACAGGGGCACAACAAAACACAAGAGTCCCCCAAGTTGTGGCCTTGCTGGAACAGAGACTGAAGTTAAACCAACCAACCTTCTTCCTTCTCCCTGTGCTTTTGCAGCAAGGGCATAAAGGCCATTTGCAGGTAGGAGAGGCAGACCATCTTGCTCCCTAGCCTTCCTGGACACTGAACACCACGTTTCTGAAAATCCTTTTGCACACTAAAGACAATATCTCATAAGGAACCCAAACAGAAATACGCTCTTCTCCCTGTTTTGAAGGTTACCAGTGAACAGAATTACCCTTTGAAGGGGTTTAGGCTCTACTGCATTAAAAAGGAATATCGTACCCTGTGTTGCGTTACCAAATAGAGCCATTACTGGTTTCCCAATGGCCAGTCTACCACCAGTTCAGCCCAGTCCCAGCTCATATGACAGCATGGAAGATCTTCTTCAACTTTGTGAACTCAGCAATTAGCCCCTGAGCCCGGGGAGAGTTTGTCAAGAGCCCATCGCAAGCGAACAATAACACAGAAATACAGCTTTGAGGGGGAGACAATTTATCAAGCTGACCACAGACATCTCCCTCATTTTTTCTTTAATAAATCCAGCCTAGCTCTTGGCTGTGTTCAGTATCTTGTCAGTGCTTTTGTCTCCTTTCAGGAATGCCTCCCACCTGCGGTCTTCAGGCCCTTTGCAAACCTGGAGCCATTTATTTTCCCCAACATTTCTCCATAAAGAAACCCAGCCTTTTCTCCCATGGAGGGGGGGAAACTGAGGCACAGCAAAGCGAGCTGCCTGGCCCAAGGTCAGGAAGGGGGACAGGAATACACACTCATTTGGGCTGGGCTGATTTGTACTGCCCCTTTCCTCATCTGCACAATGAGCATCAGGATGCTTTCGCTCCCTCCCGTGAATAAGCTGTTTAGGAATTACTCAGATGCTCTTCACCATCAGATTTTAATCACCAGGAGTGCCTTCCTTGTGGGACTCCATGGGGCTGTTCAGGCAGCCAGCCAAGCTCCTGAGAGCCAGGCCTCATCTAAATACACGCACTGATTATTCTTAATAATGGCAGGCAGACACCAGCTCGGCTCCGATCTCATCTCCATCTCCTATCGCCAGCGTGGCATTTCTATCGCCATTTCCACATCCCGGTAGTCCTCCTGAGAGGGCAACAGTGAACTCCAGGCTCGAGTCCCTCCTCCAGTCCTTGGAGACACTCTGGGGAAGAGCCACACTGGGAGACATGGGTCACCCTCGGAGGTCCAAGCGGGAAGGTCCGCTCAGGTGGCTGGCTCTCGGGAGCACCAGGCATCAGCGCCGCAAGGCTGCTGGCAGACACGGTTGCCTGTGCTAATTTCATGCCCATCCTCTTCACTCTCCACAAAATTCCAGGCAGGCCTTCCACGTTGGCTGACATTCAAAACTGTCACCTCTCCGCAGACATTAACTTGGAGGCCTCTGTCATCCCTCACATTAAAATGCTATCACGGGGAGTCAGCACAGCTCGACTCAGCCAGCTAAGGGGATGGCTCTGGCCGCGCTGCGGGGACAGCCGATTCACGCTTGACATCCATGGTCAATTTGACAGTGATGGACACACTACTTAGGAGTCATTTGCTGATCTCGTTTCCCCAGGTGGGAGGTCGTGCCACAGAGCTGCCTTCCCCAGGGAAGAGAAGTGGTGATGCTCTCCAGCCTCTCCGGGAGCGGAGACGTACACAGATGGGCTTCCCCGTCTGCTCGCTGAGCAGGAGACGATCTACAGAACCTGCCAGGAACCTGAAACGCAGCCGCCCAGTCCTCCACGGGGGGAGGTGGCTTTGCTCACAGACAAGCATCTTGCCCCTCCAAAAAGTCATGTCCATTTCTGTGGACATTCCCCACATCCTTGCCAGAGTGTGTGCTCCTGGGTTACCCCTTCCCTTCTTGGTCAGGACAGGGAAGAAGTCCTCAGTCTTCTCAACCACTGCTTGCATTTTCTGAGCCCGCTTGCTCTTGCTACACGTGCCGTCAAAGGCAAGACACACCTTTGCTCCCAGACAGGGTCTGGTCACTGTACCCTGACCTTCCTTATAGCAAGAAGAGGCAGAGGCGTGATGCTTGTTACGCTCTAAATCAATGTTTAATGGACACATGCATCCTCCTTTTACCAGGTCATGTCTCAGTTTGGAGGTGCTCACCGGGTCACTGTACATACTTCTGAGCAGGCAATGATAAAACAGGCAATGGCCAACAGCCCTCACAAGCCTCAGGGGAGCGATGCCCCAGGAAGGAGAGGGCTTTATAAGCCTTCACCTTCCACCATGAGCCCCAGCCAACACCATAGGGGCACCCAGCCCTGGGCTGGGCTAGCGTGGCGTACGTTGACTTCAGAGCATTAGCTCTTTTAGTGCCCTCAGGCCTCATATGCACACAGACTGGGTGATTAACTCAAGAGATGCTTAACCCAAGCTCAAACACACTCCCCATTTGACTGAAGGCCCCTCAGCACCTGCATCAAGTGATGCCCAAGCACATTACTGCCATATCTATATTCCCAATAAGTTAGACAGTAGTTGTCTCCTGTACCTCTGCATGCATCTCTAAAAACAAAGCCCACCTGCAGGTCAGGGGGTGCCAGCTCTAAACCATCTTGGTTATTCTGGTGCATAAATTCCAATTAAACTAGGCTGAGTTAAGCTAAACTAAAATACACAAGGAACTAGTTAAAGCTGAACTGAAAATTCAAGTTTCCATACAGAGATGAAGCCACAAGCCACCAGAGTTGTGGTCCCCTGCATCTTTATACCATAGGAGAGAACAAGGCACTTTTTTTTGTTTGTTTGTTTTTTAAATGCACAGAGCAGTTTAGAGTCTAATCACCTAAAAACTCCTTTCCATTTCTTACTGCCCTAGCACAGTGTCATTGGTAACACTCAAATCCCAGGGCTGCAAAAGATAATTACGGCAGGGGAACTCAGCCAGCTACCGCTGGGAACTACTTCCCAGCCTTTCCCAGTTCTGGGAAGCCTGAGCTGAGCCCCGTCCTAAACACCCTGTAAAACAGATGTCTTATGCAGCGTGCCCAGAAGGCCTTCCCCAAAACTAGGCTCTTTTGGATCAGACAAAGGGAGCAAATTCCAGCATCCTCCACCCCTTGCAGCGAACATGGCTCCTTTGAGAGCAAGGCGTGATCCAGCTTGGAGAGTGCCTCTCCCCACAGCTGTGCCTGCCTGGCTCTGGGACAGCAGCACACTTTATTTCTGTCACTGATGCCACCTGTCTCGGATGCACACGGAGACTGAGGAGTTTCATTCCCCCCAGAGATGCCCACAGAGCTGATCAAAGCCCTCAAAGACTTTCTCTCTTGAAGGTGATCAGACACCAAGGATGCGGCAACATCCTTGCACAAGATAGCTTGGTCTCTCCCCTCACCGCCAAGCAGCAGAGCTAACACACACACAGCTGCCAGGCTGGCTGGGGTGGACAGAAAGGGACCGACTGACAGATGAGTTGAGGATCTTACAGCTTCAAAAGCAAAGCCCCGAGCCTTAACATTGCTACTGCTCTCCTTGCCGGGCAGCAAGGGTCTCGATGGCCAGGGCAGCCTGGCTCTGCTCCACCACCCCCATCCCCAGCCAAGGCAAGACGAGGACCACGCTCGCTTTCCGGTTACTGGTTCGGTCCTTTTATGGGGAAGATAGTTTTATAGCAGGGTCTGGTAGAGTACTCAGCTTTCCCTTCCAGACTCCAGCAGAAAGAACTTGACCTGTGTCCTCAGACCCTCTTAGTCATCGGGCTGAGCCGCCTCTCCCCTCCTCCCACCACCCTCCTCTTTTATGGAGTAGCAGCAGCAGCAGAGCATGGGGTGAGAAGTCAAGGGAAGGACAACTTGACTGATGGAGCTCAGGTTGTGGGGTCAGTGCAAGGCGTCGTGATCCGGGCTCAGACAGAGCCATTTCCTCTGTGATTTTATCCGCTGCGATTTTTATCTTTCGTCTGTTCACACGTCATGCCACCTGGACATAATACAGAGCAAGCTGAGGGCTCGGCTCCAGACTTAACCCCTTCCCTGCTTCCCGGGAAAGCGGGAGGCCCCAGGCACGGCGCAATTCTGTGCTTGTGGCTTTGCCTGCCAACAAAGGGCTTTTCTTTACCGGCCCTTTTTATTGCCTTGAACATCTGTAAGGGCCAGGTTTATCCTTCTCTGCTGACCCCACGGACAACGTTACGATTTACCCACAAATTTCACATTCTTGACAGCATTCGTTAGAGGTGATTTTTGGTATTTGCTTTAGGAGAGACATGCTGGTTTCAGTTCCCACTCTAAGCCGTGTGAGCACAGCCCTAGTAGCTTGCAGCAAGGGCTCCTCAGGTAATAGTGCAGACATAAAAGGCAGGCAGAAACAATTTCCTCCCACTGCACAAAAGGTATTCAGCCTTAGCAGCTGCTTATAGAGGGCTAGAGTAATGAAGAGCAGCCCTCTGCTCCACTGAGCCCAAACCAAGATCATGGGTGGAATTAGGTGGCATTTGACATGAGCGCAGGTGTTCCGACCAAGCTATGCTGAGTTGTACCAAGAGCAAAGAATATTTTCAACGTCTACAGGGAAACTGGCAACAATCCCCCTACCAAAGTCTCAGCCATTGAGCACGTCAGAGCTAAAACTCTTTAAAAGGCAGATGAAAACCATCAGTCCCATTCTGTAGGTGAGGACCAGCATGAGGAAAAAAGGGGAGGAAAGGGACGTTAAAGCCAGGACCCGTCCCAAATGCCATTTCCCCAGCCATAGCACATGATACCTCACTAACCATTTCATCACCAGACATCCTCTCACCTCCGCAGGCTGGGCAAGAGTCCAAGCATCCTCACATGACATCCACTGACCTTCCTTTCAAGTCCACGTAGCATCAAATCCCATGGTCCAAACAGGATGCAGCTCCCCTGGGAGCCGCATGGGAGACTCAGCCTGTAAGACACGGCGGAGGGGCCTGCAGGAAGCCTGATGACCCCCCATAACACATACCACTGTTCTCCTCTAGACAGGACCCACCTTCCCAGCCCTCCGCCTTTCCTAGCTCCTCCAAAGAACAGAGGGCTGGCTTCCGCATCCACCCAATTCCACCGTGATAAATTACCACCGGATGGGACAAAAGTAGAAACTGCTTTGAGCATGGGGTATTTAAAGGTGCTTATGTTTGGGTTTGGTTTTTTTTTCAGGTTTCCTTATTTGTTTCCTTTCTTGCTCCTGGTATGATAACAGGAGAGATAGTTGGAAACTCCCTGTTGTTTGTCTAAAAAGTCTAGGGAAAAATACAAAGTGCAGCTAGCCACAAAAACTGTACAGGTCCTGAGGTTATTTTTATTTTAATTTGTGGCTTCTTAAAACCAGTGACCTTGCTTTCTGAATTAGGCAAAAAGATCTGGGCAAAACAGCACATTCTCAAATAAAACCCTTTTGGTCTTCATGTGTGACTCCCAACTAAGCAATTTATGGGTGGCAGGGTGCAATATTTTGAATGGCCCTTTCAAACCAAATCAAAGCACCTTAGAAGGAGCTGTAATAAGTTACAGTTCTGGTTCTCTTTCAGAAGGACTATGGAAGAGGGCAGGGATGACTTGGTTTTTCAATAAACTGTACACACAGTGAACACATACGAATGAATTTCAAAAGGTTAAGTAATTCTCATGCAGAAAGTCAACTCTCTTGTGACATTAAGAGACTCCTTTATTTAGGACAGTCCCTACATCAAGGGCTGCCAAAAGCCAGGTATATATAGTGGGAAGGATCTGTCCATAAATGCCCAGCGCTCATACACTCCCAAAGCATCTGCTCATGGCCACTGTCAAGAGGAGTTTACTATATCAGAAATGATCCATCCAGTTTGGCAGTTCTTATTTTTCTTACAGGCGCAGAGAGCCAGGCATACAACTGACTTCAAGAGAAATGGGCCCACCTGGCTACATATCAATGTTCACCTCATGGTGCATCAGCTCTTTGAGACAGGGACCTTCTGCCCTGTGTCGGCACACCACACAGTACAGAGGGATGCTCGGCCACAAGAACTCCCACAGCCTCTGCATATGCCCAAGTGTATGAACCTTAGCTGCAGTATAAGGGCTGTAGTCCCAAGCTTTGCCCTACACCAACTTCACACAAACCCTGATTTGCCACAAAACGAAAAAAAACCCTCTTTTTCCCTTGCACAGGAGACTGAATGCACAAAGAAGTTTGACCTTGGCATACCTACTTCAACACCGTCTTCAGCCTTCTGCTGCCTTCAGGTAATTCCCTGCAGCATCTCCCCTCTCCTTTAACTGTTTGCATCAGTCACCCACTCACTGGATTTGCCCTTGTAGCACATCCCCCAGAGACAGAAACACTCCAGCCACTCGGCACTAGTGAAGACAGACACCTGATGTCACTTGGAGGTGGCCAAACAAGTGTATTCAAAATTTACATCCCCAGGCATGCTTCTCCACACACACAAAAAATAACCCTGAAAAAAACCCCAAACAGACCATAAGAACAATTATACCTTCTCCCTCTAGACTGGGGACACAGACACTCCCATTCCCACCACTTCTTCCCAAAATGACCCTTCTGGATTTCTCTTTTAACAACCCAGAGTTTTTAGGACATCCACAGAAACCACAACTTCCAGATCCAGGTTTTTGTAGGAAGAATCAGGCTGTGCCACCAAGCTGGAGGTAGCAAAAGCTGCTGTGTCTGCACGTGGACAACACCCTCCAGAGAACAGGCAGCAAAGCCAACCCCAAACCATCAGACCATTGTTCTTCCCAGCAAGCTGCCAAGGGAGCCCTCCAGCAACATAAATTTTGGGGTGCCCTTGCTCTGTGGTCAGCCCCAGTGAAAGACATCTTATTGCCGTCCGTTTCCCCATGCGGCACAAATTCATGTCCCTATCATTAAAGAGACACATGGTTTATTTACTCATTACCATATCCAGCTGTTGGCTTTCCTTCTCCCCATATTTCAGGGTAAGTAGTGATTTGACATAAATAATACCCTATTCAGCTACGGCCTGAAAGATATTGTAAATATAAAAAAAGTCTTCAGCTCCAATAGCTCTTTTCAAGTGCTCGGTCCAAGCCCTACTTAGTATGGCAGTGGGGGGAGGTTGGGAAAGAGAAAACCCAACGCCGTTACTTAAATAGCCCCATTAAAAATGAGCACAGAGTGAATTACGGCTTTATTAAACAGATGACATTACATCAGGAATGATGAATCATAATGTTTCTTTTCGGGATTACAATGGTATACGACCTCTTCAGCTGTAATCATTTGCCTCCTATTCCGAGCCACCATCAGGTGCGCTGGCCCCTCTCCCCATCGCATTAACACCAGCACTGGGGACTCGCGGGCATCTATGTCTCAGTGGCTTGTGAACTGACACAGCTTGCTGCTGTGGGGAAGGGGAGGGAGGGGGATGATCCCACCGGGATGTCCAGAGGGGATCCTGGTTTTTGTTCCCAGTCCCAGATGGGAGAGGAAGGGCTGGATGCCTTCCCAGGGAAGCATGGGGGGCGGGGTTCTCCAGGTTTCCAGGTAGGAGGGTGTCTGGAGTCTGGGCTCACCCTCTTGCCTTGGTTTCTCCTGTGTCAGAGGAGCTGAGCGGAGTGAAGCAACAAGACGATGGCCAAGCTCACAGAGGTCACCTATCCCCCCATCCATCTGCACCTCTCGGTTTACCTCCCAGCAAGCTCACAGATGGATCCACGAGCAGAGCTCGCATGCCCTGGCTCCCTCCACACCACTGGCTCTCATCATTCTGGCCCGTGCTCCCCCCATCCATCCAACAGCCCAGCCATCCTGCCCCCACAGCCTCAGCTAGCTTCTCCTGAGGTTCCGCTGGGGCAGAGGGACAAAAGCAAGGACACACACAGAGCTCCAAAGCCTCAGGAGAGGAATCTGTGACAGCAACCAGATTTCAGGGTTGTGTGTCTTGAGGCTTTTAATACCCAGTTCCCTTCCATCATGAGGGCTGCGTTGGGGCATATAGTTGGGATTTCAAGAATAACAGAAGTATGGGAGGTTGCATGTGCAAAGTGACTGGGACCACACAGGGTACAGCAAGAGGCTGTCAGGTAAAGGACTCCAGACTGCAGCAAGATGTAACCCTCTGGTACACATAGTGCTCTGCTGGTTTACCCACCAGAAAAGCAGATGCCCACTCCCAAAACACAACACATCGATTTAGCTGTTTGTGGGCTCTGTCCTTTGCAGAGCTCTTCATAAACTCCTTCAATCCACCCCCATGTCTTCCCCCACATGTTTGAATCCTCATCGTCTCCAAGGCAGGTCACGCACATGGATCAGAAAGAAGAGCCCCACTGAAGATGGACTCCCCTCCCCATGTCGGTCCTTGCAGGATTGACGGAGGCACTGTTACGAGAAGACCCAGGACTCCCAGTGCCCACAGCCCAGTAGGCAACACCATGGCCCAAAACCGCCACGTGAAACGTTTACCACGTTTCGTTCCTCTCGTCCTTCTCCCAAGGTTTGCCTGACGCCTATAAATAACTGGGAGAGCGTGACATCCAAACTCCCAGATAAAGCAGTGCCGTGCCACAGCCCCGCGCAAGCCAACGGCTTCTATTTTTACATGGTTGGTGAGAACCACGTGTCAGCTATTGACAACACACGAAAAGCAGCCCCGGCGCTCGGATCCCCACTCCCCCTCCACCTTCTGCTCAGGCAGACCTCAGACAAGCGCCCGGCAGCCCCATCTGCTCATCACCTGCTAGCATTTGGGTAGCAGATACGTCAAACTCCCGGCTCACGTTTTCACACGTAGGAGTTTGCTGTCTGAGTGATGAGGCTGTCTGTGCTCCCATTGTGCTCTGCCATCCAGAAGGTTTTTTCGGAGCCTTTACAAAACACTGCATGCCAGTAGCTCTTATGTAAGTTATCAGCCTCCTTGCCCCCATTTTACAGACTGGAAAACTGAGATGCAGAAAGAGATAGCTGTGACCTCCTGCATCCCCAATCCTCTAGTCCTCTGTCCCCCAGGAACACCCTCCTCTTCCTCTGAGATGTTCCTCTATCCACTCATCTTTACAACTGTAGCTGCTTCTAAATAAACAAAACAACAAAAAAAAAAACCACAACCAAAAAAACCCAGAAAAACCAAACCACCTCCAGCAATAAAAACCTGCCAAGGGAAGTTGAGCTCTGGTTTTGGCCCATGGTGGTGGAATGGTCCAGGGTCTCTTAGTAAGCCTGGCTACACTGACGGAGGCCAGGACTCCTCACCTGCCTTGTCAACAGCAGGTCCCTTTCAGTCCACCCTGAGCAGTCATTTGCACCTCTTTTCCCCTAGGTCTCGGTTTGACCTCTCACCCCCACCACAAAATGTAGAGTGCTACAAAAAACAAGGGCGTGTCCATAGAAAAGAGGGGTCAAGCAAGGTCTCAGCCATGATTCCTACCCTGGGCAAGCAGCAGCATCCACAGCGATCTGTGACTAAGCATAATGAAAAAAATAAATCCAATAACTAGGAAATTGGTAAGTGGACAACTTGAATTCAGCTTTTACATATCAAAATCGACAATGACAATCATTTCTCTTTCCACTGCAATTGTTGTAACAGCATTGACTCTAATCTTAGAGAAAAAAAAAAATATCCACCCCAGATTTCACTCTAGTCTAGAAGTGAGTCAGCTCTCAAACCTCAGCTAGAAAGGCAGGCTCTTGCTAGGAAGGATGTGGGAAAATAGAGGGTTAGATTCACCAGGCTCCTCTTGGGTCATGCTAAAATTACTACGATTTAAGTTAATGAATAGATTTCCTTTTGTTCCAGCTCAGCTTCATTCTGCAGCATTACAGCCCTTATCCCAAGCTGGAAGCAAGCGCTATTCAGATAAAACAAAGCCCAGCTTCCCTTTAGCATTCCCACCAAGACTTCTTCATAATAATATTTATAAAATAACTATTAAGATGGGAGGGGATAGTAAAATCACATCTGTAAGTCAGGCACTCTGGTTATAACACACCAAGAATTAAATCAGCTCTGCAGCACCAATTCCCTTCCCACCCACTTGTTTGCTTGTTTCAAAGCACCTTTAACGGCAGGACCACATCCTGCTTGCTCCTCAGGACCTCTCCCTCATCCAGGCTAAGCAAAGGGGTCCCCCCGAGGCTCTGCTGCTGCCTCTCCTGACTCCTCTTACCGCATTGAGCTCCAGTCTCTGCTTAGACGTGTTTGGCACTAATCACGGGGACCATTTGGGTTGAGGCACATCCATTGGGATAGCCCCCACCTCTCTACAGAGCAGGGAGGCTCAACCACACATTGCTCTGAGCTCTCCAGGGCAAGGAGGGAGACAGTGACAGAGGTCCCAGCAGAACCACAGGCGACTAGGACAGTGGGACTTGCTCCTTGGCAGGCTCAGTTTGGCACCATCTGTGCTTCTTCCAGGGAGCAGGAAAGCATTTTTGTGCAGCCTGTGGCAAGAACAGCTTTCCAGGGACAATCTCACATGCAGCATATTCTGCTCCCTTGTCCCGGCAGACTGCAGCAGCAAGGGATAGCTCGACCTGTAAAGTAGATCTGAACTCCGATGTCTTCCCATCCTTACCCTACGTACCCACCATCACCAGAAAACTAAAAGCAGAGAGGAAAAGGCAGGCTACCTGGATGCTCTGGATCACTGTGAAGCATTAGCCTCTCAGGAGTTATTAGCAGCCCAGGCAAGAAGCTAACAAGGTGGAGACTTCCCCCAAAAGGTTAATTTGCTAGAGCCAAGCATTGGTGCAACCACCACGACAGATAAAGGGGGGGGGGCACACAGACAGACAGGCAGGCAGCCAGCCAGCTTGCTGACAGGCACTTGAGATCACCACACAGAGATGAGGCTAATGCACAAGACCAAGAGGTCAAGCTGTGATGGGTAACAGGTTGTACCTTCAGAAGTCCTGCAGATCTGCACACCCAGTGAGACAGGACCACAGCAGCACCTCTGCTCTGAAAGTTTTCAGAGCATTTTCCAGCTCTGCAAGACCCCAATTATCCCAAAACAAGGAGTGTCTTTTCACTGCAGCCAGCCTCATTGCTAAGCATATCTGGTTTCCCGCATAACCTCAGCTCTGTAGTTGACGCAGCAACAATCACATCAAGCCCCAAAGAGCTTGTCACATTGTGAACACGCTGAGGAGGGTTGCAAGGACCAGCAAGCCAAGAACCAGGGAGGGAAGGCTACCTGCATTTGAAGTCTGCAACTATGCTAACTTTTTGCTGACTTTCTTCAGCATCTTCACGGTGAGGAAGGGATGGGAAAGATTTGTGAGAACAGGAAGAACCACTGTATTTATCCAGGCTGACACCCCGCATAACACCAGCCAGAGCACTTCAGCTATAACCCCTGTGTTGCGCCAAGCGTTGACACTAATAGGACAACAGCTGAGCAATTAAAAGGAGAGTAGAGACAACAAGATATCAAGTCAAAAAGGCTCATGGACAAGAGACAGAAAGACCTAATTTCTGCTTGTTTGCTTTGGTGAGTGGAATATTGTCAGACAGATACCATGCTCAGGAAAAACTACATTTCTGTGTCACTGCCAATTAGTGCCTCTTCCTTAAGAGACCGGAATCCTCCTGCCTTTTTGCTGGACCAGGTTTTTGCATGGACACTATAGAAAGGGTGTCAGAGCTCAGAGCGCACAGCATCCCTCTGCACAGAGAAGTGGCTGAAACAAGCAGCTGGCCCTGCGCTCACTCTCATTTAAACATTGTTCACAAACTGTGGGAAACAAGAATTCACTGTCCCTTTGCTAGAGACAGAGACGTAGGGAAACACAGAGGAGAGCCTCTGAATCAGGAGGCAAACAGCAACTCACCGAGGTCTTGTTTACACACTTACCCAGCAGAGCTAACAACCAGTATAGCGTGGAAGTGTTGCACTGGCTTTGGGGCCCCAGGTATAACTGTTCTGAAATCCCTGCACATGGGATTATGCATCCCTAGCTCTGCGAGTCCCAGGCAGCCTTGGGGCCCGTGGCTGGTGAGAGGGCCCTGGGGGAAGCAGGGCTACAGGTTTGGGCAGGCGTCTCTTCTAACACTTCATTAGACAGACACGTAGCAATGGCAAAAAGTGAGCAGCAAGAAAGAGCCCACTCCAGCTAGGCAGGACTAATGTCCCTAATGTCCTCCCTAGAGCCCGTGACCCACTGTCCTAACAAAGCCCTCCAAGGTCTTGTGGGAAAGTTACAGCAAAAAGTCACTGCCGCGGCTGAGGACAAGGTCAGGAAGGAAAATCAAGGGCTTACTGGGGGGGGGCGGCCAGTAAGCACGGACAGACTGCAAAGCCAGACATCAAACCTGGTGTACGGCAGCAATTGAGAGAGGAAGAAAACCAGGACCGGAGGCCGTGTGTCCAATCATTGCTTTCACTAGATTAAAAATGTAAATTCCCTGTGTACTAGCCTGCCTTGGAGATATCGAGAGTAACAGGCAATTAGGAGTAATGAAGTAGCAATGACAGCAGCAACAGGCAAATATCTCTGGGAAAGAAGTGGGTTTGGGCAGTAAGTGCAAATCTCCCTCCCTCTTAGAAGAGGGTGTGGGAAGGGGTGTCTGGTCCAGCTCTCAGTTTACTTCTCTGACAGTTTAATGCTTCCTATCAAGCAGTGCTCGTATCACATTTAATCTGGGTTAATAGGATCGCTGGCACGCTCAAGGGAGACACGGCTGGGAAGAGGCACAGGCAATGTGACCCATGGGCCTCGGAAAGCCACGGGCACACATGGCTCTAGAGCCAGACACGTGCTTTGCGGCTGGATCCTCGGGCGCTAATAAAGGTCGATCATACACCTATGCCCTTCCCTAGTAGGGTGTTAACAGTCTCCTTTTGCTACCCAGCAGGAACTTAATCCCTCTGAGATCATTATCCATCACTGCTGGGAAAACCAGTCAAACAGCTCCAAAAAACCACCCCAAAATAAATAAATGGAAGAGTGAAGTAACTGCTGAGCACAATGGTAGAAATGTCACCATCTTGGAAAACCAGGCTAGAAAGACAATTAGGCATGCCCTAGTCCCTCTTGCACAACGCAGCAACACCATGAGCAGCACCAGAGCTGAGCTACCTCGGAAATACCTGCAAGTCATCCACTGCCCTGTGTTCTGCAAACACAGCCTGCAATGGAGTAACACCACACCGACATCCCATGAGGTCACCCCCACTTCCACCCCCACCCAGGAAGTTTAAACTGAGAAGAAACCTAAGATTTAGGCACCACCAGCCTAAGCAAGAGGAGGAAAATGCCAGGAAACACCAGAAACCTGAAAAAAGTGCCGGGGACAAAGACCCACACAAACCTGGACAATACAGGCAAAGGAAATCTGAGAAATAAGACACACAGAAGGGCTGGAGATACGTGAAGGCGACTGGGTTATAGGCAATCTTACATCAGTTTATGAAAATATCCCATTAATCTTCATAGCGCAATCTTAATTGCAAAATCTTTCATCAGCCTTGTTATTTGTGCACCTGTCACTGGAGACACTCGGAGTTGTTTTGTCGTCATTTCTCACACTAATTAGAGGGGCTTGGGGTGGTTTGTAGGGTGGGATGGGGAGGGGGGGGCTGTTGTTCTGTTGGTTTTTTAATTGTCCTCGAGCACAGCTCAGCTTTACACTAACGCTGCCAATTAGGGTCCCGCCCTGTGCAGGGCTTGTAGGCCTGCTAGGCACATTACAGAGGACTAGAGGGGTTGTTTTAATTAAATACCCCCAGACTAGTAGGAAAATATTTAGAGCAATTTAACAATCTGCTGCAGAGTTGTTAAGCCTCCAATATATCTGCTTAATGTTCATTTGGGTATTTAATAGTCTCCCTACCTTATCTAATCCTGTTTAAATTTAAAGAGATGCATCTAAGCTGGTGAAGTAGCTAGCGCTTATTAACAGCCGCTTGTTATTAAAACATATTTGAGATGTCATCACCAGCGAGCAGTCCCAGTAGCCGGCAGGAGACTTGGTGCCTGTGGATGTATTTCTTTCTTAACTGAGGCTGCCCAGGGACAAGACCCAGTGCTTTCATCGCAAGCTCTGCCATCCCACACCAGTACCCTTAGTTTCCAACCTGCTTCATCTGCCTGTGGAAGGGAAGGTGGTGGCCTTATGGTGTAATTAGTCAAAGCTACAGGTTACTTATTTTTAAGGCTGTTTTCTAGGACTTCAGCTACTCAGACTGGGGCATTTTTAAAGAACTGGATGTTTTGTTTTCTCAGGTTAATGGAAGTTGTGTTTTGTTTTGCTCAGCCAGTTCTTCACAACTCTTCTGTGAGGTCCACAGAAAACCATTTGCTTTAAGACAGCCTACAAGGCCATAAAGACTTTATGTTGCAAGGTTTTAGTCCAGCTATCCTTACATAATTTGTATGTTTCTAGGCTGGCTGTCCTATTGTTGGTTGTCTCCTTACCTCAGCTAGATGCACTGCCATTTCCCACAGCAACACTCTTCAGGTTGCCTTGGCCGTCTCTCCTCCATTCTCTCCAAAACAGGTAGCTCCAGGACACTTCAAAGTGGTGCCACTCAAAACTGCGATCAGGGCAGGTCCCAAAATACTGCTATCACAGACAAGGAGAGGTTGTTATAGAACAAACAACTCTCAGCTTGAACAACTTATACACAGGGAGAATCAAGCCAACAATTTTAAGTGTGAAATGGCCTCCAGGCAAAGCAAGGAGTTTTCCTAGACACAAACAGTATGCCAGTCTTAAATCCTACAAAACTGAACAGCCTAGACTGTTTCACAAGCCCTAACCCACCCAACTTTAAGGTACCTTCACCACTGAAGCTAGAAAACAGCAGCTGTCTATGTAAAGAGAGGGGAAAACTCTGCCAGCCAATTTAAAACCAGAAAACACATCTGGGAGAAATCTCCTTGCCCAGTTGAACAAGAGACTGTTCTCAAATGCTGTGAAGGTTTAATGTCAGTATCCTCAGCTGGGCGAGGTTCCCCATTCATCTTGTTCAAGCAAGAATATCTCAGGTTCTCACCATAAAGGGCTGATTTTCATCGTAAGCCTGGTGCTCTGACATCTTGTTTTGAGACAGAAATGGACCATTTGGAGAGAGTGAGCCCAGAGGTGACACATCTGTCACACGCGTTGCACAGGAGCACAGCCATCCCAGTTGGTCCTCATTGATCCAAGAGCAGTTTTCAAACAGCCTGCCAGAAATGGGAAGGGAAAGGTTTTTTTCAGCCACATCCACCGCAGAATATAAACAACAGTCTAAAAACTGAGGCAAGGAAGATTAGGTCAGATGAGGCGGCGGGGGGAAGAAAAAACCCAACACACTTTCTATGCTTGTTACATTTTTCTTGTTAGAAGCCCTGAAGAGGTTGAGCAACCTCTATCCCCAAGGGTCTTTAAAAACAGATTAGTCCAGAAATGACATAGGTAGAGTTGATCTTACCTTGGGGCAGGGAGACAGAGTCGCACGACCTTGGCAAGGTCCTCCCGATGCCTCTTCTTCTGTGGCCCTATGCTGTAGCACAAGCAATGCTGAGCCCTACCCCATCCCCTCTTTGCCCTACTGCAAGGGACTGGTAATGGTACCAGTCAGAGGATCCTGTACTCTAGAAACAAGCTAAAACCGGGGCCAGATAGTCCATAAACACAGTCCAGCAGAAGCAGTCTTCTGGCCTGCAAGGCTTGTTGGTCTCACATGAAAAAAGCTAACCCATTTCATATCCCCAGCAGAACCTCCAAACCCAAGCCCTCCTCCACCAGCAGAGCCCACAGTCCCCACTCCAGGTTTGGATGACAGATGACCAGAGGGGAGCAAAATGAACAAATATTTTTGTTTGTTTGTTCTTTGTTCCTCGTCTCTCAGACACTGGTGTCATTTAGGATTTTTTGTGGAGGAGACACATCAGCACAGTGACGGATCCTGTCTGGTCCCATCAGCACCGAGGCGGTGTGTCCCCAGAGTAACACGAGAGGACTGCCGTTCCTGCAGGGAAGGCTGCTCAGCGGGAGGTGTCAGCCTGGGAAATACAACAATTGTTTCTCTCCCATCGGTTCGGTGGCACTTGGAAACTTTCAGGGTGGAGGAAAAGGCTGAGTCTGAACCCAAGGACTTGCACCGAAGGACAGGGAGCAAACTTCGTACCCAGGCATCGTCACAATGCCAGCCGTCCACCATGTCAAGGGAAAAGGAACAAGTATACTTCAAGTGGCTGTTTCCTACCGGACATGCCCTGCGCGGTAAGGAAAGGGACGTCCGAGCCCTCTTCCCATTAGCTGACGCTTCCCACTGCACTCCCTCATCACCTCTGTGTGCAGAGCTGCAGCCATAAATCATGGGTTTATTTAGACTCTTAAAAAAAAAAAATAAAAGGATGCAGCCGTTTACAATGCGCTTTCCTTAATTCTCAATAAAGGATCCTATTTGCTTCCTCCTCCATAAGTCACCTCTGTTTTAGCAGCGTGGTAGCAGGACAAAGGGATGGCATGAGTTAACGCTCCAGTGCCCTCGAGCAAACACAGCTTTTGCTGTAGCAAAAGGACTTCACATCCTCTTTCACCAGAGCATCAGAAGACTTCAAATTCTCTGTGGCCATGTGGAGAAAAGCCTGGTGGAGATTGGCCATGCTGTTCTGCCTGCCAGTCAAACGGGGATCCAGGGTGCAGAAAGACGGAGCTATGCGCCAGACGCACGCACAAGCTGAAGAGCTCCAGCTCTCCAGAGACCCAGCCACCAGATCACCTGTGCTCAACACCCTGAGGATCCCAGCTAGGGCTGTAGGTATAATTTTATGTAACACACAGGGAAAACAGTCTGCAAAAAACAGTCTCTGCATTTGGCTTACTGGGAGAGGAACTGGGTTCTGGGCTCCTTCTCTGTGCCACAAAGTGGGATGCACTGATATCAAGTACACATGTATTATAATGCCACATTTAGTCTCATCTCTGCTGTTTAGAGCTAGCCAGGCCTTGCCTTTTGCCAGCAGGAAATGCCACGACACGGCTCTTCACCGGGTAGAAAGCACTTGGAGGAGCTGCTTGTGAACAGCAGGCTCAGAGGGAAAAACCAGCAGAGGCATGCACAGAATAAGTGATAATTTCTGTGCTGTGCAATTACAGCTGGGAAGGAGTAAACCTCTGGTGCACAAACCTGCCAACAGTTTACTGCCGACAAGGAAACAAAACCGACAGTTGACACTGGAACAGCTACTGATACCCTGTAATCATCTTAAAAATAGACTCTTCACAAACCTGCTTGTTAGTAGAGAGAACATATGCTCTTTTTAAGAGGGGGGGTGAGGGTGGAGAAAAACCTTTCAGCATCTCCAAAGCAACATTTGCATTAGCCAGAGCAAGTGTTTGGTGAAGCTGAAGCTGCAAGCATCTTCCCAGAACTTGGTCCGGTCCTGCTGGATGACCAAGACACATTGAGATTCTGCATTGCTGCAGCCCATCTCCCAGCATCAAGCACACTTAGTCCTCTGAGCCCAGCAGCGAGTGCTTGCACTGCTGTTTCAGACACCCAGCTTATTCTGTCTTATTACGCTTATGTACATAGCTGCGTTCGCCACCCTGTTCCTGCTGCACTGTGGCATGGAAATGTCTGTTGTCCTGACTTCTCCTGCCTCTCCGCATGAAGTCTTCTGGGACCATCGAGGTCTGAGTGTGACCATGGCAGTGAGACTTCATCTCTCTGTTCATTCCATAGTCCTCTCCCCAGTGCTGCTCAGCCCTATCATCCTGCTCTCCCTCTCCGGGCTCTCTGAAGGGAAGCATGTGACATTCCCCCCATCCATGTTCCTCCAGTAGCTAACATCTGCCATGGCATCCCTTTTCACAGGGCTACAAATCCCTACATAAACATCCGACACAGGCAGAGACTCTCCATTACCCAGATGTTAAGCCACGGTGAAGCACAGTACTGCATCTCCAGACTACGCCACCAGACACCTCCCGGGTGATGGAGCAACCAGTTCCTGGGGTGCGGGCAGGCAATAACACCTACGAGTTGCACGAGGCATTGCCTTTCCCCAGGCTCGTGGTGCACAGACTTTACTCAGGGTGAGTAGTCCCCAGTGCTCCTTTTAACCACAGCCCCCAGGATCCCAGCTGCTTTTCCCCCAGACCAGGGCAGACAGAGGAACACCGCCTCTGAGCCAAGTGCTCTGGAGTCTTGCTCCAGCCTGGAGCACTCTCCATCACATAGAGCTGGATCACAGCACAACCCTGGCCCAGGGACTGTGGCATCTCAGAAAGTGCCAAGTATAAGGTATTCCCATGAAGGACAGGACAGCTCAGGACTAATCTAGAGTCCATCAAAACAGACTTCAATCAGGATCTGGTCTGTTCTGGGTTTTTTTTGCTTGATTCCAGCTCATTTTTGTCAAATCTTCTTGAAGACACAAAAATATCCATCCAGAAAGGAGAGAAGGCTGGTTTGGTCCCTACCATATTCAACACAAAATTCACCCACCTGCAACTTGTTGTCCCCTCTGTGCTCAACGCATCAACACTGCAGCAGAGAGAGGAACAAACATTCCCTTGTAAGTGGATTTCATTTTGGTATGAGCCATTTAGAGATTATATCCATTTCAGTTTGGGCAGGGATCCAAGGTTAACATCCCTGCTCTTGTTAACAGAGCTTTGCTTGCAAAAGCACATCAGCTCAGCTTTACATCTTATTTGGAAAAGTCAGCGCAATGGTGCACCACGCACTAGGACAAGGGGAGAGCAAAGGCAGATCTTGGTGGGGCCCTACGACTGCTGTAGCTAAGAGTAGTTTCCCTAGGATTCCTGGACACGTATCACTGGTCTTCGTTGTCTGCCACTCATGAACACAGACACTGCGGACTGTTACTGTACAGCCCTAGGGTGTCCAGCCCCTGGGAAACCAGAGACTTCCCATTGTCTCCACGTGGTCAAGGAATGAAGACCTCTGCCAACCAGGCACAACAGGTAGTGTGAGGGTGGCACCCTCCATCCAGGATCGCAGCAGCATTCAAAGCCACGCATTCCTTTAAAATCTACATTTATGCAAACTGCGGTTTCCCAGTTCCTGGAAGTCACATCCTCTTCTTGGGGGATGTGACTCCACCAGGGTCTTGTTGCTAGCCAAGTTCCCAAAGTCCCTCTGGGTCCTTCGGTAGATTGGCCAGCCAAGTTCAGCCTGCGTGTGCTTCCCTGCCTTGCAGCCTCGCAGGGAAGATCACAGACCGTGCCTACACACAAGGACGTGCCAGAGCAGCAACTGCAGAGTCAACCCAGCGACCATCCTCTCACAGAAGGATTTCAAACCCCAGCATCTCTGGGACACGAGTCCATCTGCAAGTTACGAACTATGGCAAAAGCTGGTCTCTAACAGTCTGGGTCTCCAGCCACTTTGAGACACCCCAGAAAGCAGGAGAATGGGAGCACATTCTGGGTAACAAGGAGCACAGTCTTGGCTGCCACAATTGCCAGCCTGGAAAGGATTTGGCTGCACACCAGCAGCCACCTTGCCGTCAGGAGACTGTCTGTACCGCATAACCCCAGCACCTGAGCAGCAAGACAGCTTCTTCACCCAGGGCAAACGTACTAACGGCTTTCACTGAGCCGTTCTCAGATTAGCTCCCAACAGTCAATACTGCCAGCATGAATTATTAATCAGTGTGTCATTCAGCCTCAGAAGCTGATATATCCACACCACACAGGAAAAAAGCTTTTAGCAACACACCCGTGTCAGCAAGCCCAAGGCGAGCTTGCCAGGCACTTTCTCGCACCTCCCCACCGAGCTGCTGAGAGGCGGCAGGAAGGGACCCACCATGGTCTGCTTGCAGTGTGGCTCTTTGCTGGAGACAGCAGGCCCCGTGCACCTCCTCTCCCAGAACCAGCTCCGTGCGCGGCTGCATTAGCTCAGCACATCCACCTGTCACACAAGTCACTCATTTGGAAAATTATTCTGCTGGAGCATCGCTGAGGACACCTTGCCAGTGAAATATCAGACAACATCAGGCAGTGTTTACTTGCTCCAGTGCAGATACTACACATTTATTATTTACACTTTGCAGCGTATTTTTAGAGTTATGTCAATAAGACTGAGAGTTATCAAGTGATCTGTTTGCCGTCAGTCAAAAACTGCCACGATTCCAAGTTTGCCCGAGGAATTTTAGGACAGGGATTTACCATTTCACATGGGCCTAATCCACAACATAAGAGACTGGGGATCTGAGACACATTTGTTTGGATTTGCAGGACTTCAGACTGAGTTCTTGTATTGCTTACCTCCTCTGCTTCCTGCATGAGGGTGCTCCAAGGGCAACCAGCCCCAGGGAAAAAGGAAGGCTCCTGAAATGGGGTAATAACAAAGCGTAGAAGACCCACCCCGGTCCCAAGCATTTGAAGAGATGGTTGGGTTGATTTTTATAGACTGTTCCAACTGTGCTAAAACCAAGACAGAAGTGGGAAAAACAATTAGGCCAAGCTGAACACGTCGTCCTACTCCCTGGTCACGTTTGGGGACCAAGGAATCAAAATTGATGCACTGGACACTAGGCTTAACTGAAAAGATCTTGTTCATTGCTCATTTGGGGTGAACAAAAGAGAAGATGTAAAGTATTTCCCAGGTGGCATCTCTTGTACTGCAGGGCTTTGCGCTTCTCCTGAGTACAGGAGTTCCTTCATGTGATGATACCAGCTGCATCCTGCCGAGCCAGAGCCACGCAGGTACCATGGATGCCCACATCTCTCCCCAAGCTGGAGGTCAGCTCTCCTACACAGCACTCCAGCAGGAGGATGCACAGCCCATCCAGCCTGGAAGAACTGTGGCCAGGCTAGATGGGGCTCTGAGCAACCTGATCTAGTTGAAGGTGTCTCTGCTCACTGCAGGGGGGTTGGACTAGGTGGCCTTTGATGGTCCCTTCCAGCCCAAGTCTTTCTATGATTCTGTGAACTTGGGAAAGAACAGGCCAGCACAGCCAGCAACTCCTCACACATGGAGAACACGGCTGTCCCACCTGCAGATGTCAGCTCCTGTCCTAGCCAGTATTTTCTCCCATCTTTTCTACCATCTTTTGTCAGAGACAGGGAAAACAAGGAGCTTTTCCAACCCAGTCATGGCATAAGCTCGTTATTCCCCTTGCTAAGAGCTGCTTGATGGTAAAACTAGCAAGTATCCTCCCTGAAACCTGAACACATTTAAAATTTCTTCTTTTGAACTGCCTTTTGAAATGAAATTTGTATATCTAGAGCTAGAGGAAACAACTTCAAGGAAGTCTTCTGGATGGCATACACTCTAGCACTTTTACCAGTAACACACACCAGCCACTGTCTCCCTCTTCCAAATCCAGACATGATGGACCACTGAGTACCAAAGAGCAGTAGTTATCCAAAAGAGTTTAAGGCATTGTTCAAGAGCTCAAAATAATATCCAGGCTCCAGGCGGCGAGGCATGCATCATCTCTAGCAGCAGCTCACTCATTTAGAAAGATTAGCCAAGGTCCCCTCCTCATTTTCACATTTTTGATTACCAGAAGTGCCTTCATAGTTCTGGCTGAAAGACCAAAGCATCCAGCCATACATCTATACGAAGTCACCAGGTATTTTAGCAGCCATGCTCTGCTGCAAGTCCCATTTCCACAATGGGAAAGGTTTAAGATTTGGTTCCTGAAAAGTCCGTTTTCATCAGTCCTTGGGCTGGGCTGGTTCTAGTATTCAACCCAACTTTGCAGTTCGGCAGCAAAGATCTGAATTCTTGGCTCAGTAATGAGTGCCAAGGCAGTTGTTTTTGTCTTATTCAGTCAACAAGAACATGGAAATCAATTCTTCCCAATCTCAGTTATGGCTAGAAATCCATTCCTTTTAGGCCAGCTACAGGATTAATCTATTGAATGGTTTGCAGGCATTTTGCTGACATACAAACATTTGAAGAATACATTATGCTTCCCCCCTCCCAGTATAGCATTAGTGCTTTTTTTTTTTTTCCTGTAAACATCTTTGTTCGGGAATCCACGAGACAGGATGTGGAAATGCATCTCTGTCTTGCAAACAAGCCTCACGTCTGCAAAGTTTTGCACTGCACTTAAATTGCTGGTGCTTGGTGACTTCAAAAAAAAAAAAGAGCTAGTGATGTATGAGACATGCCAGCAACACAGAGCATGCACTGAGCTGCCCTTACATAGCCAATACTGAACAAAGCATCAGCAAGTTTAAATTAAATAAATGAGAGAAATTCCAACTTCAGGGAAAGCCTTGACCTAAAGACCGGCCAGTCTAACAATTAGTCTCCTCTGTCTGCTTCACAACATCAGGACACGCGTGTAAAACGCCATCTCGTATCTACTACGATAGTAGTCTAGTGCAATTCTGTCGCCCATGAGAAAGAGGTAGTTGACCATAGCTTATTCTCTTATCACAGAAAAAGGAGGATCTCATCACTTGTGGCCCTTACTTTGGTCTCCAGAAAGTTTCTTGCCCTATTCTCAGCAGGATTGCAAGACACCCTGCAAACTTTCCGGAAGAGTGCGTTACTTTTAATGAGATAGCTGAATTTTAATTTTTTTTTTCCCATTTTACAGGCAGGGAAATAGAGGCAAGTTTTCCTCTTTCACCAGCATAAGCAGATCTTCCTGAAAACACTGTACTTTCAACACTCAAACCTTTTCAACTCACAAAGAGTTGTTTCCCACCCAGATCTCAGGATACAGATTCAGTTCCAGATCTGCACTTACCATAAACAGGATCTAAATTTCCCTTTGTCCAATATCACAGCTTTTCCACACCCAGTCTCCAAATGTCAGGTTTGTTCGTAAAACTTTCCACAGGTGATGTATTTCAGGCCAAAGGCGAAGATTTGTATTAAAATGTTCTTCACAAAATTTGATCTGGACAACAGTATCAAAATGGTTTTGGAAGAACAGAGAACAATAAAGCAGTTATATTCCATGCAGCAGGACAGTAGAAAGTGAGTGCATCCATCTCACCACGGCTGTCCTTTCTTCCTCCAGCAACCTGAGTCCAACAGACTGTGCAGATCTATTTCCCACCGCTGTGAAGGGCACTACAGGTATTTCCGATTGAGAAAATACTCTCTGTGCTATAATGTGTTATCCTGGCCAGAAGGGACATAGCTAGTTACAAAGATGCGGTAGCCCTGCTCGCTTACCTACGAAAAGACTCTACCCTCCAGGGCCACAGGGAGAGAGCAGAGCTGTCCCCACACCTGGACACCCTGGTGATGCAGGCAGCAGTGGAGACCTTAACATGCATACAGGAAAGCTATCCTTTTCTTTGCCTCAAAATGCCCCGTCTGGATGCAACGGAGAAAGAAGAGCGGAACAGCAGCACCATTCACTCAGTAGCTGTTCCTATTAGCAGCTGATCCCTGCTCCAAAATAGTCAGCTGCGGACACCAACCTTGACGCGTAAATGGTACTACGTTCACCTGGAGTGTCACGTTGTCCACCAGACCTCCCCTTAAGAGCTCTCAGGTTGCCCGTGAAATACATCTTCAGGCCTGTCCCCATCATGGTGCCCTCCTTCCCTCAACTGATCTTTCCAAATTATTGCCCCTCTGTTTCTGTATCACTCACCTGCTGGGCTGAGGCTAAGACAATACATTACGCTTGCTTTTCACCTAGAAGCAAATCTCCAGAAGTGGATTTATCTCACACAGCTCCCAGCACTTGCAGCAATACATTTCCTCATGGGCCCTCTGGATGGTCTCCAGCTGCTGTCAACGAGACCTAGTCAACAGGTGAGTCCCTGCAAACAGCATGGCTGTAGGAAGAAATAGGTTGTTTCTGGCTATTCCTTGCAAGCCTTTGTTGCCTGTACCAGGATATAGTCAGCAGTCACAAAGCACGAAGACACCTACACCATTCTGGGAAGCAAGTCCCCTTGTACAAGAGAGCGACGTGCAACGTGCCCATGCTGTGCACTGTCTGGAGGGGAGCAGGGGATGCTCAAGGACTCCTTTGTACTACCATATAGCATCACTGGAGAGCTTCCATCAGGTTCTCTCATCTTGCCAGGACGTCCAAGACAGATCCACAGTAACTGAATAATCAATTAATCCTCCTGTAGAGCTCCATTTACATAATGAAAACGCAGCCTCCCAATATACCACTATTTTTCAGTTGTCTAGACTAATATATCTGTCCCGTAGTTGGAGGGGGGAGACCTAACACAGCTTCTATTACGGGTGGCAGACTTCCAGCTGAAGTCACGTGGTGGCAATAAAACTTCTATTGATTTTATGTAAGCATTTAACCCTAGCAGAGCACATATTCCTCCAAGAGCCCACAACGGACTCTGCGTCCAGCAACCCAGACTGAATTACAGTTGCACCTCACATGGAGCCTGGGGAATCTCTTTTTCTCTCTAGCTCCAAAAAAAGTCACAGACAAGCAGAAATCAGTCTTAACTGCACGCTTTGAAATACAGCAACAAGTTTGGATTTTTCAGTTCAATACCTGTAACTTATCTCAGACTGCAGAGGTAGATCTCACCCTGTAGACCTCAATGAAAAACAAAACAGCTATAACTCTAGCTCCAACTCATTTAGCAAGCAAGGGCCTGGGGTCTGTTCTCAGAAGTCTTCTCCCCGACTGAAGACTAGGACCAGTGGTGCTGAAACAACGCTCCTTCTCCACTCTACACAGCACTGGGAAAGCACAAGTCAGGAGACAGCAGAGACTCTAGAGTTGAATTAAAGCCCTTACTCTTCCTTCAGCTTTCACCTCTGTAAATAGGATATGAAGAATAAACAATAGTAGCTCACAGCAGGGCCCATTTGCAGGCCCTGGCTCCCAGCCAAGCTGGACTGGCTTCAGATGGGCGATCCGCAGAGAAGGCTGAGGTTCAGCTGCAGTCCTTGGTCCATGCCACAGACTTCTGCAGGTCAACAGGCAAATCATTTTGAACTTATCTCCAAGGCCACAAAAATCAGTGCAAGTATCCACATTAATCCCAGACACTGGAAAGGGGACCAAATGGCTGGCCTGCACTGCCAACAGCACAGCTGGGCCACAGGAGATAAAGAGACAAAGCTTTGTCAGACCTTCTCCTGGGCAGGACGGTCTCTGTGTGCAGTATGACAAGCCCTGAACCAGCATGCAAGGCTCCCATTGCTTCAGTAACACCACCGTATTTACGCATTTCCCCAAGAGTGTGGTTTAAGCGAGCATGCTCTGCCCTCCTCTGCTTGCTACAGGTTGTCTCTTCAGCCTGCAGAAGCCTCGGCAAACTCATATATCTTGCCTGAGGGATCACGTCGTGCTTTGTTGATGACACAGCCACCTATCACAGACCCAATGACTTCTGGCCATTCCCGTGACTAGGGCACACGCACGAATCAGCTGCTAATCGCGGCAGCCTAACATTGCGGTTGGGAATAAGGACACTGATGCAACACCACAGGGATCCCCACAACCCGCTGACAGCGATGCTGAGCACAACTCATCCCCATCTGAACAAGCGACTGTTCTGCCAGCAAAGGCAGCTCCCCCAAGGCACTGTCCTGACCCAGCACCATTGTCAGAGGAGACAAGGTCTTCAGAGCACACACACAAAGCCCCAACGGCATCTCACACGTAAGCAGAGGCCACAGCATGCTGCCAGCCATGAACTGCCGCACTTAGGGACACATGGGTTGGCCAGACCCTGTGGGGACAAGACAGCCACCATGCCAAGTAAGTGTCAGGAACATGTCCTTAAAGTCTACCATCTCCTCCCATGCAACCAAGCACAAGGTCAGGAGATTTTGCCTCCTGTGTAAGCAAGTACCAAGATTTCCCTTGACAGTTGCAGGGCACTGGAATCAAAAGGTTTCGGAAAGGGAGACTTCAAAATCCTTGAAAGCTCAGCTTTTGCCAGCACACCTCAGTCTCAAGCTGCCATGCTTCCTTCTGGCCTTTCCATGTCCCCCCACAACATTCTTCTCCCTTTTGTCATGAGACAGACATTCTCACCTAATAGCTCTCTCTCCCCATAGGATGAGGGAAACCGATTGCACCAGCACCAGGATCTCTGGTTCTTCTGACCTTCCAAACAGAGCCCAGGTGGTGCTTCCATGAAACAAACTGAAGTGAACATATCTCGGCTCTGGTCCAGGTGAGCTCTAGGCCTGTTTCTTCTCTAAAGCCAGCTCAAATATCCTTTGAGGAGCCCTGGCCCGCTTGACTTTCACCATCCCTCTTGCTCCTCAAAACATGAATTCCAATTACCACAATCAAAGGTCCCTCCAGCTCCTCTCTGAGCTCCTAGGGAGGATCAAGTACAGAGTAAATTAGATTTCCAGGGCTAACTCCTCTAAATTTTTTGCAGAAGCACACCCAAGGGTGGCACAACTGAGGGCATGTATCAAGGTATGCGCCTGGTGGATTTTGTGGATTTGTTTTGCCCATATCTGCCCAAGAAACAGTCTTCAGCATAGGGGAGGCCACTAGGAGCCATATCACAGTACCAACAGAAGAGCAGGGACTCCTTACTTCCAGGGCATCCCAAAGCTTCAACCATGAGGAGAGCCCTGGGCTCCTGTGATCTTGTTCTCCTCACACAGGAGGACTAAGGCCCAGAGATTTCCATTTGTCAGGTGTTCCTCTGCATAGTGCTGCCAAAGTTTCCTGGTTTTGGCTGGGACAGAGTTAATTGTCTTCCTAGGAGCTGGGACAGCGCTGTGTTTTGGGTTTAGGATGAGAAGAATGTTGATAACACCCTGATGTTTGCAGTTGTTGCTAAGTCATGCTTAGACTCAGTCAAGGACTTTTCAGCTTCTCCTGCCCAGCCAGCAAGAAGGCTGGAGGGGCACAAGAAAGTTGGGAGGGGACACAGCCAGGACAGCTGACCCAAACTGGCCAAAGGGGTATTCCATACCATGGGACGTCATGCCCAGTGTATAAACTGGGGGAGTTGACCAGGGGAGGAGTGCTGCTCAGGCGTCAGTCAGCAAGTGGTGCATTGTGCATCACTTCTTTTGTGTATTCCAATCCTTTTATTATTATTACTATTGTCATTTTATTACTGTTATTATCACTATTATTTTCTTCCTTTGTCCTGTTAAACTGTTCTTATCTCAACCCACGAGTTTTACTTCCCTCCCCGCCCCCCCCAATTCTCTCCCCCATCCCACTGGATCAGGGGGAAGTGAGTGCACAGCTGCATGGTACTTAGTTGCTGGCTGGGGTTAAACCACCACACCAAGGATAACAGAGAGCAAGTCATTTAGACTTGGCAGCTCTGTATGTCCCAGGCATAAGTTTTGGCACAGACTCCAAAGCCTGGGATGCTAATACCTTCCTAGATAGCAGTTATGCTCTTCTGTGCTTCTTTTGTCAAGGTTCTCCCTGCTTTGCCCCCCATGTCCTACATCCTCCCTGTGGACTGTGGCAAGTGCAAAGACAGCTCCTCTTTTCCGTAGCTCAGAACGGCTGCCTCGCACAACAACTTTCTCCGCAGGTCTGGAGCTCTTGAGAACAGCCTACATCTGGTATGATGCTGTGTTTGGAGTCATCCCCGCTCCCAAAGGACAGTCTGAGCCAAGCTTATGTTACCAGCACCAGAAGCATGTTCCCCACTTCCTAAACATTGCATCAGAGCACACAGTGTCAGAAGCATTTGGAAATGCATTGAAGCTGCCTCTGCATATGTGTGTCAGAGGACACGCACGCATCCCGTCTGGAAGCTAGAAGAAAGGCCATCTGCCTTTCATTGCGAACTGGTGACGGTCGCAGATTCTCCCTGTCGCTTTGGCTACTGCACGCTGAGCTGTGCCCAACTCCACAGCGTGCTCCAGAGCCACCTCCTGGCTGAAAGGGTAACAGTCCTGGAGAAAAGCAAGGGGGGGGGGGGGACGACACACCAAAAAAAAACCCACCCACGAAAAAACCCAACACCCCCCTAATGAACCCAAACATCAACCCTCAAAATCCATTTGTTTGATTTCTAGCTGCAATGCCCCTCCACATCAGGTTTCAGCATCACTTCTCTCCAGACAGAGACACTACCCTGCTCCCCTTCCTAACCATGACCCCAAATCCAGGGACAGTGCAGGGATCTTACCGTTGGAGACAGTTTTGCCTGCAGCGCTGCCTGCCTTGCCACCCTGGCTCCTGCCTTGCCACCCTGGCTCCGGCGCAGGCAAGTCTGGTGTACGTGTGTTCACCCCAGACTCTCGCCCAGAGGCCCCAAGTCAGACGGGCAGCTGGACACAGACGCTGCAGTGCGTGCCCAGCACACCATGCAGAGGCAGGGAAGGTGGCTGGCACCAGGCAAGGTAAAACACCGAGACAGAAGCTGAACGTTAGCACTCGGGCATGCAAAGGCTGGCACTCTCCTTTCCCCACCACTTCCTCCCTTTGTCTCACTGGCACTTAGCCATGGGCAGCAGAGACCCACCCTGTGCCCCCAGCTTGAAATACTCATCTGTTTCAGCCACTTCTGCATCTGTTTACACCAGGGCTCTTCCTTCTCCGCAGAAGATCTGTGCCATTCTTTTACCAAGATCTGCTTAGCTCAAGTCACACTGGGACAGCCAGGAACTGCTCCCTTCCAGGCCAGAAGAAAGGACAGGAGACACAGTTATCCCAAAGAAAGGTCCTTGGTCCATCAACACAGAACAGGAAAAATTTCTCTCAGTCTACAACAAGGCCAGACCTTGCTATTTGATTAGGCTTGTTTTCTAGTGAGGCTGTGCAAAACGTCCAGGCAATTGAGCTGCCTTGAGGAGAGCAAGACCCAGTTTACAGGGTAAAGTGTCCTTCCCAATCCTACCAACAGCGGGTGAAGAGATTACCACCAGGATCCTTCTCTCTGATGACCAGGTAATGCCCTTCACACTTGATGCTACTTTGCACAACAAAGGGTACATTACCCAACTCTGGAAGCATAGGCTGTAGACAGAGGCCAATTAAAGCACAGATTTAACTCTAAGCCAAGGTTGTGCACACACACACACAAGAACTGATAAAACATCATATTGAACCCTTATAAAAGGTTTTTCCCCACTGTAAAGGTGCTAACATCAGGTAAAGGAAGGGTTACAGCAATTTATAGTGATCTCTAGCCTGGATTTCTCTCCTCTCAACTTTCTTCCAAGATGTCCCTGCCATTTCCAGCTCATCCAGCCCAATACAGAACAATAAACTCAAGCATCCTGCATGATCCCCAACATGAGACCAGACTGAGGAGGCAACCACAGACCTCAAAAGGTCTGACGAGAAGAGACAACGCACAGCTATAACCCCACTGCAGGGAAACCCAAAGGCAGACAGAAATCCACCCACCATGTACCCTTCAAACAGGTAGAAATGCGCCAGACAAGCAGCGTAGCCGAGAGTGACACTGGAGTCCTTATGATGTAAAATCTCTTCCCATGTTGCAGCATGTTGACCTGACAACATGCCATCAGAATTTTAAATTATGTATCTGAAAACCCTTCTCCCTGTCAGCAAGCGTTTGAACCTGAAGTGAAGCCGGCAGCGGAGAAGAGCAGACAGGAGAGGTAATTACCCATGGTCTCCTCCAAGAGCTGACAGAAAGCAGGCCCCGTGCTCGAGATCCTGGCCTCATTACGGGCTCTCCTGGAGGCTGCAGCTGCTCCTCTCCACGGTCAGACGTGAGTCACAGCGTTTTGGAGGAGAGAGGAGCGCTCCCGCAAGCTCATTAATGGCTGCGGGGTCCATCAGCCATAACACAACTGCAGCCACACTGGTGTTTGAAGCCAGAGCCCCAGCGCTGTGCTCAAACTTCAGAGCGCGAGCAAAAGCCAGCCATGAAGTTGGCTTGCTCATCGCTGTGGCACTTCTAATGCGGGAAGGGGCTTTTTCCTGAGTCAATATGTGTTTTAGAGCTAACAAAGTGACGGAGCAAACTCACTTCTTCGTCATTAATGGCGGCAAGACAAAAACTGTAAGATTCCACGCAGCAGCTAGGGAACAGCTTTAGAAGCCATACCAGCTTCTGCAGCAGTGGTACTTCCCGGGAAAAAGACATTTTTGCCCCAAAAGAGCTGCCACTCCACAAAAATCAGGGTCTCCCTGTGGCTGCCCATGCTCCTCAGACCTTGCCTACGTGGGGCAGGGTCTCCCTGTGGCCCACAGAGCCTCCTCCCGCGGCGCAGGACAGCGTCTTGCCACGCAGCTGCCAAGGAAAGCAACTCGTAGCAGCATGGAGGGAGAAAGGTCTGTAGCGTAAGACAACTTGGCTGGCATGGCACAGCCCCTCCTGTGCCTTGGGACTAATAAAGCACAGTTTTTAACTGGCAGACAAAACTCTGCGCCCAAGGACACGTGTATCATACGCCAGCCTTGGGACAGGATCTGGCCCGCACTGACCTGTTATCACTCTGACTAGAGGAGGAGCAGGTCCCCAGCTCAGCCCCTGGCCAGAGGGTGGCTGTTGCCACAAGGACAGATACTGGATCATCTTGTACTACCAAGCCCTGCAGTGCTGGCCTCAGCATCAAACCAGCGCTCCTGTTTGTGTCCTGCGCACAGCCCACAGATCCAAAAAAGCATATTGCACCTCTTTCCATCCCACCCTGCGCTTCCCACCACCACGCTCACAGCCCAGCCTTGCCCTTTCCCAGTTTTGCACCAGTTGTCTTCAACACATTTCCAGTGACAACCCTTAAGCACCTCAGACCTCCAATTTTCGCAAGGCAAACACAAGCACACAGCCGCACCCCATCTGTCTGCAGCCGAAGGACTTGCAGCATCAGTGATTTGAGCTCTGTCTCTACCCACCCACCAGCCCTGGCTGGGGTCTCCTCCACATCCTTCTCTAACAGCCTCTCCTGGCAGCGACCTTCGCTGACCTGCTGATCCCAGGGGACAGGAAGGTAATTCCAGCTCTATTCTCCCAGGCTGCTGCTGCCCATTTCCTCAGCCATGCCTGCACAGGGAGGCTGTGAAACCCCCGTGATGGATTGCTATCCAAGCGGGGCTGAGCCACGGAGCCCGTTTGACAAAGAAACTGCCAGCTGGACATGAACTACAGACCCAGATAGCAATAGGTGATCTGTTCCAGCCACTTCAGCCCCTTCCTAGCAAGGGCCTGGCACATGGAAATAAGTGTCCTGAATAGCAAAGGAGCAGGGAAAGACACATAAATGGCCAAATCCTGGACGGGTGTCAGAAAAACCCTGTGCCCATTTACTCCAGAGGAAGAGACATGAAGCATGTGAAGCCATTTGTATACCAAAACAGAGGTGCAATAGTGATGGAGAACTTGCAATACATAATTTCCCTCAGTGCTACCTGCCCTTCTGGCTGGTGGCCCCAGCTGAGCCACAGTGGAGCAACCAGGAGCCAGGGGACACAGCATACCCCTCTTGGTGAAATGACGCTGCAAGGTTGCAGCAAGTCCAGCTCTTCCCACAAAGCCAGGAACAAGCATCTTTGCCTCCAAAAGGTCCACTATCAACTCTCAGCTTCCTTTGGGAAAACACGGACCTTACAAAAACAAAACCTGTGAAATCGGTTGTCGTGTCCCTAGCACGGCAAGCAACCCTTGACTCGCAGTGCTGGCGCTGCCTGCCCATGGATCCCGGGAGCGCAGTGCTGAGCAAGAGAGAAGAAAGATGCGTCAGGCTGTTCAGCTCCCCGCTCCCAAGGAAGAGGGCAGGAGGGGAATGTGTATGCGTTGAAAGGGTAACGTTGGCATGTTATAGGCAGCAAGTTTAATGACACCTAATCGTAATGCTACAGAAGTTTGAAAGGGACGTAAGCCCTTGGGCTTCGAATGACCTTTGAAAGACAGAAAAGAATGGGAAGTCACCCCCACAGCCACCTGCTCTACAATTTCCTCCACCTTTCTTCCACTTATACACCCAGTGCTGGAGCCATCACGAACACCAGACTGAGTCAAATGGATCTTGGTGTCACTCCTGCTGTCCCTTCGTGCCTAAATAATTAACGTGGCAAATCATTTCCCTTCTAACAGGCCTTTCTTCAGCTGAGAGCCATTTTCTGCCTCTCCTCTTCCCAATTCTTCCTCTCAGCCATTTTTTCAATACAAGCCAAATTAATTTGGCAGTTTGGGGTCCAAGCGCCAACGCACAGGTACGTATGTCAAGCCGCACAGTCCTCCCTGCACCCTCCAGCTCTCATCACGCTCGAGTCTGCGCTATGCGTGCTAACAGATTTCCCACCGAGCTCAAGGGAGCAAGATCAGACTTCAAATGCCTCCAAGAAAGCCTCGTATTTCTCTCCACCACATGTCCCATGAGGATCTGTTAACATGCGCAGCTTCTGCTGCCATCCTGGTCAGGGCTGTGCTCGAGGAGCCTTAAAACGGAGCATAAACTCCTGCCTCCTCCTCTAGAAGTACACGTCCTCCTAGAGGGATCGGTGGGAAATTTCACACAGGGTTAGTTTTAATGCTTTGAATATTCTGTGAGGTCTGTGTTCAATTTCTCATCATAAAGTTTTAATGGGAACTCTTTGAAATCGCCAGCTTTTCTGATACATCTTCAGACAGAAACTGTCTGTCTATGCAAAAGCTGGTGAGGTGCATCCTTATTATATCTGGGGCACTGTCTACAGTTTTCAGTTTAAAAAAGAAAGCACATCAGATATGCAAGTTTTAGCAACATTTTTAACCACAGTGTGTCAACATTTGTCCCACACTTGGAAGCCTGATAGCCTAAATCCTTGGTTGGTGGGATTATATATATTTGATAAAGGTGATTTTGTAGCCACCTCTTACAATGGGAGGCAAGGAGCTGAGGACATATAGGGCTCAGCTCAGACCTGCCACAGGCTAAAAACCCACTCCTCCACAGATCATTTAGCCCCTTCTCCCTGCCATAAGCACCGCTGCAAAACTCTTGGAAACACCAGGGAATAGACATCTTTGTTGAATAAGCTCACTGCTATGCTACCTAACAAGCTCCCGAAAGTAAATCCATGTCTTCTCTCCAGAGACCTAAGCATTGCCAGCATGAGCAGAGCCGTGGAAGGAGGATTGCAAAGAGGCACTGAGTGGTTTTTCCTTAACATATCATTACTTTTCAGGACTGGATCTGCACACAAAATCTAGTCGTAAACAGTCAGGGTCTTTAGATAAAAGCAGAGGTGAGGAAGTGAATTTTTAAAAGAAAAAAAAAACCCAAACAAAAAAAAAAAAAGGAAGTGGAAAATAGGGAGGGTGCCGAAGAACTAGAAACTTAATTTGCTCAGGGAAAAAAAATACGCTTGGTTTTCCAACGCATCAGCTCACCACATGTCAAATGTGGAGAATATGTGAAAAAAAAGTTATTTATAAGACAGGATGAATTTTACAAAACAGAAACAAGAGAGATGATTCCTGCTCTGAGATGGGATTTCTGACCCCTTGCTCCTTATTTCCTGGATTTGGCCCTTCCTCTTGCATGCTAAAGGACAGCACAACCGCTCTACCCATTTGCCCTGCACGGGATGCCGTTTCCACCAGCCCATGCCCCCAGTTAAGAGCCACAGCTCTCAGCAGAGACTGCTGAGCTGTAGCGATGTGCCACAGCAGGTCTGCATGGCCCTTCCTTGGGCAGCAGTGATACCCACTCATGAGGACACAGCTAGACCACAGCCTCGTTCCTCCCCCTTGCCCCCACTGGCACGGCATCAGCCTCAGCTAGGGAGGAGGATTTTCTAGTCTCTCCCTCTATCCACTGACCCTGCTTCAGCGCTGATCCCCCCAGAATTAAACAGCCTGCAGCTGCCTGAGCAGCAGATCGGGGTGCGTTTCACTGTGCATCCTCAGACCACCCCCCGATCCCGGCAGTGGGGGATGCCTTCCCAGAGCAGCACTGCACTTCAAGAGAAGCTGGGTTTCTCTCTACTTCTTCTCTCTCTTTACCAGAAAGACTTTATGCAAATCAAACCTCTCTTTCGCTGGCTCCCGCTGTGCTGCAGAGGGTTGGTGGAAGGGAGGAGAGGGGAAGGGGTGGGAAGGAGGGGGGAAGAGGATGGAGCCTTGTTCGCTATCAGCTGCTCAGAAGAGCAGAGCAGAGCAGAGACAAGATTGATGATGCTCTCTGGATATAAGATCTCCTCCTTGTGAAAGGCTGCTTATGAGGCCTGATAGACTTGTCATCTCTTAATAAACATCACTGATATGTCGGTGAGGAGAAAGCAGGAGCGAGGGGAGGACACACAGAAAGGCGGATGACAATTTACTTAGAACGACACTCTTCTCTCGCTTTGGCCCTCACATGCAATTCAGATGGCCTCTTCCCAGGGAGGAACATCCCCAGCCCGGCCTCACCGATACCTGCCATCTCAGCAGAGCCCAGGGGCACGCTGAACCCAGCATCTGGGCATTTCCAGTGAAACAACTCCTTCCCCTATGAGCCTGGGGCCACCAGCCCTTTGCATATACCTGGTCCTACACCTCAACAAAGCCAGCAGGATTTTCAAACAACTTAAGCCGTAGCTATGGGAGCAGATCCCAGTGGGAACAGAGCACAAGGGAAGCATTCATCAGCACCTTGCAGAGTCCAAAGCTGTTTCATTGCCATTGTGCTCCTTCTATAAATTGCTCTCCAAGTGTAAGTGGCTCTGCTCTTGCCCACATGGCTGTAAATCAGAGGGACTAGCCTGCGATCAGGAAACACAACCCTTGCTTTTGTTTAATCTCTGTAAAGCAGCAAGGAAATTTTTAATGCCTGGAGGGACCATTTGCCCTACCCACTTCCAACAGTGACAACCACAGGTAGCAAATGTGACATTATCACCAGGAGCTCACTTGGATACAAAACACCCACTTACGGTCACCCACATCTAGCTACAAGCATGCAGATTTTGTGTGTGACTACAGCCACATTTTCCTTGCATATCTGGCTTGGTTTGTATTTAATCAAGCTATGCATGGTTAAAAATCCTCCAGAGCATTAGCAGGTGCTTAGTGGTGCTGTGTAAGTGCAGAGCTAAGGAATAACGTGCTGTAAGCACAGCTAACATAAGTGTTCATAGCTCCCCGTGGGGCTAAGAATGACTGCAAACCAGCTTCTCCACCCCGGGCTTACATCTGCAAAGAGAAGTTCCTACAGAGACCACATAGGAAGCAGTCTGGCTGGAAGGCAGGTCCTCTGCATGTCATAGCTGCTCCCTTGTGAGGCTCAGACCTGCCCACAGCTCCAGCAGTGTGGGGGGACATCAGGCTCCCCTGCGTGTCAGGGCCAGCCCAGGGCACAAGGATGCTCAGGCAGCTCCACTCCCGCAAGCGGTCCAGCCAGGCAGGCTCCTTCTGCTAACGCTTTTGGCCCCTTCCGAGGTTTCTTGCCCTGCCCACTCCCCTCACACACACTGTCCTCCTCAAAACCTGCCCCAGGATGTCGATGCTTTATAATACACTTCATCTTACACTGTTTCTCTGTAAAATAACACCATGCAGCGGCTTTCCCTCTTTTACACCAATTCCATCATCTCTTTATTCTAATACAACTTTATCAACAAGTCCTGAGACAAACTCACTGAGTTACAAGGACTCATTACATCCGCAGCACCAATACTTAGACTCTTAGCAAAATAAGTCCTTTCAGGACTTGGATTAATTTGGGGTTTTGGGGGGTGGGGTTGTTTTTGTTTTTGAGACCTCACCATATTTTCACCATTGTATCTGTGTTTGCAGGAATCCAAACCCATATGCAACTCTTCCCAAGAAGTTAATGCAGGAACAGACTTCCAAGGGCTAGGCTGACCATCAGTAAACACCCGTGCTGAACGAGCAGAGGAGTGCTTACACACCAAACGACTACCTGGCAGAAGAAACAAATATATTTCTCCCTGCTTTGCACATGACCTTTCTACCATATCTCCCAGGAGAGAGATGTCAGGCCTCCCTCTTCCCCAAAATTAGTGACCCACAAGGAATAAGTTTCTCAAGGCTGCAGCCCACAGCTCGGAGTAGACCTGGACGGCCTCAGTTTGATTAGGAAGGAAAACAACCTCGAGTCCAAAAGGTGAAAGTGCAGCCCTGGCATTTCCTACCCGCAGCAGTCCGCCGTAACAGACCAGTGTCCCCAGCGTCACCTTCTCAATCAAACAAGCACTTCAACACTTGAAAACCCTCCTCCTCCACCCAAAGAAAATCAGAGGGATTTTTGGCAACCTTCAGTTACAAGGTCGGCATTCAGGCATTAAACTGGGATCACGCTCACTAACTGGCATGTCTATGCCTGCCTTCAGCTCCCCAGCTCTGCAAGAACATTATATCACGTACAGCTCGTCTGACTGCAGGCTCCCCTGCTTACAAGGTTTTTCTTAGACAACCAACACACCATACCCCACATCTAAGCATACAGTGTGACTCTGTAGTTCATATTTTAGTAGAAAACAGCTTGCTTTGCAGTTACTCCAGATATACAAACATCTGAGCCCTCTTACTCACCTGGCACCCCAGGTCAAATCCGTAAAACAGTAGTTCCCCAGCACTTCTAAAGAGGTAAAAGTTCAGGTGCCTGACGCAATATTCCCAAATCCTCGCGATTTCCTTGTCTTGGAAAAAAAGGTCCTGATATACTCTAAGTTTCAGCTGCTGGTGCAAGTGATCACATGAGAATCATAACAACTGTGCTAAAGGATAATTATAAGTTTCTAACTTCTGTGGCTGTGAAGTCCTTGAAACCAGCAGGCAAACAAATGGAAAGTCTCAAATGGATTTTTCCTTAAATTTGACTCCCCCACATCACCCCCCACGGCCATGACCACCCCCCCGTGGCCTTGGCACCGCAGCCGGGCTCTTGTCCCACCTGGTTAATGATAAACCTGGGGGGAGCAGCGGGTGCTGGGGCGGGTGTCCCATGGGTGCTGCGGCAGCGGGTGCTGACCTGACCCCTGCTCTCCCCCCCACAGGGACCCGCACCCACGACTTCGGGGGCAACAGCACGGAGACCCCCGACCCTGTGGAGTTCAAGTCCCTGCAGTGGTTCGGGGCCACCGTGCGGGCGCACAACGCCTCCATCCTGGTATGGTGGGGCACAGGGGGGGCACAGGGGGAAATGGGGGGCACAGGGGGACATGGGGCAGGGGGAGCGGGGGGCACGGGGGGAGCAGGGGCAGGGGACCATCTGTGTGTGGTCCCCCTGTGCCTCCCCCCACCCACGGCCCCCCGTTGCCCCCCCCAGGCCTGCGCCCCGCTGTACAGCTGGACCCCCCCCAAGGAGGAGGAGGGGGGGGGCCGGGAGCCGGTGGGCACCTGCTTCCTCTCCATCGGCAACTTCTCCAAGTTTGTGGAGTATGCGCCCTGCCGCTCAGGTGGGACCCCCCCGGCGCTGCGCCTCCCCCCACCCCCAGACCCCCAGGCAGCCTCCAGGCACCCCCAGCCTGGCACCCATGGGTGGCACCACTGGCCATCCCCCCCTGCCCGGTACCCGTGGGTGACACCCCTAGAACCCCCTGCCTGGCGCCCCTGGGTATCGCCCCCCCCATGCCCAGCACCCCCAGCCTGACA
>JAVKLA010000090.1:34056264-34110264 GCA_034782735.1 Sagittarius serpentarius | reverse complement strand
GCTGACTCATGATTTTTTTTTCTGCACAAGTGTTATTACAGGGTTTTTTGTCTTTTTTTTTTTTTTCTACTTTCTGCTACATGCTGTACGTTATGGCCAGCCTGGGCTGAAATTCAAGGACTTGGGACAGAAAGGATGATTCCTGGTTCCTCACCCTTCACCTCCTTATTTCCTGCTTCCAGAAATTGATCAACACCCCAGTCACAGCTGAGTTATGCTGTCCTCCAGAGCAGGGGAGTGCTGTGGTTCTCATTAGAGTGCTCCATGAATGTAAAGAAATGTAAATGTAGCTCAAGTCATGCTGTTGGCTGGGGCATGAAGGATATGGGAGAAGAAGGAAGAAGCTGATGGTTCTTTCATGCTCTTTTCTTGGAGTGGTGTTTTTTCCGTGTTAGCTCTGTTAGCACTCCAGGTTTGGGTGGCTGCCAGCGATAGGCAAGAAGGACGATGCCACAAACCACTTCTGCGTTGATTTCACGGCTTCAGCAATGGCATCCGCCCAGGCAGCTCTTGCCGGGATGATCCTGGCCCCCCTGTGACAGCGCTGTCTGCCATCAGCCCTGCAGAAGGGTGTATTTCTGCAGAGTCCTGCAGGCCTGGGCAGAGCCTTGTGGACGGTTCAGTATCATTAACACAAGCCGCCTCCATAGATCCAGACCAGCTAGGAATTCAGGACCATTCTCTGCGGCAGATATCAATTCCTGTAGCCATTCTGAGGGCTCCCGTTCGCCTCCCCTCAGATGGAAGACGGTTTGTGTTAGCCTTTGTCTTGAGTGGCTGCAGGCTGACAGGGGAATGTGCGCTTGGAAGGCCAGAGACAGATGGAGAAGCTTCGTGTTGCAGCTGGTGGACCAGGGACTTTCACCCTTCTTAGTAACCAGTCGCTGCATTTTACACAACATTTACTGAGGTAGGCTGTGTGTCAGAAATAGCTGGGAGCTCCTCACCTGTTCCGCATAAATTGCAGATACGCAATTGCTTTTCACACTTTTCCTCCTTTTGTTTCATCTTTCAGGTTGGTTCCTTTCTGTGGAACCAGGATGTCTGAACATGAACTCAAACCTTCGGTTGTCATGAAATTATCAATCTCAGAGCATGTCATATTATGTTAAAATGAATCAGTAGAAGGATTTTATTTGCTTTCTATCACTTAAACTTGAAGCGTGTCTCCAAAAAAGCAAAGATCCCAGGCCAGCTTATCAACTGATATAAACTACTTTGTATAATTTTATACCAGTGGAAAAACTAGCCCTGTATTGCAGTCCTGAAGCGTCATGCACCACAGGGCTCTGTTTTGGCACATTGGTATAGAAATTAAAACAGAAAGGAAATCTGTGTTTCCTGACCTGTGAATTATGTTGATTCTCCCAGGACAGCAGTGACAACTCTAGATTTTCCAGCTGATCTCCTTCTCTGTCTCAGTTTCTACTTCTGAACTAAACCTGAGCAGTGGGGCCTGCTCAGATGCTCTTTTCTTTCTGCTCCCCTAGGATGGTGAGGTATTTTCCCATTTCCATTATACAGGGAATCCATTCAAGCATGCACCCTTGGCAGCTGTCTGGTGTCCTGAGGGGAGGTCTTCTCCCACTGTGCAACGGTACACCATGCTTGAACTTGTTGGCCATCATTACTGGAGGAAATCTACTTTAAAAGAGTTTGAAACCAGTTGCAGGTGGCGACACAGGAGGGGCTAACACAAATAATTCAGTACGGAGGAGAGAAGGAGCGCTTCCATTTTATAGTATGCATGGGGGAAATGGATCTGTGTCGATGTACTTCCATCTCAGAGGACTCCGATGTCACTAACAATTGCAATGGCAGAGCAATGGAGATGCAAGAAAGATGTTGTTAAAGGTGGTGGAAAACGTGCTGGTATTCAGTATGAACTACTTCAGTGTTAAATTGTACATTTGAACCAACATTTGAAATCATGAAAAAACCCCGCCACTTAAATGCATTTCCAAGTGTGCCTGCCTCTGGTGAGGATTGTGACCTACTTTTATTCTCTTAACAGTGTTCAGAGGCTTGCATCCAGCTTAAGCAATACTAAAGAGAATTTGTGTAAATAGTTTATGAATTTTACATAAACTGCTTCCTTCCACAGGGAGTGATGTAAATGGGAACTGTCACTCGCAGAAAAAAAAAATGCCGTGAAACAGATGAGACCTTCTGGTAGCCGGGAAGGTTTTACAAGCAGGACAAATGAGACCAAACTGCATTTCAAAGCTCACGGTACCTGCATGCAGACCTAAACCTCCCCCTGCAATAAACCCCATCCCTTCTAGTTCTTTTAGGCACCACAGGGGGATTCCCCCCACCCCCCACGGCCCCCCTCCTCCCCTTAGGACTTAAGAGCCACGACTCAGAGCTCAGCTAGAGTTTCAGATTCGTTTACACATGCTTGCTTGTTGGGAGTTTTCATTGCACTGGAACAGTGATTTTTAGATCAAAATCCCCACAAAAAAGCACGCATTTTGTAGATTTTTCTTTCACATATTCTCTACAAAAAGAAGATAACACTAAAAGTAGAGGATAAGAGGTTTTCACAAGCAGAAAGTAAAAAAAAGCTTTGCTGAGGCAACAGACAATAACGAACCAATTAACTACCTCATCCAAGAAAGTGAATTGCTTGTCATTAAAAAAAAAGAGAGAGAGTACCAATCTAAACTCTCCATTGTGATTAGAAAGTTAAGGCATGGTATATACATTTTGTCCTCAGCACTTAACCTAATGGTTATAATGAGGATATCTAAGTGGCTGAGGATATTATTTGGTCAGAGGGTCACCACAGCGAAAGACAGATACAGCATAACTAGAAAATATGAGGGTATTTTTCACACCGCGTTTTACAAGTTGTCTTCCAATACAAATAGAGGCATGCAAGAAAAAAAGAAAAGACCTTGCTATACCATTTAGAAATTCTTCACATTAATAGAAATTAAAATAGACAATAACAAAAAAACCACAATGAGAAAATAGGATTCATGAGTGATGAAGAGATCAAGTGGGAGTATAAAACCCAGTATTTTGGGAGTGCTGGGGTTTTTTGGGTCTTGGTTTTTTGGTTTTGTTTGGGTTGGGGGGTTTTTGGTTTTTTTTTGGTTTGGTTTGGTTTTTTTGTTTGTTTTTTTTAAAGTAATCTAAACATAATTAAGCTAAACAAAGAAACCACAAAAGGTAGGCGGAATTATTCACACTCAAGAACTGTTTGCAGTCTTCTACTGCTTAATGCCCTTCCAAGTGCCATCCCCGCAGTTCCGTGCATGGAGCACACACAGACCTTTCCTTCCAGGAGCACTGCTGTGGTTTCCAGCAGGCTGTTTCGGGGACCGGGAGGGGTTGCAACTGGAGGATGGACCATGGGGCATGACAGCGAGAAAGAAAAAAGAAAAAAAAAAAAAAAGACTATTTGGAGAGAAAGACAGACTTAGAGGTCTAAGGACAGCTGGGGCAGGGGGTGTATTTCTCCAGCACAACCCTACTTCAACAGCAAAACTCTCGTCAGAAATACAGGATTGGAACCCTTTGAAAACTCTGCCTACAGCATACAGCATCAAAGATTAAAACCCCAACAGTTCCCGTCTATAACTCACCCCTGTTTGGCAGGGAGCATCACACAACTGAAGACATAGAGACAAACGGAAGGTGTCAAGTTAGTAATTTCCTAGCTCTACAGTGAGCAGCATGGAAAATATGTGAACCTGTATTTCATCCTCCAAATCATATTAATACTCGGATCTCAAGCAAGAGATAATACAAGGGTAACTAAAGCTGTCCTAGCCAATATTTTGAAACACAGGGATAAAAATATAATGCAAGTAGTGTTTTAGAATATATATTAAAATACTAAGTGGTGGGTGGAACAAAGCTAATGAACTTAAAAGATGACATCTGAACAAGTAGTCCATTACCCAGGGAACATTCCAGCATGCTCAAAAATCATGTATTATTTGCTTTCACATAAATGTCCATTATCTCTGTTTTGGTTTTTTTTATGTAGCAAGACATTATCCCTCCTAAGATCCCCTGACAAAGATTTAATGCTGCCATTTTGTATCCACATCTCCTCCATCATCTTACCAAAAATCTCTCCCCCTTCCCCTGCTGACGCAGTGTAACCTGCAGTTTTAACAGAAAGTGAATCTGATTTTGACTCAGACTCCAGATGGGTATAGCTGTAAAGGTATTGTCATGTGAAAGATTAGGCGCTAACTTAGACAAAGAACTGTTCATCTGCAAGCTTAATAGCCTCTGAAACAGCAACTGCCATGAAAGAGTTACCAGGTACCGATATTGCTATCCACAACAACAATGGTATTGCAACAGAAGATACGAGTGCTGGAAAATCCCAATGGTATTCAATGCTCTGCACAGAGAGCTGGTAACCCCTGCATACAGCTCAGGACTCTTGCAGGTTGTCTTTGTCTGCACGTTATAGCTGTGAGAGTCAGTGTGGAGTTTCCTATGGGATGCTGGGGGGTGAGATGCGGTGGAGGGACCACATAGTGCAGGTGATCTGCCAACCTTTCAGGGCTGGGGATCTGTTGCACCCTTACACCTACCATTCTTTCACCTGGCAAACACAATGCATGGAAACTGCCGGAGCAGGGTTAATCCCACCCATCCAACCCACTGACCACCCACAATTCACTCGGTGCTCTCCTCACAACTCTGTCACTTTTGCACAAGGCTTGGCACCTATAGTCTACATCGCCCAAGCAAAATTAGGGGGCTTAAGTAAAGGAAAGATGGAATGAAATTGCCCCCTCCTGTCCTAGAACAGGTCCCAGCTTGGGGTCAGGGAAGAACCACATCCCATCCTAGATCCTCTCTTACGTGCACACTGAATTGACCTCCTGGCCCCTGCAGCTCTGAGTAATCACATGGCTCATTCTTCCACATGCCACTCTGCCTCCCCAGACGTTACCTCACCACCCAAGTTAGTGGAGGCTGGTTACATCCAGGTCTACTGCCCTGAGAGCCTAACTCTGCATCCACCTCAGCCAGCAGGATTTTTCACTATCATCTTCAAAAAATGCAGATATTACTATCACTCTGAGAAGACTCAGTGTCAGTGCCACACATTAGAGACCAAGGCCAACACAGCAGACCATGCTATCAACACAAACACAATTGGGATCTACTCACTTCCTTCTGAGGTTCTCCATACTCCAGCGGCTGTTGCTCCTTGGATGAAGCCTTCTCTCAGAGACAGCAGGGACGTGTCTCAACAGGGCACATGGACAGACTTGCAGACCAGCCCACTGTGCCATGCCCCGTAGCACATTGCGGGTCAGCAGCAGGCATGAGCTATTTCCAGCTGCGGGAAGGTAACAAAACAAGACAGCTTGGTTAGGCGGTACAACAGGGAAGCCGCAATGCCCATCTGCCCTGGACACAACGAACACAGGCATGCACCCAGCCAGCCACTAGCTCAGACACTGGAAACACAAGAGCATTATGCTAATGTTACGAACACAACGTTTGAAAGCGAGTCCTTCCTCCCACATAGTGGAGACACAAACCAAAAGCCTTGGAAGCAGTGGTGAATTGACTCAGTGGGTAGACTTGAACAGATTCTGCTAGGGAGAGGAGAAACACCAAGGAAAGTCAAAATGCCCTCTGATCGCCCCTCAAAAGATGGAGCCCACCACTGCAGCTGCATACCTGCATGACAGGAAGGCAGCTGGCTCTTCTGTGCAGAGCTTGTTGGCTGTCCCTGCTGCTGCCACCCAGGCAGACACTGTCACTAGATGGCTTGGGACCTCTAAATGTTCTTGGACTATATTTGTGGAAAATAACAGCCCATGGGACTCTCTATGCCAAAGGGGCTGGAATGGATAAGCAGAAGTAGCTGGGCAGCCAGAACATTGTATGAGGCACGATGTTTGTCAGATAGGTGACAGAAGTGCCTCACAAAGCTTGTCAGGGTTATCCTGTACCCACAAACCCAGCAATCCAGGCAGAAAGGCACACTGAGCTCCACTTCCAGAAATCTCAGCCTCCCACCCTAACACTAATAGTTCTGTGCTAAAACAACTGCCTCCTGTTGAAGAAGTAACTCAAAGGGATAAACTCCTCTGCTACTTGCCATGGCTCCTCCAAGGAGAACAGGCATCCTCAGAGATGAAATAGGGCCTTTGCACAACAAGCAAAACTATGTTTATCTGCAAGATATTGGGAAGGCCTTATAACCGCCTCACGCAGGTAAGCTGCACCTACCGATGGAGACAGCTCAAACTGGAAGATGCCTTAACATCCCTTCCACTTGGTCCTAGAAAATCCTGCTGGTCCTAGAAAATCCTGTTGTCTGGTGCTCCTCCTGCTCCCGCGATGCTCAAAAAATGCTGCACTGGGAGCTAAGAGATAGGTTTCCAGGGCACGTGAGGCGTGCCATCCGTCAGTAGAAAGACACATCCTTTAGGTGCACAGTTGAGAGACAGATGTGACCCATGATTCCCACGTCCCTATAATTCACCCAGCCTTAACAACATCCCCTTACCCAGCGCACTTCCCCCCTTATTTCACGTGAAGTGTCACTGCGGAGCCCCACAGAAAACAAATGTTTAGAGGAAGGGGGATGCTAAGGAACCTTCTTTCTTTATCTTGACTTAATTAATCCCTTCTACTTGTTCAAGGAGCTGCTTTGCTGTGCTGTGAGGAGCAAGTCATACACTACACATGGCATGCTGGAGCCAGGCAAGGCTGAAGAACCACTAAATTAACGCTGGCAACCATTTGCACTATAAAAACACCGTGGCTCTGGGAAGTAGGAAAGCAACATTTTTAGAAAACTCTAGAGAAGGGCCAAAACACGCAGAGCTGGCATCAGCCTTACAATGATGATTGTTTTTCCCCGTTATCCATCTTGCCTTGCATCCCAGAACCCAGAAAGGATCAAGCTAAAGGTACACTATTTATTTTTCTGATGGATCATGCAAATAGAGCATTACTATTGACTTACACAATGCCAACACATACACAAGTGTAGTTGAGTGATTTTTACCTAGACACCAGGAGGAAAGTTTAGCTTCCCTAAGTTAACTCTAGGAAATCAGACCATAGATCTGTTTTGTGCGCACCAGGCTCCTACCTGATTAAAGGTAGGATAAACTTTGTGCAACAAGGAAGAGTTATAATAGATGATGAATAGATAATGGGGCGTAAGGGCTCTGAAGAGGTCACCTGCACCATCTCCTTGCCCTGAAACAGGAGCCATAAACCATCTCCACACTTCCCCATGTGCACACTTCAATATTTGTGGAGGACCCAGCACAAAAGCGCCCCGTGCTCATGGACACTTTGATGATTTACGTGTTAAATAACAGATAGGTGCTATTTATGTGGAAATTATTCCTGTTGGGACAGAGACACGAAAGCAACATTTTCTCCTGTGCCTCTGCCTGCCTCACCTGCACTCTCACTACTCATCCATCTCCCAGGATTGCCGGGAACATTGCACATGTAGGAGCATTTTCAAACAGCTCACATTCTCTTTAAAAAGTCAACCTGTTCAGTAACGGCTCATCCTGCTCCTCCCACCCCCTTGCTACATGCTCCCTTGGGGCCAAGAGGGGAGAAGATTCAGCCTGCACTGGAAAACAGCTTTGTGTACATTAAAATATCACCACTTGTGAGTCTGATGCCAATCCAACCTACAAAGCCAGAAATAGCAGCTTTGTCCCGGTGGAATAGAAAAAGGACAAATTTCCAGCCTCCCAGAAGGGCTCAGGGTATGCAGGTGCACTTAGTTCTGCAGTAACAGAATCTGTAACAGCAAAAATATTACAGGGAGGATGGAACAATATTGTTTCAGGTCATTATATTTTATATAATGTCCTTGTATACCTGAACAATGAACCTCCAGCTCAAAGACTAAAATAAAAGCATTTTACAGAGATGAAAGTAATAATCCTACATCTATCATTTTCCAAAACACTAAAAGAACTTTATGAAGCATTTGGTGACGTCAAGGACCTCTACAGGGTACATGGGCAGGAAACAAGGAAATACTTCCCTGCAACAAGCCTTTGCCTCAAAATGACAAAGACCCCAAAAAAATTTTTACAAAATCTTTCCTATGTTAAGCAAAACAAATATTTCCATTTTTAAACAAACATTTTTCTGTCAATCAGGCTGCAGGATTCCTGGCTCTGCCACAATCACCCCCTGCAACTTGGTCAAACCGTTCCAGCCTAGATGTGCAGAGGCTTAGACATTTCCAAAGGTATGCAAAGACCAGGGGGAACCAGGCAATTACATGTCTTCAAAAACACTTTGGTGTCTTGTAGAATTAGAAGATGAAGTCAGGAGTGCAACCCACCCCTCCCGCAGCTGTGTGTCAAGAGGACAGCGAGTTATCACAGAGAATAGATCATCAACAGGGCTATCAGCAGTGGGAACAGGGACAAGAAATCCAAGGATAAGGCTTGCACTAGCTTTCCCTCCCCTCGCTGAAGGAACTGTGTGTCGACAGGGGACATGTACAGCCCGGGTGTAGAGTCCTCCTGTGTTTACAGAATCACAGCCCAAAAAAGCTAGTGTGCAGGAAAGGGAGGGAGCAGAGCTGCTTAAGGCAGCAAGGTGAGCCATAGCATCCAGGGCACAAGCAGTGGTTCACACTCTCTTCCCTCAGGGGCCACGATGGGGTAAAGGCCAGCAAAAATTATTGTCTGTTCCCATTGAGGAGGGATGCTCCAGGAGGTCACTGGTCAACTCCAGCCAGCCTGAGACATGAACGTTTTGGAGGGCAAATCAAACCAAGTCCTCAGTTTACCCCCTTCCCCGTTGCTTTTCAGTCTATGTGGTCCCCCAGGAAAGCACTTGCAGACCAGCAGCTGCCTCCAGCCCTGTAACAGGAGACAGATCAGGACTGCCAAGGACTGTCACCCATCACAGTTCTTCACACAAGCAAGCTTTTGAGATTTTTGAGACCTACACGGCTATAAGAGCACCAGCCAGGCCCAGAGGGATGTGTCGTGTGACTACATCACCTTGTAGGAAGCCTTCACTGTTACTTGCCCCAGGAAACCCGGAAGGAACAGAGCTCCTTCAAAACCGCAGCAACAGAGCTAAAGGAAACAGTCAGATTTTAGGCAGAAAGCAGCCAACAGAGCCCCAGGAGTTAAAACCAAGAGTTACTAACTCCAGATATCATCTGCCTCTTGGTGCCATCACAGCAGCAAATGATTTTGCATTTTGCTGGCAAGATGAGAGTCTTAGAGGAGCCAAGCAGAAAGAAAAGCATTTCACCAAGTAGAAACCGCTCTTGGATGGCTTTCAGTGACCTTCCCAGTCCTCCCAGCAATACACAGGTGTGTACACACAGGTGCACACACCATCACTCTGCCACAGCTGGGGCTGCTATTTTGGCAGCCCCCAGATCCGAGCTGATGGAAAATGCACTGGATGCAGGAGGACCATGCACAGTGGCACTCCTGCAAAACACGAGCTCAATGCAGTGGTGGCAGCAGCAAGAGCCGAATTCCCATTTAAATAAAATGCCAAAAGGCAGTCAGCGAAAGTGACATTTATGGTGTTACTACAAATGCATTCAGTGGGAAGCTGAGTAGCAGAAGCAGGTTGGGGGGAAAAAAACAAGCTGTAGTGAAAACTGCCATCTGTATATTGTGCCCCATTTTTAATATTCTGTATTCTCATAAAAAGTGTTGTTTCTGTCACTATTCAATCTCCCAAACTCACATGGAACACTGTTAAAAGTCAGCAGTGTGTGAAATGGTATTTTAAAATAAATGAAACCCGCTCGCAAAGCTGCGGAGGAATATTGCAATGCCAGGGTGCTGACAGACAGGCATTGAAAAGTAACAACCGTTATCATCTTAAAGCAAAGCGGATTAAATAAAAACCCACAGCTAGTGGTGCATTACCAAGTCTGATATTGACACAGCTGCCGTGGTGGTTATTTTTCATTGTCTCATCAAGACAAAGCATCATGGGATATCAATCTTCCCTCTGTCAGGCCATGCCTGGTGTAAAGTTTTTCGTTTACATTTTCATTATATCCCTTTTATCTCAGCTGCCAGCAAAAAAATATATATATGTATTATATATACATACACACACACATCTATACACATATATATGTATACCTATAGGTATGCATACATGTATATACTTTTGGGAATGCTGAGACTGGTTGACCTTCGGCGCATTGCCAAGCCACAGCCTCGGGCCATAAGGATCCCCGTTCATCCCAAGACAAAGCCAACCCCTACTTGTCTATGGTAGGGGTGGCAGGTGGGTGGGCTGTAAGGACTAGTTAAGGTCCCCTCCAACTGGGAATGGGCTTAGTGGTGAGCTGGTAAAGGTATGAAAACAAAGCAGAAATCGTAATTCTCCATGGAGGGCACTGGCTGTCTCACCGATACCAGTAGCTGTTACGTTTCTTCCTTTGTAGCTCTCCAGGTTGACCTCTGCATCTGATCATTCCAGACATTTCTGTCCTTAATACATCTTTTAATTTTTCCAGCCTTGCAGTATTAGCAAAGCACTGCTCCTGGTTTTAGGAGGCTTACAGGCAAGTATTGCTAGGGCAGAAAAACCTCTTCCTGAGTATGCCGAGAGCCTCACAGTACTCACTTACAAACACGGCCGTGGTAACTCTGCCTGTGCTTTCACTCCCACTAACAACTCGGCTGTTGCAAGGCATGAGACAGACCCAGCTCTCTGCAGCTGGCCGCAGCATTCCCCAAAGCAAGGAGGACTACAGCAGAAAAAAAAAAGTGTTCCTTCCCTTATTCTTAAGAGGAAGCCTCATCTTCCAAACCCATTTCAAATGGCTGCGATGACTGCTCTTTGTGCTTGTTATTTTATTAAGTGCGGCCTCACTTCCAACATTTCTTGTTATGTCTCGTCAGAGGCAGCTCAGCACTGCCTATTACAGCACTTCAGTCCTTTCAGAGTAGGAACTCTGGGAAACGTAGTTCCCAGTGGAAAAACAGGGCTAAAGCAGCCACAGAGGGCAGGTGGTGCCCTGGGAAAGCTACAAAAGGGGCAGTAAAAATAGTGAAGCAAGACCCCTTGGAAAGGGGCTGCAAAGCAGCAAGCGTCTAAGCGACCAGCTGCCAAAACTCCCTGCCTCGCTCCCCCCCTCTGATGAGCTGCCTGTAGACTGACAGAGCAAAATCAGTACCTCCCCTCGTTTCCTCACCTCCCAGGTCAGGTAACTGCCCAAATCCTATGCAATGCTGGACAGACACAGGTTTACACCAGTAAATACCACGTATGCTCTGTTTCTAGCCCACCGTGCTGAGAAGCAGGAGTAAAACATTGATTACACCTTTCCTAAACTAGGAAAGGGCTCTCTGCAGTGGCCCAGAGTGTTCTCCCCGTCCAGGTAGGTATTACCTCCAGTATGCTCGTCAGCTTCACCGACGCTTATCTTGAGGTCAAGCCTTTGCTGCTGCTCTGCAGCCCAGCTGCCCCAGAAGCCAGGCTGACCGGTTCCAACACACAGCATTTCAGATACTCCATCACCTCCCTGTGATCCGCTCTGACCCTGGGGGTCTTCACTTACATGGGAGGGCAAATGTTGCCTATGGCAGGGCAGATACTCCCTAAACACAAGAAATCCCTGCGTGAAAAACACAATGCAATATAAAGTAATTCATCCTCCCACCTTCTTTTCTCCCTGCCTCAGCTTCCCCAGCACTGTAGGCAATGTCCTTGAGCACTCCACAGTCCCTTTCCTGCTGCATCTCCCGGGCTGTCTACACCATTCTCCCCATTGCCCCACTGTAAATCTGAATTCCCCTGCCAGAAACTTCCCTCCCACCAAAGGGTCTCTACAACCATGGGGCGTGTGTCCTTTATCCTGCTGCTAGGGGGATTCCCTCTCCATCCCCCAAAATGTTCCCTTCTTCCAAACAACAGCCCACCTTCCCAAGGTGTTTCCATTTAAAGAGAGGATCATTAGCCTGCACAAAAGGCAAACTTCTGGGAAGCCGTGGCAATTCAGTGACGCTCCAGCCTTCACTTCGTCCCTCAGAGATCATCTGCATTCATTGCTCACTTGCACCCAGTCCCTCAGAGATCATCTGCATTCATTGCTCACTTGCACCCAGTCTGAATTCAACCCCTGCCCCACCAGCCTGCAGCCCCAGACCAACAGCAGTTACACCTTCTCCGCAGCGCTCAGCATAGCAAAGGGTTACACATCAGCTCTTCCAGCAGCTTTTCCTCTCTCTCTCCCTCTCTGCAAGCAGCAGCAATTGCCATTCTGCATCCTTAATAGCAGCGTAATCAAAAGTTATGATGCATTTTTCAGTAATCACAAGAAATGATCCCCACTTAGCGTTAAGTAAAGCAAATTTGCCACTGGAAGGATGAAAAAAAGAAGAAAAAGAAGAAGTCAAAAGCATTTCAATTTTCATTTGAAACGAATGAGTCAGAGTCAATTTGGTAAAGCAGTTAACAGCAGCTGTGCTCCCCTTCCCAGCCCCTTAACAGGTACAATTTGCTTTTAACAAACAACCTCACAGAGGTCTCTGGCACTGTGTTAACATAGTGGCATTCAACCCCTCTTGCTGTTGTGTATTTAAATTGGGTAATAGAGTCAGGCGAAGGAGATCCACCATGAATCTTAAGAAGTGCAATTTGACAGCATCTTTAAAAAAAAAAAGTGGGGAGGAGCCTTTGTGAAAAATAATAAATGAGTTTGAGAGCAGGTTTTGCTGCAGCATATTAAAAACAACAAAAGTCCTAGAGAGCCCCAGCACGGTGGCAAGACCCCACCAAGCTTAGAGCCATAAGCAAGCAGGGCCCCTCCACAAAGAACCCTGCAAAACAAGCCAAGACATTTGACAGCCAAAGCACCTTCAGCCTGGGTGTGCTCAGGATACTTTGCCCCACACCAAAAGCAATATCGGAAGGCTGTACATCAGGGGAAAAAAACAAACAAACAAACAAAACAAAACACCAAAACACAACAGTCCTGCACACTCATGCTAAGGTTGCCCCAACCCCTTAGGGCATCCCACACCATCCCATAGTCTCAGCAATTGCTTAGACGGCTACCCATGGGCTGGGAGGAAAAGCAAAGATGTGTGATGAGCCTCCAGCCACCCCTTCTTATCCCTCCTGACCCCAGAGCATCTCTGTCCTTCCCTCACCCTGAAGACAGGCCCTTGATGATGCCCTCATCTCACTGGGCTTTTAGTTCAGGCAGTCATCTTCTCTCATTCATTTGTTCTTTGAAGAAATCTCATTTCATTACCTTCCAGGCTCCTCAGCTTTGTGGGGAATTACAGGAGGTCAATGAAAAATTCATGTTCTCAGCCAGTAATTGGCATTTTTGTTTCCTTTTTTTAGAGGAAGGAAAGCAAAGGATGTGAATGGGGCAGACAGCAGGGTGAGTAGGTATCTTCTGCCGGTTATTAAGATAAGGTCTCACATATTGCTGCTGTCCAGTGTACTCCCGTGCTTGCTCCAAGCAAGCCCTGTAATCCTGCATATTGAAATTTGAAAGCATTCCTGGTACTTTTATTAGAGGGACAAGTAATGAAAGCAGACTGGACATACGCAATTATTACAGTGTAATCCGCTGGAAATGAAGTCAATCCAATCACCCAGTGTTCAGCTTGCTTCTCATTTTTTAGACTTCAAGTAAGTGCTTCCCAAATTCCAGCTGAAGTTACTGTTACAATCAATAGCACAAGGGCTCTCAGCATAAGACTCAATTAATATGATGCTAGCAAGTGCTCCCCTATTGATCTCGGGCTGGTCTGAAACACCAGCCAGCAGTGGCACCAACTACTAAGCACTAGCGAGGAAGACAAATGCAAAATGAGGGGCTGCCAGCAAGCTAAAAGGAGAAGCAGACCTCTTTTTCAAGGATACCCAAGGAAAAGAGAAACCCCTGTTCTGAAAGCATGGGAAGTTCTCAAAAAACCAAAGTCTGCCTGGCTGTCACCCGCTCCTGTCGGCAGATTTGCCATCAACCAGCATGAGACCAGGATTTCACCCACCCACCACGTGAAAAGAAACTCTGTTCAGCCACCTTCAAGGTCCTGCCCTGCGGAGCTGCGGACGGGCAATGCTTCTTCCTCCGTCTCTCCCTCCTGCTAGCAGTGAACACGCTGTCAGCCAGGAAACAGATTGCTACATACGGCACGACCAAGGCTTGCAATGATTAGATCTATTAATACAGTGCATCTGATTCACCTCCAAGGCCCCGACGCTCAGTGACAAATAGGGACGGGCTTCCCTGCTTTGCTGAACAGGGCCCTGCCATAACGACCTCCTTGCCAGTGGCTGCTTGGAGCCTGGACTGGCAGGAGCAGCAGAGACCAGGGAAAGCAGCATCCCCCATATGCTGGCGGGTGCCCTAGGAAAAGCCCCAGCAAGGATAGAAGATTGACAGAGCAGGGAGCTGTCAATCACAGGCAGTGGTCCCAGAGCTTGTGTCCTGGCAGGTCCTCCTCTCTTTGAGGATGTAAAGGGGTCTTTGTTTCCTGCCCTGCCTGCATTCTCCTCCAGCCAGGATTGTTCCCAGTCCCACCAGAGAGATCGCTCTGGTGGCCCAGTCCCTGCTGCCCGCTGCCATCAAAGGCCCTTGGAAGCCCACGCATCCCCATTGACTGCTACTTGGGATCCGCGCTTCCCTAAGGTCAGAGGAGGATCTGCTCCTTCGGACTTGTCACCTCCTCCAGGATCACCTCTCCCCCCCCACGTCCCCCAGCAAGAACAGCCACCCACTGCGGCACAGCAGGGGAGGTGGGATGGGCAATTCCCTGGGGCAGACTTCCCTTGAGCTTCTCTGACCCCACGGGCCTAGGCCCAGGTCCTCCTGGTACCACAGCGTGCCCCACGGCTGTTTTCTCAGAGCAGGGGGAGCATCACCCTATGCTTCTCTGCTCGACATCCTCACGTACTTCCTAAGCATCTCCCTCTAGCTGTCTTTTGTCCATCACCTCATGCACTTAAAACAAATCTGGAAAGATCACAATTTTAGCACCTCAACCAAAGATGTGAAGTTTCTCATGACAAAGTAAAACCTTACCCATTCCCTATCACAACCTGCTGCGTGACTTGTAGAAATCAGACATGCCCCGCTCCCTTGAGGGCTGACGTACATAGGACGAGGCTTTCACACCTTAACCTGCTTCCCCCACCCCGCACCTTGCCCTGCAGAGCTTCTGCTCTCCCCTGCCATGCCTATGGCCAGGAGAGAAAAACCAGACAGCTATCGCTCTAGCAGGCCTGACATCATCTGCTTATCAGGCAGGGTGACGTCTCCCCGTCAGCAGCTGCAGCCCAGGGTCTGCCTCTGCGGGGAGGCACGCAGGCAAGTTAAAGGTGGACACTTAGCGCATTTATTACCTGCTTATTAGATACCAGGCTCCCGTTATGATGAATTGGCTGAGTGATGGCTCCCGCCAGCTCCCAATGCTCAGCAAGGCTTGCTAATTCCATTTTGCAAAAGCTAGGCCAAGGCAAAATCATTTCCGAGAGGAAGGATGGAATGAGCACTTGGTTTTTTCCTGCCTCCAAAACAATCTGACCCTTTGCACAGACTCAGCAGGACCTTTTCTTGACATGCTCTGTCTTTCCTCCCGACCCTGCAAGTGCAAAGAGGATAGCCGGGAACCGGCAGCTCTGGCGGCTGCACGGGGTGGGCACCTCTGGCGAGGACCACACCACTCGTTACATCTCCTGCACGCACCATCGTTGCTGTACCACTGCGGTGACGGGGCTCCTTGCCAGCCCTCGCTCAGCACCGAGAGCGAGCAGCTGGTTGATCTCCAGACAGAGAACACCCCAGCATAGGATAGGTTTTGAAGCAAAACTCTATCTCCTGAAGGTTTCACAGAGCCCACGTAGCAGCTTTCCCCTGTACAAAAGGGCTTGTGCCAACCTCTGCAGTACACCACCATATCCATGAGTCTCCCAGCAGGAAAACGGCAGACGGGGACAGGTATGATGAGGTTAAAGAGTCAGTAAGTGGTGCCAAGGCTTTTCTGGGAACAGAGATAGGCTTGAAAGACATTCCAGAAAACTGGAACCCACAAAGGAGATGTTTTTGCAAAGCAAAACGATCAGGAAATAAGAAAATTCAGCATTGTTTCACGGGACCGCTGTTCAGCTCTTCTGAAGGCAGGAGCGAAAGCCACAGCCACAAGGCTGATGGCCCTGGGTGCCTCTCCTAAAGGCATGGAGTGCCATCACTCTTTTTGTGATGATTTCTTCCGTATTCCTCAGTTCTGTAGAAATCTGTTCTGTTATCCTTTATCCCTCCCACAGGCCAGATTCAAAACTGCATGAAGGGATGAAGAGTTCAAAGGATGAAGAAGATGCATTCATACTGAGTCACTCCCAAACTTTGGTGATTTTCACTTTCATTTCGATCAGCGAAAGCAACCCTTGGAGGCCGAGTTCAGCAGAAATGACCATGCTTTGCTAACTAGAGGCGCTTCATCACCCATTCACCTCTGTTGGCAGGGAAGACATGCCCATGCTGTCTTTTCACAAGTGGCACCAAAGGCAGGCAGCCATGCCACACTGCAATCGTTCCGAGCGATACAGAGCAACTCCTTGGTTGAGGGAGACTGGTTATGAAGGTAGTTTGAAGGCCTTTGAGATTGGCAAGCGTCAGTTCTTGGTGGCCAGGCTGTCTGCAACCCAAGCACCCATCTCTCCAGCAGAGACAGACTCATTTCTCCTATGAACGGTCCTGCACCGCCAAGGAAAAGAGCTCATGAGCTTTCATCTCCCTCCAGCTTCATCTGCCCAGGTCCTGCTGACTTTCTTCTGTCTGCTCCCCACTGCACCCTCGCAAGGGAATATTTACGCACAGAGGCAGACGGGATGAGGAACCTCATTCATACAGAGCTGAGCGGCAGAGGGGGTTGCTGCAGATTCAGCCAGCTCTGGATGCTGATCTCTCTGCTCAGCAGGAGGTGAACACCTGCCCCCCTTAGGAATGGACTCAGTGCTCAAAGTTTCCCTCCTCTTCCGTTCCTTGGCCCCAGCCTGGGGGAGGGCTGCACATTATACATATCCCCACTGAATTGTTACACATTTCTGCTGTGTTCCTTAGACAGAGGACTTTGGTACCAGCGAGCGGGAAAGAAACTGCCATCTGGGACCGCATGTGCTTTCCAGACAGATGGCTGACTATTCTAGTCGTGTTTTATTTCTAGCAATGGTTCATACAGCAACAGCGCTAGTGTGAAAATGGGATGTGACAGGATGTGTATTGCTTACACCTTCTGTAAAGTTCAGATAAAACCGAGATGTACAGAATGTAAAAATCAATATAATTAGGTAATTAAGAGAAGCGAAACCCCCTGATTTAATGCTGTATTGTGTTCATGTATATTACAGATTGTGTATATATGCGTGATATGGAACATACATATGTATTTTTCCACATTTATGCATGTACACAATGCAAAATGAATGAAAAATAATGGATGTATACATTTATCCATCAAAATAAACACAGCTACCTGTTCCAGCAGGTGTTTCAGACAATTTCTAACCACCACCCACTGTTGCACCCTTTAGACCCAAGCTCTGCAAGGCAGGCAATTCCCTCTGTTGTGCTCAAGTGGGACACAGCACAAGGTCCTGGTTCTGCTCCTGTTCCTTCTGTAATGCTGAACAACTACATCTAGAAAGGGTAGCAGTAAGAAAAACAGCATCACACGTGCCTAAGCTCTTACTTTTTAAGCACTGCTTAAGTTAGGATCATTGCACTACTTTCTGCAGAGCTAAGAATTCAGCCCTGTTGCTCTGAGCAGCACAGGGAAGCACATCCACAGAGAGCTTGACACATTCCAACGTACATAGAAGAGGTGAAACCCGGCTATAAAACCCATTTCCAAGTTCTTCTGCAGTTCAGGTTGGAATGAAGGCCTGAACTGAATGTGTTAAAGCCCACTGGTCACGCATCTGGAGCTGGCTAGAAGCAGGCTTCACTTGCACATGGAAGCACTCTGCAGCTCAGGAACTCGCAACTCCTGCGCACAGATATTCATACAGACTCAAAAAGGAGGAAAGAGAGGTAAAAAAAAAAAAGTATTCAAGGCAAAAGTACCTGTCCTCTGGCTGCCCAGAGGAGCCAGTGCAGATGTAATGAGGTTCTGGATGAGGCTGCTCCTTCCGTCATGTCCTGCTTCTTCAGTCTCAAGAGCAGCAAGAGTCCACCTCATTTTGCATCATGCGAGATAATGTGGGACTAGACAGAAGAGCAAATGGGAGAAAAGCATTACTTAATCCACACCTCAACACACAGATCCCACCCAGCAAAGTCCAGTGTTCATGGGATTGCAACCCATCTCCTAACGGGCTCAAGAAAAGTAGAGATGTCCTGTGAAACAGCAATGAGGATATGTTCCTGTCATCAAATGTTGGTTATAACAGGCTAACGCAGAGCAGTAGCAGTAAGAGACCCAAATGCAGCGTACCATACTGGGCTTATCAGCGCACAAAGTCCCTGTCCCTGCAAGGTTATCATCAGGCAGGCAAGAGAAAGTATGTAGCTGTCCCAATATTAAACTGCAGGACTGTTGCTTGGTGAGTGCTGGGTGGCAGCTAACACAGAACACTCGTGCACACAAGGTCCATGATCCTGTGCAGGGACACAAAATCAAACTCGTAGATAAGCTTGGGGATGCAGAGCAGGGAAAATTCATCTCAGAAGCAAGAGATGAGCCAAACCATGGTCAAACCATTTGCTACAGGCAGGGATCCAAGCCTGGTCAGACAGACAAGTGAGAAACTGCTGCCTCTAGACCCCCCGTGACTCTGACTCAGCAAATGATTTTTTTTGCACTTTCAGGCCCCAAACTAGAGTGAAAAGGACATTACATAGAAACCAGAGCATGTTTAGGGAGTTTTGGCAATGGCTAACTCTGTCTTTGTGTCACTTTGCAGCTCCCTGTGTGTCACTCAACCTGGAAATCTTCCGTCCAGTTCCCATTAGGTGTAGATGCGTTTTCACACTTCTGCCTAGCCAGGTACTTTCTGTACTGCTGATGGTTAATTACTTGACGATGAATCACACTGCTCAGCAGGGAGGTGGGGCAAACAGTCTTATTTGAGCAAGTCATGGAGTAGGGTGACAGGGAAGAAAACATCTCTGCATTGGGCGGGTGGGCACACACGTACAGGATTTGCGAGGAATAAATTCAGAGAGGAATATCAATAAATCTCCCAGCCTGGCCACTGGGGTGGGAGTTTCTTTTCCCCCTCCCCGCAACAGGGAAATTCTGCTCTTTCCATGGGGGGTGGGAAGTGGCACAGGGCTGCATTGAAATGTAAATTCACTCAAATTATTAAGCACAAGAGAACGGCTCCTGCCAGCCCTTTGTTCCGCAGTCAGAATGTGTAATCTAGAAGAATAAATATAGTCAGATATCAGCTAAACAAAGAGACCCGGGGCCATGCATATTCAGCGACCCTCTCCCCCAGGACATTCCTTCCCCCTTTATCAGGAAGGCTCTTTCTGCAGTCAACAATTGTAGATCAAAATGCCCTCATTAACCAGGGCTGAGATGAAAACCTCTTGCTGTTTCATACTGAGGGTGGGGTCCTTTATTTCCCTCCAGGAGCAGAGATCTCCCAAACCCCCCAGTCTTCTCCTCTGCCCCTTTTCCATCCTGGGAAGACAGGGCAAGGGTGCCTCTGAAGCCCACTGGTGCTACCCTCCCATCAGGCAGGTGGGGTAGCCACAGGACTAAAAGTCCCAGGCTCCGGCTGCTAGCATGGCTCCGAGAACTGCCCGACACCTTGCTGCCGTGCCCACCTCTGTGCCAGCACGGGGAATACCCCGGGGAGAGGGCAGGCAGACTACAGGTCTGGGCAGGCTGCCTCGAAGAGGGCAGAAGCCACCAAACAGACCCAACTCCGCCACTTCACGGGAAGGATTACCTAGACTGAGCCTGACAATCAGTGGAGACTCCCAGAGATGCTTACATAAAAAGACCACCCAGAGCAACTGTTTCATATACTTCTTCCCACTCGCTGCTCCCCTCCCAGAGCAAGGGGAGCTGCAGCCACACCCTGGGGGCTCCAGGTCTGACAGCCTTTGCAGAGCTGCAAGTTCACATTCCGTGCTGCAATGACTGAGGACACCTACGATCTTCGCTCATACAAGAGCAGGGGATCACACTGGCCTGAAGCCATGCTGGTAACTGGATGGAAAAGGCAGGCCTGGCTTCTCAAAGCCATTCCAGCAGCGGAGACCAGAATATCAAGCAGGCAGTCAAGGACCACCTCTGCCCTGAGCCACAGGGAAAGGTGGTTGGAAGCAAAGCAAGCATCAGGTGAGGAGAAGAGGGTGCTCTCACCACCCAGAGTCATTACCTAAAGACAGCTTCTCCATCTCCAGTGCGGTCAGTCTCACACCTGTCACTACCACTAAACCCACTGCAAGATTTAAAGATGAGGTGGGGAAGGAGCGGGGAGGGGGGGAAATCAATTTGGCTGGTTTTGAGTTATATGAATATAATAAACCCTGAGTGTCCTGCTTTTGGATGCAGTTTGCACTTCCAATAACTCAGCAACATATTCATTAAACGAAGAGAGGTAAAAGCAGCAAGCCATTAAAAATAAAGCACCAGCAGAGGGAAGGCCATGCAGGCTGTAAATATCTTTGACTCTTTTTCAACCTCTATTTTCTTATCCCTGCTCATTCACTAATTGACCTCTGGATCCTGCTTCTCAGAACTGTTTTCATCACTGCACTTTGTCCTTCAACCACAGTTTGCAACAAAGCATCTCAGGCACTCTCTAAATGCAGAGTAAACTCCTATTGCAGATATCTAAAGTAGGAGAACGGGTCCATCTCACTCATTGTCCTAGCGCTGTGATGCAACACCCACTGCACAGGGCTACAAAAACCACAGGATCAAAGATCAAGTGTTTTAGATGAAGAAATACTTCCAGTTTTAATCTGTTGATGCACTGTGCACTGACTCTCTGCACATACATGAGAAATGCCCACCTTCTGGTATTTCAGCTTCATTGCATGTGAGACTCTTCTGTCTCACCCATATGGAAGCATTCTGGCCTCAGGGCACTGCTCCCTATCCTGATCCAGGCAGGACTTCACTCCAGGTGGCAGGCACCAGAGCCTCACATGCCGATCTAGACCGAGGACCGGCACACGTTAGCACTGAACCATCTGGACAGGAGGGTGCCCCACTCCATGACAGCCCATGGATTTCAGCACTCCTCTACAAATCCTGAAAAGGTTGAGCCTATCATGTGTAGACCCTCCAAGCCTAACTCTGGGATCACCAGCTTCCCAGCATGGCTCCCAGGAGGTTGTCTCTGACCCAGCATCTGAAATCTGTCTTAGCTTGCCCAGTCTGAAGGGCCACCCCTGGTACCAGGTGTTTTAACTCCCAAATTAAATGCTACCTCCCATCACATGCCACAACAGTGATTCAGAAGACAGCACCTGGCTGGCTCAGCACCCTGCAAAAGTCTCCCTAACAGCTGGAATAGATCTCATGCTGATAAAGTGGGAACTGGTTACGCAGCAGGAGGCTCAACTCCATCTCTGCAGCATCTGGTTCTTCTTTGGGGTTCACCATCTTCTGTGTGGTCTCATTTCTTCACACATTTTAGAAGCATCTCAGAGCATCACCCAATATGACAACAAAACAGCAAGGGAGACTGCCTTCACATTTCCTCTGATTAGGAAAAATGCTTGCTGAAGGAGGCAGTCTTAAGTTTGGCAAGGGCATAAGTTTTTTCTGCCCCAAAACAGAAGTGATGGGATTCCTCTATTCCTTGCCTGCAGGCACTCAAAATGCCACGTTTCCTCCCTTCCATGGGATTTAAAAGAGCAGCCTTCTCATGTTCTTAATCCCTCCCAAAGCTCACACAGCATATGGCAGTTTTGAAGGAAATTGTGTTAAGACCATAAAGGCTATTAAAGAGGAGTTTTCCTAAGCACTGGGTCTGCAAGAGAGAAGCCACAGGAGAGGGACAGCCTGGGGATGTTACAGACCTTACTGGGCTTTGGAGAAAAGAAAGCAGGGCCAGGAGCTCCCCATCATCTGCCCCTTTGACAAGTTATCTGCACCCAGTCCCTGCTAATGCTGAGCAGCAGAACAAAAAGATCAGACAAGCTCATCTCCCTGTTTTCTCTGAGAGAGAGACATGTTCAGTGTGAGGAGGAGGAGGAGGAAGGATGGCGCATCCCTGGAGGTGCTTATCTCCCACAGGGTTGATGTGGGAAACTGTTCACGCAGCCTCTGACCACAGGCACAGCGCAGGACATTAGTCTGTTCAGCTCAGCCCAGCCTGAGGAAGGAGAAAAACCTTAAAAGCAGAGAAGTCCAAAGCCATTCTTGCAGGTGTCAAGCAACTGCTCTCAGCCAGCCAGCACCCATCCGTGCATCAGGCAGGTGACTGACACTATGCTTCTTTGGGCCAAACACACAGTTTAAGTAGCCACCTCCAACTATCAGTATGCTAGACAGAAGTCCCCTCCATACAGCCTTCTGCTGCAGGGAGAGGGCTTGCCACAGCCAGCAGCTTTCAGCAAGCCTATTTTTAACCACAAATCAGTTAAAAGTGCCACCTTCTTCCCCTAATAAGCATAGCTTACCTCTCACTGTGATTTTACAACAGTGCAAGCTCAACTGGGTATAAAGCAGAAGAAAAAGAGAGCAGAATCTGGTCTCAGCTACTTACATTTTGCTCCTTAAAACAAAGTCACATTTGATCAGGAATCTCCTTTTCCATCTACTCATTCACTGGTACTAGGGGATATTTTCAGAACCGCACAGTACTTGGGCAGTTTCACATAAGATTTCTTGCATTGTATTTTCCAGGATAGCTCAAAAGTTAATCAAATGCTGCTTATCCTCATATACCCTCTGATCCATACACAGGTATATGAACTCATCAACAGATTTGACACAAAACCATTAGAGAGGAAAAAAAATTCAAGGCCTCTCAGTTTGGCTCATCAGCAAATATTAATTTCTATTGTCATGCAGTTGACTTGTAAATCAACTGGATCATTAACTCGGACCTTTTGTGCAGTAGCATTCCAGGATGTTGCAAGTTTAGATACCCACTGCTTTGAACGCAGAGTTCTGCTCCCAAGGAAAGAGAAGCACAGCTCAAGTCCACCCAGATACAGGTAACGCTCAGCATGACAGCTGCGCTGCTGCGACTGTATTGGCTAGCTGCATGGCATTTGCCAAAATAACCACACCATGCTAATCTTCCTAGCCAGATAGTGCCTTCTGCTGGATAGCTTTTTCCCCACATGGAATGGGATGGAATAGCAAGACTAATGAAAGACCTGTTTCTGCCAAGAGAAAGGTAACCGCAACAATTTTACAAGTCTAGGCAAAAGACTGAAGCTTTAACTAAGGATTTGTGGCTCTGCTGAGAATAGACTGTAGTTTCAGGGAGTGAACAGATCTATATCGATTTACAACATCAAAAGGCTCAGATCTTGCCTGTTTCATATCTATTAATAATAAGTATTGACTATAATAAACCAATTGAGAACATACCGCTGGATCTCAGTCTGCTGTGAATACTGAATTAGTGGAGTGATGTGAAGCACAGTTTGTTCACTTCCCAGGCTGCTGCTGCCATGGATGTCCCGTCTTGTCAAGCCCAGGCATTCCTGACCATTTTCCTGAAGAAAGGCACTAGTGTCCATCATCTCTGCTGGAAGCTCTCATTCACTTTTCCTCTAGAGAGAAGCAATGAAGTTAAAAGCCAAGGTATTTTCAAGCAGTAAGGAATGCTGACATAAGTTGCTAATTCACCTGTGCAACTTGCAGCAGCAAACTGTGACCTATGGGATTTTATGGAGATTCATAAAAGGTAGTGAGCATTTTCAGCCAGCTCTTCTTGTCGGGGAATGGACTTGGTGCAGACGTGCTCACAGCCAGGTCAGGATCAGCTGGGCTCAGTGGTGCAGCTCTACGCCTCCTGCCAGAGGCCTGCCCAGGACAGGATGATACCCCTCTGCCGGGATGCACTTGCATGTAACATCCGTAGTTTAGCCTCCAGTACAGCCAAAAGGGGCTCAATGAGCTTCAAAATGGGTTTCCCCGCAGTGCAGCTACTCGGACCAAATTCTAGCCAGGACCCACACAACTTCCACTTGTCCACGTAACAAGGCACACTTGCCATGCTGCTGTTCCAGCAGAGTATGGCCGAGATGGACTCGCCTGCAGAGCCTGTCTGCAAGGAGGTTTCTAAGCGTCACCAAGTCTCCTGCTCACGCACAGTCAGTTCAGTTCAACTCTGATGAAGATGAGCCATGGCACAGAGCCTCTCATACCCCATGATTAGAAAATACCGTATAGCCCACCTAAACACAAATATCGAGCATTGTTCCTAGATGTGCTTCCCTCCTATAGCACCTCACTTTCAGGATGGCCATGTTACGCAAAGGTATGTCTGGTTCTCACCAGTCTCATTCCTCCAGACTTGCAGACAGAAGGGAGGTCACACCACCTACAAGACCATGCCTCTCTCATCCTTACACCATCACTAACTATCACACTGCTCAACACTGCATACATTTCTCCTTTCATAGGCAGTCACGAGGGCTAAAAACAGATGTCTGCTACTGCGGAGAAACAGAGCTCAGCCACGCTGTCCTGCGTTCTCCTCCAGCTACATCTATTCAGTCCCTCATCTGCAGAAGCCTAGTGTTGTGCTTTTGAGAGAACAGCCCTTTGGTATGGGAAAAGAAGCCTGAGGTATTACAGAGCGGGTTAAGAGCTGGACACAATAGAGGGAAGGTGGCTCTGGAGAAGCAAGGGGTCTCCATTTCCAGTTAAACAGCGACCTCTGGTCTCAGCAGACTGAAACGCACATGGCCCAGCTCTGCTCAGTTTAGGGACACCTTAAGATAGATCGTTTTGGTCTGTTTTAACTATGGGGAATAAGGACACACCTTTCACATGTGGGCAACGACCGTGACCTTCAAATCCCATCGGATGGAGCCGAGGGCTTCACAGCCCCAGCAGTTGTTGAAGCATTTTAGGATTTACCTTCTCCTACTTGGCTGATATTTAACCAGATGCCAAAAGAGACAAGGACACCTGGTTTCTAAATGGATTGTTTTCAGCATACCCCAAGAGGGAATCATAGATATATGTGCACTCACACACACGAGAGTTGCATGGAACTCAGAGCTATGTAACCAAGACAAACAAATAGAAGGGTGCAGCTGCTAAACACACCAACTACCCTTTGACGGCTGGGGGAATTAGCAACTTTGCATGGCTTAGTTACTGCTCTGTTTGTGTTCACAGTATTGTATCAGTTCTGCTCGCAGGACTACACCTGCATCAACACCCCATTCATATGGAGCTCCAGACAAAGGCAGGGTCCAGAGACCAAACAAGGGCAGAGATCTGCAACAGATGAAGTTGCAGTTCAGCCAGAAATACTTATGCAGACTTCTACATATGTTTGTATGCATTACTATCTAAAGATCTTACATAAACCAAGTCCTTACAGGTGGATACATTAGTAAAAATGAGGATATTAACACTTCTTTCCTGTTTTGTCTAAGAGAGGGTTTGTCAGGTTTGCCACTCTACTCCTAAATAAAACATTTCCAACAGCAGACCACACAAACAGCGTGTAGCATCACTAACTAACCCTTTACTCAGCAAAAAGGCCTCAACTACGGTCTCTGCAATAGCTTCTTTGGTAAAACTTGCGCCTCGTCAGCCCATCAATCCTTCCGTTTGCCTCTGTCCCCAAACACTGGGGGACGTGGCCCTGACGGGTGCCTGCCCTCTAAGGCAATGGGCAGCCACTGAGTGGCAACAGCCCAGGCTCGGACTCCAACCAAGGGCCTAGAAGCAAAAGGCTCAGCATCACTTTAGTCTTTCAGAGCTCCACAGCCAAGGTAACATGTTCTGCTTCACTAAAACCAAGAGCTTCCTGAGGTAGTCATGCCCTTGTCTCAACGGCCCTTGCAATCTCTAATGGGAACAAGTTTAGGCGCATTAGCATCCATTCCATTTTCAGCACTTAGACTTCATAACTCTTGCCCTTTTGTCACTCTTAATATTTATAAGATATCTAGCAAATGATTGATTTTCCTTCGGACCCCTTGTCATTCACAGTTGCTTATCTCCTGCATGTAGGGGGCAATCAACAGATTTATAGCAGCCCATAAAAGTTGTTACCAAAAGTACAGTTTCTTTTTGTGTGTGATAATTTCTAATAACTCTTACGCATGATAGCAATTACTGACAAAAGTCAGCCTCTGTTAATAGAGTTTATCTCAGTTCATCATATATCCTTTGTCAGTGGAAGCATTTTGACAAGCCTGGGGTTAATTAAAACCAAGAAGACAATAAAATACACCTAATCAAACATTACAGGTACAGAAATCAATTAGCAGATTTATGGCACTTTGGAGCCCTCTATAACGTGCAAAATTCAAAGAAACTGTCAGTTCCATCCCCCCAAGACAGTGTAATTGAATTTCTAATTGAAACTATTTTTCAATAGGTAACATAATCCACAAAATTTGATTTGCATTAAAGTGGCATCTGCAGAGGACAGAGAAATCTGAGAAAAAAAAAATAAAGAAATCCCATGCCGTTCCCATTATTACCAGCAATAATTATTATTTGCATATTTAAAGTTTTGCAAAAGCCCTTTAGAATCAAGGGAGTGGCCAATTCTTTGCCAGGACAGCTCTAGACACTAAGATTCCTGTAGAAAGTTCATTTGGATCTAAAGGGCAGGGGGGTGGTGTTAAAAACAAGAAGAAAACTCAGAGTGGGCAGAAATAAGGTGGGCAGAAAACTGGCTGGGCCCAGTGATCAGCAGAACAACATCCAACTGGTGGTCCGTTACCAGTGGCAGCTCTAAGGGATAGATACTGGGACCAATATTGTTTAATGGCCTTATTAGCAACCTATATGATGGGACAGAGCAGTCTCAGCAGGTAAGCGGAGAACACCAAAACAGTGGGGGTAAGCCCGTATGCTGGAGGACAGGGTTGATTTTCGGAAAGAGTCCGGCAGGTTGATAGGAACCCCATGACACTGAGGCAAACACCTTCACTGAGCCGTTTCATTTTTGTGTTTCGGTACAAAGCTTCACACAAGCAATGCGGCTATTACCAATCTGGACACAACAGCCATACGGATCTTCATAGAAGCATGGAGTAGTTCCAGGTTGGAAGGGACCTTAAGGAAATCGCCCAGCTCCAAACTAGATCTTATTCAAGATGACAAGAATAACCGATTTTAAAAGGCCACGTTATAAAACCCCTGAGCTTGTCGTTACACAGTGTTTGTCTGAAATGCTATGAGACAGAGAGCACATACATGCTCTCTGTATATTAGACTATATAGTCTAATTATGTACAGTACTGTGCAGTATATATTATCTATATTTTACACTGCTTCACTTCTGCTGCTCATAAGATATAGCTAGGAGCTATCTCTCAGTAATTTACTGGGAGATGGGAAAGACTAGAAATGAAGAGTCAGAAGAAATGAAGATGCAAGGCCAACATAAAGCTTTCCAGTACTTGTATCTCTTTCAGTGTAGTGAGCCAGATTATTTTAACTTCTGATTTTAGCACTCTCATCTAGAATCCGATATAAACAAAAGTATCATTGTTATTTAAAATGAAATATTAACTATTCATTTAATATTTATTAAAATATTCATTAAATTTTTAATGTTATACAATGAAACAAAAAACCATGAAAATTGTTTCTATTCAAATACTGCTCTGATGCTAGCAAGTCCAAACTCCATCTAGCTGGGTCCTGCTTCACAAGAAGCTCAGCAGAAATAAAAGTAGAAGATATTAGACTTTAAAAAAAATTCCGGGCAGAACATAATAGCAAAGTGTAAAGAATGAAGCAAGAGCAAAATGGGGCTTTCTAGTGATTTTTCTCCTATTTTAAGGAAACCGTGGACAAATGCACAAGGACCTCAAATTCTACCCAGTTTTCCAGAGAGCGCATGGTCTGAACCACACACCTCCTCAGTCCACACACCTTTCTTATGCCAGGATAAACCCCGGTTTATTTTACTAATATCTCAGCAACACCTCATCTGGAAGAAAAACGCAGGCAGAGAGCACATCTACAGTAAATTCACAAAGCACTAAACCTTATCTGAGAGAGGAAAGGCATTCCCAGGCAGCCATCTCTGTAGGATCAAACAAGTGCGGCACAGGGGCAGGGATCTTCTCACATGGAGAGCAGTCACCTGTAAGAGAGAGCTACTTTACGGAAGGAGAGATTCCCTATATTACCAAAGACAGCTTTTCGTATGGATCTCAGTGTGAAATTAAACCCTGGTGCATTTGCGAAATGGTCCGTGGAGAGTTCATTAATTCTATTAGAGGATCTGGAGGGAAGTTACTCTTATGTCCTTTGTTAAGGAACAGAAAAGGAGTCCAGAATTCAGATTGCAGCAGAGTTTCTTCCGGAGCTGATCTTTGAAAATGTCACTTTCATTGACAGGGTTACTATTACATGGCTGTGCTTATAAGAAGTGCGCTTTAAACTCTGCATTTCCTAACATTCTGGAAGTTTGAGGGCTTTGCTCTGGCTCTCCCTCTCCTCCCATAGTGGCCCTGTGGAGATGCACCTGCAACTGGACATTTCCTGGTACCGCAGCACTCACCTCCCTTATTTCAACAAGATAAAACAAAGGACTGGCCTGTTTTTACAATGTACACTGCACCTCATTAAAAGCTTTCTAGTGGTCCCAGTGTGCCCTTCATAAGAGAACCCGATCTGAGATGCCAGTGAAGCATCACCTTGCCATCAACTATAGGAAAGGAGCTGTTTTCTGTTTTGGTTGGGGTTTATGTTTGCGGTTGGTTGTGGTTTGTTTTTTTGTTTGTGGGCTTGTTTGTTGTTTGTTTTTTTTTTTAAATTTCCCTTCCTCATCTTTCATTCCCTTCCACTATGAGCACATCTTTTTGCTTACTCTGTTCCTCATAGATTTACATGCACTGCTTGCTCCAAAAGGAACGGAGGATTTCTGGCACTGAGAAGTGACACTTTCCCTTAGTCATCGCTAGAAGGAGCTTTCAGTACCAGCCCCCACCGAAATTCGCTGGCAAAGTAGAATTAAACAGGTAGCAGGGAACTGGAGCTAAGTGAAGATGAGGAAGAGGTATGAAACCATCCACACACACAGGCTGTAGGAACTTAGGGCACCTGCAGGGTAGGAGAAAGCTCAGTTTTGCCGAGTTAAGAATAGAAGGAGGTAGAGCTGGGGGACCAAAGGACACATCCATTGAGTTCGAGGTTTTTTTCTGGCAGGCTGATATGTGAGCACTGAAGCTTACGGCTAAGGTTTTCCTATTATCAGCCTAATTCTCCCTTGCTGTAGGTAAAGTTTGTTTTTCTCCCTCTAAGACCTGTCACTACTTATCCCCCAAGTCGTGGTTTCCCAGTTCTTTCCCATTTGGGGCTTTTGAAATGCAGCATGCAAAGCTGGATACATTCTGCCAGCCTAGACTTCACCAAATAACACAGAATAGTCCTGTCTCTGCTCTGACCCCACAACTGGCACATGATGCTGCTATTAATACTTCCAGGAGCAAGATTTCATTTCAAAGGAGCATCACTCTGACTCACTTAGCTGTGATTCACTATGAACCCAAATCCTTTCCTGCAGTACTGCTTGCCTAGGCAGTTGTTTCATTTTTTTAATCAGATGTTTCCTCCCTAAAGGTAACGTTTGTCATGAATTTCATCTTATTGATTTCTAACCATTCCTTCAGTCTAGATCAATTTGAACTCAAAGCCTGCTCTACAGACTGCTTGTAAACTCACCCCCAATGGCATCCTCCTCAGGCATTGCAAGATATCCTTTCCTGTAGGAGCCAGAGTATTCATGGAAGAGAACCGTACCACCTAGTGCAGACAGCCTGCAGCACTAGGAAGAAAAAAATTTTTAAAAAAGTCACTCTGACAGTAAGCCAAGGGCAACTGTTCTTTGAGAAAGGTTCTTCCAATAAGTATGATCCCACTTCCTAAGCAAATTCAGTTCGTGCTGCTTTTACAGCAGTGTCCTCAAGGATAACACCAACAACTGCAGTCAGCAGGCACTGCACTAACTACCCCGTCACTCACCCACCCAGTGGCTGTCCAGCCCAGAAGGAAGATTCCCCCTGGAATCCCCCCCGACACTGAAAGGAAACAAGCTCAGAGTGCTTTCTTGTCCCATCCAAATCATCAGAGCTTGATCCTTCCTATCTGGCAGTTAGAATCCCAATGCCATAGACCTTTCCACACCCAAAGCACCACATACCAACCCAGACAAAACTCTGCTTTTATTTATTTCAAAACCATCTGATAGCAGCACGAGAGTGCCAACACAGCAAACACTGACCAGCTGACACATCTCTGCTGATACAGGGCAGGACAGCTCAGACAGAGCTAACACGTGCTCCGCAATATGTTCACTGCTGTTTTAAAACAGGAGATTACACCAATGCCCCATTCAGAAGATGTCAGACTGTGTTGGCACATGGTCACAATGTGTTGTTACATGGTAATTTTCCCCTCGGCCCAAATATCACTAGCTAACATTCTGGCCAGCCACTGCAAGGTAATCCCAGGCAGAAAGAAAATCCAAAATTCTTTCCCTATTAAGTCTGCATACAGTGTAAGACTTTTTTTCCCCCTTGAGTTTCAGCTTTTTGCCTGGCTGCAAGGAGACAGGGGTTTAAGGAATACATAAAAAATGCTTTCTCAACACTAGCTGCAAATCCACCTGTCTCCTCAATGCCGATATATTTTCCTTCAAAAGTTTGCATCCTTTGACATCTTTGCAGTCCCTCCATGTTCCTGCTGCTGTTTCTCAGCAATAGATAAGAAAACTTCAAAACCTTGCTCTGCACTGGCAATAATGAGATTCAAAAGAAAAAAGACTTTTTTCCAATCTTTCTACATAAAAAAAGGCCTGAATCAGAGCCCAGCAGTGCACAAATATTACTCATGTCATTGACACTAAGAAAAGGGGAGCTGTGAATAAAAAATGTTAAAAATGAACACAAGGAGCATTGTTTGCATATCAGAAAAATTAATCTACATAGAGAAGTGTAAGAGCCTGCAATTCAGAAAGCAAAGAATTAGGACAGCCCAGCTGAGAATAATTTTCTAGCCAGTTAATTTAATTGCATAAATCATTCCTTTGTTAGCAATAAAGAGATATAATTAAAATGAGATTGCTTCTCATTTCTATTCTCTGGAAACTAAAGGAATTGATTTTGGGGAAAGCATTCTTCCAAATACCAGATCGGCAAATTACATTTACCTTTTTAGAAAGGCTAAATTATTTTGCGCTAATATCATGGAGGGTTTAATTAATTATAGATCTGCCATATGATCTTAAAGAAATAATTTACTTAATGCCCACAGAACAGAAGTTTGTAAGTGCGCGTATCCCTCTGATAGATGGTGTGCAGATTTTTACAAACAGGTCAGAAGTTGAACAGGTAGCTGTCAGGAGAAATATTAGGAAATATAATAAATGTTTAAAGGTGGGGGATGGTTTGTTAAAAGATATTAAAGTAATGCTTCCTGTTTATTAGCACATACCTGGACTACAGTTCTTTGAACTCCTCTGAATTGGTTTTCTTCTAATATTGTCATGATGGTTGTTTCCTAACCACAAATCTTCAGGGCTCAATAAGCATTAACAGGTTAATAACAGAACAACAATCAGAGCAAAAAAAAAAGTGAAAGCCCACCTATTAAGACAGAATATTGCTTTTGCTGGATATTGCAGGGCTTGGCCACAGTCAGGACCTTAACAAGGCTGTAACACCATACATCTAAATACAGAAGTCCTATATCATACTCTGTAGGCTCTGCTTTCCCCTCAAAGCTACAGAATCACAGAACCAGGGAGAACACATAGGCTATTGATCTCCCTCTGCTGCATTTACAGCCAGCCAGGCAACAGGTCTCGAAGACAAGAGACCAAAACCAGCCTACGCTACGCACATGACACGCACCACAGGCCACAGCACTTCACCCAAAGTCCTAAGACCTGCAGTAAAAAGCAAAGGCCATAGTATGAGACAAAGCATCGCCAACACTCCAGCTTTCACCAACACAAATGCAGAAAAGATAAGTAGAAGTCTCCCCAAAACTTCATAAACCCTCAGCTCATGTGCCCTGCTAGAAACGGGTAAAACATCAGTGTCTGTCATTGTCATCCGATGGCAACCCTGAAATTTAGCGATCAGTTTAGCACTGAGTTTGCAAGCAGGATGCACCATCCGGTCACTCAAAGTAATGTCATGCTAATGGGGAAATACCAAAGGTCTGTACTAACACCCTGCCTGTATCATGCCCAATTCCTATGGATTCAGGGGAAGAAAACCTCAGAAGCTTAGTTAATAGATAAAGTTGGCAGGGTGGAAAGGGACTCTTTTCTCTATGCAAGGGTAAGCAGAAGAAATCCTCCATCACAGAACTCGCGGCATGAACAGCAACACAAGTTCCATCTAAGCCTCTCCTCACCAGACTGAGTTTCCTTCTGGAGGAGTCTCTTCTTCAGCTGTAAGATTCTTTCCATGGTTTATCCAAGTGCCTTCACTAGGCAACTTGCAAGCTGCTTTCCAAATTTTACTCCTTTGAAAGTTAAGAACTCTTCCATCCCAAATGCAGTTAAAGGTGTATACATAATATACATACAGCATCATTTGGGGGACCTCTTTTCTCTCACCGTGCTCTCCTTATTACGAGTTACCATGCAGGAGACTTCAGATGCAATGGTGAGATGGTGGGGTGGAAAAAAAGAGTGAAACAAATTTTTCCATCTACCACTAACAGCAAGGCAGGCTAAAAACCAGGAGGAATGCAAAGAAGAGAGCTAAATGACTGGAACAGTTAAATCAGCTGCACTTGGCTTCTGCTGAAGCAGCCCCAGGCACTCTCCTTGGCCAGGCATGCGGCACAGTCACGAATACTTCCAGAGTGAGTTACAAACACCACGCTCTCAAAGAGGGGCAAAGCAGGCAGTTCCAAAGCGCAAGATCCAAGCAGCAGGACAATGGTCAGTGATTGTAGGACATCCCCACAGCCATCAGGATTGTGCCCATTTCTGCCAAGGCAGGAGCCATGAGCTCCAGGACACCCACCCTCATGCCAGTCTGCTGCCACCACCAGCACCCCCCTGTCTCCTGCTGCAGGCAGGTGTCTCCTCCAACAGCAGCCCGTCTTGCAAAGCTCACGCTGCCCTGCCTGCCAGGGGCAAGAAGGAGGATGGAGCAAAAGGTGTCGCTACTATGGGCAGAAGGCAAGAACAGAATGTTTCCTCAGTGTTGTTCCAGGACGGGGTCTTTCACATCCAACTCGGGGCTTCTCTCCACAAGAAAGGAAGAACAGACACTCCTTTCTACATTTTCAAAACCACTAGTAATTTCATGGGCTTCTGTCATGCCTCCCGCTCTCTCAAGTTGTCCTTTTTATCAGGTAAAACCTGCTACCCTCCCACCTCCCTCCACAAGAAATTTCCCCTGCCATCAAGGATTCCCAAATCGGGAGCTCTTCAGACAAAGGAGAGACTGCTGGGTCAGGCTACTTTGATGAACTCTCCAAACATCCACAGAAGGTTTTCCACAGATCTCGGGCGCTAAGCTGCATCATTTCCAAGGAAGACACATCCTTATGCAGTAAACCCTGTAGGCTATGGAACATCGCAGCAACGTACCTGCCTGGCAACTCTGCTCACAGTACCAGCTTAGCCCATCCTCTCTGGGGTCTGCAGGAAACAGAAGCTTCGAGACCAGCGCAGCCAATAGGTCATTCCTACACACAGCCCCTCGCACACATAAGCTTCGTAAGCTTTGCCTTTTCTACGTGCTTTGGAACAGGGGGAACAGAACAGGAACAGCCTTGTCCCAGGAACATCATTTCCCATGCAAACCACCATTGCATACTGACAGCACACCTGTCACCAGAGATGCTGCTGTGAAGGACAGCAAGTAAGTTGAGAAAAGGAGAAGACTTTGCATGCAAGAGTTAAATAGCAGATAGATTAGGTCTCATCATTTGATATTTCCAGGAAAAGTATTGTGTTGCTATGGAAACCTCAACATAACCTGGGTTTTCCCTCCTTTTGTTTGTTCGTTTTCTGCAAACACTGGCCTCTCCCAGTCCTCTCCAGTTGGTCTTGCAGCTTGCAAAAACAATTTTTTTTTTCTTAATGTCCACTTCTCTTTGCAAGTACATTTTTCAGTACATTGTCTTTCACAGTGTCACTGTCACAACCCCCAAACTCTTCTTTTGCAGTAAATACTCTGTAATTTGCTACCCATTAGGAAACTCGGATCCTAAACACCTTGCTCTCTTTCTGCTTGGGGAAAAAGGGAGAAGTGTCTCATCGTAATAAAACTGAGCCTTCTTGGGCTTCATTCAGGGAGAAAACCACATCTGCAACCTCCCTTGTCCCAGAGTCAGTAACACGCACCTCTAGCAATCATGTCTTAGTACTTGTAAGGAGCTGTCTCACTCTAGGCATTGCAGGTGTTTACGCCCAAATTGGAACAGCTCTGCCCACAAATTTTCCATGTAGCAAATGAGACCAAACCCAAAAAGCAACTTAAAACCCCTAGAAATGGACTTTGTATTTGCAGTAGGGTCAGCCAGCCACATCAAAGCAAGGAACATAGCAAGAAACAAAGCAAGGTCCTGTGAATTCTTCTGTGTTAGATAGCCCAGGCCTCTTCAGTGACTATCTGTGTACAACTTGAGGATGCCAGATGAGTATCTGGCAATACTACTACAAACTGGCAGAGTCACGTAGAGGCAGTGACGCTGGCAACACCCTGGAAGGGTCATTTCACCTTACCTGTCACACTGTCTCTTAGATTGTCAGCACCATAGGGCAAAGACCATCAGGGACTGTTTTACAATACACAGCACAGCAAGAGCCGAACCTGATTCTGCCCCCTTGGCACTACAAAAAAATAGTGACACAAGGTGATAAAGAACAAGAGGAACACACCTGACCCAATCCCCACCAAGTCATGCACACACACAAAATGAAAACCTGGTCTCTACCTCGCAAGACATCAGTGCAGTTTTTAAGAACTGCTACTGGGTTTTGCTGCTCCGGAGTCACCCTACTGTTAGAGCAACAGACTATAGAACAGCAAGAGAGCACCCAAACCTTTTGGGCTTGAAGAAACAGAAGTGTCTTCCAGCAGTGCTGGTACATACCTACCATTCATTTTCTTGCATTCACTGGCATCAAGTCCACCATAATCAATATTCTGCAAGCACCTTCATGGAAATATTAGCACTAAAAATACCTCAAATTAAGAGGGTCCCTGGAATGCCACAGAAAAGAGACCATCTAAGCATGAAACACCATGGAGTTTCATCATGTCACAGAGTTGTCCCCATTTAGAAGGTCTCAAGAAACAGAGCGTTCCCTTTTTAGCTTTGCAAAATGAGGCGTTTTGCAGGCAAAGAGTTTGGATGTTCAGCTCAAAGTTTTCCTTGTTTTTATTCCTGGGTATCTCTAGTCATTTATTTTACTCTATTATAATAAGAGTTATTATCCTTAACGAGTCTGATGAAAAGACCAAGAGAATCTTCCCAAAAGGAAGATGTCCCTCCAGATACAAGGCTTCAAAGCACAGAAGCATTTATCCATCAGATTCATTTATCTGCCAGATTGCGTTCATTTGTTCCACACCTCACAGCCTCATAATTTACACACACTTCACTTCAACATCAAAACACGGCTCCTCGTATATGAGCCTTTCAATGCTCACTCCTAATCACCTGCACAAACTACAGGGAAGCGACTACCACGTGCAGGCTCTATTATCTCCTTTCTCCAGACTAGCTCTTACTTCAGCAGGCTAAAGGGTCATAGCTTTAGATGGAAACATCTGTCAGTAACCTTTGGAGACACAGCACCAGCTAAAGGTGGCTTCAGTGCCTGAGCAAGCTTTACTAAAGCTAAAAGGGCACTTCAAAGCTGAGTCCTACTACTGTATAATGCAACATGATTGCAAGGGCACTGGAAACCTCAAAACACCCTTCATATCCTCCTATTGGAAGACAACACCAAGGACGTAGCAGTTTTTTTGCAGTTGTTTGGATGGTCTTCACACAAAACTGACTATCAGTTGTCTGAAATTTTCATATGAAAAAAGTTTTAACTTTTAGTTTACCCGGTCCTGGCTAGTGCTAGAATATACGAATGTCAAGCTGCAAAGTTGTTATGCTGGGGCCACAGACTCAGCAAGTTTCCTTTGGCTTCCTCAGCAAAGCTGTGCCAGAAGCCAAACGTGAATTCACCACCACTATCTGTGCCGACAGCCCCACCAAGTGGCAACACACACCCACATCTCCTCTTCCAGCTCATCCTACAACCAAAGCAGAAACAGCTCACGCAGCACCGTTGAAAAACACAAAACTTGCTCACTTTGCCCAAAGGCTAACAGAAAGACGGCTTCTGAAGATCTTTCCAGCAAGACTGTGGAGTAAAAGCAAAATAGGGGAGTGAAAAAAAAGGCTTCCTTGCCTTCACAAGGAAAGAAGCAGCAAGACATACAAGCAAGGGAAGAGGTATCACACAGGCTCTTAAAAGTTTTGTTCATGTTCACATACTGTGCCCAAGCCACAATCTAAGCTGCCCACCCATTTCCCATCTTACCCACTACTACTTTTTTTTACTTGCAAAGATACCAAAGTTGGTTTAAATTCTTCAAAAAGTTGGAACAAAGCCCTGTCCTCCCACTGAGATACCATATCCTCATGGGCAGGAGACACCTTTTTTAATAGTTTATGGCATAGAGTCTGTGCAAAGGTAGCAGAAAGTTCAAGCTGTGCTGTCCATACATATATTCTGGATATGAATATGTCTGAGTCTGTAAGAGGAGGTATTTTCATCTCAGTGTTAGTGTACAGCACTCTCCCAGCTGCATACAACTCTGCTGACAAGCTCCATGCCCTCCCCTTCTGCTCTACCCACTTTCCCCCCATACAAGCCTCTTTTTTTTTTTTTTAAAGTCCAAGCTAAAACTGTTCAACTCTAAGGAAGGAGGTTTGGGGACAGGCTATGAACAAGCTGACAGACAATCCATCTTAAACTTCCTGCTCCTGGAAAGCGACCTTCCGAGTGGTAACCTATATTTACATTGAACTTCTGGGTGATCTAAGCTACTTCCTCATCTATGCAGGTTCCCTAAAGAAAAACTCTAGTAAGACCCAGACCATGCTAAATCAGAGCACAAAGCAAGCGCCTGCTCTATATTAACCTGAATTGGCATCAAAGTTACCTGGTTACTCAAGCATACAAGCAGAGCTGTAGAGCCACGTTTACAGGATATTTATACAAAGATGGAGTAAACATTAAATCTCCCACATTGGTTAGCATGCTCAGATCAGGGCTACATCCTGCTCTGGTTTCCCAAAGATCACCTAGTTTAACTGCAGCCCAATGCAGATCTGCTACTAGCTTTATGTAGTATACGAAACACTAAAGCACATTAAAAAAAAAAAACAAACAAACACATATTTGACCAGTGTTATGCCAAGCTGTACAGCAGCTACTGACATTCCACTTTTCTCACAGGTAGGCAGCCACAAGGAAAGCTGAGAAGGTCTTATTCCACTAAGTCTAGCCTGGCTATTCTCTTCTATTAGCTTCACGATAGATGTCCATCCACAATTTGCTTACTTCACACCAGTGTTGCAAAATAAAGGAGTTCTGCAGTTTCGTTCAATTTAGGCCTCGGCAGGGAGCTCGAGGCATTTAGACAGAAGTACAAAAAAAAACCCCAAACAAAATTTTGAATAACACTGCCCTCTTGAGGGAAATTGAGCTGTATCACCTTAGCAAAGCCATCCTCCCCTCGCTGCTATTCAGGTCACAATAAAACTCCCCCCTACTGCCTTGCCATATGGTTTGAGATCAGTAGACGTTCTTGAAAAGCAGCAGTAGACTCACACCTAGGAACCAATTATCTCTAGATAAAATATAGTTTTGGTTATGTTTTATTTATAGGTATTTTAGGTACAGACAGGCCACTCTGAAGGCACGAGAGCCTATTGGAAATACATAAACCTGTCCCTGTATATCAGAAGTTTTGTTTCTTCATGAACTGCAGCCTTTTATTTTCCTCAACAGCTGGTGTTGCAAAACCCCTGAGAGCAGGAGCCATAATCTAGCATTTTCTTTGTCCTGCAAATTCCTAATCACTGGGCTACACAATCTCTCTAGCCTAAAAATCTTGATATGCAGTTTCCTGAAGGACAGTAAGCTTACCCTGTCAAAATCATCTGCTGGCTGGAGTAATCCCTTGCAGCATCCACCTGAAGCTTTTCGGAATCTCTTTCCCAAGAGCTGCTGTAACTTCCAGGCTGTGGAACACAACCTCCAACCAGTCTTTATGAGAAAGCAGATACTACTGTTATGTTTATGGAATACCAAGTCACAAGAATTTACTTTGAATATCTACAGCATCACCAAAAAAAAAAAAAGATAAGCCACACCCCAAAATTCTCAGAGAAGTTAAGAGAAGGAATGCTTGGCTTCCGGCATCTTGTCAAGCTGGGGTATAGGCTAGACTGACATGATTAGCAGGGATATCTCAAGAAAGCTCAGGGAAAACTCTACACAAGCCTTGCCATCTGCCTTCAAGAGTTTCATAGTATTGTAAGTCTGGAAATACCTAAAAATTATCACACCATTTTGCACAAACATCAAGTTCATTAGCAAGTACTGCCAATGAGAAGCAACATCTTCCCGTAGATCGTATGTGTCATGCTAGGATCCATACTATGGCAAAGGGAGCAAAGCACACCCGCACCTGAAGAACATTATGCTTTAACCCACAGCACAAAAAGGAGAGATTCATTGAAAACTCACTTTCAAAGCACAATACCCAAAACACGATTAATTATTCCACATGTGGCCTAGTGCATGAAATCCATAAAGAATTTTTTCCGTGCCTTGCACATACATAACATCTTTAGCTCTTGGAAAAATCATCTACCTTAGCAGTTAAGACTTTCACTAGTCTCTACACCAGATGCTGCTGCACAACATTGCAGGACTGTTGGGATGAAGAGTACACTCACTCATCACGAAGTTGCTACACACACACACACACCTATCACAGACTATATTTGGTGGAAACGGGAAAGCTGTGTGAGCAGCTTTGTACTTGGTTAAGATTTGCAGATTAACACAGACTTTTACTGAAATGTCTCACATGTTACAATGTAAGAAAAAACCTCAAAGGAAAATATTAGAAGGGTCTGATGCCTCAGTAAGAGCTTTAGAAGCAACGATCACCTGCTGTTTCTAACTGACTTGCTAGCACCTCTAGCTAATAACAGAAGCTGAAAAATTAAATAAAACCAGAAAGATTATCTATACAGGCTTGAATCCTCCTCCCTTCGTTAAAAAAAGCTTCTAGTAGTACACTTTCCTACAAATGTACAAACCAAAATTTTACAATTTGGAATGTTATGCCAGGTCATTTGGAAGAGTGGGGAGAGAAAACATGTAAGAGAAATAGGGTTAAGTATCCTTATATCAACTATTTTAAAAATTAACATTTTATTTTTTGAAATAATTAAAAACACTGTGGCAAACTGAGTGCCATCACAAGTTAAGGTACACAATACTCATCTACGTAATTTTTTTTTTAATAGGACTAAGCACCCAAACACAGACTTTCTAATAAACACAGATGAGGGTTCAATACCCCACAGAGCAGAAACAATGAGTTCAAGAATCTAGAGGAACTAAAATGATACTTGAGTGTTTAATCACCAGTATTCGTGATGAGAGTAAGTTGGCATTTACATGGATGCTACTGCTCCATCAGGATTGATTGAATCTTAATTGAATAATGGTAGTGGAATATCACCTATTACTGACTTATCTTGAACAGTGTATCCATTCAGGCCAGACCAAAGCGCCAGGTCTTCCCAGATCAAAGTCTGCAGAACAGTTTCTACAAAAAGCAGGATTCTGTCTAAGTGTCAAGCAATTTGGTGTTAGGAAGACTTGCATTATTACCGCTAAAATCAGATACTGACTGAAACCATACAAACAGGCTAAACAGAATGTTTCCTTAGCCACATTAGGAGAGCTCATGACGTCAGGATCTGTCTAGAAAGCTAAATATGTTCTGACACAGTTTTTGAAAGCTGGCATTTGCCTGGAATAATTATCCATCTCATGCAAAGCACAAGCTCTTGAGTTCAGATATGAGGATAAACATAGTGAAAGTGGAATACAAGTGAAGACAGGTCTAAGAACTATTTCCAGGAGCCTGAACTCTAAGCAGCCCCTTCTTCAGTTCAGCAATTTTATCTTCTCTTGAGGCTGCATAACTCTTTGCTGTCTTAATGAGAGAGTCATGACGCTTCTCCAACCCAGCCTTCAGATTTAGGTATATTTCCTAGAAAGAGGAGATAAAGGGGAAGAAAATAAATCCATCAGCAATGTTAACATTTATGCTTTACAAGGATTTAAGTGAGAGTGGTCTGGTGGTCTCGAGTGATTTCAAGAGGTACCTTGTCCCTGGCTTAAGAAGCAGCATTCACAGAACACAGGGAAGTTACGAAACATCAGAATAAGAGCAGCTGCAAGAAAAACCCCAGTATTATGATTCTGTTGTAACTCTAGTGGTCACAATACTAAAGATGGTCAAACAACCTGCACTAGCCCAGTACTCGCACTACTACTGCCTCATTCTGTGTTAATCTGTGTTACCAAGGTCTCTGCCACTGTGACTGCTACCATTGTCCTCCCAGCACAGACAGTACTTCAGTAACTAACAGACAGGAGGAGATGCTAAAGGCAGACTGTGATTGCCTACTCCCAACCCATCAGGATTTCTGCCCCTTTCCAAAGCTCAGCTGGACAGTCATCTTCCTGAAACCCTAGGAAGAAAGTGTTTGTGACATGACAAGTGGTCCTGTATTTGAGGGAGGCTGTTGAGAGGATTACAAGTACTGCCCACCGCTACAATGCGAATGTAAAGCTTCACAGGTCAGGTCCCAGAAGCCAAATGAAAAAAGAAAAACAATTCAACTGCTTAGAGCTAGAAGTACCAAGATACAAAACCAAACATCATGGAACTAGCATAGTATCTGCTCTTAGGTCTGCAAAGCCCATTTCTCCTGTGGGCCACCTATACAGCCTGCAGAGATGAGAACAAGCCCTAGCGACCCAGTGGAACCACAAGCAGCAAGTGTTCTCCCTCCCACTACCCCCGCAAACCACCACTTGTGCAGCCTACTCGTTTTTAGGGACAATAAGTGTTCCTTTATCTATACAGCCCAAGCTAAAAATCAGTTTTGAGAATACCAAACAAGATTCCTTTAGGAAAAAAAAAACATACCTTGGCTTTCATTTCTTCTTTTTCAGCGTTCTCATTCAGCTGCTGTATTTTGAACCTCGTCTGTTGGATTTCCTTGTGAATGGCAGTCACTTTATCATATACAGCACCCCTCTTCTCCTGAACTTTGTTACAATACCTAAAAGTGAGCAAAAAGTTAGTACTGAGCCATTTGACTAATTCCAGATTAAATTTAACCCCACCACAAGCAAAGTCTGCATTTTATGAGCATGAAAGCAGCAGCTTTTAGAAGCAATGCTGTATAGAATTTCTTTGCTTTAAAATGTGCCCAGTTATTAAGAAGTGAAATTCAAAGTAGAGGAGTATGTTGAAGATTCTCAGTTGCTGCCAATCGAGGCAACTCAAGTGACTCCAGTGGAACCACCCCAACAGACAACTGGACACTGCATCTTCCTGCCTTTGAGTAAGGCAGTACAGGTGTCAGTGGAGAGCCCTGCTGGAAGTCCAGCCACTGGACCACGTTAAAAGCAACATAGCAGCACTGGATGTTTCAGCAGAACTGAAAGGCACACACTTTCCTTAGCCCCCGATCCCCTCCCACCAAGTTAGAGCTCTAATCCCATACATCTACATATGTCATCTGCAACTTCCAGTCCATGGTATCACTGCATTCCAAACAAAGACCAAATATATTTCCCCAGCTTGCAGGTAAATTCAGATAGCTCTGGCTGTGAGCAGCCATGTAACCAACAAAGGGTTAGTGCGTGAATAGGAGATCTACTCTGACTTCAAGTGCAAAAAAAACCCCACCTACCAATTTATACTAAGCATTTGTACAATAATGACAGTGGGAAGCGTAGCAGCTGCTTTCTCTAAAGAATGGCTGAAATCACTCATACTTGGCAAAAGCCTACTTACATCTTCCTACCTCAAGCAAAGAGTCAGGACACATTCTCTCATTCACGAGCAAAGACTCTTGTTTTCAAACCAAGGTTACCTCCCTTCCCCTCTTGTTTATAAAAACATCTAATTTTATCACTCAAGGGAAACGTCTAACATTAAAAACAGATAAATCGGCAGAAACTTTTAACATAAAGGAACATTAGATTATATTATTTTCATTCTTTATTTGGAAGGAAAAGTAGCTTTTAATTAATCTCCTTTAGCTGGTACAATACACTAAATGAGGAGCACAGGAAGCATGGGAATCTTGCTGCCATTCTACACACCACACAAGCCTTATCAGCATGACTAAATCTTCATGGACTCCCAGCTATGTGGAAAAAGCTCTTTTCCATCATAGTTAATCCACCCAGCCAATAGTTTTCCATATTCCCTTTCCTATCCACGTACAAAATAAGTGTTATATAATAAGCTGTCTCTATAACAGTTCAGCACTTCTAATCTCACAGTGAAGCCACAACCTTACAACGCTGCAGTTTGCTGCTGCAGAAGTGACTCCTGTGCTGTAAACACTGCCTTGCAACTTGCCTTTAGCATGTGGTAGGAAGAAAGATGGGCTAAGAGGCTTTGATCAAATGACACTTTTCCTTTTGTTTTAGAAGCATCATGTCAGGATAATACTCCTCTGAGATATGAGCCCCATTTCCCCATGGGTCTTGAACATCTTTGATAATGAGCAAAAGTGGCAAGGGAAATTATGAAAAATTCATGAAAGGCAAATGGGGCTTTGTTGAAGTCTGATAAGTTGGAAAATTATCCCAATGTGACATTCTCTTTAAGAAGATAAAAGAATCAAGAATAAGCATTATAAATTAAATTAGTGCTCCAATAAAAGAAATGCTGTCAAGTCACATTGCAATTATTGATTTGAGACCCCAAGTCCCTGCCTGCAGCATTACTGGTCTTCATACAAAGCTATCCCACATCACTCATTTCCTTGTTACTGGTAAGCTACATGTTTGTACCAGACGCGAACTTTGGTAGCACATAACGAAGACATAAAGTAGCATCAGGCAGAAATGTCAACTCATCCATACTCAAATACAGTGTGCTTATACTGCTCCACATCTTCACGCTTCTTTTTTATCCTTATTTCAGCTGTGGACAGCTTCTCATGTTTTGCAGTGACCAGTCTCTTTAAGGACATTTCATCTGTCTTCCCCTTTTTCAGCTCTATCTGAGCACTCTCAAGCTGGTCCTCCAGATTTCTGACCTAGAGTACATAAGAAGTATTGAAATAAATTAAGGGGGGGAGCGGGGAAATAATCAAAACTGCATACCTTGTTAATTTACTAAGATTAGAACTAGCTTCCTGCTTTTTGAAGATCTGATTGCTAACTAATTCTCCCAGTTAAATCCCAGTTCTCTAGTCTTTATCTGATTTTAAATACATCCAAAAGGACAAGATCCCATCACTTAGCATGATTTTCAGAAGTTACTATGAGTTCTGCTATAGCTCTTAGCCAAGGATAATTTGAACATATGCTATATAAATACCCCAAAAGACTGCAAACTATTTTTCAAATGCTGCTAACAATTGCATTCTCCCAAAACTGAGTAGCAAATAGCAAGGCACTGTATTGTGACAAACATTTCATCAGGGAAAGGCTGGCTTAGTAATAAAATTAAAGGCACTTAAGACATGACTTTTCCCGAAGCAGTAATTTTTTGCTCTTAGTTTCTGCTCTCTAGGCAGAAGAGACTGGATCTCACTTTTCTTCTTCCATCATTTCCTACCAGCAACCCCAAGACAGTTCAAACTATTTTAGGTCAGGTTTCTATGGCGACAAAGGCTTTGACTATTAGAAGTGGTCAATAGTACATTAGCTAGTGGCATGCAGCAAAGCAGCAGCTATATTTTACTTATGTTTTTAAGAGTAAGATTTTGAAGTTATCCAAATTCTTTCTTTTTGGGGAAGAGGAGAGATGGGAACTTTCAGAATACAGACATTTACTGATGATCACCCATCTTGCTTAGACATTAAATTCTCCCTAACTAGATATAAGTGGGATAATACAAACCTCTGATAATACACTGGCCAGTCTCTCCACATTTGCTCCCTGTCTTTCCATCTTCTTTTGATATAACTGCACCTCCAGCTGGCATGATGGCAGAACCTCCACTAGGTCTCTATAACCTTCATATTTCTCAATAACTTCTTGCTTTAAAGAGAAAAGACTATTATTAAAACAGCATTGGAGGTCAGCAGTTATTTTGTATAGTATTAATGCATGTTGACTTTTGTACCCATTCCCTCATTGTTTAAAATACATTAGAATTAGTATTTAGTAATTACTGAAATGAGATCTTCAGTTTGTATAAAAAGCATTTATTTGGAAAGCACAGGAAAAGTGACATGCAAGTGTTTTTACACTGAACTAACTAGTTTTTTACAAGAGCTTTCAGGACAGAAAAAAGCTGTACAGTGAATAAATTCTATACTGGTAAAACAGGAGTTACGTAAAGCATTGTAAAAACAGATGTCTGGAATTACAGCAATAAAGTTTACACCTTTGGAACAAAAATACCTAGAGATACAAAGTTATGCAAGCTTCACTGACGTATGAGCAATCACGAACTACAGATATTTAAAGACTGGACATCACTATAAAATGAAAAACCAAAAAGCTAGGAAGCGAACTCAGTGTTCAGCATACTAGCCAGAGACAGCCATCAGTTCCAGAAACAGCGAAAGATAAGAGACACCATGAAGCATGGGTTCTAAATCCAAAGACATTTGTGAGCTGCCAAAATATTGTCATCTCTTGAGAGCAAACAGCCAGATTTAGTATAGTATATTATTATATTAATATAGTATATATTATATATATTAACTATACGTTAATATAGCATAAATTCGAGAGTCTACACCTAGTTTTACAAATAAACAGCCGCTCTTCAAGGATGAAGCAGCAGTGACAGCAACCCTGCTTTTCAAAAAAGCCACCAACACAAAAAAAAATACCAACCCCACACCTATAACCAGCCTTCAGTTTTCTCTGAAGTTGTGATCTCATTTCAGACTAACCACTGTTCTGTTGATTTTTGACCAGAAGTCATTGAAGAAGCAGTTCTAGATGATGACAGTTCAGCAAAACATGTGCTTTTTCTAATAGAATATCTCCTCGTGTGGACAGAGGAAAACCTCACCTTGGATTTCTTGAGTTTCTTAACAGTCTCTTTCATCAGTTCTTTGTAATTTTTCAGTTCCTCTGGACTCTCCACAATTTTTGATTTCAGCTGCTCCTGTTCTTCTTTTAAAGTAGCCATTGTCACTTTAAGCTCATTCTAGTTACCAAGACAAACATACTTTCAATATTAGAAATCAGGTGAACAAAGAGGAATTGTGAGGCATGGTTTGCCAGGATCTTATGACTAGACAGGTTCTTTTCTCTGTTGTAAGTCATTCCTCATTAGGAAGTTTGTTTTAAAAATAAATGCCTCTGAACAGCATTAACATTCCCAATCAAAGCAGCTGACAGTCCATTTTGCTCCCTGAACATGTGTACAGGGGTGCAATACTAAAGTCACAAGAACAGCCTTTAACTAGTACTCCACAAAAAGCCTGCTAGCTAATACATATTACTAGCAGCTCTCTCTTTCAGAACTCCTCACCTAGGGCAACCGAGGCAGTCACTGCAGGGTTTCAGAGCCAGCTGTTACCAGCCTGGTATGAGAGCAACAAGCTTCCTGTTCAATCTCTCAAAAACCTCCTGTTTTGTCCCCACCAGGTCAGTGGCTACCTCATTAGCCATTCTATGCACCTAACGTAAGCCCATAGCTTCTCAGAAGTCCAGATTTCTTGCCCTTTTACAGATGAGCTTCCTGAACACAGACAGAGCTTTACATTGCAGAGATGTGTATTTAAAGTTAACAACAAAACAAGCTACTGCATTAAAGCTTCTGGGGGTGGGGGGGCAGGAAATGAAACCCAAACAGTTTAAAAAAAACTAATAATCACCACCTGAACACTACCTAGCTCCAAAAATAATTTGATCCTAGAAAGAAAGATGATTTATTAGTTGATCTGAGATGCAAGCTACAGCCTACACCTACACAGAAGTGTACTTACCAGTTTTCGGGTACTCTCTGCAATATCTGACTTCTTTTGCGAAATCACTTCTTGCAAACCTGTCTAAAAAAGCAACAAACTTCAAATAAGCATCTCTACAACTACTACCTCCTTTACCCTTCTATCATAGATCTGTCTACAAGAAAAAGCCCATTTATGGTTTCTCTGGAGTGCCATAACTAGCAGACAAAATTGCAGTCTATAAGATTTAAAAGACAAGGAAGGAGAACATTGTCACAAAAGCTACTGGGAGCACTAAGGATGCAGTCAGCAGTAGGTAACTGGGAACAGCGATAAGAGGCAGACTACCTCTATTTGTACCAACCCTGGCAGCATTATACACACACAACCTTCTTTGCCAAAGGCACTGTTCTTGAGAAAAAAAACGAGTTAATACAAGGTCCCCAGTAATACAGAAGTCAAGCACACAGTTAATAATATTAATAGTAGAGACACGACTTAACAAAAAAGTAGCCACAATTTTTTGGTTTTTTTTTTCTGTAAAGCAGTTGAAAAGGTTACCTATGAAACCTTAGAGGCAAGTTGCCATTGCTGGAAAGTTACGTCTGCAATCAACCCTACTCTTTTTGCCAGGCATTGCCTTGGGTGACCCTTCTTAGGTCTTATTTCCTGCCATGGCTCACCTCCAGTTCCAGTCTTCAAGTTCAGGCAGAAAAAAAAGGGAAACATACACATCACACTTCTGAACAATAACACAGGTATCTCCCAAGTTATTGCAGTAATGCATTTCAAAAAGAGCCAAATACACTTTTGTATTCCCTAAGTCTGATTTCAAATATGTTTCACATTCCTTACAGTCAAATGTACTAAGGGTTAGACAAGACATTGTGTTGCAATGATCTTTGTTTTAAATCAGAAAAGTCCCATTTATCTTTTGTAGAAGTAGGGAGCAGGGAACAAAATCAACGGAAGTAAGAAACACCCATGATCAGAAGCCATAGCAGCATTTCAGAGAAATGTATAACAAGATCATACTTGTTTCCGACGGTAGTCTTGCCTTAGTAGTTGCTCCAGTTCTCGAATGTTATCGGTCAGTTGCTTGACCTCTGCTTGATGTTCAACTGGAACAGTGCTGAGCGAAAAATAAAGACATTGGACAGTTTCAGCATCATTATAGTCAGGTCAGCAGAATACAGTAGATAAAACAATCACACTCTCAAAAGAGTTTACAACCAGTAACTTTAGTAATCACAGCAAGACAGTCTCAAATTAATACATCTTACTTTCCTTTGCATTTAAGACTTCGTAGCTGAAGCATAATCTAAAGAGCTATTTTTGCAAGAAGTGGTACAAGCATAACAGAGGACTAAGTTTACAGATCATGTTAAGCAAAGCACAAAAGAACAACACTTCTACCACCTTTTGTGGTGATTTTTGTTTATGAAATTTGCATGACATTACCTGCCATAGAAACAGCTTGTATTACAGTAGACCTATGGCTAGCTAGAGAACTTCCTGTCTAGCACACACCAAGAGCAGCTATCAGACAAAAAACTCTTTGTTTTAAAAGCTATCTTGGAAACTAGCCATCTCTTCATCCTGTTATCCACAAGTAAAAACAAAACTTAATGGTGCAAAGACACAGGCAGTAGGACTAAATGACCTGAAACAGAGAACGGGGCAAACATGTCAAATAACTAAGGAAGACAACTTTACCCGTCTATGAAGTTATAGATGGGCTTCCTACAGCTATTGGAGAGATAAAGACATATCACTGAAAAGCAAACTATAACAGCAAAAAGTTTCACACCATAACCCCCAACATAAAAAGTACAGTATCCTCTCAAAGCAACCATATAATCCCAAAGTTGCATTTTTACTTTCTGCCAGCAACTCTTCTAGCTTAATGCCAGTAGAGCTACTTCCAACCGAGCGCAACCCAACAGCAACATCTCTATATTTTCTGGCTTATTGCTGCTGGTTAGCGTCCCTGGGAAAAGTCAGATAAGGGCCAAAGAAGTCAGTTTTGCTCAAATTAAAAGTTCCTACAGTAGATATTGAACAACTCTGTCAGATCACATAGCTTAACTACTCAGTTCATGTTTAGGCACCCCATACAGATCATAGAATCATTTAGGCTGGAAAGGACCCTTAAGATCAAGTCCAGCCATTAACCTAACACTGCCAAATCCACCACTAAACCATGGCCCCAAGCACCACATCTACATGTCTTTTAAATACCTCCAGGGACAGTGACTCAACCACTTCCCCGGGCAGCCTGTTCCAATGCTTGACAACCCCTTCGGTGAAGAAATTTTTCCTAACATCCAATCTAAACCTCCCCTTGTTACTTGGGAGAAGAGACCAACCCCCACCTCACTACAACCTCCTTTCAGGTAGTTGTAGAGAGCAGTAAGGCCTCCCCTCAGCCTCCTTTTCCCCAGACTAAAGAGCCCCAGTTCCCTCAGCCGCTCCTCATAAGACTTATGCTGTAGACCCTTCACCAGCTTCATTGCTGTTCTTTGGACAAACTCCAGCACCTCAAAAACTTTCTTGTAACGAGGGGCCCAAAACTGAACACAGTATTCAAGGTGTGGCCTCACCAGTGCCGAGTACAGGGGGACAGTCACTTCCCTAGTCCTGATGGACACACTATTGCTGATACAAGCCAGGATGCTGTTGGCCTTCTTGGCCGCCTGGGTACACTGCCCGTGTTCAGCCTGCCGTCGATCAACATCCCCAGGTCCTTTTTTGCTGCACAGCTTTCCAGCCACTCTTCCCTAAGCCTATAGCATTGCACAGGGTTGTTAGGACCCAAGTGCAGGACTTTGCACCTCACCTTGTTGAGTCTCATACAATTGGCCTCAGCCCGTTGATCCAGCCTGTCCAAATTGTGTGCACTGAACAGGAAAGTCAAGTAGCACATCTCACAGCGCTCACTCCTCATACTCACTTCAGTTTCTCCAGCTTCAATGCTGCCTCCCGATTTGCAGTCTCTAGTTGTTGGTGTTTCTCCATAGCCGATTTCTGCAAATTAAATATTCAGAGATATTTTTTATTTTAGTGGAATTTGGTTTCTCTCTGGGTTTCCTTTAGAGCCCTGCTCATCGTTATTTCACATTAAATGCACCATCTCTGAACTACTTGAGACATTCAGAAGAGAAGCCACCTGCAATTCAAGCTTCAGCCCACTGACTGTTACATCTGTCTTTTCTCAAAATGATGCCAGGTGTCAAACCTTCACTTACCAGGCTAAACTATCAAATAAGGTACTTGAAGAAAACTTCAGATAACAGCCTAAGTAATAACTTGGTCATGGTCATACAGAAACCTTTACGATATTGACAAGCTCATCCATTCTTCTAAACTGACATGTTTCCTTAAGGGCTTTGTAAGGGTTTTTCTTAAACCGCTTACCGTAGCTGTGTATGCTTATAACATTTAATATCATTGTACAAGTTTTCCATAATATTAAACTGGTACCCTCCTGTATTACTTGGCTACATTTAAGATTCCAATGTGTTATGTAAACATGCAGTTAAAAACCCACAACCTTTATGATCCCAGTTCTAGATTAACATTAATTATACTTCAGTAGGTATCTGGAGTAACATGGCAACCCATCTTACATAGTTCAGCTGTAACTCCAAGTAGACCTCACGACGGAATTCTCTGAAATTTACAAAGTTGAGAATGCCACTCAGGAAGCGAGCTGTCCTCTTCGTTTCTGAAACAGGAATTGCAAGCCATCACTATTCTGGTTTCCACATGCATTACAATTGCTTAGAAAAAGTTGGACAAAACGTAATTCGGAGAAGACACAGAAATTAGAAAATGGCAGAATCCAATGTAGTTCTTCCCCTGCTCACCTTGCAAAGATTTTACAGACTAGCACCAAAAAAACTAGCACCAAACTATGAACTTACAATGTCTTAGCAATTCTACACAACGTAACAAATGAAAATGGCACCTAGGATGAAGACAACTAACATCCAGCCTCCCATTAAAACAGAAGTCAAGGAGAAAGAGTGTGAAGACAAAACCTCAGTGTAACTATCAGGCTAATTGAAGACAGCAGTTTGAACTGCAGGGACTTTTTGGCTCTATTCCAGGCAAACTTTGTGAAAGATGAGTCCAAAGGCCTTGAATGTCTTAGACAAGACAGAGCCAGAAGTGAAAGAGTTCTTCAGAATAGCCTTTTCTAAGTTGTCTGTGTTGTACCAGCATCACCGCTGCCAGGTTTTGAAGAGGATGAAGCAAAAATTCAGTCGCTTCCGACATAGGCATCGGCATAATAAATCCTACAGCATTCCAGAGTTGTCAGGATAATTTTCATTACCATCTATTCTTACACTATTTCAAGTATGTCACAGTCCATTCTCCAGACCAGCAGTTCAACAAACTCGTAGCATTCAAAACTCCCCTCAGTTATTTAACTGGATTAGCCTACACAAGGAACAAGGAGAAGAACTGCTCATTAGAACCAGGCTGTCTAAAGGCCACTGCAAGGGTCTGAAGAGTAGCTGGAAGCCAGGGACAGTTCTCTGTACTAGATGCTCATCTGGCTATGCCAAATGAGAAAAAGCACCTGGCTATCAAGTGACACCCACCACCCCAGGTGGATTACAACATACAAGGACTGCAATGCACATGCTTACTTGGGTTTAAAACATCAGCAATTTGAAAATCATTAATCCGGCACACTGGAAGTAAACGCTCCCTGCAAAGAAAACAAAATACAACCTTATCTGGAGTGATCATTATTTGGTTTATATGTTATATCAAAACCAAAACAGATCTTGTCCTCTCATCCCACAGCATATGTACAACAAGCACAAGACAACAGTAAGTCTCAGGAGAATAACACAGTAGGACTCCATACATAGATCAGCATTAAAAATTTGTATTCTTACAGCATCTCACAAAGATTTCTGTAGACAAAATACTTGCCTGTAGAACAACTTTTCATCTTAATTAGGGAACTCCTACGCTTAACTGTTAGTCAATTCTCCCCTTACAACTGAAATGAAGCTTAAAGTCTAATACCCACCTCATTCCAACAAAGATATCTACACAGAATTCAGACAGCAAATTTATACAACAGGTACTTAAGATCCCTCTTCTAGGTGTAATCATGACCCTCTAGCCATTCAAAGTATAGATTTGTGCTCCATCTTGGTGAGGCTGGATTATTTCATTAACACGTTCATTTTGACAAGATAGCTGCCTGCTGAGAATTTTACTCTATTAAACACTGCTGTCCTCTGTCCACCTGCAAATTTCACTTTGCTCAGAGCCAACAAGCAGTGGAACCTCCATCAGCAAAAAGGTATAAAGCCCCATTACTTCTAGTAAATTGGACCTTTACAAGGAATAGCAACTGAACAGATGCAGCATCTTCTACTTACATGTGAATATACAAATTACAAACAGGTAGAAAGCCTTCAAATATCTGTGGATACATTATGTCAACGTTGACCGGCATCTAAAGAGCAGAGAGGGTCAATGCATAAGTAAAGAATACTTAAACAAAAATACACGGGTTTTTTCCAACAACATAAGAGAATTCAAATAGGTTAAACACACTGAGGATGGTCTCCCTGTCCACAGGGAACACATGTTAGAAGATGAAGAATACCATCACGTTAATCAGCAGACTATTTTAAGGGTCAATTTTGGCTCTTCAAAAATATAAAAAGACAACAACGAGAGCAGCAATGTTTCAAACGCTGAAATTCAATCTACACCCTCTCTTTTAATTTGTTCAAAACTAGTGCAGGAGGACAGTCTCTGCAACAACAAGACCTAACAACAAGAAGCTTTCTTTAAACACCACGAAATTCACACACTCAATTGTTTTATGAAGAGGTCAGAAGAAGGTAGTGGTACACCATCACCTTTTTCTGGTGTTTTAAACCTCATAATACAGTATCCCAGATAATGTAATTTCCTGTGGAGAACTGAGTTATCTGATGCACATATGATCTTCCCTTTCAGTTTATCCAAAAATGGCATGAGACAATACTATTTATTCTCACTTTCAGGAGTCAGTTCTTGTCTAACAGAGACAGAAGATAAAGTAACCGTTAATCAACAAGGTATCAGTTAACCTCCAGCTGTACTTCTCCTTACTTTCTTCTCAGTTAATGGAGAAGCAGAGATGATCAAACACCAAAAGCAACGTTTACTTTCCTTGTAGACTGGCATAACACCTAAGCAGAGACCCTCCTCCAGCCATGGCAAAGGCAGATGCCCAAGACGACAGTATGTGTTTTCACGATCAGAGATGGTGTCCCTTCCTAAGCTACTCCAATCCCTCCTGCACCTTACAGACATTTCTGGCACCCGCAGCATCTCAAAGAAAACAATTCACAGCTTATCCACAGAATGAAAGGGCTCTCCACAGAGCCTTTTCTTACAGCCTACAGCAGTAAGCGAGCTCTTCTTCATGCCCACTAGATCCTGTAATGGAGAAGGGAGTATCCTCTCCATGAAAAACAAAACAAAAACCCCAGAGGCAGTGCACCCACAAAACCACTATTTCTACAAGTATCTTCAGCTGAAGCCAGCTTCGAGACCAGGAGCAAGGATCAAAGCAACTTCAGTTGTAATCAGCAAGGCCTCAGCAACAGCCCACAGATGATGCTCCCAGGTTCATTTACTTCTGGTAAATGTCCCATGCTGATGGCAGCACTGCACTCTCATTCCTGCCTAAGTGAACAGGCTAGTTACCTCCCTAAACACAAATGCCCATGGGTATACAGCACCTTACACGCAAGTTTTCTGCAACAGAGGCAGAATGTCTAAGCTCCCATTCACACAATTACAACACACAAAACAGTAAGCTTTTGGCCATTTGCTAGTGAGAAGATAAGAGGGAGATGCTTCAACATTTAATATGTTGAGTGCAATTTTTTTTCTTTCACATTTCGTTACACCTGCCACAACAGACGTACCATGTAGAAATGCTCCAGGCGGATTCCATATACCTTCTGCAGGATTCTCATGTAAATCATGTGTAAAACTTCAAGCTGCAAGAAGCAAGGACATGAATCAGTATTCCATGCATTTGATTATTCAGGGCTCCCAGACTAGGCCATAAAAGTAGTTCTGCTTTTAACACAAGACGACTTATTTCACCGAGCCACCAAGACTAACAAAGTTTTACTTTCCAATATCTTGCGGTTCAAGCATTACTATCTCATAATACAATTACAAGAGACAGCAGTCGGGTCCAATGTCTACAGCCCTAAGTGCCACAGCTATGCATTGTTTTTCATTACATTGCTGTTCACTGAGCAGTTTTCAAACCAAGTGACACCAAAAATCTAAAAAAGGTCACAGAAACTATAATCCCATAGCAAAGAGTGCCCTTCGTCACCTTATTAAAACAGAGGGGCAAAAAATACCTACGAGCCAAACAGTTATTCATTTACAGCACTAATCTATGATCAATTCAAATCAGTCTTGCTTCTTAAAAATGATCATCCCATCATTCCCTAAACGAGCAGGGCCAACCTCCTCCTTCAGCAGGCACAAGCACTTACACAGAAGCCCAAGGAATCACACACTGGAGGCATCAATTCAATTTTAAAGCCACTTCTCTTTTGTTGAGGACACTGCAAGTCTGTGCTAACATTAATGGTCAGACCGATACAAGAAAAAAAAAAAAGGGGGGGGGGGGCGGAG